>OX645060.1:247915062-248515062 GCA_951905685.1 Eumerus sabulonum | reverse complement strand
CTGCTTAAACACATCCACTATTCCCTGCGGGTCGGTGACAAGATTACCCTCGCAGTTTCGAAGAGCCTGGGTGCCCTTTTCGAAGCCTCCTGCAAGGCCTTTGGCTTTCTTGTAAAAGGCTCGTGTTTTATGCTTATCCCTAGACTCATCGAAAAGGTCATCACCTAAAATCTATTATGTTGCGGCCCGCGTGAATTAGCAAACAAATGAATGTGGCCCGAGGGAAAAAAAGGTTGAGTATGGCTGTTTTAGAGGAATCACAACAGATTGAGACGAACATGCACGTCTTATCAAATTACTCGCAATGAAGAGAAAAGTTAAACATCAAATTATAAATAAAATGGAGAACTCCGCTGATTGTCTAAATACATACGAAGCTAGGTGTATACACACATTTCAGTCCACATGTGTATGGGCGTACAGTTGTTGCGGAGTGTCGAAACGCGAGATTCTATTTTTGATTAGGCGATAAACTGGCATCACGCCAGAGGAACATTCTGTATTCCATGAACGTTTAATGTATCTAACACTGTACTAGGTATTGTATTTGCTGTTTGTGTTTCGATTTGTTTATTTGTTACAAACGACTCATTTGCACTTCAGGGACGATGCGCTCTTCATTGGCAGAGAAAGGCCTAAAAAAAAACATTTGTATTCTTGGAACTCAAAGGTTAACTATCTACTTCACACAAATCATTTCATTTTTATCATAAGATGCGTATTTGTACTCATTCTTATTCTCTTATTCTCTGATTTAAGGAGAACTGAAAGTTCCCACATGATTTTCCGCCTTGAAAAAAAACAAGGGTGTCAAACACTAACCATTAATCATTGGCTTCCGTTTGATAATATTTTTAAAAAGATACTTATGCTTGATTGTATTGGTCAGATGTATTTATTTCCATGTGCCCAGTCGGCTTCAAGTATTATTTAGTTTTTGAAAAAAAACGTTTTTTATAGATTAGATTAGATTTAGATTTTATTTCCCTTATGGCACGGTCCTTGGCCAGCTGTTTCCAGCGCAGCACACCCAGTTGGTTAAGGTCCCCTTCCTTCTTCGTACGCCACGGCTGAGGCGGCCGTCCTCTGCCGCGCCTTCCTTCCGGAGTGGATTCGAAGACTTTTCGGGTCGGAGCTGTATCTCCCATGCGCTCTACATGGCCTAGCCACCTTAGACGCTGTATCCGTAGACGTCGTACCAGGCCGATGTCGCTGTACAACCCGTACAGTTCTTCGTTATATCTTCTCCTCCATACACCGTTTGAACAAACGGGACCGTAGATAGTGCGCAGAATTTTCCTCTCGAAACGATCAAGGGCATCTTCATCCGCTTTTGTTAAGGTCCAAGCCTCTGCGCCGTAAAGGAGGACTGGGATGATCATGGTCTTATATAGTGTCACCTTGGTTTTCCGAGAGTTTTCTGCGTTTTATCTCAGCGCTGGTGTTTTTGTCGCTGGTAATCAGTGAGCCAAGGTAGACGAATTCCTTGACCACTTCAAAGTTATATCCGCCCATGGTGACGTTCTGGCCAATACGTCGGTGTTGTCCGTCTCTTTTAGATGAAACCAGATATTTGGTTTTACCCTCATTAACCTTGAGACACATCTTAGCCGCTTCTACCTCAATGCTTACAAAGGCCTCATTGATGTCTCGCTGTGTCCGTCCAATCATGACAATGTCGTCGGCGTACGCAAGCAATTGCGTAGACTTGAAATAAATCGTACCTCTTCTGTTGGCCAGTGGCTTTTGCACGATCTTTTCAAGCACGATGTTGAAAAAGTTGCATGACAGCGCGTCACCTTGCCTTAATCCTTTTCCAACGTCAAAGGTCTCGGTTTGCATATTACCGACCTTAATGGAGCAGCGAGAATTCTCCATTGTCATCCTGCACAGTCGGACATGTTTGGCAGGGATGTTAAAACTAGACATGGCTTTGTATAGCTCGTCTCTAATTACGCTGTCGTACGCGGCTTTGAAGTCGACAAATAGGTGGTGAGTGTCGACTTGAAATTCATTGGTTTTTTCCAGGATCTGCCGTAGTGTGAAGATTTGGTCGATGGTGGACTTCCCTGGCCTGAATCCGCACTGATAAGGACCTATCAGCTTATTTACAAAAGGCTTCAGGCGTTCACACAAAACGGCAGAGAAGATTTTGTAGGCGATGCTAAGGAGAATAATTCCTCTGTAGTTGGCGCAATTAGAGGGTTCTCTTTACTTGTGGATTGTGACTCAATTCCTCGGGCATGCTTTCCTCTCACCATATCTTACAGATGAGCTGGTGCATGTTCCTAACCAGGTCATCCCCAGCTGCCTTGAAGAACTCAGCAGACAGTCCGTCTGCGCCAGCGGCTTTATTCAACTTGAGTTGCGATATGGCAATCTCAACTTCGTCGAGGTCAGGGGGGCGGAATTCTCTGCAGTCGTCGTCGATTAAAAATGGATCATTCTAGCGGTATATTGAGCAATATCGCCGTTATACAGCCTGCCGAAGTGGTTTTTCGATATTCTCAGCATCGACTGCGGTTCTACTACTAGGTGTCCGTTCTCATCCCTGCAGGTTTCCGTTCTGGCTTTATAACCTTGGCATGTTCGCTATATCTGTTGATAAAACTTTCGAACGTCACGCCTGCAGTAACACCTCTCCAAATCCTCAATCGCGCGTTTCTCGTGCTCTTTCTTCTTTCTTCTAAGAAGCTTATGCTCCACAAGAGCTCACGAGCTGCTCTTGTTCTTTTATGTAGCGAAGCTTTATATGTATCCTGCTTCGCTGTGTGAATCCTCCTGCATTCAACATCGAACTCTACTCCGCTGCGTTCGGGATATCCGTAGGCGCATCTTGGCTACTACAAGATAGTGGTCCGAGTCGATGTTAGCCCCTCGGAAACATCAACAATAGTGGAGGAGTGTCTGACGTCGATCGCGATGTGATCAATTTGGTTAGTGATTTATTGTTCTGGCGACCGCCAAGTGCCTTTGTGTATATCGATGTGCGGGAAGCGCGTACTGGCTAGAAGGAGATTTCGCCCCGTAGCAAGATCAATCAACCTGTGTCCGTTATCGGATGTGGTGTCGTGTAGGCTATGTTTGCCGATGACTCGTTTAAAGATGCTTTCCTTACCCAGCTTAGCATTGAAGTCTCCTAGTACAATTTTGATGTCATAGCTGGGACATTGGGCATACGTTCTGTCTAGGAAATCGTAGAACTCATCCTTGGCGGAGTCATCCTTGTCTTTCGTGGGGGCGTCGACGCAGATCAGGCTGATGTTAAAAAAATTGAACCTTGATACGGATCGTTGAGGCGTTCGCTCACATGCCGAAAGCTTAGGACTTTTTGCCTTAGTCCACCTCGAACAGTAAATCCGCATCCGAACAATCGTTGTCCTCTCTCCCTATAGCAGTCGCCGTAGTAAATATCGCAGTTTTTTATCCGCTTTTTACCCGGTCAATTCCACCGCATTTCCTGGATGGCGGTTATGTCCGCTTTATAGCGGTCTAGGGCGTTCGCAAGTTGTTCGGCTGCACGTTGCCTGCTAGGGACCTAACATTCCACCTACAGAGCCGAAGATCATTGTCCTTTTTTTCGTTTTTTGCAAGGGTCGTCAACATTAATTCGGAGTTTGTGGTTTTTTTATGGTTACGGCTTACTAGGCTAATCCTGTTTTTCTTGGCGCAGAAGGCTCGCCATTCGCCCTTCCTCGTCTGCAATTTCCATAGGAAATCTCCCGAAAGGCACCACGAGGAGGTGGGGATGGGACTTACTAACCCCTGCCGCAAGATGTTCGACTGCGGTGGCTCTTCTCGCTTTTTAGCAAGCCAGCATCCGTTGTATAGATGCTACCCCCTACGAGGCCTTTGTTAGTCCTTTGCCATCCATACATACATATGTATATATACTAATATTGGTGTTGTTAACTATTTTCTTCCTTAATATTACAGCTAGCAGAACAATTAGAAAGCACGTATGGCTTTATGTCGGGAGAAGCGTCACAAATAACCACAAAATTTTTGCAATCATTCCGCCGCTGTCCGGACAATCCACAGACCTCTTTAGATTCGTGGCGATCTTACCTGTGGCGTGAGGCCTTGCCTGGACGTTACAAGCATTTGGCTGAACAAATCCACACAAAATGGTTGCATTTGCGTTATCGTTATTTAGCACTCTGTCCGGAATACATTCAAATGCTTTCGCAATTTCGTGCAGCAGGTTATTTGCTTGCCCTCATAACAAATGGTCCCTCAAACGCTCAATGGGAAAAAGTGAAGAAGTTAAACGTTCGACAGTACTTTGATTGTATTTTAGTATCATCCGACCTTCCCTGGGAGAAACCTAATCCGGAAATATTCTTGGCAGCCTGCAATTTTCTACACGTAAAACCTTCAGCTTGTGTTATGGTTGGTGATAAGATTGAAACGGACATACAGGTATGCATTGAACAAATAGCTAATTTATATACAAAGAAAAAAATTGGAAACATGAGGAACAGTTGAAGAGTAAATTGATGTTGAAAGGGGTATTTAGAAAGGGAAGTCGCTTGACCGGAGAGAAATTAAAAAAAAAACTCACAACTATCTGTGCACAATCTGTATTTTATTTTAAACGCAATGTAAAGGGTCCGCCAAATAACTTTTTTTTTTTTGAAAATTACTTAATATTTTCTCAAATTTCTTTTTTTATTTGAAAATACAATCCTTCCGGTTCATAATGGAAAATAATTTCATTCAAATGGCTGCCTCGGCTGGCCATGCAGTAGCCTACACGTTCGGTCCAATTTTTAAGCACATTATCGATTGTGTGCGCCTGTATTTCACCAATGGCTTCACGAATATTGTCCTTTAAAGCGCCAATTGTCTCTGGCTTGTCGGCGTAACACTTATCTTTGACGGCACCCCACAAATAACAGTCCAACGGTGTCAAATCGCAGCTCCGAGGTGGCCAAACGACATCAGCTCTGCGGCTGATTATGCGATCTTCAAAAACAGGACGCAAAACATCGAGTGTAGCTTCGGCTGTGTGGCACGCAGCGCCGTCCTGTTGAGACCAAATGTTGCCAATATCCTCCTCATCAATTTTTGTGAACGAAAATTCGTTCAACATGGCCCGATAACGATCGCCATTGACTGTAACGGCCACTCCTTGCTAATTTTCGAAGAAAAATGGCCCAATTATGCCTCTGGACCAAAATCCGCACCAAACAGTGGCCCGTTTTGGGTGCACCGGCTTTTCAATGTATGCGTGCGGGTTTTCTGTGCCCCAAATGCGACAATTTTGCTTGTTTACATACCGGCCAAGATCAAAATGAGCTTCATCTGAAAAGACGATTTTTTTGGCAAAATCTGCATCTTCTGTAAGTCGATCGCAGGCCCACTTAGCGAAGCGAAAACGCATTGGATGCTCAGTTGGCTTCAACTCCTGAACCAATTGGACTTTGTATGGCGTCATACCAAGGTCTTTATGCAAAATTCGTCTCAATTATGTCTCCGAAATGTTCAATTGTTGAGAACGACGGTGAATTGATGTTGATGGCGCTTCACGCACACTTTCTGACGCAGCAACAATAATCTCGGGTGTACGCACTGTTTTTGGCTTTTCACGCTTTGGTTTATCGATGAGGATGCCAGTTTCTTTCACTTTTTTCACTGACGGTGCTTCTCTTCTTCCAAAATCCGTACGCAATTTTCGCACACATTCTGCAACATTACCATGATTTTCAAAGTAATGTCGCAATATTTCCCAGCGTTGTTCAAGCGTACACACAACCATATTCGTTCAGCGGAAGGATAAGACCAGGGATAAATATAGAGATACCAAGGCTCTGATGGTTTGCACCATAGATAAATTAACAAGATGGCAATCTCGATGGCTTGACAGGCATTTTGACAACTAGCCCCTACAAACTCGTTTCGATTTGACGGCGTCTTGACTATGTCATTCTGCCTTGTTCCGACGTCTTGACTTTAAGTCAAAAGCGTCGTTTTTAAAGCGGCCTCTAGACGCTCAATATTATTGTGCGAAATATTGCACAATTTTATTGGCTTGCTGCCCCAGACGGTTCAATATTTTTCCCAATAATTTAGTTGACCGGTCATATTTGTATTAAAAGTCAAAAGCGTTCCGATTTTCCGCAATATATCGCATAATCTTGCAATATTATCTACAGACGAACAATAATATTGTGCAATGTCAAATATTGCACAATATTATTAGGCGTCTAGGGGCCGCTTTAATTACAAATGCAACAACCATCCCTTGCGGGGATCACAGGGCAGACGTACGAAAGTTTTCCATCTTGTTAATTTATCTATGGTTTGCACTCATTTTTGACGTATTTACCCACGAACTTTATTTCTGGAAAAACTGGAAATTCGTGTGTGGAATTGGTGTGTGGAAGGCCGATCGTGGAACAATTTAATACACATTACAATAACACCAATTATTGTGGGAAGGGACATGTTCGCTTGTTTTTTTTTAATTTGAATTTAACGACCGTTATAACGCACGTTGTATAGATAATCAACTCAGGAAAAAGGCAAATATTTTAATAATTATGAGTAATTTATGAGTAAACTATGCACAATTAAAGTAATTACTGCCGGATTATACTTTTTTTATATATTTGCTCACTATTTCGGGCGAAAAATTTATTTTTCGTTTCTGTTTTTCTGATTTTCTTAGACGGATATTATACGATTCAATTTCGATTCAATTCTCTCTCTTCGAACACGAACATGATGGTGAGAGAAGTGAGAAGCGTCCGGGGTAGGTCGTATTGCCTGTACTGAGGATTTGATTCAATACTTTGACAGTTCTCCTTTTCTTTTTCTCTTATTTTGCGAGTGTTGGTGCGGTGTCTCTCAGCATAACGTAAAATTCACACACACAAAGACAAAATGCGGGCTAAGTGTCACTTTGTGGTGAGCTCCCTATTGAATCGTATAATGATCCGTATTCAACGGACAGAAAACACAAAAGAGAATAAACAAGAATTGAATCAAAGAATTGAATCGTATAATATCCGACTTAGCGTTTCATTTTTGGGAGTCAGAATTTAACGCTTTCCTCCTGCTAGTATGTTTATTTCCAAAGAAAACGTGAAAAAAGAGCAATTTTTTTTGTCGAAATTAAGGATCTGTTTCATCTTTTTCTCGGATTTCAGTTTCTTTTCACCATTTAAGCTTGGGTTATCTTTCGAACATAAAGCGGCCTACACACACGCTACGGATCGTTTGAAGTCATTTCGCCACACACTTGTGGATCGGTATACGTTCTTCATTTCACGCTGTTCGCCGTCGAGTAAGGATGGATCGCGGAGAAAAAATAATTTTGTTGTGTGGTGTATATATTGTGTGAAAAAAGGAAAGAAAAGATAATGAAAGAGAAACGTTCACTGTGGATGCAGGAGTGGTTTCTGATCCTAATAACTTATAATCCTGATGCCTATTGCCTGCGAGTGTTTATTGCTTGTTTCATTTTATGGCTTGTTTTCATTATATGATTCGATGTTCACAGTTTAATAACATACATTTGTGCACATACGAATCATAAACATATAAACAGACTGCATAGATGCACTCTAACAACTTCGGGTGGACGTTTCCTAGGCATCGTCAACCGCGCCACACACACGCTACCGATCGCAGGAATATCAAACTCATTTGATAACTTGCGATCTGTAGCAGACTGTGCCACACACACGACGATCTGTTTGAATCGCAACATCTTCAACCGCGCCACACACTCACTACCGAATGCAAGAATATCAAACTCATTTGAAAACTTGCGATCTGTAGCAAACTAGCCCACACACAGGACGATATGTTTGAATCGCAACCGATCCATTCGATCCGTAGAGTGTGTGTAGGCCGCTTAAACCAAATGGATTTTCAATGCATTGCATTAGAGGAAAGAAGAAAGCAGTATGGGAATCATATGTATTGGCTGCTCCCTCCGTGAACAGCTGTGCGTCGTTTTTTTTTTTTTTTGGTATTACAAAAACAACACAGACCCCTTCCGGGGTTCACAGCAGGGATAAAGAATGAGATACCAAACTTTCGTACGTCTGCCTGTTGATCCCCGCAGGGGTTGGTTGTTGCTTTTGTAATTAAAGCGGCCCCTAGACGCCTAATAATATTGTGCAATATTTGATATTGCACAATATTATTGTTCGTTTGTAGATAATATTGCAAGATTGTGCGATATATTGCGGAAAATCAAAACGCTTTTGACTTTTAATACAAATATGAGCGGTCAACTAAATTATTGGGAAAAATATTGAACCGTCTGGGGCAGCAAGCCACTAAAATTGTGCAATATTTTGCACAATAATATTGAGCGTCTAGAGGCCGCTTTAAAAACGACGCTTTTGACTTAAGAGTCAAGACGTCGGAACAAGGCAGAATGACATAGTCAAGACGCCGTCAAACACAACGCGTTTGTAGGGGCTAGCTGTCAAAATGCCTGTCAAAGCCAAAAGATTGGTATCTCATTCTTTATCCCTGGTTCACAGGGCAGACCTACGAAAGTTTGGTATCTCTATATTAATCCCTGGATAAAACTAATTATCTGTCAAATCAGACATGAGCTAAGTGTTACCATTCACGAAATAAGCACTTGAAAAAAAAAAAAAACGTTAGATGGCGGACCCTTTACTAGGTATGCCTATCGATAATTAAATAAATGAAGTCATTGAGGACATACATGAACACCATTCTCTCTTGTCATCCAGACTGTGCCCATACTTATTAAGAAAAAGAAGTTATGGCGTTATAGTATCTAAGAAATATGAATATTTTTCAAAAAAGACGTTGTATCTGGAGAACTTTATTTCTTGCTAGCTGAACAGTTGTTCGATTGTATCATTTTATTTTCGTCAGCACAGCACACTAGAGCGCTTCGATTTTATTTGATGCAGTCAATTTGATTTCAAAGCGACACAGACTAACAAGTAAGAATTGTTATTTGTGATCTTAACCGCATATTGTCCTATCCCTTAACGGGATCACTATCGAAAACACACGCATACATATATTCAATTACATCTATTTACATATATGTAATATAGGGTATATTGTGTAACCTTTTCTCTTATTGTCTTGCGCTTTATAGGGCTAGCAAGAGATAAAAGAATGTGTAATGCTTTGATATGGTTTAGACAGAAATTTAGTTATCCAGACACAACAAATCCAATGCCATTGTAAGATAGAATTTACAGCACAAATGTAGTGTTTCTTCAGCAAATGGATATGCGCTGAATCAAAGTCCTGGTTGGTAAGTACGAGTAATCACATAAAAGTAATGAGGTAATTCTATCCTATTATAAAATGTATGTTTTTGTTTTGTTCATATGTATTTAGTAAAGGATAGAAGAATAGGTTACCGATTCAGTTCAAACAGTTTCTTTCCTTTCTCTTAGGCTGAACCCACACCGAAGACGACAAAACGTTTTTTTGTCGCACGACAAGAAAACGTTTTTCATTCTAACCCACACCAACCCCAACACTTACCGACAAGCAAAATGTTTCCGACGAATTGTTGCGCTTGGTGTGTGTTGAAAAAAACAAATTCAGTCATCGTCGTTTGAAATGTCGTCTGATTCAATATAATCATAAATTGCGCTCCTTTGCTTGCTTGCTTGATTTGGTGGCGTTACAGCCCGTGAAGGGCCATACATACATTTTCAGTGGCCCGCATGTTGCACTAAAAGAGTCGCGGAGGTAATGCGCGCACGCGGGATCTCCAGGCAACTTGATCCTCCGCCATCCGTATTGCATCCAAGACACGCTTCGGAAGTCGTGATGATGGCGACATTCGTCTCACGGGGCCAAACCATCGAAGCATAGCCCTTTCTGTTCGGAAAAGCACTTCCCACAACAGCACGAAGAAATCTCATTTCGGCTGCTTGTATTCGCGATCTTATTCTTTCGGTCAATACCCAAATTTCATGACCATGGGTTAGAGTTGGAACAAATAGTACAGTACAGTCAGTACAGTATGTTGGCGTTACAGTCCATGATAGACCAAAGCCCACCTTCTCTCAATCACCCATGTTGTGTGTGATTTTATTTTCCCATAGATGAAAGGGACCTACAGGTTATTGCCGGTTCCCAATGGCGAAATTCCAGAAGCTTTTTCTTGACAATTACACTACAGGGGGTTTTGTCAGTACCCCGCTGAGGAGAAGTACCATGAAAAACACATTCGATGACATGGCTGTTGTCGGGATTCGATCCCGTGTCATCGGCGTCAGAGGCCAACACACTACCCACTGCGCCACGGCGCTCTCAGTTGGAACAAATACTAAGTTAAAACCGCTAACTTGGTTTTGTCACCAAGCTCGGTCTTTCTGATTACAGATCTTTCAAGCTATTTCAAAATTGACCCAGCTTGGCTAATCCTGCAGAAAAGCTCAGTAGAGAAAAGCTCAGTGAAGAAGACCCCGAGATACTTAAACTTCTCCACCTGCTTCAATGGGACTTCACTAACATGTAGAGTACATTGGACAGGTGTTCTGGAAATAACCATAACCTTGGATTTGTCCAGGTTAGTCCCTGTGAGGACAACTAAGTCATCTGAGAAAAGAAGATGGCTTGTCCTCAACTCTCCCAATGTGAAACACTCCTCGCCTCGGCTGCGTTGCAACATCCAGTCCATATATATATAATGAAAAGGAGAGGCGACAAGACGCACCCTTGGCGAAGTCCAACGCCCACGGTGAAAGGTGTTGATTTACTACCGTTAAACCGCGAACACAGCTGCTACAGTTTGTGTATAGAGACTAAATGACCCTCAATAGAGTACCATCAATCCCATACTCCTGCAGAACTCTCCAGAGTTTACCTCGAGGAACTCGGTTATACGCCTTTCCCAAATCTACTAAGCAGCTGTAGATCGGTTCGGCGTACTCCCAAGACTTCTCGAGTACCATTCTTAGAGTAAAATGCTGGTCGGTTGTACTTCTGCCGTGACGAAACCCGCACTTTTCATCCCCTATCCTGGATTCGACCATAGCTTTAAAACGCACCTTCAGTACCTTAGCGTAGACTTTACCGTGGACACAAGAGATATACAAAAGAGATATGCCCCTATAGTTGGAGCACTCTTTTTTATCCCCATTTTTGAAAAGAGGGACAATCACCCTAATCTGACAATCGCTAGGTGTCTCACCGCATTCCCAGGCCACCTTAATGACATGAGAGAGCCATAATACTCCCTCTTTACCCATTGCCTTAAGCATTTCTGGCCGAACTTCATCCAAACCGGCGGATTTGCCAAAATGACTTCCTCCACCGTTGGACTATTCTCCGCCCCCTCTCAAGACTATAGGTCTGTCCTCCTCAGCGCCCTTTTCGGGATTGAGCAGTTCTGAAAAGTGCTCGCTCCATCTACGTATGCTGTCCATCTCATTGGAAAGCAACACACCATCTTTGGATTTAACTCCTACGATTATGTTGAATTTCCTTTCTCTGAATCGGCGAAGGGTTTGCCAGAACACCTTTTTCGCAGATCTCTATGGTCGCCTTCAAACTTCTCGCCGAACTCACCACTTGCTTTTTCATGGCAAGCATACTACGGGGGGGTTTTGCCCCGTAATATATATACATGGCGCTCCTTTGCTCAATCATAATTAGTAGCTTCTCCGCGTCAACTTCTACCTTCGCTTTACAAATCCGCAATGCATCGATTTTGTCGCAGACAATAGACAAAATACCGGCGAACAGATTTCGACATGTCTTTTTTTGCTTTGTCGTGTCGTGCTCTGTTTATTTCGTCCGGTGTGGGTTGACCCAGGGGTTCCCAAAGTGTGCGCCGTAGAAAGTAAAGAAGGGCGCCGCGCCGTGAGTTAGGTAGATTAAAAGATAATAGTTATATTAAAGATAGAATAAGCTTCGCGCTGCTTGTAAACTGAACTTTTAAACATACCTCACCTTGCCTCTCTTTTGACACAACAGTCCAGTGAGACCGAGGTTAATAAAAAAATGTCCAACCTGCGGCCTGCACAATGCGTTTTTTTTTCAAATCTCAATTTCTGTGCTTAAGAAAGCGGGTGTTGAACAAAGAGGTATAAACCGCAGAGGCATGTTGGTTGAGGCTCAGGTCCACCCCGAACTGTGACGACCGTTAAATAAGTCGGAGTCTACACGAGGGCTTTATTTTTGCGCCTTTTTCTTTTGAACCTACGTTCCAATTTGAGGACGCGTCCACACGGAGCTTTTCTGCGCGTGCCTGTTTTTTGACATTTCGCTTCACATTTCAATTTCGTTGCCTGTGGTGGGTGATGTTTGAAAAGTAAGGATGGTATCCAAGTCAGAAACAGGAGTGAAGCGACATCGCAAAACAAAGAAAAGGAGATAAGGAAATGTCAAAAAACCCACGAAGTAGCTACCCGCGCGTGACTGCCAATGTATTTCTGTTTCACTTACCCTCTCTTTTACACTTATTTTAGCCCTCCTCAGATAGCCCTCGTGTAGACTCCGACTAAGTAAGTATCTTTTTCAAATAGCTAAGGTAGGACGCCGTGACGAAATACTTAACTTGTAAGTGCGCCGCGGGCTGAAAAAGATTGGGAACCATGGAGTTGACGTCTAAGTCCCTTATTCCACGGCGCGTTTTTAGTACAGATTGAAATAAGGGCGAAAGAGATGGTCAGTGAAACAGAAATACACTGGCACAGTAACGCGTGGGTAAGCTACTTCGTGCGGCTTTTTGACATTTCCTTATCTCCTTTTCTTTGTTTGGCGATGTCGCTTCACTCCTGTTTCAGATTTGAAAGTGTACCTTTGGATACCAGGTTAAGGCATGCCTGTCGTAAGAGGCGACTAAAATGCCATGCTGGGATACTAAGAGATCTACAATAACGAAAGTGGGAAAGGTGGATGGAGCAGATGGAGGGGTATTCTTCAAATGCTTTATGCAGTTGAACCAAGGGTGAAGCTCGGCTCTCCTCTGTACCCCATCCTCCTATGATGGCCGATAAGTTATAAAAGTGGATAAGATTCCGGTCGGAGTGTTCTGAAATCCAAGTACACTCAGAATTGAAAGGAGGTGAGCGGACAGGCTCGAGTTTTTTGTGGAAGCTCATCTGTAAGTGACCTCGGTTGCGAAGTAAAGACCAATCTACTTTGAACAAAATTGGTACCACGGGGACAGGGGTGCCCCCGGAACATACGGTTACTTTTAGTAGTAAGTCATTCGCCGTGTGTTACGGCCCTGTCGGATGAGGAAGGATTCGTGGTGGCTGTGGTTATCCCAACATGCGGGAACATATGGTATTCGGCGTAAGCATATCCAAAAGCGCCAGATGCAAGAGGTGTCGGTAGCTGGCGTTTCGACTTGTCTAATGCGTCAGGTATAAGAGGTGTTGGTAGGCCTCGATCTCCATCAAAGGCGGTGAACATGCCACAAACATGTTCACTAATTGAACCATCGTAGTTTACTACGTTGGGGCAATGACCAATGCTTGTCTTGGTCCCGATTGTGGGTAGGCCCACCGTGCAATTAAGCCGTAATGGCAGGTGTGCACGTTAAGCTTATCTATGATCTGCTCGGAATGTCAGTCCAAAAGGAAATCACCGAGACCTGCACCTCAGAAAGACGCGCCGTGGAATAAGGGACTAAGGTAGTGTGTACTTTTCGGCAACGACACGTGTTAGCAACACATTTGTCGCGCGTTCGGTGTGGGTTGGGTGTATTCTTCTTCTTCTTAGTGGGCGCTACGGTTCGGGGTGAACCTGGGCCTCAACCAACATGCCCCTCCATCTAGCACGATGTTTCGCTAGCCTTTTCCATTGCCGCACACCCTTCCACCTGTGTGCGCCATCTTAAGTGCGGCCGTCCTCTGCTTCTTCGTCCCTCGGGGTCGGATTCAAAGACTCTCCAGGCTGGAGCTGTGGTGTCCATTCGCTCTACATGGCCCAGCCATCTTAGGCGTTGAATCCGTAGACGCCTGACTAGGCTCATGTCGCTGTACAGCCCGTAAAGTTCGTGGTTGAATCATCTCCTCCATTCCCCGCCTGCGTTTATAGGCCCAAAAATCACGCGCAAAATCTTTCTCTCGAACCGACCAAGGGCCTCCTCATCCGCTTTTGATAGTGTCCATGCTTCTGCGCCGTACAACAGGACCGGGATGATAAGGGTCTTATATATAGTCAACTTTGTCGTTCGGGAGAGGGCTCTATTACTCAGTTGCCTCCTGAGCCCAAAGAAACAGTGATTGGCAAGAGTGATTCTGCGTTTGATTTCGGAACTGATGTCGTTGTTCCAGGTCACTGCGGAGCCAAGGTAGATGAAGTCCTTAACTACCTCGAACTTATATCTGCCTATACAAACGTTCTGGCCGAGACGTCGGTGTTGAGCGTCCTTTTTTGATGACAGCATATATTTAGTTTTGCCCTCGTTTACCGAGAGCACCGTGGCGTAGTGGGTAGTGTGTTGGCCTCTGACGCCGATGACACGGGATCGAATCCCGACACAGCCATGTCATCGAACGTGTTTTTCACGGTGTTTCTCCTCAGCGGGGTTCTGACAAAACCCCCTGTAGTAAAATTGTCATGAAAAGCTTCTCGAAATTCGCCGTTCGGAACCGGCAATAAACTGTAGGTCCCTTTCACCTATGGGAAAATGAAATCGCACACAACATGGGTGATTGAGTGAAGCTCGGCTCAGGTTCTTCATGGACTGTAACGCCAACATACATACATACATACCTCGTTTACCGCCAAACAAATTTTCGCCGCCTCCATCTCAATACTCGCAAACGCCTCATTGACATCTCGCTGTATGCAAGGAGTTACGAGGGTTTGAAATAGATTGTGCTTCTTGTATTGGCCAGTGATTTTTGCACAATCATTTCAAATATGATGTTGAAGAAATCACACGACAGCGCATCGCCCTGCCTAAATCCTTTTTTGACATCAAAACTATTGGAAAGGTGTTCACCGATTCGGATGGAGCAGCGAGCATTCTCCAAAGTCATCCTGCATAGTCTGACGAGTTTAGCAGGTATGTCAAAGGTAGACATAGCGTTGTATAGCTCGTCTCTAATTACGCTGTCGTATGCGGCTTTGAAGTCGACAAATAGGTGGTGAGTGTCGACTTGAAATTCATTGGTTTTCTCCAGTATCTGCCGTAGTGTGAAGATTTGGTCGATGGTGGACTTCCCTGGCCTGAATCCGCACTGATAAGGACCTATCAGCTTATTTACAAAAGGCTTCAGGCGTCCACACAAAACGGCAGAGAAGATTTTGTAGGCGATGTTAAGGAGACTTATTCCTCTATAGTTGGCGCAATCGGAGGGGTCTCCTTTCTTGTGGATCGGGCATACGATGCTGAAACTCCATTCCTCGGGCATGCTTTCCTCTAACCATATCTTACGGATGAGCTGGTGCATGCTCCCAACCAGGTCATCCCCAGCTGCCTTGAAGAGCTCAGCAGACAGTCCGTCTGCGCCAGCAGCTTTATTCGACTTGAGCTTCGATATGGCAATCTTAACTTCGTCGAGGTCAGGGGGACAGGGTTGGGTGTATGCAATGCTATATAGAATGGACATCGGAGCAACGACCGCGGCCGAACAAAATGTTCTGTCGTGTTGCGTCCGATTTGGTGTGTGTTGTATTCTTGTCGTACGCGGCAAGGTAAAACGTTTTGTCGGCCTTGGTGTGGGTTCAGCCTTACTGGTTGTACTTATGTAAAAATTGCTTGAGGTAATAAACAATCGCAACAGAATCACAAAGTTCAAGGTTATCCAATTAGATTCCAAGTAAAAATCCCAAAGTCCACTACACTACATACAAATGAATGTGTATGTGTGTGTGTAGCTGGTCATACTTTTTATAGATACATTAATATCTCAAAATAGACTTAGATATGCATATAGGCATATGCAAATAAAACTCAAAAACGTGATGACATACATGTTTGATTATTGATAAATGGAACAGTGGAACATATTTCACACTGCTCGCAGCTATTTCTCTATGATCTTAGGCATTTTTATTGTAGGACCGACTTTCTAATTAAACACTCAAATCTTATAAATTCACTCATTCGTTAATACCCGTATTTCTATTTATTAAGACCGTCTTATCTTGAACAAATAAATGCATTTATATACTTACTTCCTAATTTAAAGTCGACATTTCTCTCTATGCAATCCTAAACAAACAAAACAAATCCAAAAAAAACATCTTCCAACATCCTATCCATATAAATAAACTACCTCTTGAATATAAATATCCTCCCATCGCATCTGTTCTACATTTACATAACAATGGTAAAGGGAGGGAAGGCAGCGAAATTAGGATGCACTATCTGGAAACCATTAAATCCTGAAGTAATGGACGATCTGGACTCAGAATTTCGAGGTTCTGAACATTTGCGACCCGATTTGGTGATCAAGAACCTTAGCGAAATGGTGCAATACTTCCCAGAATGCAGAAACGGACATTTGTTTCCCTACAGCGGACCTTCATCGAACCTTCACCACATACGACGTCTTAGCAGTCAAGTGGCAAATTCTAATTCCAGCCGTAAATACCACGTATACCGCCGTGGCATCTCGCTGCCCGATACTGATTGCAGCAGCGAAAATAGCTGCGACAGTGTATTCAGCTGAGATTTAAAACGACCGGAGGCGGTGCATGCACACCATTTTTTGTTTTTTTTTTTTTTTTTTTTTTCACACGCACATGTTCTCAATTCAGTCATAGAAACGGCTGCTTAACCTATTCGCTAAAAGGGCTTCCCTAATGATGTTTTTCAATCTTTTTTTCAAACCTACTTATTTGTTAATTTTCACTTATATATCTCTTAGTTGTAAGACGGTACTAAAGTCTAATCCTTTGCTTTCTCGATGTAACATGTGATGTGATGCGTAAAAATTAAAATAATTAAAAACTTAATGAACCCTTTTACACGATAATCAATATATTGCTCTTGCGAATCAGAACGTCATGTTATAATTAATTCGTTTTTACAATGTACTACTTTTTGTTACAATGGTAAGATACGGAAAGATAGATATGATGTATAGCTCATGACCTGCAAATGTACCTCCAATAAATCTATAATCAAATAGTGTAATCCGTATTATAGAATATGATGTACATATGTATGAAATTGATATCTATGGACTAGGAGTGTTTTGTACGCATGTAGACATGAAGAAGTGCTTGTATAGTATATTTTTTGTTAATTTGTGAAGCCAAAAATAAAGTTATAGAAACACATTTCGATTGAATGTGACGAAAAGTTTTATTTGTTATGTATTGTTACGAATTTTTCAATCCCCACACCAAATAGGGTTCGCACCACTGGATTGCGATAAACTACAATTTTCTACGTTTTCCTAATTAAAAACACATACACACTTTTATTTCTTTCACCACAGATCAATTATCTGTGTAGCCTCACCACTTTTATTTATTATCCAATACAATCCACTTTAAACTTTATTACACAGTACAATCCACTTTAAACTTTGTTACACAATACACAAACCTTTATTGAAAGCTTTTCTTTTCACCTTGGTTGATCGCACCGACTTGTCACACGCTGTTTTATACCACAAACTGACTGAATGTCGAGGGCGAGTGTTCGCGCTTATATAGCTCTCGGTCCACCATCTCGAACGTTCGCCGTTGGAAGTTCCCCATCGGAAATCTCTAGAACGCTCTGACAATTCCATTGGAAGTTGACATCATTCCAATCCCCGCTTCCAGAGAGTTTTCGAACTTAACGGTCCGCTTGCATCTCCGCAACACTGCCCTCCTCCTAAACTTGTTCGTCCTCGAACAAGCGATTGGATCCTTCTCCGTAATATGGTGCTAACCTCTCTACGTGGACAATTTTATACTTCGCCCGTCTGTTTCCCATCTGCTGTATCCGGTATACCACGTCATTGAGTTTCTTGATGACCTCATATGGTCCGTCCCAGGCTGATTGCAATTTGGGGCACAAGCCTTTTTTCCGTTGTGGGTTGTACAGCAATACCAATTGTCCGGTCTCGAATCCAGAAGTATTCGCCCTCAAGTCGTATCGCGCCTTCATTTTATCGCTGACCAAGTTCAGTCGCTCCCGGATGAACTGGTGGATAGAGTTCAGCTGTTCTTTCTTTTCGGTTACGAAGTCTTCCCTGCCGCTAGTTGTCGGTAGTACCACGCCGAACTTCAAGTCCGATGGAAGTCGGAGATCAGTTCCAAAAATGGCTTCGGCGGGTGTTGTTGCCGTTGAATTGTGCTGTGCCGAACGGTATGCCATTAAGAAAAGGGGAAGATGTTCATCCCAGTCCTTCTGATCTCCGACGACGACTTTTCTCAGGTATTCCTCCATCGTCCGGTTGAACCTTTCGACCATGCCATCAGATTGTGGATGTAATGGTGTTGTCCGCGTCTTTCTAATACCTAGCATGTCACAGAGTTCTTTGAACACCGTCGACTCGAAGTTCCTTCCTTGGTCTGAGTGCAGTTCCATTGGTACTCCATAACGCGCAACCCAGTTGTTCACAAATGCATCCGAAATGGTTTTGGCTTCCTGGTTCGGGATGCAAAACACCTCAGGCCACTTGCTGAAGTAATCGATCACCACCAGCGCGTATTTGTTTCCAGCGTTGCTCGTTGGGAATGGGCCTGCAATGTCCATTGCGATACGTTCGAACGGTGCTCCAACATTGTACTGCTGCATATTTCCTCGAGTTTTCCTTACTGGACCCTTTGCCTTCGCACACTGTTCACACCTGCGAATGAAACGCGTAACCGACTCATGGCATCCTACCCAGTAGAAACGTCTCTTGATCTTTTCTACAGTCTTGTTAACACCAAGATGACCCCCGCTTGGTCCCTCGTGGTATTCTCGGATGACCTCGTCGATTTGCCCTTTTGGAATTACAAGCAGATCGTTTACAATGTTCCCGTCCTCACTCTCCCAACTGCGGTAGAGGCAACCGTTCTTCAACTTCAAACTCTGCCATTGAGCCCAGTAAGCTTTCACGATTGGGCTTTCACTGGATATTTGCTGCCAACTTGGTCGAAAACCTCGTTCTTGGTAGTCAATGACGACTGCCAGATCGGCATCTTCTCGCTGCTTCCTTCCGACCTTCTCGACAGTCCAGGAATCATCTGGCAGCACCTGGAAACAACGGATGTCGGTGACCTGTTCCTTGGTCTCGGCGCGTGAACAATGTTTGCATTCAACATCGCAAGGTCGCCTCGATAATGCATCCGCATTTCCATGACTGCTTCCCTTCCGGTATTCGCGTGCTCTCGCTTGTTCTCCTATTCGCGAATCAAACCTCGAACGCCTTCTTCTCAGATGACAATTTCTCGCCATGTGCCCCTGCTCGTTGCAGATGTAGCATCTACCTGGGAACGGGCAGCTCTTACTCACCGTTGTTTCTCTGGAACTACGCCACAATTTGCTGGAAGAACGCTTTCTCCGCAGACGACAGTCTTTAGCAATGTGACTCTGCTGGTCGCAGATATAGCAGCTACCTGGGAACGAGCGACTCCTACTCACTGTCGTTGCTCTGGAATTACGTCGCAATTTGCTGAAGGAACGCTTTCTCCGCAGACGGCAGTTCCTCGCAATGTGCCCCTGCTGGTCGCAGATGTAGCATCTACCCGGGAATGAACCATTCCTACTAGCCGTTGTTGTTCTCGAACTATCCTGGTCTTGAGATATGCGCCGTAGTTTGATGGAAGGTCGGCATATCAAGAGCGATGTTTCACATGCGAGAGCGCTGGCAACTGTCTCCTTGAAAGATGTCTTCGGCAGGAGAATCAGGCTTCGTTGCGTATCGGGGTCCCTTAGCCCTTGGATGAAAGAATCCGTTTTCAGTTTTTCCACCACATCAACTGGAACATCCGCGTAGGCTAGATGAGACAGCCTCTCGATGTCGGCAGCATACTGTTGTATGGTCTCGTTTAAACGCTGCTTGCGCCCTTTGAGTTCCAGCTTGTGCATCTTCTGCATGTGCTCACTGCCGTATCTTCGATGGAGAGCATCCCATATGGCTGTGTAGTTCCTTCTCTGGGTCTCCGGGATGGTCTGTAAAACACCAGCTGCTTCGCCTTTAAGCGAAATTACTAGAGCGGCCACACGATCTTCTTCTCCCCACTGATTCCGTTCCGCTGTTGTCTCGAACTGGAGCTTAAAGATGTTAAAAGCGCTCGTGCCATCGTAGTTGGGAGCTGTGAATTTCGATGCTGTAGTCGGTACAACGATTCCTTGATGTTGGACGTTCTGGACAGTTTTCTCGAGTTCCAGAACCTTCTTGTCGAACCGCGTTTCCAGTGTCTCGATTATCTTTTCTTGATTATTTTCGAGATCTAGAACCTTCTTGTCGAACCTTGACTCCAGTGACTCGATTCTCTTTTCTTGATTATTCTCGAGATCTAGAACCTTCTTGTCGAATCTCGATTCTAGTGTCTCGATTCTCTCTTCGACGTCCTGGAATCGATCGTTGACTGTCTGCTGGATGTTTCTTAGACTTTCTCGATTGTTCTCTAGCATCCCTTCTAACGTCTCCAGCTTCTGGCCCAAGGAGGTCGAATTTTCCTCCAACTTTTGATGTACGGTCGCCTCCAGTTTCTGGCTTATGGAAGTGGAATTTTCCTCCAACTTTCTACTTACGGCAACAGAATTTTCCTCCAGCTTTTGATCTAGTTTCTGGCTTAGGGAAGTTGAGTTTTCCTCCAACTTTCTACTTACAGCTGCGGAATTTTCCTCCAGTTTTTGACTCATGGCATTAAGAGCCGCGAGAATGTGCTGCATGTCGAACGCTGGCTCAGTAGATGTCGACGGCTTCTCCACCCCGAATTCGTAACTCTCCCAGTCGAAACCTTCTTCCTGCAACGCTGATCGCAGTCTCTCCACCAGGTTGGCTTTACTTCCCACTGTGGATAATTCCCGAGCATCCAGCTCTCTTTTCAGTTGTTCAATTGTCAACTTTTCCAATTTTACCATTTTCTCACTTTTGCAATGATTCACTTCACAACTCAAATAAAGTTTCACTCGTTTACTCGCAATCCCACTTCTGACACCAAATGTTACGAATTTTTCAATCCCCACACCAAATAGGGTTCGCACCACTGGATTGCGATAAACTACAATTTTCTACGTTTTCCTAATTAAAAACACATACACACTTTTATTTCTTTCACCACAGATCAATTATCTGTGTAGCCTCACCACTTTTATTTATTATCCAATACAATCCACTTTAAACTTTATTACACAGTACAATCCACTTTAAACTTTGTTACACAATACACAAACCTTTATTGAAAGCTTTTCTTTTCACCTTGGTTGATCGCACCGACTTGTCACACGCTGTTTTATACCACAAACTGACTGAATGTCGAGGGCGAGTGTTCGCGCTTATATAGCTCTCGGTCCACCATCTCGAACGTTCGCCGTTGGAAGTTCCCCATCGGAAATCTCTAGAACGCTCTGACAATTCCATTGGAAGTTGACATCATTCCAATCCCCGCTTCCAGAGAGTTTTCGAACTTAACGGTCCGCTTGCATCTCCGCAACAGTATTGTAGCGGAGACACAAACCGACGGTTAAGTTCGAATTTCCCTGTCGAAGTTCGAAAGCTCTCTTGAAGCGGAGATTGGAATGATGTCAACTGTCAACGGCGTAATGCTAACCCTCTGATGCATGATTTTTTTTTTTTTTTCAAAATAAAAAATATTTCTGGAAAGGAAATCGCTCAAAAAACAAAGTTTGTTTTGGAAAAATTCACACAATTGAGATTTAGTATTAAAAAAACCGAAAAAACGTAGTGATTCATATATGCATCACTATGCATTAAGACCATCTTTTCTCAAATAAACACTTTGGATCAGGAATTCTTTTTGTTTTCATAAATAAGTAGAAGTAAGACAAAATTGAGTATTAAGTAACTTAAAAATTAAATAAATTAAATACTTACTTACTTATCAGGCCAGCGATCCATGGAGGATCTGAGCCTGAGCTATAGCTGCCTTCCATCCTTGACGGTCCCGGGCACGCTGCTTCCAGTTGTCAGGACCAAGATGTCTTACATCCGCGATTACTTGGTCTTTATACCGGAGATTCGGTCTTCCTCTTCTTCTCGAACCAGGAGGCTCGGAGTCGAAGACCCTCTTAGCTGGAGCGTTGATGCCCATGCGCTCGATGTGGCCCAGCCAGTGTAGTCGACGGATCCTTGCCTTCCGGACTACATCCACATCTTGGTACAGATCGTAGAGTTCGCGGTCGTGTCTTCTTCTCCATTCACCTTCCTCACAGACAGGACCAAATATCCGGCGCAGAATTTTTCTTTCGAAAGAACCCAAAATCAGCTCCGCTGTCCTGCTTATCGTCCAGCTTTCGGCTCCGTACAGCAAGACTGGCAGAATGAGCGTTTTGTAAAGCATGACTTTGGTCTTTCGAGTGAGGAGTTTTGACCCCAGTTGTTTGGACAAGCCGAAGTAGCAGCGGTTGCCAAGGGCGATTCTACGCCGGATCTCCACTGTGGTGTCATTAGTGGAATTTACGTTTGCCCCGAAGTAGACAAACTCCTTAACTACCTAGAAATTGTAGCTGTCAATTGTTATGTTTTGTCCCAGGTGGTGAGCGACGGATTGGTTTTTGCTTGACAGCATGTATTTCGTTTTGTCCTCATTGATCTTAAGACCAATTCGTTTCGCCTGTTCTTCAATCGCCGTGAATGCTTCCACAATGCCACGGCGAGAACACGCGATGATGTCGATATCATCCGCGTATCCTAGCAGCTGGATGGACTTGTAAAAGATAGTGCCTTCCCTGTTGACGCCTGCCCGTCGCACTATCTGCTCCAGCACCAGGTTGAAGAAGTCACATGACAGCGCATCTCCTTGCCGAAATCCGGTGCATGTTGGGAATGGTTCCGAGGTCCTAGAACCGAGTTGCACGGTGCATCGCGTGTCTTTTAGCGTGGCGCGACACAACTGGATCAGTTTTACCGGGATCCATCGGCCATCGCCCCAAACAGTGCTTCACGATGAATGCTGTCGTATGCGGCTTTGAAATCGATGAAAAGATGGTGTGTATCGATTCGAAACTCGTTGGTCTTTTCCAAGATTTGTCGAAGTGTGAAAATTTGGTCTATAGTTGATTTGCCGGGCCGGAAGCCGCACTGGTAGCTGCCGATTAGTGCGGTGCAAAATGGTTTTAGACGTTCACACAATACGCTGGATAGGATCTTGTATGCGACATTGAGCAGGGATATACCTCTATAGTTCTTGCAAGAGGTAGGATCGCCTTTTTTGTGGATGGGGCATATAAATTAAATAGATTCAGAAAATAAGGAAGTAATTCATTATCAAAGAAGAACAAACTCCATGCAAAATAAATAGAAGAAAAAGAGAAGTACAAGTTGAAATAAATAATATAAATTTTACACTAAAAGCTCAGATCTCAAAGTGTTTCAAATTAAAAATTTAAATTAATATCTTTAAGAGAAAATTACTATAACCAGGTTGAACACTCATATATACGCATAAATAAGGCGTGTAAGAATGCATGTAATACACTACAAGTATAACAACACAAATGCACAACAACGAAATAGTACAGAAAACCAACACCTCCTAATGCATGGTGATTCATATATG
This sequence comes from Eumerus sabulonum, assembly GCA_951905685.1. NCBI lineage: Eukaryota > Metazoa > Arthropoda > Insecta > Diptera > Syrphidae > Eumerus > Eumerus sabulonum. The sequence continues at coordinate 248,491,452 of OX645060.1, read as the reverse complement.
AATCACTACTAAAAATCAGTATTGCACAGATATGTACATCATTCTCAATCTATAAACAATAAAAGTAAATCGACAGCCAAGAACCCAAAGAATATGAAAATATTTTTTTAACTCACAAAAGAATATGTTTTTCACTTATTCACACCACATGCGCCACGCACTAAGCTTATCACAAATTTAAAAGGAATGTGTGTTTTCGGAATCTGTAAATAACCATACTTGGAAGAGGAAAGTCGAATGAATCAAAGACAGAATACCGTTTTTCATTCTGGCTAATAGTTCAAAAGAAATCGTTAAAAAAATGTAACGATTCATATATGAATCATCATGCATCAGAGGGCTAATTATCAGAGCATTCTAGAGATTTCCGAAGGGGAACTTCCGACGGCGAACGTTCGAGAAGGTGGACCGAGAGCTATATAAGCGCGAACACTCGCACTCGGCATTCATTCAGTTTGTGGTATTGAACAGCGGGTGACAAGTCGGTGTGATCAACCAAGGTGAAAAGAAAAGCTTTCAATAAAGGTTTGTGTATTGTGTAATAAAGTTTAAAGTGGATTGTATTGGATAATAAAGAAAAGTGGTGAAGCTGCACAGATAATTGATCTGTGGTGAAACAAGAAAAGTGTGTGTGTTTTCATTCGGATAAAAAGGACAATTGTAGTTTATCGCAATCCAGTGGTGCGAATCCTATTCGGTGTGGGATCGAATATTTCATAACAGTATTGTTGTGTCAGATTGACACAGCAGCTGGGGTGCGCGCGTTCAGTGCGTACACGGCTAGCTCCTGAGGGATGGGTTCGGGGATTCGGTAGTCGGGATGTATAGGGCGCCACGTAGTTTTGTGAAAACTACGAAAACTAAAAGGGAAACGACCAGCTTCCTTTGGAAATGGGGGGGGGGGGGGGGGGGCACTTTATGGGGGGGTTTTATCTGTTTCCTCTTATTGACTGCGGGGTGCTCGGCATCCGTAATGGGAGACGCGATTCCCAAAACGGGGGTTTTTTTTTTTTTAATTTGCGCGCACTCAAGGTCTGATAACCTTATTATGTCGGCGACACAGTGCGGGCAGAAGGTAGAGAGGAAGAGGAATAGAGGAGATGCCGATGGACATTGATCTTAAATGCTTGCATGTTGCATTGAGGGGGGAAAACCGAATCCGGCAGGGAGTTCTAGATTCGTGTGGTTCGGTTAATGAAAGATTCTCTATATTTGACAGTACGTCCGAAAGCGGGCTTCAGAGTATATTGGTGAGCATTCCTAGAGAGACGTGTATTGCGGGAGAAATGTTGAAGGGGCGGAATGCAACTGGCTATTTCATCAGAGCATTTTTAGTGGTTGTAACGATAAAACAGGGAGAGGCAGATAACATTCCTGCGGTGTTCCAGCGAGTCTAATGTTTTGGTAATGCTGGAGTCACCTATCAGTTTTATGGCTCGTTTTTGTATTCTGTCTAGTAGGTGCAATGAGGTCTTGGAAGCACCGGACCAGACATGAGCGTTTAACTCTAATTTGGGGCGAATGAACGCCTTATAGATTGTAGCCAGATCTAAGGGTGAGAAATATTTCTTGCATCTGTATAAGAAGCCTAGGCATTTCGCAGCATTCTTGGCGACACTGAATATATGGTCGCTCCAATTAAGGTTGTGAGCAACACTCATACCCAGGATGGAAAGCTTTTCAGTTTCTGAGATGCAAGTGCCATTCATGGATAATGGCTGCGGGCTAGTTATACGCTTTAACGACAAGAGACAGCATTGTGTTTTGGAAGCATTAAATTCCACTCTACTGTTTTTACCCCATTGAATGATGCTGTCGATATCGGAATTTAATGAGCTTAACATACGCTGCCGCTCATTATCTACAACCGAAGTGCGGGGTCGTAAACTGGTGAACGAATATGAGAAGCTGAGGGTACTGTCGTCAGCGAAGGAGTGAATTGGATTAGAAGTAACAGACAAGAGATCATTTATAAAAATAAGAAAGAGTGTCGGAGACAAAACGGAGCCCTGGGGAACACCGGCATTTACAAAGTGAGTATCAGACTTGAATCCGTCCAAAACAACTTGAATTGAACGATTCGAAAGGTAGCTTCTAATCCATTGAAAGAGAGACTCATCGATCCCAAAAGCACGCATTTTCGACAAAAGGGCTTCATGCCAAACCCTGTCAAATGCTTTTGAAATATCCAGTGCAACAATTTTGCTTTCACCTGCTTGATGAAGCGAGTGATTCCACTTTTCAGCGAGATATGCCATCATATCACCAGTGGATCTGTTGCTGCGGAAATCGTACTGACGGTCATTGAGGAGTTTGCGTGATTCAAGATATTTCATAAGCTGACGGTTAATCAGCGTTTCCATGACCTTGGAAAGAAGGGACGTTAGTGCAATGGGTCGGTAGTTGGACTCTCCATCTCCTCGATCTCACGCTTTCCGTGCTTTCTCTTCTTTCTTCTGAAAAGCGTGTTCCTCTCTTCTCTTCTGCTCATAGAGCGAGCAGCTCTCGTCCGTCGTTGCAGTATGGCTTTATATGCCTCTTGTTTTGCTGCACGGGCTTGTTCTCATTGTTCATCGAACCAGGGGTTTCTATGACGGCGCTCTGGCGATGCGCCCATTCCTGCTCTATTGTTTGTGCTGCTGTGGGCGGAGATGCTTCCGCAGGAATGACGCCCGTAAGTTTTACAATAAGGTAAAACGAACATGCCATGGCTACAAAGCCAGAGCGGCGGCCTGCAGGGATGAAAATCGAGGACTGGTAGTAGAGTCGCAGTCGATGCTGAGGATTTGGAAAGACCTCTTCTGCAGACTGTATAACGGCGATGATAGACAAGATACCACTGTCAGGCAGAACGAGCCATTCGTAATGGATAGATTATTCCTTGCGGTATGCATATTGATTGGGATGCAGTGGTATCTTATTCTCTAGGATACCTCTCATATGGAGCTCTGTCAGTTTTTCCATTGTTTTTAATAGGAACGATGTTGGGCTGATAGGGCGGCAGATTTTAGGTTATTCACTTGGTTTTGCAATCTTGAGGATGAAGACAACGTTGACTTCTCTCCAGATTTAAAGGATATAGCCCAAGTTGAAACAGGATCTAAAAAAAACCTATCAGTGGTGAGAGAACAATATTGAGGTCTTTCTGAAAATAACAGGAAAGACACATTCTTTGCCTGGGGCCTTATACGGTTCAAAATGAACCAAATGCCCATTTAACTCTATTGGGGCTGAAAAGCCTGCCAGAGAGGCTGTTCGTTCTACTGTCAAGGTTATTTATGACGGTTATATTCTGATCGTCACAAGGCATAAGCTGGGGAGTAGAATCAGGGAAGCGCGTCTCAAGCAAGGTCTCCAGAGTTTCGCTGCGATTGACTGTAAAGGTATTGTCTGATTTACGAAGCAGCCCGAGTCTTTTTGTGTGCTCCTGGGATAACGCTTTATGGAATTGGGCCGCAGCTGGTAGTGAGTCTATGTTTTTGTAGTGTTTCTTCCAAGACATTGTCTTGGATTTCCTCAGTTCGAAAATCAGACCGATAATCAGTCCAACAATTTTTTTGTTTGGCTCTGTTTAACAGAGATCTCACCTATTTCCTTAGAGATTCGAACTGTGTATTCCACCAAGGTATACACCGCTTGTGTGTACTTATCCTGGACGTATCAAAGAATATACTCTAACAGCCTTCCTAGACATAGAGGGCGCCTTTAACAACCTTACTCCGAAAGCAATAATAGAAGGGCTAGAAAAGCTAAAGGTGGAGAGGACTCTGATAGAGCTAAGTGGGGAAGCCTAGTAACTAAAAGAGTAGTTACCAAGGGAACCCAGCAAGGTGGGGTCCTCTCACCTCTTCTCTGGAATGTAGTTGTAAACGAACTACTAATCAAACTGGAGAAAGAAGGCCTGGACGTTGTTGCCAACGCCGATGACGTTGCCATCACAATCTCAGGTAAATATGTATCTACATTGAATGACCGCATGCAAACGGCATTCTCATTTCTGTGCAAATGGGCGCATAGTAACGGGCAGGAAAACGGAGCTCGTGCTATTTACCAAAAAGCACAAAATCCCGGAAAACTGCCCTATCACTCTGCTCGATACCAGGTTAGCCTACTCCCCTAGTACCAAATTCCTTGGCACTATACTCGATAGGAAATTAACTTTGAAGAGCAATACAACTGAAAGAGCAAAAAAAGCAACAATAGCTCTCTACACATGTAAGAAAGCCCTAGGAAAAAAATGGGGATTCAACCCCAAGATCACCCTATGGCTCTACATCACGGTCGTTAGACCCATACTAATGTATGGAGTCTGGTGGACTGCACTAGACAAGACAACATACCACAAACAACTCGAGAAGGTACAAAGGATGGCATGTATGTGCATTACCGGGGCCCTCAGCTCCACCCCAACGGCTGCGCTTAACATGATACTCGACCTTACACCACTCGATATTTTCGGTAAGCAAATTGCCACACACACGGCCATAAGACTAAAAGCCAACTCGAAATGGGCGAGCTATGTCACTGGCCACTCCTCCATCCTGCAAAACAGGATAACTATGACAGAAAACCTAGACCACACAGAACCCACCATAGTCTTGGAGAAAAACATTACGATGATCTATCCGGACAGGAAGAACTGGACCCGCCAAACTCAACCGCACAGAAATTGCGTGGATTTCTACACTGACGGGTCTAAAACCAAAAACGGGGTGCACAGTGGAGTTTTCTGCAAACAGCTCAAGCCATATAAAGCTCTAAAATTACCAGATCACTGCAGCGTTTTCCAGGCGGAACTGTCGGCAATAAAAGAAGCCTTGTCTTGGCTGAAGTGGAACGTAATATCCACCACGGATATTCGAATTCTCACAGACAGTCAAGCAGCCTTAAAGTCGTTGGAGTCCTATGTGTACACATCAAAATCTAGTCTCGACTGTCGCAGATCTCTTAACGAGATGGCAGAACAGTTCAAGATACAGCTTATCTGGGTACCGGGACACAGCGACATTACAGGTAATGAAAAAGCCGACACACTCGCCAAACAAGGAACGACGCTACAATCAATCGTGGCTTATGAGGGAGTAACCCTTACAACCATTAAACATAGTCTGACCAATCTCGCCAGGGCCGAGACGAACCTGAGATGGACACAGGGACAAACCTGCGTCATCACCAGGCAAATCTGGCCTCGGCTTGACAGTCGACGCACAAGGAGTATAATCTCCCTTCTGCAGAAGCTGTCAGGACGAGGAGGAGGTCGAATCCATTCACCACCTTCTCTGTGCCTGTCCAGCTCTTTGCAATATCAGGAAACGTTACCTAGGCTCCTACTTCCTTAACGGTCTGACAGATGTTCAGAAAGTAGGGATACTTAATCTTCTTAACTTCTTAAGAAGCACAAAATGGTTCCACGAATAGGGGGGTAAAACCCCCTCGTAGCTGCACAACGGGCCTCCCTGGCCTATGTGCATTCTTCTCAATTCTGGGAAGGCTACGACCCTACCTACCTATCCTGGAGGTACAGTTGATTCTAAAAGATGAGATTAGTGTTTCGTGTTAAGGTCGACAATTTATGAGATGACGATTGTGGTGTCGCTGCAGACGAAGCTTCTTGACTAAGTGTCAATCTCACCCTGTGATGTGATACTATGCTAATAAAATATAGCATTCCTCCTTCTTGCCATCGTGATCCTTTTTATGCAGGCTAATACACACAGGATGGTGAAGGACTAGCAAAGGCCTCGTAGGGGTAGTATCTGCCGACGGATGCTGGCCCGACAAAAAGCGAGTAAGAGCCTCTGCAGCCGAACATCTTGCAGCTCTGCTAGTCAGGTCCTACTTCCACCACCTCGTGGTGCCATCTGGAAATTTCCTTAAAAGGGAAATTACTGACGGAAGAGGCCGAATGGTGAGTATCCTGCGCCACCAAACAGGATTAGTGTCGGTTGGGCTATGGTCTAGCGAACCATAACCGTAAAACCACTAATTGCTCAGAAACAAACAACAGCCTCGGATAATAAAACGGAACGGATCTATGTTGACGACCCTATAAGAAAACAAAAAAAAAAACAAACAAGGACCTTCGGTTCTGTACGTGGAATGTTAGGTCCCTAAACAGACCACGTGCGGCCGAACAACTTGCGGACGCCCTAGACCGCTATAAAGCGGACATCACCGCCATCCAGGAAATGCGATGGAATGGACCGGGTAAAAAGCGGATGAAAAACTGCGACATTTACTACGGTGACTGCTATAGGGAGAGACGACAGAGACTATTTGGATGCGGATTTGTTGTTAGAGGTGGATTAAGACATAAAGTCCTAAGTTTCCAGTATGTGAGTGAACGCCTCATAACGATCCGCATCAAGGCAAATTTCTGTAACATCAGCCTCATATGGGTCCATGCCCCCACGGAAGACAAGGATGACTCAATCAAAGATGATTTCTTTGATCTCCCAGACAACATATACCAAATGCCCGAGCTATGATACCAAAATCATACTAGGAGATTTTAACGCAAAGCTGGGTAAAGAAAGCATCTTTGAGCGGGTCATCGGCAAACACAGTCTACATGACACCACATCCGATAACGGACACAGGCTGATCGACCTTGCCACGGGGCGAAATCTTCTTGTAGCCAGCACACGATTTTCCCACCCCGATATACACAAAGGCACCTGGCGGTCGCCAGATCAATCAGTCACCAACCAGATTGACCACATCGCGATTGACGTCAGACACTCCTCCACTATTCTTAATGCTCGCACTTTCCGAGGAGCGAACATCGATTCAGACCACTAACTTGTAGTAGCCAAGATACGTCAACGCATAACACGAACACCGCGGAGTAGAGTTAGAACACCAAGCTATGACGTCGGAAAGCTACTATCGCCGGAGATCGCCAGTGCCTTTGCCAACCGCGTCTCCCTTAAGCTCTCCGATACACCTCAATCCTCCACTCAGTCAGTAGAGCAACAATGGAGCCTGTGCAAACAAGCCCTGAAGAGCACAGCAACGGAAGTGCTGGGCCTTAAAACTCCACCACGACGAAACACCTGGTTCGATGACGAGTGTAGAAGGATTCATGCCGAAAAGCAGGAGGCATACATAGCCTCACTACACAAAAAAACAAGAGCGGCTCGTGAGCTCTACGAGCTTAAAAGAAGGGAGGAACATAAGCTTCTCAAGAGAAAAAAGAAAGAGCACGAGAAGCGGGCGATTGAAAACTTGGAGAGGTGCTATTGCAGGCACGACGTTCGAAGATTTTAACAGCGGATAAAACGAAGGTCTCAAGGCTATAAAGCCCGAACGGAGGCCTGTAAGGATGAGAACGGACACCTAGTTGTAGAATCGCAGTCGATGCTGAGAATTTGGAAAAACCACTTCTGCGGACTTTATAACGGCGATGACAGCCAACATACCGCCGTCAGACAGAATGATCCATTTTTTAACGACGAAGATCGCAGAGAATTCCGTCTCCCTGACCTCGACGAAGTTGAGATTGCCATGTCGAAACTCAAGTTGAATAAAGCTGCTGGCGCAGATGGACTGTCTGCTTAGTTCTTCAAAGCGGCTGGGGGTGAGCTGGTTAGGAGCATGCACCGGCTTATCTGTAAGATATGGTCAGAGGAAAGCATGCCCGAGGAATGGAGTCTCAGCATTGTTTGCCCGATTCACACAAAAGGAGACCCCTTGGACTGCGCCAGCTATAGAGAAATAAGTCTCCTTAATGTCGCATACAAGATCTTCGCTGGCGTTTTGTGTGAACGCCTGAAGTCATTCGTAAACAAGCTGATTGGTCCTTATCAGTGTGGTTTCAGGTCAGGGAAGTCCACCATCGATCAAATCCTCACACTACGGCAGATCCTGGATAAAACCAATGAATTTCAAGTCGATACGCACCACATATTCGTCGACTTCAAGGCCGCATACGACAGCGTAATTAGAGACGAGCTATATAACGCCATGTTTATTTTTAACATCCCTGCTAAGCTCGTCAGACTATGCAGGATGACCCTGGAAAATGCTCGCTGCTCCATCCGAATCGGTGCAGAACTGACCGATAGTTTCGAAGTCAAGAAAGGATTTAGACAGGGCGATGCGTTGTCGTGTGATTTCTTCAACATCATATTGGAAATGATTGTGCAAAAATCACTGGCCAATACAAGAGGCATAATCTATTTCAAATCCTCGCAACTCCTTGCATACGTCGACGACATTGACATAATAGGTAGATCGCAGCGAGATGTCAATGAGGCGTTTGCGAGTATTGAGATGGAGGCGGCAAAAATTGGCTTGGCAGTTAATGAGGGCAAGACTAAATATCTGCTGTCATCGAAAAAGGACATTTACCACCGACGTCTTGGACAGAACGTGCATATTGGCAGATAAAAGTTCGAGGTAGTTAAGGACTTCATATACCTCGGCTCCGCAGTGACTTGGAACAAAGACATCAGTTTCGAAATCAAGCGCAGAATTACTCTTGCCAACCGCTGCTTCTTTGGGCTCAAGAGGCAACTGAGAAGTAGAGCCCTCTCTCGTACGACCAAGTTGACCTTATATAAGACCTTAATTATCCCGGTCCTGTTATACGGCGCAGAAACATGGACTTTATCTAAAGCGGATGAGGAAATCCTTGGTCGTTTCGAGAGAAAGATTCTGCGTTCGATTTTCGGTCCCATAAACACAGAGGAGGGTTGGAGGAGAAGATTCAATCACGAACACGGGTTGTACAGCGACATGACTCTGGTCAGGCATCTACGGATCCAACGCCTAAGATGGCTAGGCCATGTAGACCGAATGGACACCACAGCTCCAGCCCGTAGAGTCTTTGAATCCAACCCCGAGGGACAAAGAAATAGAGGACGGCCGCACCTAAGGTGGCGCGCACAGGTGGAAAGGGACCTCAACCAACTGGGCGTGCGGCATTGGAAAAGACTAGCGAAAGATCGTGCTAGGTGGAGAGGTATGTTGGTTGAGGCCCAGATTCACCCCGAACTGTAGCGCCCGTTAAGTAAGTAAGTAAGTAAATACACACAGCATGCATTCGGAGCATGGTAAGATATACATCTTCACAATTTTCAATTTAGAATCTTCATGTACACGCTCTCTCTGGTATCATGCAGTATATGCACATGGTATATGAACGTTACCCTTTCATATACCGTTATTGAAAACTACGAATATATCTTGACCTGGAACGAAATTTCAATTAATTTAATTTCTGCGATGTGACACTTGATATGCATTTGTTTATGAGCCAACTGAAGTAATCATTTAAGTGCTCGATTTAATATTCCCATTGTAAACGCATTGTATGCGCTTTTTGCCATCGCGTTTAGTATCCCTTCACCACGATGTCTGTAAAGATCAGCCACTCCAATAACCCTGCGATATGGTCTTTAAAAATCATGTACTACTATGCCAAGATATTTGGATTGGTCTTCTTCAAAATTGACGATAGTGGTCGCCTTAGAACATCTGTGAAATTACAACTTTACTCGGTCACCTATCGACTACTGGGTCTAATCGGTTACGCATACTTTTTGCCAAAGATTCTAATGGATTATGATAAGATACAACAAGTGTACACTCGTGTCATTGTCTACATCCAGATATTTTCGGTTGCTATTTTCGGATTTGTTTTCATAACCTTTCAAATCGTCCAACAGAAGCAGTTCATTAGTGTTGTCAATAGAACCACTGATATATTCAATCGAATATCAAAGCTTTCGAAGAATCCTGACCTATTCGGACGCGAGTTTCATTTAGTAGTTATAAGTCGTATAGCAAGTAATGCCTTGAGTATCCTGATAGACCTTCCCAGATTTATAAAAGAGACGGTAGATTTTATAGATGTTGTACGAAACTTTTTGAGCTACATCCTGTGGGTCGGAACCCTAATAGTGGTGGACTTATTGTGTTTGGGATATATTACCTCATCGACAATGTATCGAAATATTGGAAATCATTTGACCACACTTGCTCACCGTATTGAGAAGTCGGAAAATCGACCGATGTCGAAATTTCGTCGGATGCAAGTACTTTGCGATTTTTCCGAGGAACTGGATCAGTGCTCTGCAATATACTCGGACATTTTCAAAGTGACTCGGGAGTTTCATGAACTTTTCCAGATAAATGTCTTATTTGTATTTCATGTTGCTATCATCCTTCTGATTAGCTGTATACATCAGAGTTTTTTAATTTACATATCGGCAGGACATATTGCTTGGAATACCATCGTTCTGGGCATGTTAGTGAGCTTTGATTTTCTTTCCCTGATGTTGGTAATTGATTTAGCGGTGAGGAGATCAAGAATTCCTATATACCTTAATTGGGATACCTTGCAATCGGATATTGAGGACAGATGGGATAGGAGCGTAAGCTATCCAGCCAATGCATCTTTCTATTTATTCACATTGTGTCTTTTCCACAGGTCGACCAATTCTTACATCAATTGAAACTTGAAAGCTTGAGCATTGATGTGTACAATCTGTTTCAGCTAAACAACGAACTCTGCTTGAGGATTTTCTCAATGATTGTCGCTTATCTGACCATTCTAATTCAATTCAGTATGTTGGGATATTTTAAGGATGATCTATAATCAGTACAATGACATTGTCACACAGTTCTATAGAACACGAAACAACGCTTGAATAGTGCGTTGTTGTATGCACTGAATAAAGATATATGCGTATGCATCTGCTAATGTAACTATATTTCCATTATTTGGGACAAGGGATTAGTAGTATATTGTAGTGGGGCAAGAGTTAATGCCTTAGGCGGCGCTACAGTTCAGGGTGAACCTGAGCTTCAAACGACAATCCTCTCCAGGTGGCACGATCGTTAGCCAGTTGTTTCCAGTTCTGCACGTCAATATAAACGGCTAGGAAACTTCACATCTATTTTTGATAAGGTCCAACTGTTGGTTTTCCAAAGGTGTCGTGAAATAGTATCCGCCGACAGGTGCTAGTCCATTAAAAAGCGAATAATAACCGAACACCTGGTTATGTCCTACTTTCATCTGCTCGTGGTACCATTTGGAAATTTCCTACCATAGAAATTACTAACGTAAAAGGACGAATGGCGGGCATCCTGTGCCACATAACAGGATTAATGTTGATTCAGCTACCACCTAGCAAGCCGTAACCGTAAAGCCACGCTAAAAATCACGCGATGCACCGTGCAACTCGGTTCTAGGACCTCGGAACCATTCGAAACATGCACCGGATTTCGGCAAGGAGATGCGCTGTCATGTGACTTCTTCAACCTGGTGCTGGAGCAGATAATGCGACGGGCAGGCGTCAGCAGGGAAGGCACTATCTTTAACAAGTCCATCCAGCTGCTAGGATACGCGGATGATATCGACATCATCGCGTGTTCTCGCCGTGGTATTGTGGAAGCATTCACGGCGATTGAAGAACAGGCGAAACGAGTTGGTCTTAAGATCAATGAGGACAAGACGAAGTACATGCTGTCAACCAAAAACCAATCCGTCGCTCACCCCCTAGGACAAAATATAGGTTAGGTTAGGTATATGGGTGCCTTTTTGTCATAAAGTCAAGGCTCACGTAGACTACGTTGAGTCCATTGTACCCACTTGTTTTTTTTAACCCGTTGATACCTATACATTTTCCGTCGAGCTGAACCAGCCAGACGAGGACAAAAATCCCAGTATTCTGTTCAGCCCAATATTACCTTCCTCTTCTAGTCCCGAAAGGAAGTATCTTCCCAGGAATATATTCCTTATTTGGGCTAGCGCCGGACATTCGCACATCAGGTGACGAACGGACTCAATTTCCTCTTCGTCCCTGCAGCTTCTGCAGAAGTCATTGTAGGGCTGGCCTAGTCGAGCTGCATGGTAGGATAGCATGCAGTGCCCGGTGAGGGCACCGACTGCCAGTCGAATGTTCCCACGATTGAACTTCAGCAGATTTTCCGTTCTTTTCTTATCATAGACGGGCCAAGTCGATCTCGCCGTTGCGCATGTATCTAAGTGACACCATTGCTTATTGGCTTTCACCAATAGCTCCGTCTGTATCTCACTGTAGAGCGCACTGAGTGGTGCTTTGGCCTCAGCTGAGATCTGCGCAATGTTAGCACTTGATCCCACTCTAGCCAGCTCGTCCGCCCTCTCGTTTCCGGAGATATTCATATGACCAGGTACCCAGCAAAGGGTCACCTCATTTACATTGGATATCTCTTCTAACTTCTCCTTGCAGAGTTTGACGAGTTTGGATCTTATCCATGCTGCCTGCAGAGCCTTAATGGCTGCCTGGCTGTCAACATAGATGCTGATCCTTTTTCCTGTGATATTCTCTTTTCTGATCAGGTCCGCCGTCTGCTTGATAACGAAGACCTCAGCTTGGAAGACACTGCATCCATCATCGAGCCTGTAGGAGCGATGCATATCCCGAGACTCAAAGTAGACTCTTGCACCTGTGCCAACATCCATTTTGGATCCGTCGGTGTAGAGTGCCAGTTCACTTTCCGTGCGTACCAAATCACCGGTCCATTCCTCCCTGGAGGGAAGTCTAATAGAGAATCTCCTCTCCCAGGAAGGAAGTCGGATGACATAGTCCGTTACGGTTCTGAATCTCGAGACGGCCCATCGATCCAAGACTGATGCATGTCCGTGAGGACTCCTTTTCCAGAGAACTGATTCCTGTAATCTTAGCGCAGTTCTGGTTGCGGCGCTCTCGCAGTACATGTCCAGGGGTGGGAAGTTCAGCATGACTTCAAGAGTCGCCGTTGGTGTGGACTTCATAGATCCCGTCACCGTCTGGCCTGCTCTTTGAACCTTTGACACACTCTGAAGATGACACTTTTTCTCAAGCGCCTTCCACCAGACAACCGAGCCATTGACTAGGATAGGTCTTACCACCGCAGTGTACAACCAATGTACTAACCTCGGTTTGAGGCCCCATGTAGGACAAAATATAACAATTGACATATACAATTTCGAGGTAGTTAAGGAGTTTGTCTACCTCGGGGCAAACGTAAATTCCACAAATGACACCACAGTGGAGATCCGGCATAGAATCGGCATTGGCAACCGCTGCTACTTCGGCTTGTCCAAACAACTGGGGTCAAAACTCCTCACTCGAAAAACCAAAATCATGCTTTACAAAACGCTCATTCTGCCAGTCTTGCTATACGGAGCCGAAAGCTGGACGATAAGCAGGACAGCGGAGCTGATTTTGGGTTCTTTCGAAGAAAAATTCTGGTTCTGTCTGTGAGGAAGGTGAATGGAGAAGAAGACTCTACGTGAACTCTACGAGCTGTACCAAGATGTGGATGTAGTCCGGAAGGCAAGGATCCGTCGACTACACTGGCTCGGCCACATCGAGCGCATGGACATCAACGCTCTAGCTAAGAGGGTCTTCGACTCCGAGCCTCCTGGTTCGAGAAGAAGAGGAAGACCGAACCTCCGGTATAAAGACGAAGTAATCGCGGATGTAAGACATCTTGGTCTTGACAACTGGAAGCAGCGTGCCCGGGACCGTCAAGGATGGAAGGCAGCTATAGCTCAGGCTCAGATCCTCCATGGATCGCTGGCCTGATAAGTAAGTAAGTCTCCTCGGCGGGGTGCTGGCAAAACCCCCCGTAGTAAGCTTCTCGACTCACACCGTTCGGAATCGGCATTAAACTGTAGGTCCCTTTCACCTGTGTGAAAAATAAAAAACACGCACAACATGGGTGATTGAGAGAAGCTTGGCTCTGGTCCTTCATGGGCTGTAAGAAAGAAGAAGAAGAATTATAATTATTATTACGACTAGTCTTAGAAAGCTTTTGTACTTGAAAGACGAAATAAATCATGAAAATGAAAGAACTGAGCAGAGTAACGCAAGGTACGGTATGTGTTTATAAGATTTTGCGTAATAAGAATGACTCGATCATTTAAACCAAGTTTTGCACTCAATCAAAAAGCAATTTACATCAGTCACCGATTACCCAATCGAGCACATCGTTTCCAGTTGGCTTGGTGTTTTTTACTTTTGCGAACAAGTGTGAGTTTCTTAACAGTTATTCGTTCGTTTTCTCTTCCCCTTTGCCTACAATTACATGCGTGCTTATTAGGGTTCCGTACCCAAAGGTAAAACGGAATCCTATTACTAAGACTTCGCTGCCCCCACCTGATTATCTACGTTGTCGTGGTGTGGGGGATAATCGCCCCGTCCTTCCCCTCACTAACCAAAATCCCATCATACTCCATTTATCCCATCATACTCCCAACCTACCTATCCACTCCTCATCCCCTGGGCTGGACATAAGGTGTTAACCGTACCGTGCCGAGATGTTGACCAGGCTGAGAGCCCAGACCAAAAATAGCTCAATCGCAAACGGTGTATCGGGATACCTGGCGCCCTCCGGATCAGCCAGCCTTACCTGGGTATTGCGGATCTCTGCCCAGGGTGGACACATATTTCTCCGCAACTCGTTGGCACTACATGTATACAAACATAAAAGAAAATAATGAGTCCGGATCGCATAAAAAACCGGAAGGGGATGATATTCCCTCTACATCAAAGGCGGTTAAGACTCCGATCGGAGATCCGTCAAACCGCTCTGATAAGAAAACCAACCCATCGACCAAGGCCTATAAAGACCGGAAGGCGGCCTTGATAATAATAAAATGATGGGGCCACAAAACCGACTGATCAGAAAAACACAAAGAGTCGGTAGCCTGGGCGACAGGAATCCTGGCCCAAGAAAGAGAACAAGCCAAGAGGCCCAGTTCATCCCCCGAGGAACCAAAGCGGGAGGCTAAGAAGGCTAGGCTGGGAACACTGGCCAAGCTATCAAAGCCCTTCGGTGAGATTGCGAGGGAGTGCCTGATGGTCGCAATCATAGATGTTAGTGACCCGGACGGCAAACTGACGACCGAAAAATGGAAGGATGTCGATCAAGCGCTATCGACAAACTTCCTAAAAGTCGCTAGAAAGAACCCTGGACCACCGCCCATCTGCGACGACGCTGGATGGCACCAACGCAGGGTCGAACTGATAAACTGTGCCGACGAAAGATCCGTTAATCTTCTGAAGGCTACAGTTGCCGAAATAGGGGAAGTTTGGGAGGTAGCTAGGCTCAAGGTCGTCACTAGGGACCAGATCCCTAAACGACCGTGAGCTAGATGCTGGCTCCCGCTGGCACCAGACAACTCCCCAACCCCCTCGAAATAGTTCAGACAATCAACTATTGCAACCCCAATCTCCCAAAAAGAGATTGGAGAGTCGCAAAGCTGGAGGAACCGAAAGGCCGATCAAGACAGGAAATTATTGTACTGAATTGTGAAGCCTTGGAACCTCTGGCCCTACGCGACTACCATATTAGGTTTGGCTTTTAAAAAGTCAAACTTAACATATACAAAAAGGATGAGGAAGTGCCACCATCCGGCAATACAGACACGGCTAACACTGTGGTCAGAAGCGGAAACTCTACGGAGCAGGAACCCGCAATTACCCTCGGGGAGCAAGGGCCCTGCGACGGTAGAAACTGTAACCCCAGCAACATCCCTGGTCATTAAAGATCAGGAGTCATTGCTCGACTCCGGAAGCGAGGACTATTCCACTAGCTCGCCGAAGGAAGACGATCTTCTGGACTCAGATCTGGAAGACCTTAACGCCACCGTGGTGGAGGCAGATCGAATTAATAACAGCCATGATGCTGAGATTAATTCTGATTAATCTCCACCACTCTAAAGCGGCAACCGCGAACCTTCTTCTCAGGCTGTTCAAAGGAGAAGAAGACATAGCCTTAATCCAAGAACCGTGGGTGCGTGAAAACAAGGTTCGTGGATTAAGAACCCCTGCCTACAACCTGTTTATATCATAAAAAGAAGGTAAGCCCCGCACTTGCATACTTGCAAAGAAACCTTTAAACGCTTACCTTCTTCCAAATTACAGCTGCCCTGACACCACAGTGATAGCAATCCAATCACCCGGGACCAAGCTATGGATAGCCTCTACTTACATGGCGCAGGAAGAGTCCATTCCTTCGCACGAAATCAATAGACTGGTCAAGGACTCGTCGGATCATCAAGCTGGGCTCCTTATCGGTGCAGATGCGAATGGGAGTGGCTTATTGAATTCGTCCTAACCGCTAACCTTTTTATTTGCAACAAGGGTCATGCACCCACATTTATTACAAAAAATCGCAGGGAGGTACTAGATCTAACTCTAGTATCCCCCTCTCTCATTGACAAAATAAGAGAATGGAACGTTTCTGAGGAACACTCCTTCTCAGATCACCGCTACCTGGTTTTCAACCTAGCCTACACGGTCCCAACCCCAATTGACTCATCCTGTAACCCAAGAAGAATCGATTGGGAGCGTTATAGAGCCTTCATTGGCAACTCTATAATAAGTAGGACCCCTGACACCCCGCGGGCCACGTTAGATATAGACAATATGGTCGATACTCTAACAATCACATTGGGCAACGCAAGGGCCAACAGGTGCGCAACACACAAACCAGGAAAATCTTACCCTTCTTGGTGGAACGCAGATCTAAGCAAGCTCCGCAAAGCCTGTCGTAAACTCTTTAATAGAGCAAAGAACACAAGAATCATTTAGACATTTAGACATTTTTATTCGCACATAATTCATTACAGTATTTTGCCATCACAAGATCAAGATGTATCTTACATCTTTAATATTTTATTAGAGTTAAGAGTATTGATTTTATTTGTTTATAAATTAAATCTAGAAAGGAAAATACGAAAAAAAAAACCTTCCATTGGCAAAGGTAGGTCAGCACATACATATGTATGTACCAGTACAAGTCAGGTAATAAAATGAAAACAATGTTTGTATATGGAAAACAAGATAATTGAATAGAGATATGAATAAATAAGTACGTAAATAAATGTGAAGTGATTGATTTGATCAATCAAGATAAATAAAGTAGTGAGTAAATAAACACATGGTTAAATAAATAAATAAACATAAGAGCGACTACTTAAGACAAGTAAATAAATAAATAAATAGAAAAATAGGTAAACAAATATATAAATAGTTAAGTACATAAATAAATGACCAATACAGAAAAAAATATGAAATATAGTTAAATAAACGTTTATACAAGTTGAATAGTGTTTACAAATAAATTCATTACTTATAATTAAACTAACATGAATAACATTATCATGAGCATGTATAAAACGATAAGATTAGATTACATGTTTAGAATATATTTACATTATAACAACAATTTAAGATGTTATTATCTGGAGTTTGCATCACCTAATTGATTTATTAAAGGGTTTTCGTTAACGGAACACTTTTGCAAAAACCGGACTGTAATCTTACGAATCCTGTCGGGAATCAGTTCAACATTCGCCTTTTCGTGCAGAATTGATGTTGAATAATGCCAAGGAAGATTCAACATCATTTTTAATATCTTATTTTGTGCCACTTGTAATTTTTTAAGGTGACACTGAGCACTCTTTCCCCAAATCTGGCACCCATATAGAAGTATGGCTTGAAAAATAACCTTATGTATAACAATTTTATTTTCAACCGATAAGGCAGACTTCCGGTTAATCAACGGGTACAACATATGTATACCAAGGTTTACTTTTCTAACGGTTCTTAGTATGTGTTCCTTAAAAGTCAGCTTTGGATCAAGGTATATTCCCAGATATTTCACAACGGGTTCCCAACTTATAACAATGCCATTGTATTCTAAACTGCTGTTGGGCAAAAAACAAGCTTTTCTTTTTCGGGTGAAAAAAAATGGCTTGCACTTTGTCCCTATTAACTTGGATTTTCCATTTATTAAAATAATTGAATAGAACTTCCAACGCATGTTTAAGATTTGTCTCAATATCGAGAGAAAACTTATGAGAAGAAAGTATCGCTGTGTCATCAGCAAAGATTGCAGCTTCACAGCCGGGAACCCGAGGAAAATCGGAAGTGAACAAGTTATACAAAGTTGGGCTAAGAGCTGAACCTTGTGGAACTCCAGCCATAAATTTAATCGGACGTGATACACCACCATCAACGTATACTTTAAAAGATCGATTAAACAGAAAACTTTGAACAATTTTACACAGATATTGTGGGAAGTTGTAACTAAGCATTTTATAAATAAGGCCATCGTGCCATACGGTATCAAAAGCCTTTTCTATGTCCAATAGTATCATGCCAGTGGATTTGCCCTGGTCTCGATTATCCTTCACAATTTTGTGAACTCTCGCTACTTGATGTATAGTACTGTGATTAAGTCTAAAGCCAAATTGTTCGCTTGGGAAAACATCATGCTCGGAAACGAAATCCATAATTTTATTATTAAGTATTTTTTCAAATATTTTGCCCACATTACTTAACAGACTTATTGGACGATAACTTTCAGGATTTTCCTTGGGTTTTCCAGGCTTGAGTATTGGTACTACCTTAGCGTTTTTCCAAGCATTAGGAAAGTATACGGTTTTAATGCAAGCGTTATAAAGAAACGTTAAATACTTTACTCCCACAGGAGGTAATTTCTTTAAATAGATATTTTTTATTCTATCAGGCCCATCCGCTTTCCTAACTTTTAACAGTTTAATAATAGAAGTAATTTCTTCTTCTCTTACAAAAAAGGCTGAAGATACACAAGGACTTGAAAGATTAATGTTAAGCAAGGATGTATTGACTGCGTCAATTGTTAAAGGATCACCTAGATTATTTGATCTCAAGTGATTGTTAAGAAAGTTATCTCCTAGAGCATTTGCTTTTTCTTCACTTGTAAAGAAAGAGCATATGTTATTTTTGAGGCAAGGGAGTTGTTGATTTTTGTTTTTTATAATTCGAATTATGTTCCAAAATGGTTTGCTACCTTTGTTCAGGCTCATCAATCTTATGTTCCAATCCGCGTTGCGCTGCGATTGTATAAGATTAGAAATTAGTTTGTTTAAAGACGTAATATTGATTTTGAATTCATCATGTCTATACCTCTGCCAGTCCCTTTTAATTATATTTCTTATTTTAATAATACTTAACACACAAAGTGGGAGTTTCGTAGATACACATTTTTGGATCTTTTTGGGAACGCATATGTCAACAGATTCCAACAAGAGCTCAGTAAAATTTTGTACGATAATATCAACCTGATTTGGATTTTGGATGTTATCAACGTTCATGCTAACATTCTGTAATGCGCGCTTTATGAACTTACGAAAACTCGACCAGTTAGCGCGCTTAAAATCCAAAACATAATTGTGTTTTATTTTCCCTGTACAATTCAACCTACATAGAACCGGATTGTGATCTGAGTTAAGTTCGGATAGAGATATTGGATGCGTAACGAGACCAAGACAATTTGTAACAAACAGATCAAGAACGGACGGTCTTGCACGAGAAGACGACGGAATGTAAGTTGGACTGAGAGGAAACAAAATTGTAATGGGATAAGTGACCGCTAAGGTCGAAAGTATATTTCCCCAAGTATTAGCTCTGGAGCAACCCCACTCCCTGTGACGGCAGTTAAAATCGCCACCAATTAGTAGATTACCATGCTGAGAAAAGAGTTTTTGAAAATCACTCTTCAACTTTTGTTTCTTAGCATCTGTAGCAATACCACCGGGAAAATACACACAGAAAATTTTAAAGGAAGTTCCATTTTCTAACACTAACTCCACACCAACATTTTCCACAACATGTGTTGGAATAATAGGTAAAGGCAAATGTTGAAGAGACCTTTTAATGAGTATTGCAACTCCACCACCTCTACGATCGACTCTGTCAACACGGTAACATTTGAATTCAGAAGTAGATAACTTTATTTCTGAGTTAAGCCAAGTTTCTGACACCAGCGCAATATCGACATTTTTCTCAGCCATGAAACTAGTTAATTCCGAACGTTTGTGTCGAACACCCCTAGCATTCCAAGTGACAACATTTAAATTGTTATTATTTAACATCATTATATAAAAATTGAACTGCTAAATGTGCAATGACATTAAACTGTTCTACTCTAGTTTTACAGACAGAAAGTTGTGTAACCATCTCCATCGTTAGTGAGTTGAGTTCTCCAGCAGAGAACAAGCCATTGTTGCTAGACATGTTGCTAGCACTAATTTTCTGCGTTGAAAGATTTGGTGGGTTAGAGTTGAAATTCGCCCACGCTGAGGAGGAGGAATTTGTAGAGTTCACCACTGGCTTTTCTCTCAGACGGTGCGTTAAAGGTGGAAAATCAGACATAGATGTATGAGAGAACTCACTGTTTTTTTTGCTAGTCGATGTTGGCTCCGAACGGATGGGAATTGTTGGATGTGACTTCGACTTCATACTTACGGACCTCTGCTTAACTTCCAAGTATTGTGATCGGGTGATGCAGGTAACATCTGTGGCCTTATGCATCCCGTTGCAGTTTGCACACTTGAATGGAGCAGCTGAATTAGGGCAGTCTGTAGTTTTGTGTGTACCAGCACAGATGGCGCAATACGTTTTCACATGGCAGTTTTTTTCGCCATGACCGAACATTTGGCAATTGTGACATTGTGTCAACTTGCCCTTTTGCTTACGAACGTAGTTCCAGTTGATTTGAGTGTGCCTTATCGAGCGGATGTTTCTTTTTAAGTCATTAAGCTTGACCGACCCGTTTTCAAACGAGATTAGATAGTAATAATCCTTAAATTTCTCAAACTGCCTTACTATTTTTTTAACACCAATACACTTTAGGCCTAATTTTATGAGTTCACTCTTCAAGACATGTTCTTCTATATCCCCCATTCCGTATAACATGGTTTTAAACACTTTAGCACTTCTTAAATCGTGAGTGAAATATTGGTAGTTAGCATTTTTTAGTGCCTCCAATACGCGATCATAAGATGCAATTGAGTCACATGAAATTTTTATTCCAATGGAAAGTATTTTAACGGAATAATCGGTAACACTTAAATTCTGCATCATGTTATGTATGCAATCACTAGATTTTTGAAGTACCTTAATTGGTGGTACAGGAACCTTTTTAACCGATTTATTTAGTAACACGTCGTCCATATCGTTATCACTATCAGATTCCGGTTGGCATTGCAAAGGAGCCCAGTAGTTAGTTCTGGAGTCCTTGCTTTTAACACTATTGGCCATTTTTAAAGAAATTCGCACTTTTTTCCTGAGGACAACGGCCAGTCCTCAGTAACTGCCGTTCTACGTTTAGCTATTGTCTTTTAAGTATTTTCTATTAACTTCGAGATAAAGTCACACGTCTTTCTCGTACGAGACTCTCAGAATGAATGAACACAAGAAACGACAGAGACTGGAGCCTATACAAAAATTCACTCAAGGTGTGCAAACAAAACCTGAGGAAAGAACAAAGGCTGTCTTGGAAACTCTTCTGCAATAACCGGGAGAAAATTTCAGACGCCTATAGACTGAGGAAAATACTCTCGAAAGATCCACAATCTCCTAACTGCCTCATAGCAAATGGAGTTTGGACAACATCTGAGGAAGAAACTCTAAATCTTCTCCTCAACACGCACTTCCCTGGCTGCTCTGAATCGCAAGACTCGGTACACTCGCGAGGAACTCATATCTCCTCTGCGGTAGAAGGGCAGTACGATCACATTATCTCCAGAGTGAAAACGATATGGGCATTAAAAAGTTTCAAGCCCTACAAATCGCCGGGTCCAGATGAAATTTACCCTATCGAACTAACACAAACTATGGAATGGACTATACCATGGCTAGAGATAATCTTTAAAGGATGCCTAGCTGGGAGTCATATTCCAGAAAAGTAGCTTGTCCGGAGTACGATGTTAAAATCGTGCTTGGGGACTTCAACGCCAAAATCGGTAAGGAGAACACCCTTGGCGGAGTGATCGGAAAGCATCCTCCACTATACAACAACAGATAACGGCTTCCGACACACGGACTTTGCGACAGCTCGTAATGCGGTGATAAGTAGCACAAGATTCCCTCGTAAGCGAATCCACACAGCAACCTGGCGATCTCCGGACGGTCGAACCGCCAACCAAATCGACC
Source organism: Eumerus sabulonum (assembly GCA_951905685.1). Lineage (NCBI taxonomy): Eukaryota > Metazoa > Arthropoda > Insecta > Diptera > Syrphidae > Eumerus > Eumerus sabulonum. The sequence continues at coordinate 248,469,487 of OX645060.1, read as the reverse complement.
ATGTGCTCATTGACGCAAGGCACTCGTCAAACATCAAATGTCGACTCTGACCACTTCCTCGCAGCAGCAAGATTCAGAGCTCGACTGTCCAATGTCAGAAAGCTGCACCAGCCCATCAGGAGGAGGTTCGACATGGGGCGCCTGAGCACACCGGAGGTTGCTAAAGTCCACAGGGAGCAGCTGAGCGAAAGATTCTACGGTACGCCTACGTCGAACACAAATGCCAATAATATGTGGCTGCATTGCCACTCAGTCATTCAGGAAGTAGCCGAAACCACCTTAGGATACCTACCACCCCCGACAAGAAACCCGTGGTATGATGGCGAGTGTGAGCAGAAAAAGGCAGCAACCGTCGAGGCGTACCAAAAGGCGCTGCAGAGAAAAACCAGGGCAGCGCAAGAATGGTACCGAGCCAGAAGAAGGGAGGAGAAAAAACTACTGCGACCAAAGAAAAGAATCTTCGCAGCCTCCCAGCTCAAGGATATCGAGTCTAGGGATAGACATAAAACACGAGCCTTTTACAAGAAAGCCAAAGGCCTTGCAGGAGGCTTCAAAAAGGGCACCCAGGCTTTTCGAAACTGCGAGGGTAATCTTGTCACCGACCCGCAGGGAATAGTGGATGTATTTAAGCAGCATTTCCAGCAGCTGCTTAACGAGCATGACCAAGAGAGAGTGGTAGGGACCGAGGAAGTCCCAACTCCAGCCGCTGAAGTAGTCCTCACACCCAGCATCGAAGAAATCGGCACAGCTATTCAGGAGCTGAAGAACAACAAGGCCGCAGGCAGATGGCTTGCCATCAGAGCTCTTCAAGGCTGGCGGCGATGTTCTGGTAGGGAACATGCACCAGATCATCTGCAGAATTTGGGAAGATGAAAGAGTGCCCGACGACTGGAATACCAGCTCTATATGCCCCATCCACAAAAAAGGCGATCCTACCTCTTGTAAGAACTATAGGGGTATATCCCTGCTCAATGTCGCATACAAGATCCTGTCCAGCGTATTGTGTGAATGTCTCAAGCCATTTTGCACCGCACTAATCGGCAGCTACCAGTCCGGCCCGGCAAATCAACTATAAACCAAATTTTCACAGTTCGACAAATCCTGGAAAAGACCAACGAGTTTCGAATCGATACACACCATCTTTTCATCGATTTCAAAGCCGCATACGACAGCATTCATCGTGAAGCACTGTTTGGGGCGATGGCCGAATTCGGGATCCCGGTAAAACTGATCCAGTTGTGTCGCGCCACGCTAATAAACACGCGATGCACCGTGCAACTCGGTTCAAGGACCTCGGAACCATTCGAAACATGCACCGGATTTCGGCAAGGAGATGCGCTGTCATGTGACTTCTTCAACCTGGTGCTGGAGCAGATAGTGCGACGGGCAGGCGTCAACAGGGAAGGCACTATCTTTTACAAGTCCATCCAGCTGCTAGGATACGCGGATGATATCGACATCATCGCGTGTTCTCGCCGTGGTATTGTGGAAGCATTCACGGCGATTGAAGAACAGGCGAAACGGGTTGGTCTTAAGATCAATGAGGACAAGACGAAGTACATGCTGTCAACCAAAAACCAATCCGTCGCTCACCCCCTAGGACAAAATATAGGTTAGGTTAGGTATATGGGTGCCTTTTTGTCATAAAGTCAAGGCTCACGTAGACTACGTTGAGTCCATTGTGCCCACTTGTTTTGTTTAACCCGTTGATACCTATACATTTTCCGTCGAGCTGAACCAGCCAGACGAGGATAAAAATCCCAGTATTCTGTTCAGCCCAATATTACCTACCTCTTCTAGTCCCGAAAGGAAGTATCTTCCCAGGAATATATTCCTTTTTTGGGCTAGCGCCGGACATTCGCACAGCAGGTGACGAACGGATTCAATTTCCTCTTCGTCCCTGCAGCTTCTGCAAAAGTCATTGTAGGGCTGGCCTAGTCGAGCTGCATGGTAGGATAGCATGCAGTGCCCGGTGAGGGCACCGACTGCCAATCGAATGTTCCCGAGATTGAACTTCAGCAGATTTTCCGTTCTTTTCTTATCATAGACGGGCCAAGTCGATCTCGCCGTTGCGCATGTATCTAAGCGACACCATTGCTTATTGGCTTTCACCAATAGCTCCGTCTGTATCTCACTGTAGAACGCACTGAGTGGTGCTTTGGCCTCAGCTGAGATCTGCGCAATGTTAGCACTTGATCCCACTCTAGCCAGCTCGTCCGCCCTCTCGTTTCCGGAGATATTCATATGACCAGGTACCCAGCAAAGGGTCACCTCATTTACATTGGATATCGCTTCTAACTTCTCCTTGCAGAGTTTGACGAGTTTGGATCTTGTCCATGCTGCCTGCAGAGCCTTAATGGCTGCCTGGCTGTCAACTTGGATGCTGATCCTTTTTCCTGTGATATTCTCTTTGCTGATCAGGTCCGCCGTCTGTTTGATAACGAAGACCTCAGCTTGCAAGACACTGCATCCATCATCGAGCCTGTAGGAGCGATTCATATCCCGAGACTTAAAGTAGACTCTTGCACCTGTGCCAACATCCATTTTGGATCCGTCGGTGTAGAGTGCCAGTTCACTTTCCGTGCGTACCAAATCACCGGTCCATTCCTCCCTGGATGGAATCTCCTCTCCCAGGTAGGAAGTCGGGTGACATAGTCCGTTACGGTTCTGAATCTCGAGACGGCCCATCGATCCAAGACTGAAGCATGTCCGTGAGGACTCCTTTTCCAGAGACCTGATTCCTGTAATCTTAGCGCAGTTCTGGCTGCGGCGCTCTCGCAGTACATGTCCAGGGGTGGGAAGTTCAGCATGACTTCAAGAGCCGCCGTTGGTGTGGACTTCATAGATCCCGTCACCGCCAGACAGCCTGCCCTTTGAACCTTTGACACACTCTGAAGATGACACTTTTTCCCAAGCGCCTTCCACCAGACAGTCGAGCCATAGACTAGGATAGGTCTTACCACCGCAGTGTACAACCAATGTACTAACCTCGGTTTGAGGCCCCATGTAGGACAAAATATAACAATTGACATATACAATTTCGAGGTAGTTAAGGAGTTTGTCTACCTCGGGGCAAACGTAAATTCCACAAATGACACCACAGTGGAGATCCGGCATAGAATCGCCATTGGCAACCGCTGCTACTTCGGCTTGTCCAAACAACTGGGGTCAAAACTCCTCACTCGAAAGACCAAAGTCCTGCTTTACAAGACGCTCATACTGCCAGTCTTGCTGTACTGAGCCGAAAGCTGCACGATAAGCACGACAGTGGAGCTGATTTTGGGTTCTTTCGAGAGAAAGAGTAAGGTGAATGGAGAAGAAGACACAACCGCGAACTCTACGAGCTGTACAAAGATGTGGATGTAGTCCGGAAGGCAAGGATCCGTCGACTACACTGGCTCGGCCACATCGAGCGCATGGACATCAACGCTCCAGCTAAGAGGGTATTCGACTCCGAGCCTCTTGGTTCGAAGAGAAGACCGAACCTCCGGTATAAAGACCAAGTAATCGCGGATGTAAGACATCTTAGTCTTGATAACTGGAAGCAGCGTGCCCGGGACCGTCAAGGATGGAAGGCAGCTATAGCTCAGGCTCAGATCCTCCATGCTAGTGCTCCTGACATCATTAGAAAATAATTAAAGACAAAGGACAAAGTAGATTTCGAATTTATTTCGTACAAACCTTATCGAGGACAATAGTAATTGTGAACATACATACGTACATAATTAAGTAGTTGTAGGATAACCCCATGGATCTAGTTTCTCATTCAATAAAGACAAACACGACTCAGAAATTCTAGAAAGTAATTCGGCCAGCTTGTGTTTTGTGTACACTTTATAAAGTTGTCGGGTCTCTCCAGACAGCTCATCCGCCAGCTTAATGCAGCCTTTATAATCTCCGCTTTGAGATAACACTTTATGCAACAATAAAACGATTTCGGGAATGCAAATAGAGCGTAACTTCTGCAACTGGTGTGTACGATTTTCCCATTCTAGAGGATCTACGTCTACTGGTTGCTTGGATGTATCCGGGTCAATAAGCCATCCTTTTTCAGGAAAGAGCAAAACGTTGAACAATGCGTCACGCGTGACTGTAAGAAATATACACGGAACCTTAATGGGTTAAGCTGTAGGACAATTCAAATCAATACTAGGATTACCTTTGGCTTGTTCGGCGAGGTTCATTTTCCAACGATCAAGCTCGGATCTATAAACTTGATCCTTGTGTTCGGATGCAATTCGCTCAGTAAAATTTGCATTCGAATTCACTGATTGTGGTTCTTTAGGCTTATTATGAAACAATTGATACCAGTCATTAAACGCATCCAAAGCCACGAGATAAACCTTAAAGCTAAGATATTCTTTTATGCTGCACTCTTCCCTACACGGAAAGTTCTCTTTCGAGCCATAAATTGAAAGTATTTGTGCTAACGTATCAGGTGGGACCATGTCAAATGCAGCACGCATACACTCGCTCTTTCCCTCCGCTAAGAATGTGCGAAATAATGCGTTCGATTGCCAAAGGAGCTCTCCTTTTTGTTCAGGATAAAACGTAAGCCATTCTAAGGCTTTAATTTTCTCAAAATCAAATTCCGAAATATCGCCATGATGTCTCTTTCCTTCACTATCGCTTTCACAAACGCGGGTACGAAGTTTCTGGACAGTATGTCTGGTGATCCTTTCCACGTCCAGTCCAGCCGATATAGCTTCTTCTAGTGCGGCTCCTCTCGCTGAGGTGTCTTTTATAATTTCAAGAAATTTCGAATAAAGCACTATTTGCATCTTGCCAGGCAAACCGGCAGTGTAAAAGGAAACAAGTTGAGGGTCCTTCATTTCAATAAGGCATTCGACGTAGGCTTTTATGATTGTATCCGCCACTTCCTCCTTGTCTACCTTACCGATTTGCCGCATAAAGAGTACAATGTGAGACAAAAAGCGCAACATATGCGGCGTCAAATTCTCCTCCTCAATCCAGTTGTTCATCGTTTGAAGAAGTTCGGAAACGTTGTCGAGAATTATGTATTTTTGGATTATATGCATCTTACTGTTGGCTGCCATTCTTACATTTGTGTTCTTGTGCACTGACAATTCATCAAAAATTTGTTCAAGCGTCATCTTATTATCCCAATATTCCTGAGGCATCATAGATCGAACTTCGCTTTCTACCCGAATGTCAATCTGCACCTTAACATACGCCCAGAGTAAATCTAGCCAAGACGTATTTAAAATTGCCTTTAACGAGTCCAAATGGCCACATAGAGCACCCGCTATGGCACGAGTGTACTCATCGAACTTATTACTATCGGCCATCATCCAAGCACATTTCTTCCAAATATCGCGCCGAGGATTTCCTTCAATTGGTAACTTTTCATTCGAATTCATTCCTGATTCATAGTTTGGATCCTCATGTAGCCGCCATCCTTCAAGAATAGCTGCGCGCCAAGTTTGACCACAATATTTACATAAAGCCATGGCTTCGTCGATGCGTCCTTGACGAATTTCAGCAAAAATACATTTTGATAACCTCAAATTGTCCTCTTCATCAAGTGGATGCAGTGGCTTTTTCTCACGGACTGGCGCATCTGGATCTAAAGATTGGATCACCTCTCGGTCACTACCGAACGCTACATCATGGGAGTTTTGCAGTTGGAACAAAGTGTTTTCCCAACCAACAGCTAAATCAGTCGAATGCCCAACGTGTAGAGTTTCATCTTTAACATAACAAGCTTCCAACCAATCCACAATTAGTTGATACTCTCGAATGTGTGAATTGCCTGCGATGGAAATAAAATTAGTTACCATTCCTTCAATTACGGATATTAGATACCTACACGCATACAATTGACTAATTATCTCCTTTTCGGAACAGCCTAATAGCATTACTTCGTCCATATTCTCCATCTGAACCATTAGTCGATCCTTGTACAAAGCATGCAAAAGTTTCCATGTGCTGTGCTCTTGTTCGAGCCACAAATGCTCTTCCGATTTCTGACCGTCGTAAGCGGACCGCATATGATCACGTCCCACTTCTTCTAAAATACCAGCACACGTATGTATTATGTCCTGAATGGTATCAAAGACTTCCGAATCATTCGTGCGACTCTGAAGCACTTCGAGAAACTGTGGAAACAGTACGTTGGTTTTTTCTTTTAAACTAAACTCATTTGTCTCTAGGACGGAACGTTCACTGTTTGCGGGCTCAGTTCCTAGGAAGTGAGTAGTACTTCCGTATATTGAATAGTTTCCACTAGTATTCAGAATGGTTGAATTGGTTTTGATATCCAGAAGTTTTTGAATTTCACCTGGCGCCAAGGTAATCGACAAATCTAAGTCTCGCGATTTCGCCGGCATTTCTGCACGAGGTTCCTTTGATCGGATCAAACCCCGTTTCGATACGAACGACATATCTGTCATTTCGATAAAATAGACCGTGCACTTATCAAAAACTGCCAATCGTTACCCAATCGATGTTAAAATCCTCCTATTCTATTAAATTTCCGGTACAAACACGGTCCCCGACCACAATATTCTGCAGACACCAAGCAAAAGCAACACGAATCATTTGTTTCTGACAGATACACCGCATTTGTCAAACTTTCAAGCCAAGTGCCGGCAAGTGGTGAAGGTGAATATGTATTTTGAAAGCGGTTGACGTTTCCTATAATGAGCAAGTTCAGAGCCCGGAATCGAATTTACACCGAATATTAAGCCAAACTTAGCGAAACTTTTAAGAAATCGAATATGTACTATAGTTCTACACTTGTTCGCAGCCAGTCGTCCGCGGACCATCAGTGGTCCGCCGGAATCAAAATATGGGCCACGAACGATTTCAAATTTCGTGGACGATACATGACATCGCCGCGTATTGTGAGTTGCGCTAGTGCCGGGGCGCGTGACACGCGGGATACACCGAAGGAAGGGAATTTGTTTATACATACAGGGTAAGGTTGTTGATCGCTCTCAACCTGGCGAGATGCTAGTTACGATCCCTGTTTAAATGCCCGGGTCAAGTTGACATACGGCCTCCTCGCGGCGCCCTCTGACCAGAATGGCGGTTGTGTGGCGGGCTAACAATCCGCCCATGTAAAAAAAAAAAAACAAGAAAAGTTATGAATGAGCAAGATGCCTCGGATACACGGACGGATACTCGACGACGACAACGCACGAAAAAGGAACACGATTTGCGAGTATGCTCCTGGAATGTCAGAACCCTGTACACTCCCGGAGCTGCTCATAAACTAGAAGGAGTCCTCATGCTGTATAAGGCGGATATTACTGCGGTCCAGGAAATACGCTGGATAGGAAACGGTATGATTAGGAGGAAAAATTGCGACATTTATTACAGCTGTCACAAAAGGTTGCACTTACTGGGATGCGGATTTGTCGTGGGAAAGCGGTTAAGGTCGAAGGTCACCGACTTTAAACCTATAAGTGATCGCCTGGCTGTGATCCGCATCAGAGGCAGATTTTATAACATCAGCCTTATATGTGCACACGCCCCTACCGACGAGGCTGAAGATCCTATCAAGGAGGACTTCTATGACCTCCTGGACAACGCCTACGGAGCTTGTCCGGAGTACGATGTAAAAATCGTGCTCGGGGACTTCAACGCCAAAATCGGTAAGGAGAACACCCTTGGCGAAGTGATCGGAAAGCACAGCCTCCACGATACAGCAACAGATAACGGCTTCCGACTCGCTGACTTTGCGACAGCTCGTAATGCCGTGATAAGTAGCACAAGATTCCCTCGCAAGCGAATCCACACAGCAATCTGGCGATTTCCGGACGGTCGAACCGCCAACCGAATCGACCATGTGCTCATTGACGCAAGGCACTCGTCAAACATCCTGGATGTGCGAACATTCAGAGGGGCAAATGTCGACTCTGACCACTTCCTCGTAGCAGCAAGATTCAGAGCTCGACTGTCCAATGTCAGAAAGCTGCACCAGCCCATCAGGAGGAGGTTCGACATTGGGCGCCTGAGCACACCGGAGGTTGCCAGAGTCTACAGGGAGCAGCTGAGCGAAAGACTCTACGGTATGCCTACGTCGAACACAAATGCCAATAATATGTGGCTGCATTGCCGCTCAGCCATTCAGGAAGTAGCCGAAACCACCTTAGGATACCTACCACCCCCGACAAGAAACCCGTGGTATGATGGCGAGTGTAAGCAGAAAAAGGCAGCAACCGAAGAGGCGTACCAAAAGGCGCTGCAGAGGAAAACCAGGGCAGCGCAAGAAAAGGGAGCAAAAAGAAGGGAGGAGAAAAAACTACTGCGACAAAAGAAAAGAATCTTCGCAGCCTCCCAGCTCAAGGATATCGGGGAGTCTAGGGATAAGCATAAAACACGAGCCTTTTACAAGAAAGCCAAAGGACTTGCAGGAGGCTTCAAAAAGGGCACCCTGGCTCTTCGAAACTGCGAGGGTAATCTTATGACCGACCCGCAGGGAATAGTGAATGTATTTAAGCAGCACTTCCAGCAGCTGCTTAACGAGCATGACCAAGAGAGAGTGGTAGGGACCGGGGAAATCCCAACTCCAGCCGCTGATATAGTCCTCCCACCCAGCATCGAGGAAGTCGGCACAGCTATTCAGAAGCTGAAGAACAACAAGGCCGCAGGCTCAGATGGCTTGCCATCAGAGCTCTTCAAGGCTGGCGGCGATGTTCTGGTAGGGAGCATGCACAAGATCATCAGCGGAATTTGGGAAGATGAAAGCATGCCCGACGACTGGAATACCAGCTCTATATGCCCCATCCACAAAAAAGGCGATCCTACCTCTTGCAAGAACTATAGAGGTATATCCCTGCTCAATGTCGCATACAAGATCCTGTCCAGCGTATTGTGTGAACGTCTTAAACCATACACACCATATTTTCATCGATTTCAAAGCCGCATACGACAGCATTCATCGTGAAGAACTGTTTGGAGCGATGGCCGAATACGGGATCCCGGGAAAACTGATCCAGTTGTGTCGCGTCACGCTAAAAAATACGCGATGCACCGTGCAACTCGGTTCTATGACCTCGGAACCATTCGAAACATGCACCGGATTTCGGCAAGGAGATGCGCTGTCATGTGACTTCTTCAACCTGGTGCTGGACCAGATAGTGCGACGGGCAGGCGTCAACAGAAAGGCACTATCTTCTACAAGTCCATCTAGCTGCTAGGATACACGGATGATATCGACATCATCGCGTGTTCTCGCCGTGACATTGTGGAAGCATTCACGACGATTGAAGAACAGGCGAAACGAGTGGGTCTTAAGGTCAATGAGGACAAGACGAAGTACATGCTGTCAAGCAAAAGCCAATCCGTCGCTCACCACCTAGAACAAAATATAACAATTGACAACTACAATTTCGAGATAGTTAAGGAGTTTGTCTACCTCGGGGCAAACGTAAACTACACAAATGACACCACAGTGGAGATCCGGCGTAGAATCGCCCTTGGCAACCGCTGCTACTTCGGCTTGTCCAAACAACTGGGGTCAAAACTCCTCACTCGAAAGACCAAAGTCATGCTTTACAAAACGCTCATTTTGCCAGTCTTGCTGTACGGAGCCGAAAGCTGGACGATAAGCAGGACAGCTGAGCTGAAATTCTGCGCCGGATATTTGGTCCTGTCTGTGAGGAAGGTGAATGGAGAAGAAGACACAACCGCGAACTCTACGAGCTGTACCAAGATGTGGATGTAGTCCGGAAGGCAAGGATCCGTCGACTACACTGGCTGGGCCACATCGAGCGTATGGACATCAACGCTCCAGCTAAGAGGGTCTTCGACTCCGAGCCTCGTGGTTCGAGAAGAAAGAAAGAAAGACCGAACCTCCGGTATAAATACCAAGTAATCGCGGATGTAAGACACCTTGGTCTCGACAACTGGAGGCAGCGTGCCCGAGACCGTCAAGGATGGAAGGCAGCTATAGCTCAGGCTCAGATCCTCCATGGATGTTAGCAGCTACATACGTATATTAAATTCGGATTCCCCTCGATAGAAAGCAACGGACAACTAAAACCACAGGGCATATTACGCGCAAATAAAACGACACCTGGAAATGGTCCAACCTAATTTCCCTAACTGACCGCCACAATTTTTTGAAGGAAACTAGAGAACCTAAAAATGAATGAAATTAAACTCAGGCCTAGTGGTACGAGATTCGCGGCATCAGAGAAAACATAAGTAGCGTCGTTTGAGATTTCGAAATTGATAGCGCAATTTAAAACCTCAAACTGTGTTTTGATCAAAGCTGTAGAAAACTGTTGGGATTGGAGCAAACACAAAAAATATTTTGATTGACTGTAAAGTCGGTTTACGGACGACTATTTTACGTGATAACGTCATTAGAAAGCATTGATGAAAAATTAACAACACGCGGAGTTTCCAAGCGGTCCACCATCTAAGTACTATCCGCACCCGACGCTGGTTGATTACGGTGTTCGGACGACAGCCGATACATATGAGATTGCTCGGACAGTGTTGTGATTTTGGTAAGGAAACGCAAACACACATGAGCTGCTCGTGAGTGTGCGCTACCCAACGAGCAATTATTAAGCGCACGCGCTCAGGAGTAATTGAATGTGAGCATTTTTTTTTTCGATTTGGAATTGGGCACATGCATATGTACATATATATGTATATCCAACATACAAACTACAGACTTTTCCACACGAATTCTTCAGAATCGTATTTGTCGTCGAATTAGAGTGCATGTAAGTATATATGTATCAAGTGGATTACTGATTACTCCTAAAAGTATGCCTACGTCATGGCACTTTTTTTTCATGCCCCCAAGTATGCAAACAAAATAGATGCCTCTCTATCGCTTGTTTCGCGCTCTCGCTTGCACGCTCAGCTCAGGCGGAACGTGACAATGAGTCATACTTTTCCGTACGTGTAGCCGATGTTCATCGATTTATAAGACGTCAAAAATAAGCAGAAAATACCGTTATCAAACAACACGGTTAAAGCTCGAATTGATATAATGTCAAATGATATTGAGAAGCAACTTATTTCATAAATCAAAAGCTCACCAACTCACTTCGCTTTGCAGCGTGATAAATCGACTGATATTTCTATGTTTGTCCGGTTTTTAAACGACAACATAATCAAAGAATTACTGATTTCACGAGAACTGGAAAGAACATCAAAAGGTCTCGACGTCATGTCGACGGGGATGGCCGTGGTGCAGTGGTTAACATCATCGACCGTCGAGCGGAAGGTCTATAGTTCAAATTCGGTTCATAGCCAAGAAAAAGTAATTCCTATACGGACAAAAAGTATGCAACGCAATTGTGAATGGAAAGTGATCGGACGTTACAGTCCATGAAGAACCTGAGCCGAGCTTCCCTCAATCACCCATGTTGTGTGTGATTTCATTTTCCCATAGGTGAAAGGGACCTACAGTTTATTGCCGGTTCCGAACGGCGAATTTCGAGAAGCTTTTCATGACAATTTTACTACAGGGGGTTTTGTCAGAACCCCGCTGAGGAGAAACACCGTGACAAACACGTTCGATAACATGGCTGTGTCGGGATTCGATCCCGTGTTATCGGCGTCAGAGGCCAACACACTACCCACTGCGCCACGGTGCTCTCACAGTATATGGTCAACCCAAATTCATCCTCTGCATATGCAATACTAAAGTGCTCGAACGAATCACTACGGAATATGGCCAACGCGGAATTTGGTCGGCTCTCGTCCTATCTAGGTCTAGGACAACCACCCCTGAGAGTAGTGAACGAATATCAACGATGTTCACACATAACACAATTAGCCATAAATGTGTTAAATGCTATCAAAAGCAGCGCCTCAAATACACGCCTTTTTAAGAAACGATGCTCTGAAATGGACGCAGACCTGAGGCACCTCTCTTTCACGCAGAAGTTATGTGGCTTCTTCTTCGCTACAGTTCGGGGTGAACCTGGGCCTCAACCAACATGCCCCTCCATCTAGCATGATCTTTTGCTAGCCTTTTCCATTGCCACACACCCAGTTGGCTGAGGCCCCTTCCAGCTGTGTGCGCCATCTTAAGTGCGGCCGCCCTCTGCTTCTTCGTCCCTCGGGGTTGGATTCAAAGACTCTCCGGGCTGGAGCTGTGGTGTCCATTCGCTCTACATGGCCCAGCCATCTTAGGCGTTGAATCCGTATACGCCTGACTAGGCTCATGCCGCTGTACAGACCGTAAAGTTCGTGGTTGAATCTTTTCCTCCATCCCCCGTTTGCGTTTATATGCCCGAAAATAACACGCAAAATCTTTCTCTCGAACCGACCAAGGGCCTCCTCATCCGCTTTTGATAGTGTCCATGCTTCTGCATGGAGTGCAGAGTGATTCTGCGTTTGATTTCGGAACTGATGTCGTTGTTACAGGCCACTGCGGAGCCAAGGTAGACGAAGTCCTTACCTACCTCGAACTCATATCTGCCAATACAATCGTTCTGGCCAAGACGTCGGTGGTGAGCGTCCATTTTTGATGACAGCATATATTTTGTTTTGCCTTCCTTTACCGCCGGACCAACTTTCGCCGCCTCGAACTCAATACTCGCAAAAGCCTCATTGACATCTCGCTGTGATCTACCTATTATGTCAATATCGTCGGCGTATGCAAGGAGTTGCGAGGATTTGAAATAGATTGTGCCTCTTGTATTGGCCAGTGATTTTTGCACAATCATTTCCAATACGATGTTGAAGAAATCACACGACAGCGCATCGCCCTGCCTAAATCCTTTTTTGACATCGAAACTATCGGTAAGGTGTTCACCGATTCGGATGGAGCAGCGAGCATTCTCCAATGTCATCCTGCATAGTCTGATGAGTTTACCAGGTATGGCAAAGGTAGACATAGCGTTGTATAGCTCGTCTCTAATTACGCTGTCGTATGCGGCTTTGAAGTCGACAAATAGGTGGTGAGTGTCGACTTGAAATTCATTGGTTTTTTCCAGGATCTGCCGTAATGTGAAGATTTGGTCGATGGTGGACTTCCCTGGCCTGAGTCCACACTGATAAGGACCTATCAGCTTATTTACAAAAGGCTTCAGGTGTTCACACAAAATATCAGAGAAGATTTTGTAGGCGATGTTAAGGAGACTTATTCCTCTGCAGTTGGCGCAATCAGAGGGGTCTCCTTTCTTGTGGATCGGGCATACTATGCTGAGACTCCATTCCTCGGGCATGCTTTCCTCTGACCATATCTTACAGATGAACTGGTACATGCTCGTAACCAGATCATCCCCAGCTGCCTTGAAGAGCTCAGCACACAGTCCGTCTGCGCCAGCAGCTTTATTTGACTTGAGTTTCGATATGGCAATCTTAACTTCGTCGAGGTCAGGCGGACGGAGTTCTCCGCGGTCCTCGTCGATTAGAAATGGATCATTCTGCCTGACAGTGGTATATTGACTAACATCGCCGTTATACAGTCTGCAGAAGTGGTTTTTCCAAATTCTCAGCATCGACTGCGATTCTACTACTAGGTGTCCGTTCTCATCTCTGCAGGCTTCCGTTCTGGCTTTATAACCTTGGCATGCTCGCTTTATCTGTTGATAAAACTTTCGAACGTCACGCCTGCAGTAACACCTCTCCAAATCCTCAATCGCGCGCTTCTCGTGCTCTTTCTTCTTTCTTCTAAGAAGCTTATGCTCCTCCATTCTTTTTAACTCGTAGAGCTCACGAGCTGCTCTTGTTCTTTTATGCAGCGGGGCCTTATATGCATCCTGCTTCGCTCTATGAATCCTCCTGCACTCGTCATCGAACCAGGTGTTCCTTCGTGGTGGGGCCTTAAAACCGAAAACTTCGGATGCAGAGCTTTTCAGGGCTTGTTTGCAAAGGCTCCACTGCTGTTCTATTGACAGCGTGGAGGATTGAGGTGTATTGGAGAGCTTAAGGGAGACGCGATCGGTAATAGCACGAGCGGTTTCTGGCGATAGTAGTAGCTTTCCGACGTCATAACTTTGTATTCTTACTCCTCTCCGCTGCGTTCGTTATATCCGTAAGCGCATCTTGGCTACTACAAGATAGTGGTCCGAGTCGATGTTAGCCCCTCGGAAAGTTCGGACATCAAGAATAGTGGAGGGGTGTCTGACGTCGATCGCGATGTGATCAATCTGGTTGGTAGTCGATTGATCAAAAGACCGCCTGATGCCTTTGTGTATTTCAAGGTGCGGGAAGCGCGTGCTGGCTGGAAGGAGATTTCACCCCGTAGCAAGATCAATCAGCGTGTGTCGTGACTCGTTCAAAGATGCTTTCCTTACACAGCTTAGCATTGAAGTCTCCTAGTACAATTTTGATGTCATAGCTGGGACATTCTGTCTAGGAGATCGTAGAACTCATCTTTGGCTGAGTCATCCTTGTCTTCGGTGGGGGCGTGGACGCAGATCAGGCTGATGTTAAAAAATTCAGCCTTGATACGGATTGTTATGAGGCGTTCACTCACATGCCAAAAGCTTAGGATTTTTGCCTTAGTCCACCTCGAACAACAAATCCGCATCCAAACAATCGTTGCCCTCTCTCCCTATAGCAGTCGCCGTAGTAAATATCGCAGTTTTTCATCCGCTTTATACCCGTTCCATTCCATCGCATTTCCTGGATGGCGGTGATGTCCGCTTAATAGCGGTCTAGGGCGTCCGCAAGTTGTTCGGCTGCACGTGGCCTGTTTAGGGACCTAACATTCCACGTACAGAGCCGAAGATCATTGTAATTTTTCCGTTTTTTGCAAGGGTCGTCAACATTAATCCGGTTTGTTTTATCCGAGACTTGTGGTTGTTTTGGAGTTTGTGGGTTTTTTACGGTTACGGCTTACTAGACCGTAGCCCAACCGACTAATCCTGTTTTTTGGCGCAGGAGACTCGCCATTCGTCCTTCCCCGTCTGCAATTTCCATAGGAAATCTCCAGATGACACCGCGAGGAGGTGGGGATAGGACTTACTAACAGTGCCGCAAGATGTTTGACTGGGGTGGCTCTTCTCGCTTTTTAACAGGCCAGCATCCGTCGGATAGATGCTACCCCTACGAGACCTTTGTTAGTCCTTTGCCATCCTCTCGTTGTTTGATTAAGTAATTTAAAGGTCCAGCACTCACTAACGTTGGTCTTGCCGATAAATAGCCCTCGACATCGATGAAAAATAATCGAATGTGTAAGTAGACGCTTCTTGAAATCCGTATCTGTATATGAATATCTGAAAAAAAAAAATGAGCAGCTTTTAAAAATAAACAGATTAAGTTCTCAAGTGCACTCGAATATAATTCCCCTAGTTATCTCCTTAGAATAGGGGAAATGATTTTCGAACTACAAGGATATCGATACTTTATCTACCGTCTACTAGATGTCGCCAGAAAGCTCCCCGAAAGCTTCAAAGCGTACTCTTCGATTTGCTATCTCAAGGTGAAAATCTTAAATACAGACATCATAATTGCACATCGTATTGCAGCTATCGCAAATGACCCGGCCTTGAGTTTGCTTTTGTTCGAAAATAAAAGAAAAAATAATGCAAGGCACGCTGGACTGAACCCTTTATTTCTTTTTCATAAAACCATTCACAATTAATCATACCCATCTACAGGCGCCTGCACAAATGTTGCCGTTTATTTGCCGTCCCAGTTTTCGTTTAATTATATTCTGAAACGATAGTTCTGCAGTATTTGCTTAAAACCACCGCCTACTACCTCTACCCTGTCGTTCGTTTGGAATGTCCTGCTTACTTAAGGATGTCACTTGTGATTCTAGACTTGCGCTTGCAGTAAGAATCCGAATGGTTCTAGGATGCCCGTATACAAGTACAAAATGTATATCCTATGGTTCATGTGTATATATGTATGTACACATGGCACATATATACATATATATATGTATGTATAATTACAATGACAACATATGTTTTACGATTATTTTATATATGTATGTATGTATGTACATATGTGCATACTTAGTACTAGGTACTAGGTACTATGGGATAACCGGTCCTTTGAATGAGTAGTTCGGATGCCAAGGTGATTTTTTCTGCTCTATAAAAGCACTCAATTGTTGCTCTATTATTTACACGATGTAAATACACATCTCCATGTGTGATATACTATATGAACTATGTACATGGATAGTAAAGTGTTTTCCAGGCCCAAGTTAATGTCAAGGGGATCATTCGTAGTTAAAGCCATTTAACTGCCGTTTGGTAATCTCTTTTTTTCCCAATAAGCGTACATAGTTAGAATCAAAAATCATTTTCAATGATTTCTTGGTTTTTATTCAATAAATGAGGGAAATACATATATAGCGGGTGTAAGTATGTATTTTTTACATAAGTACTGTTATACGCTGTAAGAGCTTTACCATCCACACTTCACTGTATGCTTGAAAGCTGGGTCGCCGTCTCTCAGAGAGATTTGGTCCATAGCGGGTTGGAAGAATAAACATTCCCCATGTTGTTACCTGTTTCTTTCTTATTTTGTTTTTTTTTTTTTTTTTTGTTTTCCATACATATGTCGCCCCTGCTATGTCGCTTAGGGCGCATGTGAGCTTCAACCATTGAAGTGAAACGTTTTTACTTTAAGAATAAGAACAATTGTATAATAAACCGGGTACAAAGGGTTGCGGTAGCGTAGTAAGACTGTAAAATTCGGTCAACACAGTAGGCCTCTAACGAATCCAGGAAATGATATATGTACCATTGGGTTAATAAATTATGGACCTTACGTTATTTTCTCTTCGTTCACTTTTGTACACATTTTAAGATTTAAATAATGTCCTCTCGTCCTTATGTACATACATACATACATGCATATGAATATGTATGTATATTTGATATGTGCGACAAGTATAAGATTAACAACCTTTCCAAGAACCTTCAAACTTCAATTAATAATACATACATTTCTCGTCCTCGTCCTCTCACTTTGTGCTTCAGCCCGGAGCTGGTAATACCTTGCTATTATTTAAGAGTCATTATGGCTTTAACCTCAAGCCTTCAACTAAGTAAAAAACTTCAGCATTTTTACATTTTTTTTTTTTTACATTTTAAAAGCATTTTATTAATATTTTTCCAAACAACTTATTCTAGGTAAAACGCTTAAACCTATCTTAAATACCTTATCTATTTAACGTAGCATACTGGACCTGAAAGGGCACTCTAAGCTATACAGTATATTTTTAATTTTGTCTTTCGACGTCTATTCTATTTGTTGTGGAATTCGTTTATTAGTTTATTAGTATTAAGGCTAAGAAAAATTAGTTAAAAAAAACTTAGCATATTATTAGTGAGCATAACCTTAAAACTAACTAAAACTACACCTACACTACATGTATGTATGTATGTATGTTGGCGTTACAGTCCATGAAGAACCTGAGCCGAGCTTCTCTCAATCACCCATGTTGTGTGTGATTTATTTTCCACACAGGTGAAAGGGACCTACAGTTTATTGCCGGTTCTGAACGGCGAATTTCGAGAAGCTTTTCATGACAATTTTACTACAGGGGGTTTTGTCAGAACCCCGCTGAGGAGAAACACCGTGAAAAACACGTTCGATGACATGGCTGTGTCGGGATTCGATCCCGTGTCATCGGCGTCAGAGGCCAACACACTACCCACTGCGCCACGGTGCTCTCAAATCACCTACACTACATAGTAATCCTAATCTAGCCTATCCTATTTTATCTGTATGTATATACATATGTATATATATGTACATGCATAGACATGTATATATAAATATATATATACATACATATATATACATAACTTACAGCTAACCTAACTAACCTAATTAACTTACTACTACCTAATCTATATTCAGCAATTGGCCTTTTATATAATGTTATTTTATGACGCTAGGCCCAAAGGATTCAGCGACGGAGACTGTACAAGCCACCAGTAACGTTGCGTTTGTCGAGCAACATCTGCTCGATCCCGATCTGACATTGCCATACTGAAACGGCCATACTACATCCCGTTCGTAAGATAAGCTCTTTTCCACAGACCTTCGGGCCACGTGGAAGGTTAACGGAATTGCCGATTTGTCCTGTATCAGTTCGCGGTTGTCGTAATGTAAGAACGCTTCTGGGGGAACAAGGCCGCTAAGACGGGCTCTCTCGTGATATAACTCATTTGGGTAATAAGCCCCAGATATCAAGTTATTGGTCGAAGTCATCGCCCTTGCAACGTGACTTCGAATCAGTTTGATCAAAAAGTTGTCAATCCTAATAATCTTGGCTCTCTTGTATAGGACCTCGTTGGGATAGTATTTTATGTAGGTACTCGGATTCTGGTGTTCTGTGCAATGAGAGACAGGTCCTTAGACATTGTCTCTCAAACACTCGAATCCTTTCCATCAGGCTTGCACTCACATTGAACCAAACGGGATACCATAGGCGATCATGGGCCTGATTAAAGCCATATAACAGATTATTTTGACTTTCTTATCAAGTTGGCTGCTATGAAACAGCCATCTTAACAGAGTGAAAGCTCCCCGAGCCCTGGCCAAAGCAACATCTATATGTTTATTAAAAATAATAATAAAAAACTTACAGCTCTAAAGAACATATGTACATACATCTGCCTGGCTCCTCGTCGTACTTTCCTTAATTAAGATTATTCTCTTTACTAACAAAAAAAAAAAAAGAAACAAAAACTGGGTTTTTAGATTCACAAATAATTGAATATGAACTTGGCTAAGTTAGAAGTTAACATTATTGTGCTGTAGGCCATTTCAGATAATCAATATGCCTTATTCAAGCGGACAGATTTACTGCAGAAAGACTTCTTCGCCCAATAAATGGTAACTACTACCAGAGAGAGAGGGAGCGAACAAACAGAACAATGAAGTTGATGGCGCTCAACGTGGCAAACGCCAGCCTCGATCTCTGTCCCTGGTCAACTCAAGTTGACACACAGCCTCCGTGTGGCCTCCTGTGGATAGCTGTTCAATAGTGATAGTGAACCAATATGTGCAGCGTACCCCTTATTCCCGGGGAAAGAAGAACGGATACAGAGCTGACGACCCCTGCAAACGACTAAATGACTTGTGAGTCTGCATCTGAAATGTGAGGTCCCTGAACACACCGGGTTACTTACTTACTTAGGTGGCGCTATAGTCCGTGGTGAACCTGGGCCTCAACCAACAAGCGTCTCCAGCCGGCACGGTCTTTGGCCAGCTGTTTCCAGTGCCGCACGCCCAGTTGGTTGAGGTCCCTTTTCACCTGCGTACGCCACCGCTGAGGCGGCCGTCCTCTGCCGCGCCTTCCTTCCGGAGTGGATTCGAAGACTTTTCGGGTCGGAGCTGTATCTTCCATGCGCTCTACATGGCCTAGCCACCTTAGACGCTGTATCCGTAGACGTCGTACCAGGCCGATGTCGCTGTACAACCCGTACAGTTCTTCGTTATATCTTCTCCTCCATACACCGTTTGAACAAACGGGACCGTAGATAGTGCGCAGAATTTTCCTCTCGAAACGACCAAGGGCATCTTCATCCGCTTTTGTTAAGGTCCAAGCCTCTGCGCCGTAAAGGAGGACTGGGATGATCAAGGTCTTATATAGTGCCACCTTGGTTTTCCGAGAGAGGGCTCTACTTCTCAATTGCCTCTTGAGCCCAAAGAAACAGCGGTTGGCAAGAGTGATTTTGCGTTTTATCTCAGCGCTGGTTTTCTTGTCATTGGTCATCAGTGAGCCAAGGTAGACGAATTCCTTGACCACTTCAAAGTTATATCTAAGATTCGGACCTTCTATTCTGCAATACTGTTCCGAACATTTTGCAGCTGATTACGATGTTGTAATGGATCAATTTCCAATCGACAGAGACCGCAGAGAATTCTGTCCCCCAGACCTCGACGAAGTTAAGATTGCCATATCGAAGCTCAAGTCGAATAAAGCTGCTGGCGCAGACGGACTGTCTGCTGAGCTCTTCAAGGCAGCTGGGGATGACCTGGTTGGGAACATGCACCAGCTCATCCGTAAGATATGGTTAGAGGAAAGCATGCCCGAGGAATAGAGTCTCAGCATCGTATGCCCGATCCACAAGAAAGGAGACCCCTCTGATTGCGCCAACTACAGAGGAATAGGTCTCCTTAACGTCGCCTACAAAATTTTCTCTGCCGTTTTGTGTGAACGCCTGAAGCCTTTTGTAAATAAGCTGATAGGTCCTTATCAGTGCGGATTCAGGCCAGGGAAGTCCACCATCGACCAAATCACTTCACACTACGGCAGATACTGGAGAAAACCAATGAATTTCAAGTCGACACTCACCACCTATTTGTCGACTTCAAAGCCGCATACGACAGCGTAATTAGAGACGAGCTATATAACGCTATGTCTACCTTTGACATACCTGCTAAACTCGTCAGTCTATGCAGGATGACTTTGGAGAATGCTCGCTGCTCCATCCGAATCGGTGAACACCTTTCCGATAGTTTTGGTGTCAAAAAAGGATTTAGGCAGGGCGATGCGCTGTCGTGTGATTTCTTCAACATCATATTGGAAATGATTGTGCAAAAATCACTGGCCAATACAAGAGGCACAATCTATTTCAAATCCTCGCAACTCCTTGCATACGCCGACGATATTGACATAATAGGTAGATCACAGCGAGATGTCAATGAGGCGTTTGCGAGTAAACGAGGGCAAAACTAAATATATGCTGTCATCAAAAACGGGCGCTCAAGACCGACGTCTCGGCCAGATCGTTTGTATAGGCAGATATAAGTTCGAGGTAGTTAAGGACTTCGTCTACCTCGGCTCCACAGTGACCTGGAACAACGACATCAGTTCCGAAATCAAACGCAGAATCACTCTTGCCTATCGCTGTTTCTTTGGGCTCAGGAGGCAACTGAGTAATAGAGCCTTCTCCCGAACGACAAAGTTGACTCTATATAAGACCCTTATCATCCCGGTCCTGTTGTACGGCGCAGAAGCATGGACACTATCAAAAGCGGATGAGGAGGCCCTTGGTCGGTTCGAGAGAAAGATTTTGCGCGTGATTTTTGGGCCTATAAACGCAGACGGGGGATGGAGGAGAAGATTCAACCACGAACTTTACGGGCTGTACAGCGACATGAGCCTAGTGAGGCGTCTACGGATTCAACGCCTAAGATGGCTGGGCCATGTAGAGCCAATGGACACCACAGCTCCAGCCCGGAGAGTCTTTGAATCCAAGCCCGAGGGACGAAGAAGCAGACGACGGCCGCACTTAAGATGGTCCACACAGGTGGAAGGGGACCTCAGCCAACTGTGTGTGCGGCAATGGAAAAGGCTAGCGAAAGATCGTGCTAGATGGAGGGGCATGTAGGTTGAGGCCCAGGTTCACCCCGAACTGTAGCGCCCACTAAAAAGAAGAAGAATGGACCACCGTGCAACTAGGTTCTAGGACCTCTAGGATCGTTTGAAACATGCACCGGATTTCGGCATGGAGATACGCTGTCGTGTGACTTTTTTAATTTCCAGCTGGAGCAGATAGTGCGACGGGCAGGCGTCAACAGGGAGGGCACTATCTTCTACAAGTCCGTCCAGCTGCTAGGATTACGCGGATTACACTTGGCGGATGATATCGATGTCATCGCTTGTTCTCGCCGTGACATTGTGGAAGCATTCACGGCGATTGAAGAACAGGCGAAACGAGTTGTTCTTAAGGTCAATGAGGACAAAACGAGGTATATGCTGTCAAGCAAAAACCAATACGTAGCTCATCATCTAGGACAAAATATAACAATTGACAGCTTCAATTTCGATGTAGTTAAGGAGTTTGTCTACCTCGGGGCAAACGTAAATTCCACAAATGACACCACAGTGGCGATCCGGCATAGAATCGCCCTTGGCAACCGCTGCTACTTCGGTTTGTCCAAACAACTGGGGTCAAAACTCCTCACTCGAAAGACCAAAGTCATGCTTTACAAAATGCTCATACTGCCAGTCTTGCTGTACGGAGCCGAAAGCTGGACGATAAGCAGGACAGCAGAGCTGATTTTGGGTTCTTTCGAGAGGAAAATTCTGCGCCGGATATTTGGTCCTGTCTGTGAGGAAGGTGAATGGAGAAGAAGACATAACCGCGAACTCTACGAGCTGTACAAAGATGTGGAAGACAAAGATCCGTCGACTACACTGGCTCGGCCACATCGAGCCTCCTGGTTCGAGAAGAAGAGGAAGACAGATCCTCCGGTATAAAGACCAAGTAATCGCGGATGTAAGACATCTTGGTCTTGATAACTGGAAGCAGCGTGCCCGGGACCGTCAAGGATGGAAGGCAGCTATAACTCACGCTCAGATCCTCCATGGATCGCTGGCTAGATAAAAATTGGGTGCCGCCAATGTAATTGGGTGAGAGAGTTTTCTCTCGGGTTGACGTATGTTACGCCCTTGAGAAAGAGCTCCTCTGATACAACGCTGTTTTGCTAAACTCTCTGCCGCGATGTGTGCTGTCCGAAGACGGCAAATGAACAAAATAATTAAATGAACCCAAAAGGCGGGTGTGGAGCCAAAAGAAATAATAACACTTCGGCTTGGTAACAAAACAAATAGATTTTATTCAACCCTTATTCAAAAGGGTTAATTTTGGCCTAAACAAATTAGGCGCTCTTATTTAACCGGAAGAAGGTACATATTATCATTGGCGATGGAGAACCCGACCGTCGAACGAAACACCTAAACACACTTAAGTAACCAAAAAAAAGCTTTCGCTTAGGATCATGTGCAGCACTTTTCTTGATTAGTGGAAACGACCCGACCAATCGTTGCGAAGTGCTAAACCTGAGTGAACTTAAATTGGCATAAGCTCGGCTTTTATACAGTCCGGCGGTGTTTACATTTTCGAGCGCATTCCGTTACAGTTTGTATTTTTAGCAGTTAGAGCAGTCCTGGAAGGAGTTCGGCGAGAAGTTGGAAGCCGACCATAGATCTGCGAAAAAGGTGTTCTGGCAAACCATTCGCCGGCTCAGAGGAAGGAAATTCAACATCATCGAAGGAGTTAAATCCAAAGATGGTGTGTTCCTTTCCAATGAGATGGACATCTTACGCAGATGGAGCGAGCACTTTTCGGAGTTGCTCAATACCGAACAGAGCAGTGAGGGGGACAGACCTATAGTCTTGCGTGTGGCGGAGAATAGTCCAACGGTGGAGGAAGTCATTTTTGCGAATGAATCGCTAAAAGTTGGAAAATCCGCCGGTGTGGATGAAATTCGGCCGGAAATGCTTAAGGCAATGGGTAAAGAGGGAGTATTATGGCTCTCTCGTGTCATTAAGGTGACCTGGGAATGCGGTGAGACATCTAGCAAACTGGGGTGATTGTTCCTCTTTTCAAAAAGGGGGATAAAAAAGAGTGCTCCAACTATAGGGGCATATCTCTTTTAAGAGTCCCCGGTAAGGTCTACGCTAAGGTGTTGGAGGCGCGTTCTAGAGCTGTGGTCGAATCCAGTATAGGGGATGAACAGTGTGGGTTTCGTCACGGCAGAAGTACAACCGACCAGCTTTTCACTCTGAGAATCGTACTCGAGAAGGCTTGGGAGTACGCCAAACCAATCTACAGCTGCTTTGTAGATTTGGAAAAGGCGTATGACCGAGTTCCTCGAGGTAAGCTGTGGAGTGTTCTGCAGGAGTATGGGATTGATGGTCCTCTGTTGAGGGCCATTCAGTCTCTATATACAAACTGTAGCAGCTGCGTTCGGGTTAACGGTAGTAAATCAATACCTTTCACCGTGGGCGTTGGACTTCGCCAAGGGTGCGTCTTGTCATCTCTCCTTTTCATTATATATATGGACTGGATGTTGCAGCGTAGTCGAGGCGAGGAGTGTTTCACATTGGGAGAGTTGAGTATAAGTCATCTTCTTTTTGCAGATGACTCAGCGCGCGCTAGATAGGTTTGTGGCCGTATGTGCTGATGCTGGAATGAGGGTTAACGTGGACAAATCCGAGGTTATGGTTATTTCCAGAACACCTGTCCAATGCACTCTACATGTTAGTGGAGTCCCATTGAAGCAGGTGGAAAAGTTTAAGTATCTCGGGGTCTTCTTCACGAGTGATGGGAGGAGTAATACTGAGCTTTTCTGCAGGATTGGCCAAGCTGGGTCAATTTTGAAACAGCTTGGAAGATCTGTAATCAGGAAGACCGAGCTTGGTGTCAAAGCCAAGTTAGTATTTGTACCAACTCTCACCTATAGTCATGAAATTTGGGTATTGACCGAAAGAATAAGATCGCGAATACAAGCTGCCGAAATGAGATTTCTTCGTGCTGTTGTGGGAGTTACTCGCCGGGATAGGGTGAGAAACACGGCAGTGCGCGGGGAGCTTAATGTTGAGCAGCTGCTTCTCCGAACGGAAAGGGCTATGCTTCGATGGTTTGGTCACGTGAGACGAATGTCGCCATCATCACGACTTCCGAAGCGTGCCTTGGATACAATACCATCAGGCAGGCGACCGCTTGGCCGACCCAGGACGAGGTGGTTGGACCAAGTCCAAAAACTCGCCTGGGTGCGCTTGGGCATAGCTCCTGATGAGTTAGAGTCGATGGCGGAGGATCGAGTGGCCTGGAGATCCCGCGTGCGCGCATTACCCCCGCGACTCTTTTAGTGGAACATGCGGGCCACTGAAAATGATGATGATGATGAAGTAATCGAATACAATAGTATTACAATGTCTATTTTCATATTTCAACACAAGTGCTCGAAAATAGAACGAAATGTCAGAATTTGGTACTTTATTTGAGCTCAGGACAAATGCAAAAACATGTTCCTCCTTTTTATTTAAATTGCCCAAAAAATAATAATTACAAAAATGGACTACATACTATTACAAGCAAAACGAAAAAACAATGGCAAAGAAAAAGAAAATAAAATAAAGTAAAAAAAAAAAAAGGAGAATCGTCCTTTCATAACTCATTTCAACTGACTACAACAACTTCATACATCAAAAACGACACACCCGAAAAATGGGTAAAAAAATCTCGTTCACGAGAGAAGTATTGGCACTGGGCCAGAACTTTTTTTGCAAACAAAACTTTCCCCCCACCACCCTTCGCGTCCATTGTGATCGTCATTAGAGAGTATCGCCATATTATTTCTGTTGAAGGATAATCCTCATTCCACACCAATGCCGCTTACAAAACCAGAGATGAAATGAATTAGCATCGTTGCAGCTGTTTGATAAATCTGTAGGTTACTCGATTTCTGGGTCATTCATCATCTGGGAGGAAATCAGAAAGGACATCGTCAATGGCTAACTGTCTGAATACATATGTATGCATGTACAAGTATGTGTGAATTATAATTAAATGTTTCAATCATTTGAATCCTAAAATGATTTGACAGATTATTAACTTCATTTAATCTCGGACATCTTTGGTTGGGCTTCCAAGACCTGTTCTTGCCAAAGGCTTGAATTGGAATAGTTATTTGTATATATGTACATACGTACATATGTAGTTCAAGCAAAATGGTGATAGTAGAACAAACACAAGTGATACAACATGCCCAGTACGGGTAGCAATTGGAAGTTGTTTACGCTTTTAAAAGGCATTTTACCTTTAAAATGCAGTAATTGCCTAACTTACTTACTTACATACTTATCAGGCCAGCGATCCATGGAGGATCTGAGCCTGAGCTATAGCTGCCTTCCATCCTTGACGGTCCCGGGCACGCTGCTTCCAGTTGTCAAGACCAAGATGTCTTACATCCGCGATTACTTGGTCTTTATACCGGAGGTTCGGTCTTCCCCTTCTTCTCGAATCGGGAGGCTCGGAGTCGAAGACCCTCTTAGCTGGAGCGTTGATGTCCATGCGCTCGATGTGGCCGAGCCAGTGTAGTCGACGGATCCTTGCCTTCCGGACTACATCCACATCTTGGTAAAGCTCGTAGAGTTCGCGGTTGTGTCTTCTTCTCCATTCACCTTCCTCACAGACAGGACCAAATATCCGGCGCAGAATTTTTCTTTCGAAAGAACCCAAAATCAGCTCCGCTGTCCCGCTTATCGTCCAGCTTTCGGCTTCGTATAGCAAGACTGGCAGAATGAGCGTTTTGTAAAGCATGACTTTGGTCTTTCGAGTGAGGAGTTTTGACCCCAGTTGTTTGGACAAGCCGAAGTAGCAGCGGTTGCCAATGGCGATTCTATGCCGGATCTCCACTGTGGTGTCATTTGTGGAATTTACGTTTGCCCCGAGGTAGACAAACTCCTTAACTACCTCGAAATTGTAGCTGTCAATTGTTATGTTTTGTCCTAGGTGGTGAGCGACGGATTGGTTTTTGCTTGACAGCATGTACTTCGTTTTGTCCTCATTGACCTTAAGACCAATTCGTTTCGCCTGTTCTTCAATCGCCGTGAATGTTTTCACAATGCCACGGCGAGAACACGCGATGATGTCGATATCATCCGCGTATCCTAGCAGCTGGATGGACTTGTAAAAGATAGTGCCTTCCCTGTTGACGCCTGCCCGTCGCACTATCTGCTCCAGCACCAGGTTGAAGAAGTCACATGACAGCGCATCTCCTTGCCGAAATCTAGTGCATGTTTCGAATGGTTCCGAGGTCCTAGAACCGAATTGCACGGTGCGTCGCGTGTTTTTTAGCGTGGCGCGACACAACTGGATCAGTTTTACCGGGATCCCGAATTCGGCCATCGCCCCAAACAGTGCTTCACTATGAATGCTGTCGTATGCGGCTTTGAAATCGATGAAAAGATGGTGTGTATCGATTCGAAACTCGTTGGTCTTTTCCAGGATTTGTCGAAGTGTGAACATTTGGTCTATAGTTGATTTGCCGGGCCGGAAGCCGCACTGGTAGCTGCCGATCAGTGCGGTGCAAAATGGGTTTAGACGTTTACACAATAAGCTGGACAGGAAAGTAATTGCCTAACACATAATTTAATTAGTTTACATAAACGTATGTATGTACATAAACAACCATCATTGATAATGCACATAGATATTTCGATTACAATTGAGAAGTAACAGCATGTGGGAACGACATCCTTCAATATTTTCTTCTTATTGTGGTTCGGAGTGAAGTGCGCTATTGTTTCTCGTCCATACATTCAGTTGCATAAAAGTTTTTGAAGGTTCCCAGTCTTCTGTTCCAATTCTTTGTTGAATTTACTCGGGCACATGTGCTATACATAGGAACGTTCTGATGGAAATTCATAATTATATGTACATATGGCACGTACAATCAATGCATTTAGTGCAATGCATTTCTGAGATCTAAGTTTGACGTTGGAAAGCTACAATCGCAAGAGACTGCCAGAATCTTTGCCGATCGTGTCTCCTCAAAGCTCTCTCAAAATCCGCCCAGAGCAGCACAAACAATAGAGCAGGAATGGGCTCATTGCCAGAGCGCCGTCAGAGATGCTGCCTCAGAGGTGCTGGGTTTCAAACAGCCACCACCTAGAAACCCCTGGTTCGATGAACAATGCGAACAAGCCCATGCAGCAAAACAAGAGGCATATAAAGCCGTGCTGCAACGAAAGACGAGAGCTGCTCGCGAAATCTATGAGCAGAAGAGAAGAGAGGAACACACGCTTTTCAGAAGAAAGAAGAGAGAGCACGGAAAGCGTGAGATCGAGGAGATGGAGAGATGCTTCCGCAGGAATGACGCCCGTAAATTTTACAACAAGGTAAAACGAACATGCCATGGCTACAAAGCCAGAGTGGCGGCCTGCAGGGATGAAAATGGAGAACTGGTAGTAGAGTCGCAGTCGATGCTGAGGATTTGGAAAGACCACTTCTGCAGACTGTATAACGGCGAAGATAGACAAGATACCGCTGTCAGGCAGAACGAGCCATTCGCAATGGACCACGAAGTAACAGAATTCGGTCCACCCGACCTAGACGAAGTCAAAATAGCGATATCAAGACTTAAGTCTAATAAAGCCGCTGGCGCAGACGGCCTGTCTGCTGAGCTTTTTAAGGCGGCTGGAGATGAGCTGGTAAGGTGCATGCACCATCTCATCTGCAAGGTATGGTCGGAGGAAAGCATGCCCGACGAATGGAATCTCAGCATCGTTTGCCCGGTCCATAAGAAAGGAGACCCCTATAACTGCGCCAACTATAGGGGAATAAGTCTCCTTAACATCGCATATAAGATCTTCTCTGCCGTATTGTGTGAACGCCTGAAACCGTTTGTGGATAACCTGATCGGCTCTTATCAGTGTGGTTTCAGGCCAGGTAAATCCACAATAGACCAAATATTTACGCTACGGCAGATCTTGGAGAAGACCCAGGAATACCAAATCGACACTCACCACCTCTTCGTCGATTTCAAGGCCGCGTATGACAGCGTATATAGAGACGAGCTGTACAAAGCCATGTCTAGTTTTAACATCCCTGTCAAACTCGTCCGACTGTGCAGGATGACAATGGAGAATTCTCGTTGCTCCATTAAGGTCGGTAATGAGCATACCGAGACCTTTGATGTTAAAAAAGGATTTAGGCAGGGCGACGCGCTGTCGTGCAACTTTTTCAACATCGTGCTTGAAAAGATTGTGCAAGAGTCACTGGCCAACACAAGAGGTACGATCTATTTCAAGTCCACGCAATTGCTTGCGTACGCCGACGATATTGACGTAATTGGACGAAAACAGCAAGACGTCAATGAGGCTTTTGTGAGCATTGAGGTAGAAGCGGCTAAGATGGGTCTCAAGGTTAATGAGGGTAAAACCAAATATCTGCTCTCATCTAAAAGAGACGGACAACACCGACGTATTGGCCAGAACGTCACCATGGGCGGATATAACTTTGAAGTGGTCAAGGAATTCGTCTACCTTGGCTCACTGATTACCAGCGACAACAACACCAGCGCTGAGATAAAACGCAGAATCACTCTTGCCAACCGCTGTTTCTTTGGGCTCAAGAGGCAATTGAGAAGTAGAGCCCTCTCTCGGAAAACCAAGGTGACACTATATAAGACCTTGATCATCCCAGTCCTCCTTTACGGCGCAGAGGCTTGGACCTTAACAAAAGCGGATGAAGATGCCCTTGGTCGTCTCGAGAGGAAAATTCTGCGCACTATCTACGGTCCCGTTTGTTCAAACGGTGTATGGAGGAGAAGATATAACGAAGAACTGTACGGGTTGTACAGCGACATCGGCCTGGTACGACGTCTACGGATACAGCGTCTAAGGTGGCTAGGCCATGTAGAGCGCATGGAAGATACAGCTCCGACCCGAAAAGTCTTCGAATCCACTCCGGAAGGAAGGCGCGGCAGAGGACGGCCGCCTCAGCGGTGGTGCACGCAGGTGGAAAGGGACCTCAACCAACTGGGCGTGCGGCACTGGAAACAGCTGGCCAAAGACCGTGCCGGCTGGAGACGCTTGTTGGTTGAGGCCCAGGTTCACCACGGACTGTAGCGCCACCTAAGTAAGTAAGTATTTCTGAGATCTGTTAGAAGTTATGCCATTGGTCCCAAACTAGGTCTCATTTATTTTTTATTTTTTTTAATAAAACTTCAAGCCCTTGGCAAGGCTACTAAAAAATTCAAAGTGGGCTGTGGCATCTAGAAACATTTAGGAAAACACAATTTGTTTAATTTTTTTCGAACCTTTTTTTTTTTTTTTCTTTATTCATCTTGTAATAATTTAACAATAAATAAGTAATAAATAATAGCAATATCAAGACTTAAGTCAAGCCTTAAGTCTTATAAAGCCGCGGGCGCAGACGGCCTGTCTGCTGAGCTTCTTAAGGCGGCTGGAGATGAGCTGGTAAGGTGCATGCACCATCTCATTTGCAAGGTATGGTCGGAGGAAAGCATGCCCGACGAATGGAATCTGAGCATCGCTTGCCCGGTCCATAAGAAAGGAGACCCCTATAAATGCGCCAACTATAGGGGAATAAGTCTCCTAAACATCGCATATAAGATCTTCTCTGCCGTATTGTGTGAACGCCTGAAGCCGTTTGTGGATAACCTGATCGGCTCTTATCAGTGTGGTTTCAGGCCAGGTAAATCCATAATAGACCAAATATTTACGCTACGGCAGATCTTGGAGAAGACCCAGGTATACCAAATCGACACTCACCACCTCTTCGTCGATTTCAAGGCTGCATATGGCAGCGTGTATAGAGATGAGCTATACAAAGCCATGTCTAGTTTTAATATCCCTACCAAACTCGTCCGACAATACAAATACTTTCGACTCTCGCGAAAGTAATTAAACGGTGTGGACGTGTTTCTCTTCTCTCTCTGTAATAAACTTCTTAAACCAATCCTTACATATTTTTTTCCGCGCTTATTTATATTTCCTATTTTTCTTAAAATGTCCGAAAAGTGCTCCATTTGCAAAACTAGACTTCTTCGTGACAATTTCATAAGATGTGATGCCTTGTGTGGTCAATCGTTTCACAAAAAGTGCATTTCCATCTCTGACGAATCCATAAAAGCATTGCAATCGGATCAAAATCTGCAATGGCGCTGTAATAACTGTGGCAGTGTCAGTGTTTCTTTACTCTCCGCTTTCGCCCAACTACAAAGCGATGTCGCAGAAATTAAATCGTTCCTGCAAAATTCCTACATTCCTCCAATTAATGGGAGTTCCAAAAAGTCTGCTGTTCAAAACAAAATCCGAACATCGGAAACTACAACCATCCAAGCCACTGCACCACCAGAAATTCCTTCAATTTTAATACCAACAATAAACAATGTGAATGCTGTATCGTCCCCTTCACCGCGGGTAAGAACACCATCTCATCAACCATCGACGTCAAAAAGCACAGGCACACAGAAATTGACTGTCACTGACCAATCGCATGAAGATAAAAATCCGTGGAAAATTGCGAAACAAAAAAAAAGGGATCAACGTACTACAAAAATGTTTGGAACAGCCGATGCTCAAGAGGAAGGTGCAACGCTATCATCTGTACCGAAACTCAAATTCTTACATCTCTCTCGGTTAAAAACAAATGTAACTGAAGAAAACATAGTTTCATATGCGGCACATAGGCTAAAGCTTCCGGAAGATGTGCTCTGTTGTCGCTTCATTATATACATTTTAAGTTGGGGATTCCTGCCTATTCATTTGAAAAAGCTCTTGACCCTTCCATTTGGCCACTGGGAGTACAATTTAAAACGTTTGCCAATGTTCCGAAGTCAAAAAACGAGAACATGGGATCCGCACCGGCCCCAAACTGAAAAGCGTTTCTTCCTCCTCCCTTCCTCTTAATATCTATTACCACAATGCAAGCGGCATACGGACGAAAACAACAGATATCTTTAACAACACATCACATACATTCTACGATGTCATCGTCGTCGTTGAAACCTGGCTGTACCCGGACATTTCATCAAACGAGATCTTCAACCCGAGACATTACAACTCGTTTAGGATTGACCGATGCAAAACAGCGAAGGATCGTGGTGGCGGTATAATTGTCGCAGTTCGTATTTGTTTTCCATGTAAACAAATTTCCTTATTGATCACAGACATTGAACAACTTTGTATTTCAATTTCTTTAGACCCTCTGTCAAATAATCGGTTGCTTTTGGTTTCAAGTTACATACCACCTAGAAGTATGCAACAAATATACCAGAATCATGCATCGAACATAGATTATATTGTTACGAGATTTATTCGATCCCCACACCAAATAGGGTTCGCACCACTGGATTGCGATAAACTACAATTGTCTTTTTATCCAAAATAAAAACACACACACACTTTTATTTCTTTCACCACAGATCAATTATCTGTGTAGCTTCACCACTTTTCTTTATTATCCAATACTATCCACTTTAAACTTTATTACACAATACACAAACCTTTATTAAAAGCTTTTCTTTTCACACTGGTTGATCACACCGACTTGTCACACGCTGTTTTATACCACAAACTGAATGAATGTCAAGGGCGAGTGTTCGCGCTTATATACATAGCTCTCGGTCCACCGTCTCGAACGTTCGCCGTTGGAAGTTCCCCTTTGGAAATCTCTAGAACGCTCTGACGATTCCATTGGAAGTTGACATCATTCCAATTCCCCGCTTCCAGAGAGTTTTCGAACTTAACGGGCCGCTTGCATCTCCGCAACACTGCCCTCCTCCTAAACTTGTTCGTCCGCGAACAAGCGATTGGACCCTTCTCCGTAATATGGTGCTAACCTCTCTACGTGGACAATTTTATACTTCGCCCGTCTGTTTCCCATCTGCTGTATCCGGTATACCACGTCATTGAGTTTCTTGATGACCTCATATGGTCCGTCCCAGGCTGATTGCAATTTGGGGCACAAGCCTTTTTTCCGTTGTGGGTTGTACAGCAATACCAATTGTCCGGTCTCGAATCCAGAAGTATTCGCCCTCAAGTCGTATCGCGCCTTCATTTTATCGCTGACCAAGTTCAGTCGCTCCCGGATGAACTGATGGATAGAGTTCAGCTGTTCTTTCTTTTCGGTTACGAAGTCTTCCCTGCCGCTAGTTGTCGGTAGTACCACGCCGAACTTCAAGTCCGATGGAAGTCGGAGATCAGTTCCAAAAATGGCTTCGTCGGGTGTTGTTGCCGTTGAATTGTGCTGTGCCGAACGGTATGCCATTAAGAAAAGGGGGAGATGTTCATCCCAGTCCTTCTGATCTCCGACGACGACTTTTCTCAGGTATTCCTCCATCGTCCGGTTGAACCTTTCGACCATGCCATCAGATTGTGGGTGTAATGGTGTTGTCCGCGTCTTTCTGATACCTAGCATGTCACAGAGTTCTTTGAACACCGACGACTCGAAGTTTCTCCCTTGGTCTGAGTGCAGTTCCATTGGTACTCCATAACGCGAAACCCAGTTATTCACGAATGCATCCGAAATGGTTTTGGCTTCCTGGTTCGGGATGCAAAACACCTCAGGCCACTTGCTGAAGTAATCGATCACCACTAGCGCGTACTTGTTTCCAGCGTTGCTCGTTGGGAATGGGCCTGCAATGTCCATTGCGATACGTTCGAACGGTGCTCCAACATTGTACTGCTGCATATTTCCTCGAGTTTTCCTTACTGGACCCTTTGCCTTCGCACACTGTTCACACCTGCGAATGAAACGCGTAACCGACTCATGGCATCCTACCCAGTAGAAACGTCTCTTGATCTTTTCTACAGTCTTGTTAACACCAAGATGACCCCCGCTTGGTCCCTCGTGGTATTCTCGGATGACCTCGTCGATTTGCCCTTTTGGTATTACCAGCAGATCGTTTACAATGTTCCCGTCCTCACTTTCCCAACTGCGGTAGAGGCAACCGTTCTTCAGCTTCAAACTCTGCCATTGAGCCCAGTAAGCTTTCACGATTGGGCTTTCACTGGATACTTGCTGCCAACTTGGTCGAAAACCTCGTTCTTGGTATCCGATGATGACCGTCAGATCGGCATCTTCTCGCTGCTTTCTTCCAACCTTCTCGGCACTCCAAGCATCTTCTGGCAGCACATGGAAACGACGGATATCGGTGACCTCTTCTTTGGTTTCCGCACGTGAACAATGCTTGCATTCAACGCCGCGAGGTCGGCTCGTTAATGCATCCGCATTTCTATGGCTGCTTCCCTTCCGATATCCGCGTGCTCTCGCTTGTTCTCCTTTTCGCGAATCAAACCTCGAACGCCTTCTTCTCAGATGACAATTTCTCGCCATGTGCCCCTGCTCGTTGCAGATGTAGCATCTACCTGGGAACGGGCAGCTCCTACTCACCGTTGTTTCTCTGGAACTACGCCACAATTTGCTGGAAGAACGCTTTCTCCGCAGACGGCAGTTCCTCGCAATGTGCCCCTGCTGGTCGCAGATGTAGCATCTACCCGGGAATGAACCACTCCTACTCGCCGTTGTTGTTCTGGAACTATCCTGGTCTTGAGATATGCGCCGTAGTTTGATGGAAGGTCGGCATATCAAGAGCGATGTTTCACATGCGAGAGCGCTGGCAACTGTCTCCTTGAAAGATGTCTTCGGCAGGAGAATCAGGCTTCGTTGCGTATCGGGGTCCCTTAGCCCTTGGATGAAAGAATCCGTTTTCAGTTTTTTCACCACATCCACTGGAACATCCGCGTAGGCTAGATGAGACAGCCTCTCGATGTCGGCAGCGTACTGCTGGATGGTCTCGTTTCCACGCTGCTTGCGTCCTTTAAGTTCCAGCTTGTGCATCTCCTGCATGTGCTCACTGCCGTATCTTCGATGAAGAGCATCCCATATGGCTGTGTAGTTCCTTCTCTGGGTCTCCGGGATGGTCTGTAGAACGTCAGCTGCTTCACCTTTAAGGGAAATTACTAGGGCAGCCACACGATCTTCCTCTCCCCATTGATTCCGTTCCGCTGTTGTCTCGAACTGGCGCTTAAAGATGTTAAAAGCGCTCTTGCCGTCGAAGCTGGGAGCTGTGAATTTTGATGCTGCAGTCGGTACGACGATTCCTTGATGCTGTACGTTCTGGATAGTTTTCTCGAGTTCCAGAACCTTCTTGTCGAACCTCGATTCCAGTGACTCGATTCTCTTTTCTTGACTATTCTCGAGATCTAGAACCTTCTTGTCCAGTGTCTCGATTTTCTCTTCGACGTTCTGGAATCGATCGTTAACGGCTTGCTGGATATCTCTCAAGCTTTCTCGATTGTTCTCTAGTATCTCTTCTACCGTCTCCAACTTCTGGCTCAGGGAAGTAGAATTTTCCTCCAGTTTCTGACTCAGAGAAGTGGAATTTTCCATCAGTTTCTGACTCAGAGAAGCATTCATAGCCGCGAGAATTTGCTGCATATCGAACGCTGGCTCAGTGGATGTCGACGGCTTCTCCACCCCGAATTCGTAACTCTCCCAGTCGACACCTTCTTCCTGCAACGCTGATCGCAGTCTCTCCACCAGGTTGGCTTTACTTCCCACTGTGGATAATTGCCGAGCATCCAGCTCTCTTTTCAGTTGTTCAATTGTCAACTTTTCCAATTTTACCATTTTCTCACTTTTGCAATAATTCACTTCACAACTCAAATAAAGTTTCACTCGTTTACTCGCAATCCCACTTCTGACACCAAATGTTACGAATTTATTCAATCCCCACACCAAATAGGGTTCGCACCACTGGATTGCGATAAACTACAATTGTCCTTCTTATTTAAATTGAAACACACACACTTTTAATTCTTTCACCACAGATCAATTATCTGTGTAGCTTCACCACTTTTCTTTATTATCCAATACTATCCACTTTGAACTTTATTACACAATACACAAACCTTTATTGAAAGCTTTTCTTTTCACCTTGGTTGATCACACCGACTTGTCACACACTGTTTTATACCACAAACTGAATGTCGAGGGCGAGTGTTCGCGCTTATATAGCTCTCGGTCCACCGTCTCGAACGTTCGCCGTTGGAAGTTCCCCTTCGGAAATCTCTAGAACGCTCTGACAATTCCCTTGGAAGTTGACATCATTCCAATCCCCGCTTCCAGAGAGTTTTCGAACTTAACGGTCCGCTTGGATCTCCGCAACAATATCAATAATTTGTGTAATGATTCTGATCATTTGTGTGTTCTGGGGGATTTTAACTTTGCCAATCTCAACTGGATTAGATCTGATTCCAATTTTTTTTCTTTCACCATTAAATGTTACGTATGCTTTTGAATATACATTTCTGGATAAATTAAACTCAATGAACTTAAAACAAATTAATCATGTAAGAAATTCAAATTCAAAAATTCTTGATCTTATCTTTGTCTGCACTGAGGAGCTATTTGCTAATGTTGATATTGCTCCATCGCCACTCTTAAAGGATTCAATTAATCACAAACAAGTTCATATAGAATTATCTTTTTATAATTACCTTAAACCAAGAAGTATTACACCTAAAAATAATTTTAAATTTTCTAAAACTAATTTTATTGAATTAAATAATATGCTTAATAGTGTAAATTGGCATAATGAATTTAACAACTTAAGTTTAACATTAATGTATACTCGTTTTCTTGAAATCCTGGGCAAAGGCTTCGAGAAGTACGTTCCTGTGTCAAGGATGCAAGCCTCGAGCAAACCACCTTGGTATAATAAGCAATTGTCAGTCCTTAAGAATCTTAAAAACAAGGCTTTTAAGCAATTCAAACGCTCAAATAATGCATCTGATTATCTTAGATTTAGTAATTTACGTAAAGAATTTTTCGTTCTTAATAAGTTTCTATATAAAAATTACATTCTTTCTATCGAAAACAATATAAGACATGATAGTAAATCATTCTGGGCATTTATTAACTCTAAACGGATATCTGTTGGAATACCTAACTTAATGCATTTGAACAAAGAAGAATCTAATAACATCGACTCTACTCTTGAACTGTTTGCAAAATTCTTTCAATCCACCTTTTCTGACCCAAATTCCAATAACGCCAATCCTTATTATGTTACTCGAAATAGTTCACCTAACTTAGTAGACATCGGATCCTTAAATTTAAGCTCAGCCGACGTTTCTCTTGCTCTTAATAATCTAAAGCCAAAACTCAATTATGGTGCAGATGGCATACCATCAATTATTCTTAAAAACTGTGCTAGCTCACTCTGCAACCCACTTTTACTCATATTTAATCGATCTTTATCTGAAGGAGTTTTTCTTGACGAATGGAAACAGTCATTTCTCATTCCCATTCATAAATCGGGCTCTAAGAATAATGTTGAAAATTATAGAGGCATTTGCAAGCTTTCAGCAATTCCAAAACTCTTTGATTGCATAGTAAAAACTAAAATAGATTTTATCATCAAAGAGCACATATCCGAAGCGCAACATGGTTTCATGTCGGGTCGCTCGACCTCAACCAATCTATCCATTTACTCCTCCTTCATAATAAATGAGTTAGAAAACAAAAATCAGGTTGATGCAATTTATACCGATTTCAGTAAGGCATTTGACTCAGTTAATCATTGGCTGCTAATCAATAAGCTTGAGATATTCGGATTTCACTCCCAGCTCCTTTGCTGGATATCCTCCTATCTCTCAAATCGTACTCAAAGAGTTAAAATTGGAAATTCGTTATCTATGCAAATAAAATGTATGTCGGGCGTTCCGCAAGGTAGCCATTTAGGCCCTCTTTTGTTCATAATTTTCATTGACG
This sequence comes from Eumerus sabulonum, assembly GCA_951905685.1. Classification (NCBI taxonomy): domain Eukaryota; kingdom Metazoa; phylum Arthropoda; class Insecta; order Diptera; family Syrphidae; genus Eumerus; species Eumerus sabulonum. The sequence goes on along the minus strand of OX645060.1, from coordinate 248,432,522 downwards.
ATATTACTCGTTCGGTTAACCACAGTAAGTGTTTGCTTTACGCCGATGATATGAAATTGTTCAAGAGCATTAAAACTGTCAGCGACTGCCTACTTTTACAGTCTGATATTTACAATGTTTTCGCATGGTGTAATAGTAACCATCTAAACCTAAATTTAAAGAAATGTCATTCTATTTCTTTCACGAAATCAGCCTATCCTATTGAATTCAATTACACCATTGACTCCACATTCCTTTCGAAGGCGAATAGTGTCAAAGATTTAGGAGTTATGCTTAGCTCCTCTTTCTCATTTCACCCTCATATTAACTATATTTTATCAAAAGCCAACTCAGCCGTCGGCTTCATCAAACGCAACACTAAAGGATTCACTGATCCATTTGCATTATTATCACTTTACATGTCGCTGGTCAGACCTTTCCTTGAATATGCGGTCGTAATCTGGAGAGCACCGTGGCGCAGTGGGTAGTGTGTTGGCCTCTGACGCCGATGACACGGGATCGAATCCCGACACAGCCATGTCATCGAACATGTTTTTCACGGTGTTTCTCCTCAGCGGGGTTCTGACAAAACCCCCTGTAGTAAAATTGTCATGAAAAGCTTCTCGAAATTCGCCGTTCGGAACCGGCAATAAGTCTGTAGGTCCCTTTCACCTATGGGAAAATGAAATCGCACACAACATGGGTGATTGAGAGAAGCTCGGCTCAGGTTCTTCATGGACTGTAACGCCAACATACATACATACATACAATCTGGAATCCAGCTTTTGTAACTTGCTCTGAGCGTATCGAAAAGGTTCAAAAGCGTTTTACAAGATTAATCTTTTTTAAAATGCATTGGAATTTCTGCCCGAGCTACATAGCAAGATGCCAACTGCTTGGTATAAAAACCCTGGCGACTAGACGAACCATTCATGACGTAATGTTTGCTAGGGACATACTTTCTTACCATATAAAGTGCCCTTGTCTTCTTGCAAAGATTCAATTTTATTTGCCCACTAGGTCGCTGCGAATCCGTCGATTATTATTCGAAATATTTCAAAACACAGATTACGGGAAAAACGAACCACTATCAAGGATAATCAGAGTTTTTAACGTATATTCCTCTTACTTGGATTTGTCTGATAATAGACTTCGTTTTAAATGCAAGTTATTATGCCTTTTTACCTCTTAAGAATCTTCCACATAATAGGTATGTTATTTTCAGACAACGTATATAAAATATTTATACATACAATATTGTGTTTCCTTTAAAATCTGTTAGTACGTAAGTAGCTTGTAGATTAAATAAATAAATAAATAAATAAATAAATAAATAAATAAATAAACATTAGCACATTTTAATTTTGTGGGGATAAATGCATCATCAAATTTAACAATCATCATTAAAGCAACCACATCAAGGTCATAGGTTCAGGTTAGATGTTTGACACAGAAAGGTCTTATTATTTTCTGGCCGAACTCTTTCAATTCTCGCGTGTCTAATGTCTATGTGCAACTTGTTTCTGTTTTGTTTTACATAATAAGTATCCCATCCCATCCCATCTACACAAAAGTGCCTCAGAGCTAGTGATGCAATCTATACTAATATTACAAATGTGAAAGTGTGTGTGTGTCTGTTTGTCCGTCTTTCACGGCAAAACGGAGCGACGAATTGACGTGATTTTTTAAGTGGAGATAGTTGAAAGGATGGAGAGTGACTTAGGCTACTTTTTGTGTCTTTCTAGCCCCCGTTGAGTTTGTATGCAGCAAAACAAAAAATCAGTAAGGGATGGAAATTTGTGTGAGACTCTCCGCAAAATTAGTATAAGTTCTATGATACAAACGAATAATAAAATAATTTAATTAAAACAACCGTAACTCAATCAGCTTTTGAGAAAACAATCAACATTCGAAACATAAATAAGTGCTACTCATGAATTACGATAGATGGCGCTGATATGTGTCTGAAACGCGCTAACGTTGTGTGCTCTCTATCTGTACTTAAGTGCGGGCATCGGGCCGCGCTTCACACTATAGTGCATACGGTACCTATACTCTGTTATTTGACTACTAAGCATCCCAGTCATGCTTATACGAAATTTAGATGCCCCGAGATTATGTAATGGGACGAGACTTCGTGTCACACAACTTGGCCGCAATATCATTAGCGCCACTATCTTAACCGGCGTAGGAAAGGGTGAAAATGTAATGATCCCACGAATCCCAATAATTCCCACAGATCTCCCGTTCCAGTTTAGGTTAGCTTAGGTTGACGTGGTAGGCGTAAGCCACACTTAGTCCGAAACCGGCCCATTGTGATACCACCTGGATCAGGTTAGCCTGATCCGCTACCTGGAAACCAACCGGTGCTTCTAATAAAGCGGTGGAGTTGAGTTATTTTTTGGTTTGCTAGCTCACTCAGATTGTCGAAGAAGGGCGCGCCGAGGTAAATCCTCCTGCGATTCGCAAAAGAGGGACATGAGCAGAGGAGGTGGTGTATTGATTCCTCCTCCTCCTCGTCCATGCAGCCGCGACAGAAGTCATTGTAGGGTAGCCCCAGTCTGGCGGCGTGTTTTCCAATGGTGCAATGACCTGTAATGACACCCACTAGAGTGCTTAAGGTTGCCCATTTGGTTGCCACCAGGTCCCTGGTTCGTCCTAAGCTTAACATAGGCCACAATTGTTTGGTGATAAAGCCGATATTGCTCTCATTCCATTGGAGATTGGTCTCCTCTATGGTTTGAAGCTTTATCATGTGCTTTACCGTACTTATTGTTGTTTCTAGGTGCCCGAGGGTAGGAAGGCTGAGTGTGCTTGACCCTAACTTTGCGAGTTCGTCGGCCGCGCAGTTTCCTGGAATATCCCTATGTCCGGGAGCCCACAGTACTTTAATGTTGAACTGTTCAGCCATCTCATCTAGAGATAGGCGACAGTTAATGGATGTTTTTGATTTGTGGGTTACCGCTGCCAGCGATTTTATCGCAGATTGGCTATCCGTGCAAATGATAATATCCTTTGTGGATATTACATTGATCCTGAGCCATGCCGGGGCCTCCGTTGTCGCAGTTATTTCTGCCTGAAACACACTACAGTAATTTGGGAGTCTAAATGATAGGTTGAGGTTAAGTTCCTTGGAGTAGACCCCACTGCCTACACCCGACTCCATCTTAGAGCCATCGGTATAGAGGGAGATCGAGTTCTTTGGTATGACTTTCCCTTCAGCCCATTCCTCCCTGGATGGAAAGACAACTTCGAAGTTCCTGGTGATCACATTCTGCGGGTTGATGTAGTCAGTGTCCATGGGTACCGTTCCAGTTTAAAAAAATACAATTTCCTCTAAAGCTTAGTTTCGCTATGACCATTAACAAAGCGCAAGGTCAAAGATTAAAGGTGGCTGGGGTGAACTTAGAAAAGCCGTGCTTTTCCCATGGACAATTGTATGTAGCATGTTCGCGTGTGTCCAATGCCCAGAATCTTTACATTCTATCCCCAAATGGAAAGACGGATAATATCGTCTACAGTAGCGTATTAAAATAACATTCTATTCCGAGTTCTCTTCTGTGTTCTAAATCAGGAACGGGGAACCGTGTTACCCGGAATTTAACGCGAGCGAAGCCGCGGGCAAAAGCTAGTTTTAAAATAAATATGGCAAACATAGCGTTAAGTAGCTTACATTTAAAGTGATGTTTAAATGGTTAGCATCTACTAAAGAGAGGGAGGGAGGGAGCGAGCAAACAGAGCAAAGAAGTTGATCGCGTTTAACATGGCAAACGCCAGCTTCGATCTCTGTCCCTGTTCAATCCAAGTTGACACACAGCCTCCGCATGGCCCCCCTGGATAGCTACCCTGGCACCCGCCAGGTAGTGAACCAATGTGTGCAGCGACCGAACCCTTGTTCCTGGGGAAAGAGGAACCTGGCCCTCCCGGTTGGGGGTTGTGCTTAGGGGTAACATCCCTATCACGTAAAAACCCACTTGTTCCGAAACGACAACAAGCCTCGGATACAGACGGATACAAAGCTGACGACCCCTGCAAACGACTAACGGACTTGAGAGTCTGCACCTGGAATGTGAGGTCCCTTAACAGACCGGGTGCAGGCGATCAATTGGAGCAAACCCTCAACTGCTATAAAGCAGATATAACCGCACTCCAAGAAGTGCGATGGGATGGACCAGGCAAAAAACGGATGAAAAACTGCGACTTCTACTACGGGAACTGCTACAAGGAGAACAAACAGCGCCTATTCGGGTGCGGATTCGTTATTAGAGGAAGACTCCGACAAAAAGTCTTAAGCTTACGAGATGTAAGCGAACGCCTCATAACAATCCGCATCAAAGCTAAATTTGGAAACAATAGCTTAATAGGCGCTCACGCCCCAACGGAAGGAAAGGACGATCGACTCAAAGAAGAATTCTACGATCTCCTAGACAGAACATATGCCCAATGTCCCAGCTACGACACAAAAATAGTCCTAGGAAATTTTAATGCAAAACTGGGCAAGGAGGACATATTTGAGTCGATCATAGGAAAGCAAAGCCTCCATAACACCACATCCGACAACGAATTAAGGCTAATCGATTTCCTAGCGGGGCGTAACCTCCTTGTAGCAAGCACGCGATTCCCCCATCTCAACATCCACAAGGGTACCTGGCGGTCTTGTGATCAATCGACCACCAACCAGATTGATCATATTGCGATCGACGCCAGACACTCCTCCTGTATTCTCGACGTACGAACCTTCCGAGGGGCCAACATCGACTCGGACCACTACCTTGTTGTAGCCAAGGTACGAATGAGGATATCAAAAATGCTAAGGAGTCGAGTAGCACAACGTAAGTTTGACGTCGGAAAGCTACAATTGCAAGAGACTGCCAAAATCTTTGCCGATCGTGTCTCCTCCAAGCTCTCTCAAAATCCGCCTACTGCAGCACAACAAAATAGAACAGGAATGGGCGCATTGCCAGAGCACCATCAGAGACGCTGCCTCAGAGGTGCTGGGTTTCAAACCGCCACCACCTAGAATCCCCTGCTCGATGAACAGTGCGAACAAGCCCATGCAGCAAACCAAAAGGCATATAAAGCCATGCTGCAACGACGGATGAGAGATGGTCGCGAAATCGATGAGCAGAAGAGAAGAGAGGAACACACGCTTTTCAGAAGAAAGAAGAGAGAGCACGGAAAGCGTGAGATCGAGGAGATGGAGAGATGCTTCTGCAGGAATGACGCGCGTAAGTTTTACAATAAGGTAAAACGAACATGCCATGGTTACAAAGCCAGAGCGGCGGCCTGCAGGGATGAAAATGGAGAACTGGTAGTAGAGTCGCAGTCGATGCTGAGGATTTGGAAAGACCACTTCTGCAGACTGTATAACGGCGATGATAGACAAGATACCGCTGTCAAGCAGAACGTGCCATTCGTAATGGACGACAATGAATCAGAATTCAGTCCACCCGACCTAGACGAAGTCAAAATAGCATTATCAAGACTTAAGTCTAATAAAGTCGCGGGCGCAGACGGTCTGTCTGCTGTGCTTCTTAAGGCGGCTGGAGATGAGCTGGTAAGGTGCATGCACCAACTCATTTGCAAGGTATGGTCGGAGGAAAGCATGCCGGACGAATGGAATCTCAGCATCGTTTGCCCGGTCCATAAGAAAGGAGACCCCTATAACTGCGCCAACTATTGGGGAATAAGTCCCCTTAACATCGCATATAAGATCTTCTCTGCCGTATTGTGTGAACGCCTGAAACCGTTTGTGGATAACCTGATTGGCTCTTATCACTGTGGTTTCAGGCCAGGTAAATCCACAATAGACCAAATATTTACGCTACGGCAGATCTTGGAGAAGACCCAGGAATACCAAATCGACACTCACCACCTCTTCGTCGATTTCAAGGCCGCGTATGACAGCGTATATAGAGACGAGCTGTACAAAGCCATGTCTAGTTTTAACATCCCTGTCAAACTCGTCCGACTGTGCAGGATGACAATGGAGTATTCTCGTTGCTCCATTAAGGTCGGTAATGAGCATACCGAGACCTTTGATGTTAAAAAAGGATTTAGGCAGGGCAACGCGCTGTCGTGCAACTTTTTCAACATCGTGCTTGAAAAGATTGTGCAACGCAACGTGTCTACGCAATTGCTTGCGTACGCCGACGATATTGACGTAATTGGACGAAAACAGCAAGACGTCAATGAAGCTTTTGTGAGCATTGAGGTAGAAGCGGCTAAGATGGGTCTCAAGGTTAATGAGGGTAAAAAATATCTACTCTCATCTAAAAGAGACGGACAACACCGGGCGGATGGGCGGATATAACTTTGAAGTGGTCAAGGAATTCGTCTACCTTGGCTCACTGATTACCAGCGACAACAACACCAGCGCTGAGATAAAACGCAGAATCACTCTTGCCAACCGCTGTTTCTTTGGGCTCAAGAGGCAATTGAGAAGTAGAGCCCTCTCTCGGAAAACCAAGGTGACACTATATAAGACCTTGATCATCCCAGTCCTCCTTTACGGCGCAGAGGCTTGGACCTTAACAAAAGCGGCTGAAGATGCCCTTGGTCGTTTCGAGAGGAAAATTCTGCGCACTATCTACGGTCCCGTTTGTTCAAACGGTGTATGGAGGAGAAGATATAACGAAGAACTGTACGGGTTGTACAGCGACATCGGCCTGGTACGACGTCTACGGATACAGCGTCTAAGGTGGCTAGGCCATGTAGAGCGCATGGAAGATACAGCTCCGACCCGAAAAGTCTTCGAATCCACTCCGGAAGGAAGGCGCGGCAGAGGACGGCCGCCTCAGCGGTGGTGCACGCAGGTGGAAAGGGACCTCAACCAACTGGGCGTGCGGCACTGGAAACAGCTGGCCAAAGACCGTTCCGGCTGGAGACGCTTGTTGGTTGAGGCCAAGGTCCACCACGGACTGTAGCGCCACCTAATACAATATAAATCTACTAAAGAGGAACTATATAAATATTATAGAACATCAAACAAAAAAACAGCTAATCAGAATGAAGAGATACTGCAAACAAATACTCAATTTCAATTACAAAGCCATTCATACAGTTTAAGTTGGTTCGCTTAACCTTAAGTATGTATCTATGAATATGTGTATACATGTATGTGTCATGCATTCATTTGCTGTTAAACGCTTTGAGTACTCGGTTCAACCAAACGTATACATAATGGCAGATTTATCCTTTTGTTATTACCAGATACAAGCAGGAAGTGTGTACAAGGATAAGCTGCAACTGCATTTCCGTTCGGCCTTTATTAAATACTTATGTATATAGCGGGTAGTTGCATCGTTACGAAAAAACAAAAAAACATCGAGAAGATCGAATTAAATGGAGTTTAAACGAGATTTACCTGAGGAGCTTGTGAAATTAAAATTCAATATTGAAATCATTAATCATTATAATCTGGGAGTAATGAATCCGAGTTGAGAGCACCGTGGCGCGGTCGGTAGTGTGTTGTCCTCTGACGCCGATGACACGTGATCGAATCCCGACACAGCCATGTCATCGAACGTGTTTTTCACGGTGTTTCTCCTCAGAGGGGTTCTGACAAAACCGTCAGAAAAGCTTCTCGCAATTCGCCGTTCGGAACCGGCAATAAAACTGTAGGTCCCCCTTCACCTATAGGAAAATGAAATCACACACAACATGGGTGATTGAGAGAAGCTCGGCTCAGGTCCTTCATGGACTGTAACGCCAACATTTTTTTTTTTTTTTTTTTGTTTGTTGAAGGCTTCTGCTATCCGCTGGAGCACTCAGACGCAATCACTGGTCCATTGTACTCCAGACAGACACCTTACATTACTGTATTTTCTCCGTTTTCCGGAGAAAAATTTGAAGGAGCTTCAGTGATGTAGAGCTAAGGGATTCGGCACACACCACGTCGGCTCCAAGGGTGCGCCACCGTATGCGAGCAAAGGCGGGACAATCACAGAGGAAATGCTCTGCAGTATCATCCTCCTCTTCGTCACATGCAGCACAGGTAGGCGTCTCACTGATGCCGAGCACGCAGAGATGCTTGGCAAAAGTGTAATGGCCCGTGATAACTCCCACAAGCCTTCTGCAGTCGACTCTCCTTAAAGACAGGAGGAATGTTGCAGATTTTTTGCAGACATCAGGGCATATGCGCTTAGTCATCCTGCTACCCGGACGATCCCTCCATCTACGGATGTGTGTATTAAATACACAATCGTTATTGTAGGAATTTACCGTGGACGCAGGTAGACCTAGAGCGGGTTTAGGTCCTGAGAAGCTCTCCTCTGAACCCATTCTAGCGAGTTCATCAGAGGTCTCATTTCCTGGGATCCCAGAGTGGCCTGGAACCCATACAAGCCTTAATGAATTTAGTCTGCCGACTCTGTTCAAGAAGGACTTGAGTTCAAGCACTAATTTGGAGCTAGTTAAGGGGTTACACACAGCTTTTAGTGCAGCTTGGCTGTCACTACATACGCATATGCTTTCCCCCTTCCACCTGTGCTTCACAACATAGTGCATGGCCATTAGGATTGCGTATATCTCTGATTGGAAGACAGACGCATACTTTCCTAACGAGAAGTGCAGTCGGATGTTTTCGCGTTCAAAGAAGACTCCAGCACCGGACCCCCGCCCAGACCTGGAGCCATCCGTGAAAATGCGAAGACTATCCTTTCCAGGTTCAGTATCCAGCCATAGCCAATCCTGACGCCATGGAAACTCGACTGTGAAATTACGACGCAATAGGATAACGGGCGTCAGTGCATCAGAAGGCATGTCCATAAGACAGGGGTCGCAGGACAATTCTTGCGCAAGCACACCGTTATTCCTATGCGAGTTGTACCAAAAGCCATTTCTCTTCAGACGAGACATGGCTTTCAGAGCACACCCTCTGATAAATATATCAAGAGGTGGAAGGTTCATCATAACATCTAGAGCAGCGCCCGGCGTGCTGGGGAAAGCCCCCGTGCAGCTGAGACAAACCGTTCTTTGAAGTTTGGTGAAAGAGGCTACGACGTGTTTGCGTTTTAGTTTGTTCCACCAGACAACCGATTCATATGAGATTATAGGTCTTATCATTGCCGTGTAGATCCAAAGGACCTTTGCCGGCGATAAGCCCCATGTTTTGCCAAAAGCTCCTTTGCATTGCCAGAAAGCTGACAGCGCTTTGGTGGTTTTTGACTCAACATGCTTTGACCAGAGAAGCTTACTATCTAAGATGACTCCTAGATACTTAGCCTCCCTGGATTTCGGGATGGAAGTGCCCTTTAGTACCAGCTGAGTCATGTCAGTATTTTTCCTCCTTCTCGTAAAGAGAACGACATCGGTCTTAAGAGGATTGACTGACAGCCCATTTCTGGTACACCAATCATCGATCACATTTAGCGCCGCCTGTGCTTTGAGACGGACAGTCGCTAAACATGAGCCGACATAAAGAATGGCGACGTCATCCGCATAGGCCTGGGCATAGATTCCAGAGGCGTTGAGAGCATCAAGCAGAGAATCGACCACCATGCACCATAGCAGCGGAGACAGGACGCCACCTTGCGGGCAGCCCCTGTTTACGCCGGATTTGACACACTGGTCGAGGCCTGCATCAGCTGTCAATGCCTTGTGCATGAGCATTGCTTTGGTCCAAAGGACCCGTGCTTCATCTACGCCATGATGTCTGGCAGCGTTGCACATGCTGTCAAAAGTTGCTTTATCAAAAGCTCCTTCAATGTCGATGAAAATGCCCAGCGCGTACTCTTTCCTTTCGAGCGCGCATTCAATTCGCCCACCTAGGTTCTGAAGCGCAGTCTCGCAAGATTTTCCGCGCTGGTAAGCATGTTGCATCTCCGAAAGAAGGTGCATTCGAAGGGCAACCTTGCGCACGTGCATCTCTACCAGTCTCTCCATGCTTTTCAGCAGGTAGGATTTTTTTTTTTTTTTTTTTTAAATTTGCGCGCTCTCAAGGTCTAATAACCTTATTATGTCGGTGACACAGTGCGGGCAGAAGGTAGAGAGGAAGAGGAATAGAGGAGATGCCGATGGACATTGATCTTAAATGCTTGCATGTTGCATTGAGGGGGGAAAACCGAATCCGGCAGGGAGTTCCAGATTCGTGTGGTTCGGTTAATGAAAGATTCTCTATATTTGACAGTACGTCCGAAAGCGGGCTTCAGAGTATATTGGTGAGCATTCCTAGAGAGACGTGTATTGCGGGAGAAATGTTGAAGGGACGGAATGCAACTGGCTATTTCATCAGAGCATTTTTGGTGGTAGTAACGATAAAACAGGGAGAGGCAGGTAACATTCCTGCGGTGTTCCAGCGAGTCTAATGTTTTGGTAATGCTGGAGTCACCTATCAGTTTGATGGCTCGTTTTTGTATTCTGTCTAGTAGGTGCAGTGAGGTCTTGGAAGCACCGGACCAGAAATGAGCGTTAAACTCAAATTTGGGGCGAATGAACGCCTTATAGATTGTAGCCAGATCTAAGGGTGAGAAATATTTCTTGCATCTGTATAAGAATCCTAGGCATTTCGCAGCATTTTTGGCGACACTGAATATATGGTCGCTCCAATTAAGATTGTGAGCAACACTCATACCCAGGATGGAAAGCTTTTCAGTTTCTGAGATGCAAGTGCCATTCATGGATAATGGCTGCGGGTTAGTTATACGCTTTAACGACAAGAGACAGCATTGTGTTTTGGATGCATTAAATTCCACTCTATTGTTTTTACCCCATTGGATGATGCTGTCGATATCGGAATTTAATGAGCTTAACATACGCTGCCGCTCATTATCCACAACCGAAGTGCAGGGTCGTAAACTGGTGAACGAATATGAGAAGCTGAGAGTGCTGTCGTCAGCGAAGGAGTGAACTGGATTAGAAGTAACAGACAAGAGATCATTTATAAAAATAAGAAAGAGTGTCGGAGACAAAACGGAGCCCTGGGGAACACCGGCATTTACAAAGTGAGTATCAGACTTGAATCCGTCCAAAACAACTTGAATTGAACGATTCGAATGGTAGCTTCTAATCCATTGAAAGAGAGAATGTTAGAGAGGATGTTAGACTAATTGGTCTGAAACTCTTGGCAAGTGAGTAGTCCTCTTTTCCTATTTTGGGAATGAAGACCACTTTCACTGTGCGCCAAGGAATGGGTATGTGAGCAAGTGCTAGACTAGCAGTGAAAATTCTTTTCAAAGAAGGAAGCAGCTGCCTTATACCTTTTTGCAGCATAACAGGATATATCCCGTCGGTGCCCGGCGATTTGAAGCCATCGAAGGATGCCACAGCAAATTCAATAGCTTCAGTCGTAACCACGCGCGACGCAATATACCAGCTACGCCGAGTTATTTTCATCGTTTCAGTTGCAGTTTCCCTTGAAGGAGTGTGCCAACATACATGCATACATACAATGAATCCGAGTGGTATGCAATTTGAGAGTGTCCTTCCAACGAAATGATGAACATGTAAAAGTGGTTATGCCTATCTACTAGCTCATGGTTCTTTTATTTATTTACTATTTCTGATTAAAATATTGTCAGCGACAATAAACACAAGAAGGAAATACAGTTATTAAATAGAATGGATTTTATAGCTTAACGTAGAATTTGTTTCCATCTCTCATCGTCCCTGAGGAATTCAAACAGTCTGTGCGCAGGATAGATAAAGCAGTGAATAAAGTGAAGAAAATGCTGTCGACGACGGTCACTGACTCAAGTAATTTCCTTTTCTGCATCAGATTCTGTTTGGACACCTTTCATCTTGTTTGCTCGATTTCGAAAGTGAAAACATTGGAGAAGAGGACACTATGAATAATTCTGAAGCAAAAATAGGAAATGCTTTCTCTTAGTATTTAAGTATTCTTATCATTTCATTTTGCCATTTGAGGTCGGAACGCAGTGTTTGTTGTCATAAGTTCGCTGTGCAAATGCATTTCGATGAAAGGAAGTTGACATTTTCAAACCTACATTAGTTAGTTGATTACAATTTGCACATACAAGTATCTCAGGTTGATAAGTTATATTTTTTACTGCAATCTGTTTGCCTCGGTTTCATAAACAACAAACATTTACAGCCGTAACAAAAAGAATTTAGTTTGTATTTACTCACTTACTTACTTACTTTGATGGCGCTACAGTTCGGGATGAACCAGGGCCTCAACCAACAAGCCTCTCCAGCCGGCCCGATCTTTGGCCAGCCGCTTCCAGTGCCGCACGCCCAGTTGGTTGAGGTCCCTGTGCGCGCCACCTTAAATGCGGTCGTCCTCTGCTGCGTCGTCCTTCGGGGTTGGAGTCGAAGACTCTTTGGGCCGGAGCGTTTGATGTCCATTCGCTCTACATGGCCTAGCCTAGACGTTGGATCCGAAGATGTCTAACTAGGCCGATCCTCCCTTCTTCGGGCACCTTGTCGTGGCGGGAGGCTTAAGAGGTCGTAGACCTCGAACTAAGACTCGAAGACCCAAAAATGAATGGACAAACCAAAGGAATTATGTACTCCAGGTGGTACTCGCAGCAGCGGAAATCCACCCGCGACCTCTTTGATCGCGGCCGGGGCAAGGATTCTGGAGGCCCCAACATTCATTTTTAACCCTACGGCAGCCCGGAACGTCACCGGCCCCAGCGGCTCACTGTCTGACCACCTGGTCCGACTGAGCATGAGCGGTGCATCCAGCGTAGGCGACACCAATGATGGCGCGGCACGGGAAACCGCAATGGTGGAACGCGCTCCTGAATTGGGACGTACTGCTGAATGCACTGCTAAGTGCCCAAAAAGTAGAGGTAAGAGGCGTGCCCGAAAATTGTGCAAAGAGGCTGACTGTATCGCACGGATACGAGCAAAAAATCTTTGTATATGTCCGTCGTGAACGGACTCGGTATCGCACGCGAACACACAAAGGAATGTACTAATTGATTTGATGAATTAAAATGAAACGGCACTGTTTTTAAATTTGTTTATTTTGACTTATTGCTTAGAATATTCGTTGATGACTCGCACTCGTTGCCCCCACACAACCCCTTTTATACCCCACGCGTGCCTACGTTGATCGAATCTATTGCTTAACGACTAGGCAAGTAGCGTCAGATGCGCCTACGGTGATCGAATAGACTACTTGCCTATTCTGCAAGTAGAATCCGACATAGTGCACATACGTGTGTTAGTGGGCGGAGTTTGGAATCCTGCTGTTGGAGACTGCTTCTGGGCTCCAGGGTTGTTGTTTTGCATGTTGTCTTGCAACACTGACAAAGCCGAAGGCACAGTAGTCGAGGCTAATCCTCTGGGGGAACCAGTTAAGAGGGTAAGGTCGACGGAGGTATCTCGTACCGAAATTGATCCGACCCTCCTTCCTGAGCTCCACCCCTCTCTCAAAGGTGCGCAGCGCGCAAAGCGTCGGCAATTGGGAAAGGCTGCTGAAGGAGGCATAAACATGTCTGCACTTTCGGCATGCGCCTCCAACTCTCTTCCTCTTACTGGGAAGTTTCAACTACCCAGTAAGAGCGTGATCAGTTCCCGTAATGACGGAGCCGGAAGCTGTCAAGTTTCTGCTATGGCCAGCGTTGCTGCCGAAAAAGGTGGTGGGGCTGACAGGCAGACTTCGAACGCAGAAGGCGAAGTCGTTACGGGTCCTAGCAATCCTCGAACTGGTAAGGCTGTCCCGAATCGTCGTCCGAAGGGAGCAGGTGCCTTAACCGACTTGAAGTAGATCGTACCTCTTCTATTGGCCGCAGAGTCCTGCACGATCTTTTCAAGTATGGTGTTAAAGAAATCACACGACAGTGCGTCACCCTGTCTAAAACCTTTTTTAACATCAAAGGAGTCGGTTAGTTCACCTCCGACCTTAATGGAGCAGCGAGAGTTCTCCATAGTCATCCTGCACAGTCTGACGGGTTTGGCAGGAATGTTAAAACATGACATGGTTCTGTATAGCTCGTCTCTATAAACACTGTCATACGCGGCTTTAAAGTCGGCGAAAAGATGGTGCGTGTCGACCTGGAATTAATTTTGTATTTGACTTAGGATATTTACATACATACATATGTATGTATATATGAGTGCGTGTTATTACACACCTATAGATATGTACATATGTACTTATAGTGCATCATACTGAAGTCGCTTTAGTTTAAAGCTTCAATCATCTTTATTTCATTAATATTTGGTTTTTGTTTGCTGAGCCTTTTGCGAGGCATCAGATTTACATTAGCAGTCGTACAGGTTATTATCTACCCTCGAGCTGGAAACGATTTTCATAGAAACAGACTGCTCATACATGTATACATACCTATGTACATATGTATGTATATTCATAAATGTTTGTGTTAGTACAGGCATATTTGCGAAGAGGAAAACTGCAACCTATAGGCATATATACGTACATTTGTGTCTATGGTATTACCTGATTTCATGTACGTAAACTGTGCTCATACCCGTATGTATGTACGTACATACATATACCTTATACATACATGGGGCGTCTTCGGTTCAAAATCGTTGCATGTGTGTGGCAAAAGACTAACAAAGGCCTCGTAGAAGTAGCACCTGCCGACGGGTGTTGGTCCGCAAAAAAAAAGCGAGTAAAGCGGCTGCCTCTGCAGCCGAACACCTTGAAGCTCTGTTCCAGGTCCTACCTCCACCTCCTCGTGGTACCATCTGGAAATGTCCCGACCATGGAGATTACTAACGGAAGAGGACGAATGGCGAGTATCTTGCGCCCCAAAATAGGATTAGTGTCGCTCAGAAACAACTTCAAGTCTCGGATAAAACGGACTGGATTAATGTTGACGACCCTTGCAAAATGTCCTTAACAGACCTCGTGCAGCCGAACAACTTACGGACGCCCTAGACCGCTATAAAGCGGACTTAACCGAAGAGAAGCGCGCGATTAGGGACTTGGATTGATGTGACTGCAGGCATGATGTTCGAAAGTTTTATCAACAGATACTCGTAAAGCGAACACGGCAGTATTATAAAGCCAGAACGGAAGCCTGTGGGGTTGAGAACGGACACCTAGTAGCAGAATCGTAGTCGATGCTGAAAATATGAAAAAACACTTTTGCAGATGGGAATGATCCATTCCTTAACGACGAAGTTAAGATCGTCATATCGAAACTCAAGCCGAATAAAGCCGCTGGCGCAGACGGACCGCCTATCGAGCTCTTCAAATCAGCTAGGGTTAAGAGTATGCACCAGCTCATCTGTAAGATACGGTCAGAGGAAAGCATGCTCGAGGAATTGAGTCTCAGCATCGCTTACCCGACCCACAAGAAAGGAGATCCCTTTGACTGCGCCAACTTACTTACTTACTTAACGGGCGCTACAGTTCGGGGTGAACCTGGGCCTCAACCAACATGCCTCTCCACCTAGCACGATCTTTCGCTAGTCTTTTCCAATGCCGCACGCCCAGTTGGTTGAGGTCCCCTTCCACCTGTGCGCGCCACCTTAGCTGCGGCCGTCCTCTATTTCTTCGTCCCTCGGGGTTGGATTCAAAGACTCTACGGGCTGGAGCTGTGGTGTCCATTCGCTCTACATGGCCTAGCCATCTTAGGCGTTGGATCCGTAGACGCCTGACCAGACTCATGTCGCTGTACAACCCGTACAGTTCGTGATTGAATCTTCTCCTCCAACCCTCCTCTGTGTTTATGGGACCGAAAATCGAACGCAGAATCTTTCTCTCGAAACGACCAAGGATTTCCTCATCCGCTTTAGATAAAGTCCAGAAACATGGCGCCGTATAACAGGACCGGGATAATTAAGGTCTTATATAAGGTCAACTTGGTCGTACGAGAGAGGGCTCTACTTCTCAGTTGCCTCTTGAGCCCAAAGAAGCAGCGGTTGGCAAGAGTAATTCTGCGCTTGATTTCGAAATTGGTGTCGTTGTTCCAAGTCACCGCGGAGCCGAGGTATATGAAGTCCTTAACTACCTCGAACTTATATCTGCCAATATGCACGTTCTGTCCAAGACGTCGGTGGTAAATGTCCTTTTTCGATGACAGCAGATATTTAGTCTTGCCCTCATTAACTGCCAAACCAATTTTTGCCGCCTCCATCTCAATACTCGCAAACGCCTCATTGACATCTCGCTGCGATCTACCTATTATGTCAATGTCGTCGGCGTATGCAAGGAGTTGCGAGGATTTGAAGTAGATTGTGCCTCTTGTATTGGCCTGTGATTTTTGCACAATCATTTCCAATACGATGTTGAAGAAATCACACGACAGCGCATCGCCCTGCCTTAATCCTTTTTTGACATCAAAACTATCGGTAAGGTGCTCACCGATTCGGATGGAGCAGCGAGCATTTTCCAAGGTCATCCTGCATAGTCTGACGAGCTTCGCAGGGATGTCAAAAGTAAACATGGCGTTATATAGCTCGTCTCTAATTACGCTGTCGTATGCGGCCTTGAAGTCGACGAATAGATGGTGCGTATCGACTTGAAACTCATTGTATTTCTCCAGGATCTGCCGTAGTGTGAAGATTTGATCGATGGTGGACTTCCCTGGCCTGAAGCCACACTGATAAGGACCTATCAGCTTGTTTACGAATGGCTTCAGGCGTTCACACAAGACGGCAGCGAAGATCTTGTATGCGACATTAAGGAGACTTATTCCTCTATAGTTGGCGCAGTCAAAGGGATCTCCTTTTTTGTGGATTGGGCAAACAATGCTGAGACTCCATTCCTCGGGCATGCTTTCCTCTGACCATATCTTACAGATGAGCCGGTGCATGCTCCTAACCAGCTCACCCCCAGCCGCTTTGAAAAGCTCAGCAGACAGTCCATCTGCGCCAGCAGCTTTATTCGACTTGAGTTTCGACATGGCAATCTCAACTTTGTCGAGGTCAGGGAGACGGAATTCTCTGCGATCTTCGTCGTTAAAAAATGAATCATTGACTGCGCCAACTACAAAGGAATAAACTTCCGCTACTTCCCTGTTTTTTTTTTGTTTTTTTTTTTTTGTTTTGTTCTTTTGGTAGCGTTACAGCCCATGAAGGACCAGAGCCAAGCTTCTCTTCAATCACCCATGTTCTGTCTTTTGCCATACACATGCAACGATTTTGAACCGATGCCCCATGTTTGTATATGGTTTATGTATGTACGTTCATACATACGGGTATGAGCACAGTTTACGTACATGAAATCAGGTAATACCATAGACACAAATGTACGTATATATGCCTATAGGTTGCAGTTTTCCTCTTCGCAAATATGCCTGTACTAACACAAACGTTTATGAATATACATACATATGTACATAGGTATGTATACATGTATGAGCAGTCTGTTTCTATGAAAATTGTTTCCAGCTCGAGGGTAGATAATAACCTGTACGACTGCTAATGTAAATCTGATGCCTCGCAAAAGGCTTAAGGATCTGCGAAGGATTTAGTTAATTAATTGACTTAATCGCACTGAACCGAATGTTGTACTTTGAATTAAATTCAATTTTATGTTGTGGTATTATTTTATTGAGAGAAACATCTTTTCCTACCTCATCTGTTTTCTTTTAGAGACACCTTCCTTAAATGATGATGACTTGTTGTTCTGTTGGGATTCATACCATATTACCTTTAAGGCAAACATTGCATTTTTAATACCCTTTTGGATATAAAAGTCATGAACTCTTTGCTTTTTTACTCCTAATACTCTTATTTGTAACATTTGTGTGAAACATAAATTAAATAAGAAAATAGGGTCGCGCCCACCCTAGGTCAGTTCTTGTTGCCAACATTTGGTTCCGAGTCACTACCATTATCTGTTTTCGAAACATCCTTGGTTTTAAAACAATCTTACAGATTTGCTCACTATATTTAGTACGAAATTATGCGTCGAATAAGAAAAAATAAGTTTAGGAACGTAAGAGGGTAAACACACACTGACGTTAATTTGGACCATTACTTCAGTTTGAAGTTTGAATGTCCGCCTCGGCTTCTCTGGATGGCGCGCATACGGAGTGTTCAATTTTCCATGACTCTGGCGCATAAATTAGGCTGAATTCGACCGATGAAAAGGGTTATGTTGGCTTTCAGGGCTTATTCGCGTAGACCTGCGGCTTCAGAAAACCCTACAAAAAAAGTCTGACTGGGTCAAATCGCAGGATCTCGATGGCCAGTTTACATCACCTCCACGTAAGATGACCCCGCTCTCGAATCACTCGTGCAGAATTTCCAATCTGGCGTGAGTTGTGTTGCACATAGCGACATCCTGTTGAAACCACATGTCGTTGGGGTCCATATCCAACTTAAGCCAAAAGAAGTTAATAATCATTTCATTTTCATTATTTATTCATTTCAAGTTAATAATATTTTACAATTAATTCATTACATAAATGGAAATTTATTAAGAATGAAGATAATCATTCTATAACAATGGAAGTTAGTGTCAAATGATTTGATAATTTACAATGTATGAATGTATGAGGGCATGGGCTCGGACATACAGGGTAAAGTTGCTGCCCGGGTCAAGTTGTAATACGGCCTTCTCGCGGCGCCCTCTTTGGTGTAGCCTTTTCAACAACCGTTGGGAGGTGAACAAACCTATGCAACGACAAAACCCCGACCAGAATGGCGGTTGTGCGGCGGGCTAACAATCCGCCCACGTGAAAAAAAACAAAGTTATGAATGAGCAAGATGCCTCGGATATACGGACGGATACTCGACGACGACAACGCACGAAAAAGGAACACGATTTGCGAGTATGCTCCTGGAATGTCAGAACCCTGTACACTCCCGGAGCTGCTCATAAACTAGAAGGAATCCTCACGCAGTACAAGGCGGATATTACTGCTGTCCAGGAAATACGCTGGATAGGAAATGGTATGATTAGGAGGAAAAATTGCGACATTTATTACAGCTGTCACAAAAGGTTGCACTTAGGTTAGGTTAGGTATATGGGTGCCCTTTTGACATAAAGTCAAGGCTCACGTAGACTACGTTGAGTCCATTGTGCCCACTTGTTTTGTTTAACCCGTTCATACCTATACATTTACCGTCGAGCTGAACCAGCCAAACCTACCTCTTCTAGTCCTGAAAGGAAGTATCTTCCCAGGAATATATTCTTTTTTTTTGGCTAGCGCCGGACATTCGCACAGCAGGTGACGAACGGATTCAATTTCCTCTTCGTCCCTGCAGCTTCTGCAAGAGTCATTGTAGGGCTGGCCTAGTCGAGCTGCATCGTAGGATAGCATGAAATGCCCGGTGAGGGCACCGACCGCCAGTCGAATGTTCCCACGATTGAACTTCAGCAGATTTTCCGTTCGCCGTTGCGTATGTATCTAAGTGACACCATTGCTTATTGGCTTTCACCAATAGCTCCGTCTGTATCTCACTGTAGAGCGCACTGAGTGGTGCTTTGGCCTCAGCTGAGATCTGCGCAATGTTAGCACTTGATCCCACTCTAGCCAGCTCGTCCGCCCTCTCGTTTCCGGAGATATTCATATGACCAGGTACCCAGCAAAGGGTCACCTCATTCACATTGGATATCTCTTCTAACTTCTCCTTGCAGAGTTTGACGAGTTTGGATCTTATCCATGCTGCCTGCAGAGCCTTAATGGCTGCCTGGCTGTCAACATAGATGCTGATCCTTTTTCCTGTGATATTCTCTTTGCTGATCAGGTCCGCCGTCTGCTTGATAACGAATACCTCAGCTTGGAAGACACTGCATCCATCATCGAGCCTGTAGGAGCGATGCATATCCCGAGACTCAAAGTAGACTCTTGCACCTGTGCCAACATCCATTTTGGATCCGTCGGTGTAGAGTGCCAGTTCACTTTCCGTGCGTACCAAATCACCGGTCCATTCCTCCCTGGAGGGAAGTCTAATAGAGAATCTCCTCTCCCAGGAAGGAAGTCGGGTGACATAGTCCGTTACGGTTCTGAATCTCGAGACGGTCCATCGATCCAAGACTGATGCATGTCCGTGAGGACTCCTTTTCCAGAGACCTGATTCCTGTAATCTTAGCGCAGTTCTGGTTGCGGAGCTCTCGCAGTACATGTCCAGGGGTGGGAGGTTCAGCATGACTTCAAGAGCCGCCGTTGGTGTGGACTTCATAGATCCCGTCACCGCCAGACAGCCTGCTCTTTGAACCTTTGACACACTCTGAAGATGACGCTTTTTCTCAAGCGCCTTCCACCAGACAACCGAGCCATAGACTAGGATAGGTCTTACCGCCGCAGTGTACAACCAGTGTACTAACCTCGGTTTGAGGCCCCATGTTTTTCCAAAGGCTACCTTGCACGAATATAGTGCCACATAGGCCTTTTTGATTCTTTCCTCAATATTTTCTCTCCAACTAAGTTTGGAGTCCAGGATTATGCCAAGATATTTGGCAGATTTTCCAAGGATCAGATCTATACCATTCATACGGGGGTAGGTGTATCTTGGTACAGATCTTTTCCTTGTAAAGAGTACTACCTCTGTTTTCGCCGGATTTACTCCCAGACCTCGCCCCTTGACCCAGCTATCCACTAACATCAGTGCATAGCTTAGTCTATCGCTGAGGAGCTGCGGAAATTTTCCAGGGACTAAAATGGCAATGTCATCGGCGTAGGTTGTGACATTAAAACCCTCCGTCACCAGAATCTTGGCCATTCCGTCGACCACAAGGAGCCATAAGAGGGGTGACAGAACGCCACCTTGTGGTGTACCTTTATTTACTCTTACCCTTCCGCATGCTCTCCCTATCGTCGAATTTACTATGCGAGTACCCAGCATTTGCCCAATCCAACTGCATACACCCGGGTTTATTTGGGCCATATGAAGGCTGGACACTATTGCCCCGGTACTAACGTTGTTAAAGGCACCCTCAATGTCAAGGAAGGCACCTAGAGTGAATTCCTTGATGCTGAGCGATTTTTCTATCGTAGAGACTACCCTATGCAGAGCAGTATCCACCGATTTTCCCCTTATGTACGCATTATGTGATTGTGACAGATAACCGTCCCCAATCTCTTCCCTTACGTACAAGTCTATTATTCGTTCCATCGTTTTCATCAGGAAGGATGACAGACTGATAGGCCTAAAATCCTTTGCAGTAGTGCGATTGACTTTACCCGACTTGGGTATGAAAACCACCCTAACTCCCCTCCACGCTTGAGGAACATAACCCATCCTGAGGCACCAGGAGTAGATGCGCTTCAGCCATGGAAGAATGACTTCACATGGCTCCTGCAACATGATCGGAAAGATCCCATCCATTCCCGGTGCCTTGTAGGGGTCAAAAGACTTGATTGCCCACAGGATCTTATTTTCCGTAACAATCTTATCGACTGTTCAATACACTCAATACTCAATACACTCCCTTGGCAGCGTGTCTGCCGAATTGAAGATTCCTGCATCCTCGCAGCCAGGGAAATGACATTTCAGTAGTGAATCAAGCACGCTCTCGTTTGAGTCTGTCCAGCTACCATCAGATCTCTTTATAGAGGACATCTGTGTGGGAGCTTTTGCAAGGACCATCCTCAGACGAGCTGCACCCGTACATGATTCAATAGAGCCGCAGAAGCTTCTCCAAGAGTCCTTCTTGGCGAACCTAATTTCTTTTTTGAGCCGCTTAACACTATCTCTATAGGTGGACCATTCAATGGCCCCCTCTTTTGCCAGGTTCCAACTGAGCTTAGAGATACGAAACCGCTCCGCTATTTTAGCATTCCACCATGGTGGGTGGTTTCTTTTACTGGGTCGTCTGGTAGGGCATGCCTTCTCAAATGACCGATTTAGCTTGCTGGTAAGGTTTAACACCATCTCATCGATGTCTTCCGTGGAGTCGGGGTTCCCATCCGGAAGTCGGTTAAGGGTCCCACCCAGCTCCGCGTTAAACCTCTGCCAGTTCGCCTTCCGCGGATTCCGAAAGACTTTCGACATTCAAGTCGAAGAGGATCCAACAGTGATCAGAAAGTGATACTTCGTCAGATACTCTCCAATTTGAGATCTCCGCAGTACCGTCACCATTTATAAGCGTTATGTCCAAGACTTCCCTTCTGTTACTAGTAATTAATGTTGGTGAATCACCCCGATTACATATAACTAGGTTAGTACTAAGGACAAAACCGAACAAAGCCTCACCCCTACTATTGGTATTAGAGCTACCCCAAGTAGTGTGATGGGCGTTAGCATCAAACCCTACGACTAAGTTCTTCTTACCTTGTTCGGCCATTGCGATCAATGACCTTGTTTCCCTAGAGGGGACGTCCGTGCCTTCGTCGTACGGTAGGTAAACCCAAGCCATCGTTAGTGCACTTTCCCGAGCTGAAATTAGTTAACATTAGTACGTGGAGATCTTTGCTAGCAACGATACAAGTTCTAACCTTGCCTTCGCTACTGTTATAAAAGAGGCTATATTTCGATGACCCTAATCCTTTAACCCGATTATGGAGGATCCATGGTTCTTGGATCAGGGCCACATCAAGCTGATCCTTGTTCATAAGCAGCATGAGGTTGGCTGATGCGGCCTTACTGTGATGTAGGTTTATTTGCACTACTTTCATTTTCAGTAGCACTGTCGTTCACCACAGCTGCCGTACCGCCAGGCTGCGCCTTCTTCATGAGTCTCACAGGAAACTCACCAGCCCCGAAGAATAGGCGCATATGCCTCTCTTTTTTCATAGTTTCCGGCGGATCCTCGATAACAAAGATTATGCTCTTTGTGCCATCTTCGTTGCTCTCAATTGCGACTACTTCCCAGTCATCCATAGGGACCGCTGGGTTTTGTGCCTTTAGAAAGCCGAGGATCTCGCTTTTCTCGAATTCCATTTCCGGTACGCTCATCTTGGCTTTAGGCCTCTCTGGTACCTCGTCCAAGGGGACTGCCTTTAGTGCAGCCCCCTCCCACAAACTGAAGGTGGGTACGACCTTCTTCGCAAAGTCATGCGATAGCTGGTCCCTGCAGTCCAGCCTACTCACACCTCGCCTCCAGTTAGTGAGACCAAACGATGGCGCAGTTTTCCCAGCATTCCCTCGAATGTGGTCGAAGATCGCTCTAGCCAAGGCCTTCTCGATCATCTTCCCCTGTTCGAAGGTATACTGGCCACTCGGTCTGCCGGAATCTATCACAGCTAGCTGTAAAGCTTTCCGAGCAGCCCCTCCGAGCTGCACTGTCGTGTTGGCCTTCACTCTTTTTGGTGGATTTTCGGCTTCCTCTTGGGATCTTCGCCTTGAAATCCTCTCTTCTCTTAGGAGCTGGCACGTTTTCTGGTTTGCCTTTACCAGTCTTATCGACCGCGTTAGGGGCTACCTTAGTAGAACCTGCCTTAGGACTGTAGCCCTTCCCGTGCCGTTGGTTTTCAGGTTCTCACCTTCGCCCAGGGCTGGGTGCAGCTAGAACCCGCCTTGTCGGCTTCGGTTCCACCTGGCCCAGCCCTCCGCTCCCTTTTCTTGGGGGGATTTTTGGTCCTTTTATCCCCCTTGCCTTCTCTGGTTTTTTTGCCGGATGTGCCCTTGTCAGCCCTTGGTCTTGTTAGGACATCCTTGGCAATCACCTCTCCTGCCCAAGCGAGCTTCTCCTTCTCCATATCGGAGAGCAGGGGTATGCCCTTTTCCTCAAGCAAGCGCTTAAGGTGTACAGCTTTTTTGTACTCCTTAAGCCTCAGCTTTCCTTGAGCTAATTTCTTGGGTTTCTTGGCATCCTTTTTCCGTGTTAAATCTTCTTGGGCTGTCCCTTCAGAATCAGCGAGTAATTCCTCCTCTAATTCCTTGGAGATGACCTCGTCTAACACGCTGGATCCCCTTGGTTTGGCTTCTTCCTCTCTGCCACTGGGCACGGCAAGTAGTGCGTCTGCCACCGACTCGAGAGAGAGCTCTTCCTCTTTTCTTCCTTTTTATTGATTTTTTTATATTATTATTAGAAATTGTGTACCCACGAGTACGGCCGGAAATATGGGTCCACTCCGACAGAGCCGCCGAATATCGGAGTAAGGCATTTGAATACCTAGGGAAATAAACCCTCCAACCTTTCATCCTTCGGCACGGTTTTAAAAAGCTCACACCACCACTGGAATAGGGTTGACTATCTCTTGGTTCCCGGCCCGGAGACCATGTCGTTGACAAAGCTTCCCTGCAAGCTTCCGGCAAGGTGGATAGTCCCGCTGGGGCGTGCAATCTTTAGTCCCGTTTGTGTAAACGGAGAGTGGAGGAGGTGATTCAACCAAGAACTGTACGGGCTGTACAGCGACATCGGGCTGGTAAGACGTCTTCGGATCCAACGTCTAAGATGGCTAGGCCATGTAGAGCGAATGGACATCAACGCTCCGGCCCGAAGAGTCTTCGACTCCAATCCCGAGGGACGACGCAGCAGAGGACGACCGCATTTAAGGTGGCGCGCACAGGTGGAAAGGGACCTCAACCAACTGGGCGTGCGGCACTGGAAGCGGCTGACCAAAGATCGGGCCGGCTGGAGAGGCTTGTTGGTTGAGGCCCTGATTCACCCCGAACTGTAGCGCCATCAAGGTAAGTAAGTAAGTAAACCACTAAGATTAGATGTTGTTTTAATTTACCATCCGTATGTGTGGTATTTCCTGTAATAATTGCTTTATTTAAATAAACCTTTAAATGACAAAATCATATTTGAATTTGGATTAATCCTGACATTTATTACCGCTATCAGAGCAACATTGTGTGCATTCGTAGGTTAAGGATTAAACAGATTGACAACATGGGGAAGTAAGGTATGTACACTATACACACACATCAATGCTTTCTCAGCATCATAAGCCCTCAGCCCACTTTCTATAAGCCCACATCTCTACTCGTAGATCTACATATGCATGTATGTGTGTACGTAGTATACATATGTTGCAAAAAAGACGGCTAACGTACTGCTAACTGGCATTGTCATCATCAGGTGGTAGACTTCGGTCGTGCATGTTTCTTCTTTAATTTACTTATGGCTGTTTAGCAACTTTCCTTCGCAGTACACATACATATATACATAGATATAGAGCCAAAACAAAATATTTGATGAGGTTAATATCCTAAGGCTGTGAAGCCTGTTTTCATTTTGGATTATTCTTCGGTGGGTATTGTCTTCGTGTGTATAATTGACTTTGAATTGTCCTCCCTTTTGAAAAGCTCACATATGAAAGGGTTTAACTTAATTGATTTTGAATGTAAGAGGTACTTGATGGTACAGCAATTTAGGTTATGATAATTACAGTAGACTCTCGATAACGTGAACATCGGTTAGCGTGAACACCGGATAACGTGAACAAACTTTTTTTTGTGCTTGACATCTCTAAAACGTGAACAACAATTGAATCGGTCATTTCAAAAACCACATAAGTCACATTTTTTTCCGACATGCATTTTTTGGTCTAAATGTTTCCTTAAAGGGAGATGCGTATTCTGGGTATAAACGTAAGTCAATACATTCCTTCCTCTTCAAATAATACCACATAATAGACGTTCATTGCATAAACAACATAAGTCTTTGACTTCAGTGGTTTTTGCATGCACTACTTCTTCTTTGGTGGCGTTACAGCCCTTGAAGGACGAGAGCCAAGCTTCTCTCAATCACCCACGTTGTGTGTGATTTATTTTTCACACAGGTGAAAGGGACCTACAGTTTTATGCCGATTCCGAACGGCGTGAGTTGAGAAGCTTTTTCATGGCAAGTATACTAGGAGGGCATGGACTCTGACATACAGGGTAAAGTTGTTGATTGCTCTCTACCTGGCGAGATGCCAGTAACAATCCCTGTTTAAATGCCCGGGTCAAGTTGACATACGGCCTCCTCGCGGCGCCCTCTGGATAGCCTCTTCAACAACCGTTGGGAGGTGAACAAACGTATGCAGCGACAAAACCCCGACCAGAATGGCGGTTGTGCGGCGGGCTAACAATCCGCCCACGTAAAAAAAAGAAAAGTTATGAATGAGCAAGATGCCTCGGATACATGGACGGATAGTCGACGACGACAACGCACGAAAAAGGAACACGATTTGCGAGTATGCTCCTGGAATGTCAGAACCCTGTACACTCCCGGAGCTGCTCATAAACTAGAAGGAATCCTCACGCAGTACAAGGCGGATATTACTGCGGTCCAGGAAATACGCTGGATAGGAAACGGTATGACTAGGAAGAAAAATTGCGACATTTATTAAAGCTGTCACAAAAGGTTGCACTTACTTGGATGCGGATTTGTCGTGGGAAAGCGGTTAAGGTCGAAGGTCATCGACTTTAAACCTATAAGTGATCGCCTGGCTGTGATCCGCATCAGAGGCTGATTTTATAACATCAGCCTTATATGTGCACACGCCCCTACCGACGAGGCTGAAGACCCTATCAAGGAGGAATTCTATGACCTCCTGGACAACGCCTACGGAGCTTGTCCGGAGTATGATGTAAAAATCGTGCTCGGGGATTTCAACGCCAATATCGGTAAGGAGAACACCCTTGGCGGAGTGATTGGAAAGCACAGCCTCCACGATACAACAACAGATAACGGCTTCCGACTCGCTGACTATGCGACAGCTCGTAATGCGGTGATAAGTAGTACAAGATTCCCTCGCAAGCGAATCCACACAGCAACCTGGCGATCTCCGGACGGTCGAACCGCCAACCAAATCGACCATGTGCTCATTGACGCAAGGCACTCGTCAAACATCCTGGATGTGCGAACATTCAGAGGGGCAAATGTCGACTCTGACCACTTCCTCGTAGCAGCAAGATTCAGAGCTCGGCTGTCCAATGTCAGAAAGCTGCACCAGCCCATCAGGAGGAGGTTCGAAATTGGGCGCCTGAGCACACCGGAGGTTGCCAGAGTCTACAGGGAGCAGCTGAGCGAAAGACTCTACGGTATGCCTACGTCGAACACAAATGCCAATAATATGTGGCTGCATTGCCGCTCAGCCATTCAGGAAGTAGCCGAAACCACCTTAGGATACCTACCACCCCCGACGAGAAACCCGTGGCGAGTGTGAGCAGAAAAAGGCAGCAACCGACGAGGCGTACCAAAAGGCGCTGGAAAACCAGGACAGCGCAAGAAGAGTACCGAGGCAGAAGAAGGGAGGAGAAAAAACTACTGCGACAAAAGAAAAGAATCTTCGCAGCCTCCCAGCTCAAGGATATCGAGGAGTCTAGGGATAAACATAAAATACGAGCCTTTTACAAGAAAGCCAAAGGCCTTGCAGGAGGCTTCAAAAAGGGCACCCTGGCTCTTCGAAACTGCGAGGGTAATCTTGTCACCGACCCGCAGGGAACAGTGGATGTGTTTAAGCAACACTTCCAGCAGCTGCTTAACGAGCATGGCCAAGAGAGTGGTAGGGACCGAGGAAATCCCAGCTTCAGCCGCTGAAGTAGTCCTCCCACCCAGCATCGAAGAAGTCGGCACAGCTATTCAGAAGCTGAAGAACAACAAGGCCGCAGGCTCAGATGGCTTGCCATCAGAGCTCTTCAAGGCTGGCGGCGATGTTCTGGTAGGGAGCATGCACCAGATCATCTGCAGAATTTGGGAAGATGAAAGCATGCCCGACGACTGGAATACCAGCTCTATACGCCCCATCCACATAAAAGGCGATCCTATCTCTTGCAGGAACTATAGAGGTATATCCCTGCTCAATGTCGCATCCTGTCCAGCGTATTGTGTGAACATCTAAAACCATTTTGCACCGCACTAATCGGCAGCTACCAGTGCGGTTTCCGGCCCGGCAAATCAACGCAAAGCGGTTTCTTAATAAGCAACACCTAATAAAAAAAGAATTATTTTACTTCACAAGAATTACTTAATAACTTTTCTTTAAAAACGAAGTTGAATATCACTTCGTCGATTCGACGAATGGTTACCTGTAACATACTAAAAAATAAGGTTACCTTTCTAGGGTTAAATAAATGAATAAAATAAACTGTTGTGCAATAGTAAAAACGCGTTATTTTTCATTCGTTTAAGATTAGACGTTTCAAAATGAAAATATACACTGGAATTGCCCTATTCTTTTATTAAAACTTGACCTTCCCAAACATGAACTCCCTTTGTTTTTTTTTTTTTCTTTTTTTTTGGGTTGGAGGCTTCTGCTATCCGCTGCAGCACTCAGCCGCAAACACTAGTCCATTGTACTCCAGACAGACACCTTACGTTACTGTATTTTCTCCGTTTTCCGGAGAAAAATTAGAAGGAGCTTCAGTGATGTAGAGTTAGGGGATTCGGCACACACCACGTCGGCTCCAAGGGTGCGCTACCGTATGCGAGCAAAGGGGGGACAATCACAGAGGAAATGCTCTGCAGTGTCATCCTCCTCTTCGCCACATGCAGCACAGATAGGCGTCACACTGATGCCGAGCACGTACAGATGCTTGGCAAAAGTGTAATGGCCCGTGATAACTCCCACAAGCCTTCTGCAGTCGATTCTCCTTAAAGACAGGAGGAATGCTGCAGATTTTTTGCAGACATCAGGGCATACGCGCTTAGTCATCCTGCAACCCGGACAATCCCTCCATCTACGGTTGTGTGTGTTAAATACACAATTGTTAATGTAGGAATTTACCGTGGACGCAGGTAGACCTAGAGCGGGTTCAGGTCCTGAGAAGCTCTCCTCTGAACCCATTCTGGCGAGTTCCTCAGAGATCTCATTTCCTGGAATCCCAGAGTGACCTGGAACCCATACAAGCCCTAGTAAATTTAGTCTGCCGACTCTGTTCAAGAAAGACTTGAGTTCAAGCACTAATTTGGAGCTAGTTAAGGGGTTTCACACAGCTTTTAGTGCAGCTTGGCTGTCATTACAGACGCATATGCTTTCCCCCTTCCACCTGTGCTTCACAACATAGTGCATGGCCATTAGGATTGCGTATATCTCTGATTGAAAGACAGACGCATACTTTCCTAACGAGAAGTGCAGTCGGATGTTTTCGCGTTCAAAGAAGACTCCAGCACCGGACCCCCGCCCAGACCTGGAGCCATCCGTGAAAATGCGAATACTATCCTTTCCAGGTTCAGTATCCAGCCATAGCCAATCCTGACGCCATGGAAACTCGACTGTGAAATTACGACGCAATAGGATAACTGGCGTCAATGCGTCAGAAGGCAAGTCCATGAGACAGGGGTTGCAGGACAGTTCTTGGGCAAGGACACCGCTATTCCTATGCGAGCTGTACCAAAAGCCATTTCTCTTCAGACGAGACATGGCTTTCAGAGCACACCCTCTGATAAATATATCAAGAGGTGGAAGGTTCATCATAACATCTAGAGCAGCGCCCGGCGTGCTGGGGAAAGCCCTCGTGCAACTGAGACAAACCGTGCTTTAGAGTTTGGCGAAAAGAGGCTACGACGTGCTTGCGTTTTAGTCTGTTCCACCAGACAACCGATGCATATGAGATTATAGGTCTTATCATTGCCGTGTAGATCCCCAGGACCTTTGGCGGCGATAAACCCCATGTTTTGCCAAAAGCTCCTTTGCATTGCCAGAAAGCTGAAAGCGCTTTGGTGGCTTTTGACTCAACATGCTTTGACCAGAGAAGCTTACTATCTAAGATGACTCCTAGATACTTAGCCTCCTTGGATTTCGGGATGGAAGTGCCCTTTAGTACTAGCTGAGGCATGTCAGTATTTTTCCTCCTTCTCGTAAAGAGAACGACATCGGTCTTAAGAGGATTGACTGACAGCCCAATTCTGGTACACCAACCATCGATCACATTTAGCGCCGCCCGTGCTTTGAGACGGACAGTCGCTAAACATGAGCCGACAGAAAGAATGGCGACGTCATCCGCATAGGCCTGGGCATAGATTCCAGAGGCATTGAGAGCATCAAGCAGAGAATCGACCACCATGCAACATAACAACGGAGACAGGACGCCACCTTGCGGGCAGCCCCTGTTTACGCCGGATTTGACACACTGGTCGAGGCCTGCATCAGCTGTCAATTTCTTGTGCATGAGCATTTCTTTGATCCAAAGGACCCGTGCTTCATCTACGCCATGATGTCTGACAGCGTTGAACATGCTGTCAAAAGTTGCGTTATCAAAAGCTCCCTCAATGTCGATGAAAATGCCCAGCGCGTACTCTTTCCTTTCGAGCGCGCATTCAATACGCCCAACTAGGTTCTGAAGCGCAGTCTCGCAAGATTTTCCGCGCTGGTAAGCATGTTGCATCTCCGAAAGAGGGCGCATTCGAAGGGCAACCTTGCGCACGTGCAACTCTACCAGTCCCCCCATGCTTTTCAGCAGGAAGGATGTTAGACTGTTTGGTCTGAAGCTCTTGGCAAGTGAGTAGTCCTCTTTTCCTATTTTTGGAATGAAGACCACTTTCACTGTGCGCCAAGGAATGGGTATGTGAACTCCCTTGGTTTTTAATTGTTCACGTTATCGAGAGTCTACTATACTATACTATGTGTACATATGTGGAGTATAAGGAAAATGGGTTGGTGATGCTGAAATTGTCATCTATCTAAATAAAAATACATGTTTTAAGCGGTTGGTTCTATCTTATTTAAAATGACATTATTCATTTCCTGCGTGATACGTATCAGCTGAGTTTAATTTAAATACCTGTGTACTCACTCAAATACATCATAGGTAGTCCGATATTGAACATCATCCTACAAATCTCTTAAATGAGCATTCAATTACTTCTGATATCAATTCAATTTACACCTGTATCACACGAACGCATGGAACTTGTCTGTAGTCTGTTAGGCATTGTATTTGTTTTATCATCTCTTCCATCTACACCTCACCAACTCGTCTTCGATCTTCTCCAACCCCATTGTATGTAGTCATTTTACTTTTTTTTTTTCATTTCCGACTTCTGTCATTTCGCTTGGAAATAGCATGAAAAAGAAAATATAATAAAAACCTGGCAAAACAACAATAATCAGAGTCTTTTGGAAATTCTATGGAACTGGGTAGTTGGACAGGTGAAGAAGAGGGTATGCTGAAAAGGAGATTGCAGGTGACATTGGCTTTTGTACGCAAGCATATGTATACAATAGCAAACCAATCACTAACAAACCAAACAGTAACATAAACAAAGCGAAAATTGGGTGTAGCAAATGAATGGGGGATTTTCAGGAAGCAGCTCTGATAAGAGCGGCACAATAAAACCGTGAAAGGATTCTTCAGGTTATGATACCCGTAAGTGCGTACGGATGGGTACTTTGATTGATGGGTATTCTTTTCAAACCGAATTCATTGAACATATGCGATGGAAAAGTGTAGATATTTTATTGACCCTTAATGAAACTCTTTAGGACATCTTTCATATATTTCTTTATTTTTATATCAGGCTTTTGCCTGATAAGGAGCCTTTTTTTTTTTTAACGGGCTAGTGCTAACATATAACATG
The DNA here is from genome assembly GCA_951905685.1 of Eumerus sabulonum. NCBI lineage: Eukaryota > Metazoa > Arthropoda > Insecta > Diptera > Syrphidae > Eumerus > Eumerus sabulonum. Next base: position 248,401,312 of record OX645060.1, on the reverse strand, counting down.
AGGCACTGTAACATTTGCAGATCTATTATACCTGCTGCCGAGTAGCTTCTCTACTTCCTTAATAAAGTTGAGAATGTCTCTCGTAGGAGCTGGTACATACAGTGGTGTTCTCATAAATAGCACACCCTTATTCAAATACGTATTTGCTTGCAGTACACTCTGTACTTACAAACTGCACTGGAGTAAAGCCATAATATTCCAAGGTAGTGCCGTTATGAATATGAAAACATACGACAACGAAGATTCCGTTAGGTTTACCTGGTCTTGCAATGGTTAGAGTTGGTGATCATTGCAAATTGGGTGTTCATATAAATAGCACATATCATGGTGTGTCAGAAAAAAAAATGTTTTCCAGTGATTAAAGTGAGGTTAGTGTGGGGGGGGCCTCACATTGCGATCGACGCCAGACACTCCTCCTGTACTCTCGACGTACGAACCTTCCAAGACAGCCAGAATCTTTGCCGATCGTGTCTCCTCCAAGCTCTGTCAAAATCCGCCCACTGCAGCACAACAAAATAGAACAGGAATGGGCGCATTGCCAGAGCACCATCAGAGACGCTGCCTCAGGGGTGCTGGGTTTCAAACCGCCACCACCTAGAAACCCCTGGTTCGATGAACAATGCGAACAAGCCCATGCAGCAAAACAAGAGGCATATAAAGCCATGCTACAACGACGGACGAGAGCTGCTCGCGAAGCCTTTGTTAGTCGTTTACCACCCCGTCAGGATGGTTCATAATTCGGCTTGGAAGATACTAGGACTCATTTCTAGAGCCTTCGAGATCTTCCGGTTTGGTCAAAAGATGCCGATGCAAACGCCAGTAATCAAATGGGAGCCCTCAGTGTACCACCTAAGACCTTTAACGTTGAGCAAGGGATCGCTAGTTTCCTAAGCTGTGCGGTTTTTTTCAAATCTCTTGTTAAAAGTGCGGATGTGTGATAATGCGTCCGAGACCGTGGTAATCATATCCAGTTCAGGGAGATGTTGCAGGATGAACATGTGGCCCATTGGTCTACGTGGCCTGTTCCCGAGCGAATAATTCTGATTGCACTGCGCAATGCAACCTTTTTAATAAAAAGGTGCAGCTCAGTAAGTCCAATTAGTGCATCTTGAGCGTGACCTGTAATGGCGAGACACACTAGTATCTGAAGGCGTTCAAATTTAACGATTACCGTTTTTTACTTAAGATTTGTCCACCATAATCCAGATGTATAGATGATGATAGGTCTTACTATCGCGGTATATAACCAGTAGATTACCTTAGGTCTTAATCCCCAAGTCCTACCATAAGTGCCACGATAGGTCCACAGGATCTTAAGGCAAGTTAAGTTACCTAGATACTTAACTTCTTCCGAAGATCCTATGTTTGTACATACTATTTAAAGAGACGGAGCAAGGCTGTATCCTTCTCCTCTTTGTAAACGGGACTAAGATTGTCTTATTTGGGTTAATCGATAAATCATCTTTGCCACACCAGTCAGAGATGAACTGAAGCTGAAGTTGCATGTGCTCAGGCAGAATATCGGCATATACATATGGTACTTAAGTACCATATCTTCTCTTCTTCTTTGGTGGCATTACAGCCCATGAAGGACTGGAGTCAAGCTTCTCTCAATCACCCATATTGTGTGTGATTTATTGTTCACATAGGTGAAAGGGACTTACAGTTGAATGCCGATTCCGAACGGCGTGAGTCGAAAAGCTTTTTCATAGCAAATCTACTACGGGGGGTCTTACCAATACCAGTACGCCAGTACGCCGAGGAGGGACGTCGCGAAATAAACATTCGATTCTTCTTCTTCTTCTTAATGGGCGCTACAGTTCGGGGTGAACCTGGGCCTCAACCAACATGCCCCTCCAACTAGCACGATCTTTTGCTAGCCTTTTCCATTGCCGAACACTCAGTTGGCTGAGGTCCCCTTCCACCTGTGTGCGCCATCTTAAGTGCGGCCGTCCTCTGATTTTTCGTCCCTCGAGTTAGATTCAAAGACTCTCCGGGCTGGAGCTGTGGTGTCCATTCGCTCTACATGACCCAGCCATCTTAGGCGTTGAATCCGTAGACGCCTGACTAGACTCATGTTTAGTCATGAGTCTCCGTTTATTGGCCCGAAAATCACGCGCAAAATCTTTCTCTCAAACCGACCAAGGGCCTCCTCATCCGCTTTTGATAGTGTCCATGCTTCTGCGCCGTAAACAGGACCGGGATGATAAGGGTCTTATATAGAATCAACTTTGTCGTTCGGGAGAGGGCTCTATTACTCAGTTGCCTCCTGAGCCCAAAGAAACAGCGATTGGTAAGAGTGATTCTGCGTTTGATTTCGGAACTGATGTCGTTGTCACTGCGGAGCCAAGGTAGACGAAGTCCTTAACTATCTCGAACTCATGTATATCTGCCAATACAGACGTTCTGGCCAAGATGTCGGTGGTGAGCGTCCTTTTTTGATGACAGCATATATTTAGTTTCGCCGCCTCCATCTCAATACTCGCAAACGCCTCATTGACATCTCGCTGTGATTTACCTATTATGTCAATATCGTCGGCGTATGCAAGGAGTTGCGAGGATTGGAGATAGATTGTGTCTCTTGTATTAGCCAGTGATTTTTGCACAATCATTTCTAATATGATGTTGAAGAAATCACACGACAGCGCATCGCCCTGCCCAAATCCTTTTTTGACATCAAAACTATCGGTAAGGTGTTCACCGATTCGGATGGAACAACGAGCATTCTCCAAAGTCATCCTGCATAGTCTGACGAGTTTAGCAGGTAGACATAGCGTTGTATAGCTCGTCTCTAATAACGCTGTCGTATGCGGCTTTGAAGTCGACAAATAGGTGGTGAGCGTCGACTTGAAATTCATTGGTTTTTTCCAGGATCTGCCGTAGTGTGAAGATTTGGTCGATGGTGGACTTCCCTAGCCTGAATCCGCACTGAATAGGACAGATCAGCTTATTTACAAAAGGCTTCAGGCGTTTGAGAAGAGAAGATTTTGTAGACGATGCTAAGGAGACTTATTCCTCTATAGTTGGCGCAGTCAGAGGGGTCTCCTTTCTTGTGGATCGGGCATACAATGCTGAGACTCCATTCCTCGGGCATGCTTTCCTCTGACCATATCTTACAGATGAGCTGGTGCATGCTCCTAACCAGGTCATCCCCAGCTGCCTTGAAGAGCTCAACAGACAGTTCGTCTGCGCCAGCAGCTTTATTCGACTTGAGCTTCGGTATGGCAATCTTAGCTTCGTCGAGGTCAGGGGGACAGAATTCTCTACGGTCTTCCTCAATTAGAAATGGATCCCTCAAATAAATAGGCTTTGGAAATCCAAAGTATTTTTTTTCCCTTTTTTTCCGAATTGCAAAGTTCTTAAATGATCTTAGAAATCGAAAACGAAACTATGTACATATGTTGGTAAGTAATCTGAATATTGCACAATCTGATTGCAATCTTCCAGTCTGGACAGCAATAACAATGCCAAACACAATTATTTTTTCGAAAATATGTTCAGCTTCAATCCACTGCAATAAGCAACTCAAACTCGTATGTAAATATATAAAAAAATCAATGGACACCCGGAATATGAACTGATTTCACCAAGTTCATGGTTAAAATACTTTTTCATACACAAGCATACGTTTGGGGTGGCCTATTCCTGTGAACCAAACTATCTTTACATTTTTATTTTCATTTTTTTTTATTTTTTTGTTCCTGAGTTGAGTGAAAGTATCTATCTATACCCTGCATTTTTTTGTCACTTTTATAGCTACTGTTTGTCATCCGTATGACTAGATGCCAAAACATTGCCAGTAGGTGTTTTTTGTTAAGGTATCAGAGTTGTGGCTGTAATAGAAAAGAAAATATTTCCATGCAGAACATAAAGACTCCGAACATTCTTAGCACGTAGGAGAGTTTGTCACCTCTGCAGTCTGTTAAACGAATTAATAATGAGGTGGCACATGCATATTAGCGGATACAAGCCTGTGTGTACCATTTACGATTTGTCGTATAATATTTCGGAAATAATTTAAGAATGATTACGATACATACATGCACGTAGTATGTACATATATGTATAACATAAATAGATATACATATACATATTCTGCAACAAATTTGTATTAAACTGTATTATATTCATTTTGGTTCTACTTTTTTCATGGTCTCTAACCATGAAGGACAAAAGCTACATAAGCCTCTCTCCATCACTCATGTTGTGTGTGATTTATTTTTCATTCAGGTAAAAGGGATCTATGTATAGTTTAAAGCCGATTCCGAACGGCGTGAGTTGAGGAGCTTTTTCATGGAGAGTATACTACGGGGGGTTTTGACAGTACCCAGCCGAGGAGAGGCGGCCTGATATAAACATTCGATGGTATTGGTATTATCAGGATCCGAACTCCCCCATCGTGCATCAGAGTCCAACACACTAACTCTAGGGTCACGGTGCCCCCACTTACTTAGGGACAATAGTTAACTAAATCTATTCTGAAAGAATTATTGTAACTAGTTCCCAACATATATTATATACAGGCGACTTTAATCTAGGCGATATTAAATGGCAATTTGATTGTGATGAACAGTGCCTTATTCCCATGAATGTCAAAACAGAAACCGAAACATTGGTAACTGATTTTTTTAGCCAATATGATCTGATACAAATTAATAATATTTGTAACGATCTCAATCGAATACTTGATCTCGTGTTCGTGGATAACGAATCCTCTTTAAAACTTGAAAAATCAGACTTACCAATGTTTCGAAATTCCATCCATCATTGCGGCTTATATGCAAAGTTAATTATTTATGATTATACTTATCCATATGAGCTAAGTTCTAAGCCTGAGTTTGTGTACAATTATAAAAGAGCTAATTATGTTGACATTAACTCTCATTTAAATGGGTTGGTTTGGACAAATATATTCAACTCATCAGATCTAAAAGAGGTCTACAAATCCTTTGTCACAATTATAAATTCCTGCATTGACCGCTTTGTACCAAAAAAGTTGATGAAGAGGAAATCTAATCCAATCTGTTTTAATAGGCGTCAATCAAGACTTAAAAATCAGAAAAACAAAACATTTAAAAGATTCAAAAGTAAACCAAACGATCCAAATCTACGTCACTCTTATGTAAAACTTCAAAAAGATTTTGATTATCTTAATCATGTCTACATTCTATCAATACAATCCAATTTAAGACAAAATAGTAAACGATTTTGGAGTTACATTAATTCACGGCGAAAATCCAACGGAATTCCTAATTCCATGAATTATTTAGGACTAACGTCTAATAATATATCAATGACTTGCCAAATGTTTGCTGATTATTTTCAATCAGTGTACTCCCATAACTCTCCACATCAGAATATACCTCATACTCCTGAGTTATTCCAGATCGGTTCACTTCAACTAGAAACTTCCGAAGTTCTAAAATCTTTATCGCTAGTTGATAGTACGGCATCTACAGGCCCCGTGAGCATAGATCCAGAAGATGCTGTTCTCGATGACGACTTCTTTGTGATCGAAGATCCACAGGAGAAAGTGGCAACAGTGGGGGCTGTCTTTCAGGAAGTGTATAAGGTGAATGAGAACATTCGCCCGAACCATGACCTGGAGAACAGGGCTCTGCTCCACCACTTCGATCTCCGAAATGACATCGAACATTGGCGAGCCGAGAACAATGGTTTCACCAGGTTCAGGGACGATTTCACGGCAAACAATGTCGTCGCCAACGATGGGTTTAACCCCCCTTTTGTATCGACGGTAGAGCTTCAGACGATCTTCGAATCTCTGAGAAAGAAGAAATCCGCAGGCATCGACGGAATCTCTAATACTGTACTTAGACACCTTCCACCGATGGCTATAGAGGCATACACTATCCTGTTTAACAACGGTGCGTTGGAAAACAGCGGTGGTGCAGCCCATCCCCAAGAAAGGAAAAGATTCGTCCAACCCGGCAAATCTCCGGTCGATAAGTCTCCTTCCGAGCATCAGCAAGGTATTCGAGAAGATGATTCACAGAGCCCTTTCAAAATGGGTTGAGGACAAAGACATCATTCCGGATACCTAACCAATTCGGTTTCAGGGCGGGGCATGGTACTATTCATGCAGCGTCGAAACTCGTGTCGGATATCCAATGGAACAGATGCAAGAACCAATGCACAGGTGCCTGCCTGGTTGACTTGGAAAAAGCCTTCGACACCGTATGGTTAGAGGAACTTTACTACAGGCTTAACCAGCTAGGCATAAGTAAACCACTGCTGTATATGATCTATGATATGTTAATGGGAAGAAAGTTCGTTGTAAAAATTGCCAACGTGACTTCTTCTCAAACATTTGATATCAAAAATGGTCTACAACAAGGCACGGTAAACTCGCCGATCCTTTTCAACATTTACGTCAGTGGTCTGATAGCTTCGCTTCGTCACTCGATAGCATACGCAGACGACCTTGTCGCGTATAGAACAGGTCCAACGATTGACGTCATAGTTACTCTCTTGCAACGTGACTTCGAAAAAATTCAAACGTTTTGTAATGACTGGAAACTGAAAATCAACTTCCAAAAATCGGAAACTATTTTGTTTAGAATGCCATTGTCTGGGGCCTCTAGGGATATCAGGAAAAACTGGCGAAAACTCTCCATAACTGGTCCGGATGGGCGTCCACTGGCGAACCAAAATGTAGTCAGATACCTCGGTATCTGGTTGGATCAATATCTGTATTTTAATAAACATATAGATGTTGCTTTGGCCAGGGCTCGGGGAGCTTTCACTCTGTTAAGATGGCTGTTTCAAAGCAGCCAACTTGATAAGAAAGTCAAAATAATCTGTTACATGGCTTTAATCAGGCCCATGATCGCCTATGGATGTCCCGTTTGGTTCAATGTGAGTGCAAGCCTGTTGGAAAGGATTCGAGTGTTTGAGAGACAATGTCTAAGGACCTGTCTCTCATTGCACAGAACACCAGAATCCGAGTACATAAAATACTATCCCAACGAGGTCCTATACAATAGAGCCAAAATTATTAGGATTGACAACTTTTTGATCAAATTGATTCGAAGTCACGTTGCAAGGGCGATGACTTCGACCAATAACTTGATATCTGGGGCTTATTACCCAAATGAGTTATATCACGAGAGAGCTCGTCTTAGCGGCTTTGTTCCCCCAGAAGCGTTCTTACATTACGACAACCGCGAACTGATACAGGACAAATCGGCGATTCCGTTAATCTTCCACGTGGCCCGAAGGTCTGTGGAAAAGAGCTTATCTTACGAACGGGATGTAGCACTCCGTGAGCCGGGGCGTCTCCGTTTCAGTATGGCAATGTCAGATCGGGATCGAGCAGACGTTGCTCGACAAACGCAACGTTTCTGGTGGCTTGTACAGTCTCCGTCGCTGAATCCTTTGGGCCTAGCGTCATAAAAAAACATTAAATAAAAGGCCAATTGCTGAATATAGATTAGGTAGTAGTAAGTTAATTAGGTTAGTTAGGTTAGCTGTAAGTTATGTATATATGTGTATGTATATATATATATTTATATATACATGTCTATGCATGTACATATATATATATATATGTATATACATACAGATAAAATAGGATAGGCTAGATTAGGATTACTAGTTTTAGTTAGTTTTAAGGTTATACTCACTAATAATATGCTAAGTTTTTTTAACTAATTTTTCTTAGCCTTAATACTAATAAACTAATAAACGAATTCCACAACAAATAGAATAGACGTCGAAAGACAAAATTAAAAATATACTGTATAGCTTAGAGTGCCCGTTCAGGTCCAGTATGCTACGTTAAATAGATAAGATATTTAAGATAGGTTTAAGCGTTTTACCTAGAATAAGTTATTTGGAAAAATATTAATAAAATGCTTTTAAAATGTAAAAAAAAAAAAAAAAAAAATGGAATATCTGCCCTTTTTTTGGAAAACTGCGCAACTTCTTTAGCAATACCATTAACATTTATATTTAATTTGTCGCTTAAGACTGGTTGTTTTCTAGATGACTGGAAATCGTCCTTTTTAACTCCGGTTTTTAAGTCCGGATCCAAACTTGAAATAAAGAACTATAGGCCTATTTGCAAGCTGTCACTCATACCAAAGACTTTTGAAAAATTGGTGTACGATAAGCTATATTTTTGTATTTTTAGACATATAACACCTTGTCAACATGGTTTTGTTTCCGGCAGATCTACTGCCACAAATCTCTCTATTTTTGTAAACCACTTAAATTCTAATTTAGAGGAAAGCTGTCAAACTGACATAATTTACACAGATTTTTCCAAAGCTTTTGATAGAGTAAATCATCAAATTTTAATTTCTAAACTGTCTTGCTTGGGTCTTCACTCTTACCTTTTAAAGTGGATCCAGTCTTACTTAACAAATCGAACTCAAAAAGTCAAGATTAATAGTTATACATCTCAAAGTATCAGGAGTTCCACAAGGAAGCCATTTAGGTCCACTGTTGTTTCTCTTATTCATTAATGATATTCCATCGATGTTTCAATTTTCAAACTGTCTCCTCTATGCTGATGATCTCAAGATTTATAAGAAAATTGTATCCATAAATGATTGTCGTCAACTACATGATGATCTCACTCGTCTTTCATATTGGTGTGATATAAACTCACTGCATTTAAATGTAGCGAAATGTGTACATTTTTCTTGTCACAGAGTAAGAGATGTCATTCAATTTCAATATGTTCTGAACGATATTAATTTAACTAAAGTTTCCCAAATAAAGGACTTAGGCGTAATCTTAGATTACAAATTGAGTTTCATTCCGCACGTTGATTACATTACAACAAAAGCTAATTTAATGCTTGGATTCATTAGACGGAATTCTAAGGAGTTCTCAGATACTTTTGCGTTGGGAGGCCTTTATTTTGGACTAGTTAGATCTTCCTTGGAATTCTGCTGTATTGTTTGGAATCCTTTTTATACTAATGCTGTAGAGAGGATCGAAAGAATTCAGAGAAAATTCACTAGATATATGTTCTTTAAACTTAATTGGAATATAGATGTGCCATCTTATAAAACAAGATGCCTATTATTTAATAGGCTTCTTTAATGTTCATTCGAGACATTCTTACTTCTAGAATTGATTGTTCTCCCCTTTTAAATCTTATTGATTTTTATGTTCATCCTACCAATACCCGACATCGTATACTCATTCGTACCCGTATCCATCGCACAAATTATGGTAATAATGAACCATTATCGCGTTGCATTCCTGAGGCGAACTTGGCTCATCATCACCTAGTTTTTTTTGAATATTGCTCAAGAGAAGCCTTTAAGCAAAAAATTGTATCTTATCTTGTTAGCCTGTCATTTAACTAAATCGTAACTAAAGTATATTTATTTTTAAGCCTAAATGATAAATCTAAAATAATCGAAATGGATTTGTATCTATTTATTGTAGTCTAAAAGAGAAATCTACTTGATGTAAACAAACAAATAAAGTATACGTTGGTATATGTACTTGATTCCCTTTCAAAATACTAATTTTTTTTGTCGGAGGCCTTTGCTATTTGCTCCAGCACTCAGATGCAAATACTGGCCCATTGTAGTCTAGACAGACACCTTACATTAATGTGTTTTCCCCGTTTTTCGGAGAAAAATGAGAAGGAGCTTCAGTGATGTAGAGTTAAAAGATTCGGCATACACCACGTCGGCTCTAAGGGTGCACCACTTAGCGCGAGCAAACAAAATGCTCGCAGAGAAAATGCTCTGGTGTGTCATTCTCCTCGCAACATGCAGCATAAGTAGGCGTCTCAGTACTGCCAAGCACGCAGAGATGCTTGGTAGAAGTATAATTGCTCGTAATGACTCGCACAAATCTTCTGCAGTCAATTCTCCTTAAGGTCAGGAGGAATGCTGCTGATTCCTTGCAGACATCAGGACATATGCGCCTTGGCATCCTGCATCCTGGATCCCATCTACGGTTGTGAATATTAAACACATTTGTTAATGTAGAAATTTACCGTGGACGCAGGTAGACCTAGAGCGGGGCCAGATCCTGAGAAACTCCCCTCTGAACCCATTCTGGCGAGTTCATCAGAGATCTCATTTCCTGGGATCCCAGATTGACCTGGAACCCATACAAGCCTTAGTGAATGTAGTCTACCAACTCTGTTCAAGAAGGTCTTGAGGTCATGCACTAATTTGGAGCTAGCTGAGGGATTGGACCCAGGCTTTAGTACAGCTTGGCTGTCACTGCAAACGCATGTGCTCTTTCCTCTCCACCTGTGTTTCACTACATAGTGCATGGCCATTCGAATTTCGTATATCTTCTTCTTTCTTCTTTTGGTGGCGTTACAGCCCATAAAGGACCAGAGCCAAGCTTCTCTCAATCACCCATGTTGTGTGTGATTTATTTTTCGCACAGGTGAAAGGGACCTACAGTTTAATGCCGATTCCGAGCGGCGTGAGTCGAGAAGCTTTTTCATGGCAAGTATACTACGGGAGTTTTGCCAGTACCCCGCCGAGCAGGGACGCCGCGAAATAAACATTCGATGGCGTGGGTGATATCGGGATCCAAACTCGCTCATCGTGCGTCAGAGTCCAACATACTAACGACTGCTCCACGGCGCCTGTCTATTAGATCGCAGATATGTAAGTTAGTACAGTACACTTTCTTGTTCTTCATTTTATCGGGCGCTTCAGTTTGGGGTGAAACTGGGCCTCAACCAACATGCCCCTCCAACTAGTATGATCTTTTGCTAGCCTATTCCATTGCCGCACACCCGTATATCTCTTATTGAAACACAGACGCATATTTTCCAATCGAGAAGTGCAGTCGGATGATTTCGCGCTCAAACAAGATAAGAGCACTGGACCTTCGCCCAGACCTGGAGCCATCCGTGAAAATGCGAAAACTATCCTTTCCATGTTCAATATCCAGCCAGAGCCAGTCCTGATGCCATGGAAACTCGACTGTGAAATTACATCGCAGTAGGATAACGGGTGTCAATGCGGCAGAAGGCATGTCCATGAGACAAGGGTCGCAGGACATTCCTTGCGCAAGCACACAGTTATTCCTGTGCGAGTTGTACCAAAAGCCATTTCTCTTGAGACGAGACATGACTTTCAGAACACACCCTCTGATAAATATATCAAGTTGCGTTATCAAAAGCTCCCTCAATATGGACGAAAATGTCCAGTGCGTACTCTTTCCTCGCGCGCATTTAATTCTTTCAACTAGGTTTTGAAGCGCCGAATGGCAGGATTTTTGGCGCTGATAAGCAAGTTGCTTCTCCACATGAGGATGCATTCGAAGGGCAAAACTTGCGCACATGCATCTCTACCAGTCTCTCAATGCTTTTCAGCAGCAAGGATGTTAGACTGATTGGTCTAAAACTCTTCGCAAAAGAGTAATCCTCTTTTCCTATTTGGGGAATGAAGACCACTTTTACCGTGCGCCAAGGAATAGGTATGTAGGTAAGTGGCAGGCTAGCAGTGAAAATTCTTTTCAAAGTAGGAAGCAGCTGCCTCATTCCTTTTTGCGGCATAACAGGATATATCCGGTCGGTGTCTGGCGGTTTAAGGCCATCGAAGGATGCCATAGCAAATTGAATGGCTTCTGTCGTTAGCACGCGCGACGCAATATACCAGCTACGCCGAGTTGTTTTCATCGTTTCAGTTGCAGTTTTCCTTGTAGGAGTGTGCAACGAGCCGATGGCGATCTGATTTCCCAGAAAACGAGTCTGATACGGTAAACTAGGCGTTTCCGCTTTAGACTCAGTAGGTGCCATAAGATTTTTTGAGTGCATTCAGCTTTGTCGATTTTCCTAGTTCGAGGACTTTAACCAACTTGCTAGTAGCACTCAGAGATTTCATCTCTTCGCAGAAGGTCTTATAAGAATCATGTTTCGATTTACGAATAAGCTTCTTATATTCATTCTGCATCTTCCGAATTCGATTTGAGCGATCTATTCGGGAGACTTTTGGCTTACCTACGAAGACATTGAAGCTCGTCGTTCCACCAGGGAACCAATTTCCTGCAGGGGGGCTTGTTGACAGGACATACGAGTTCAAAACAATTGGTGATGACGCTAGATTTTAGAGCCGTGACAGAGGCGTCATTTATCCCTACAACCAGAGTAGAACCGTCATTTTTAGAGAGCCCTTACTCTCCTCGTTGGAGTAGATAATCCAAGCCCTCGTGTCAAGCCCTGGTTTCTACGGGCGTAAAGGCGTCATCACATCCAACTTATTTCCAGGTTTCCCCGGAATCCGGCAGATGGCGCGTTACTTTCGGGAGGCTAACTGCCTGGTAGGTCGCAGTTCCCAGAGGAGGGATTTTGGGTACCATTTTCCTGATCCAGGCCGATGTCTGCCAGTTTACTATGAAGGTGCCATTCATCAGAGTAGACTCCTCTGCCTAAATGCAGGTCATTCTACTGTCATTTTCCACTTTCCTTTTCGTGACCTTTTCAGAGGAGTTGGCCGCCTCTCTATAAGAGGGCTGCTTTTCTCAACTCCTTACGGTCCTTAGAATCTCTTTCTCGGAGGAAGGGGTTTCGCAGTGTGATGTGCCCGCCCCCGAGGAGTGGTTTTTGGGTTTCTTCGTCTTCTGCCCTATGCTTTGATCCTTATGGGTCGTCAATTCTGCCTTTGGACTCCGATTTCCTGCTACTTCCTTCCTAGCGAGACTATCCTTGGCGGCGATCTTCCGTTTGCGGGTGCTCTCTTTCCTTTTTCGGTTTGAGTTCCTATTTTCTTCGGGCGCTGCTCTTGGACAGCCTTGCCGGCTTGAGAGTTGCTAGGACCCGTTACAACTTTGCCTTCTATGTTCACAATCTGCATGTCAGCACAGCCACCTTTTTCAGCGGCAGTGCCCGCCACAGCATGATCCTGAACGCTTACAGAATATAAACCAAATTTAAGTTTATTTCTAACTTACCCTTAAAGTTATTTGCCCACTGTAAATATACATATAAGGCGTGTACCTACTTACTTAACGGGCGCTACAGTTCGGGATGAACCTGGGCCTCCACCGACATGCCTCTTCACCTAGCACGATCTTTCGCTAGTCTTTTCCAATGCCGCACACCCAGTTGGTTGAGGTCCCTTTCCACCTGTGCGCGCCACCTTAGGTGCGGCCATCGGGGTTGGATTCAAAGACTCTACGGGCTGGAGCTGTGGTGTCCATTCGCTCTACAAGGCCTAGCCATCTTAGGCGTTGGATCCGTAGACGCCTGACTAGACTCATGTCGCTGTACAACCTGTATCTCGTACCGTTAAGAAGGTGGGCAATTTAAAAAACCGGCCAATTGCGAGACGGACTCGCGCACGTCGTCGATGGGTAGAGCCAAGACTTGGCAAAGTTGTCGCAACAAGTCAAGCCATCAGACCGCAAAGCGTTTGTAGGTGCAATCTGTCAAAGTGCCTGTCTCTGGGGATTGGTGTCTCATTGTTTACCCCTGGTTAGTAGCACAAAAAGGTTTAAAAAAAATGCAGAATATTGTTAAACGGCTTGAAAGGTTTGCATGTCTCTAAAAGCACTCAATGGGAAGCTGCCAGTGTGGACATACCTGCTGCTGGAATACATTCAACAACATAAATAATGGATAGTCGACGGCTACCACTTGGCCTTTGTTCTTAAATCGTCATTTGTTTCGTCATTTGCACGCAGAGATGCTTAGCAAAAGTGTAATGCCCAGTAATGACTTCCACAAGTCTTCTGCGGTCGATTCTCCTTAAAGCCAGAAGGAATGTTGCTGATTTCTTGCAGGCATCAGGACATACGCGCTTTGCCATCCTGCAACTTGTATAATCCCTCCATCTGCGGTTCAATTCAATTCAATTGGTGTTGTGTGTATTAGTAGGAATTGACAGAGGACGCAAGTAGACCTAGACCTAGATAGGACGAGAGCTGACCAAATTCCGCGTTGGTTGTAGTCCGTAGTAATTCGTTCAAGCACTTTAGTATTGCATACGCAGAGGATGAATTTCGGTTGACCATATACTGTGAGTGTTATGCCTGCAGCAGTACGTCTGGTCACTTTCCATTCACAACTGCGTTGCATACAAATTGTCCGTATAGGAATTACTTTTTCTTGGCTATGAAGCGAATTTGAACCATAAACCTTCCGCTCGGCGGTCGATGATGTTAACCACTGCACCACGGCCACCCCCGACCTAAAGCGGGTTCAGGTCTTGAGAAGCTCTCGTCTGGACCCATTCTGGCGAGTTCATCAGAGATCATATTTCCTATGATCCCAGAATGAACTGGAACCCATACAAGCCTTAGTGAATTTAGTATATCGAGTTTGTTCAAGAAGGACTTGAGTTCATACACAGCTTTGAGTGCAGCCTTGCTGTCACTGCAGACGCATGTGCTTTTCCCCCTCCACCTATGCTTCACAACATAGTACATAGACATTGGGATGGTGTATATCTCTGATTGGAAGACGCATATTTTCCTAACGAGAAGTTCACGTATGTTTCCGCGCTTAAAGAAGACCCCAGCACCTGACCCCCGCCCAGACCTGGAGCCATCCGTAAAAATGCGAAGACTATACTTTCCAGGTTCAGTATCCAGCCAGAGCCAATCCTAATGCCATCGAAATTCGACTGTGAAATTACAGCGCAGTAGAACAACGGGTGTCAATGCGTCAGAAGGCATATCCATGAGACAGGGGTCGCTGGACAATTCTTGCCGAGTTGTACCAAGAGCCATTTCTCTTCAGATGAGACATGGCTTTCGAAGCACACCCTCCTCTGATAAATATGTCAAGAGCGTTTGTACTGGTGCCTGGACGAAGACGGTAATGTATCTATTGTTTCAAGAGCTAGGCCAAGGAATCAATTCGAAGAAATAAAAAAATATCTTCGTTTCTGTGACAATCTTGTATCAGTCGGATACACATCCGACAAAATGTGTAAGGTGCGACCCCTTGCAGTGGGGTGTTTTTCACCAAAATTTGTCCATGGACGGTTCAATGATGAAGTACTTTGGGCGGCGTCTGGCGGAACAATTCATACGGGGAAAATCAGTGCGATTCGGCAACAAAAATTGGATGGTTACATGTTCGGACGGATACTGTTACGCTTCGACTTTTATTGCGGAACATCTCCAGGAGCCAATCACAAGTAGAACCAAGAAGTGCCCTCTAGGGTTTAAGGAATTGAAAAAGAAAATCGTGCTGATTTTCAGTGTTTGCCCCATAGGATAGAACTATGATAGCGTCCTCCCTCTGAATAAGAAAAATTAGACATTGGCATTCCGCATGGTTTTCAAAGCTACAACAAGGGTATGGGTGGTGTATATCAAGCTGATTCATTGTACCGTACTGCTATACGTGGCAGAAAATGGTGGTGGGGTTTGTTCACGTACATGCTGGATGGAGGGCATGGACTCAGATATACAGGGTAAAGTTGTTGATGGCTCTTAACTTGGCGAAATGACAGCAACGATCCCTGTTTCAATGCCCGTCTGTCAAGTTGACAGACAGAAGCGATATGATAAGGAAAAAAGATTGCGACATCTATTACAGCTGTCACGAAAGATTTCACGTGGTGGGGTGCGAAGGTCATCGACTTTAAGCCTATAAGTGATTGCCTGGCTGTGATCCGCATCAAACGCAGATTTTACAACATCAGCCTCATATGTGCACTTGCCCCTACCGAAAAGGCTGAAAACCCCATCAAAGAGGACTACTATGATCTTTTGGACAACGTCTACGGAGCTTGTCCGGAGTACGATGTTAAAATCGTACTCGCCAACTTCACCGCCAAAATCGGTAAGGAGAACACCCTTGACGGAGTGATCGGAAAGCACAGCCTCCACGATAAAACAACGGATAAGGGCTTCCGACTCAGGGACTATGCGACAGTTTGTAATGCGGTGATAAGGAGCACAATATTTCCCCGCACGCGATCCACACAGCAACCTGGCGATCTCCGGATGGTCAAAGCGCTAACCCAATCGACCATATGCTCATTGATGCAAGACACTCGTCAAACATCCTGGACGTGCGAACATGCAGGGGGGCAAACGTCGACTCTGACCATTCGGTTTGAGTTCCTATTTTCTTCGGGCGCTGCTCTTGGACAGCCTTGCCGGCTTGAGAGTTGCTAGGACCCGTTACAACTTTGCCTTCTATGTTCACAATCTGCATGTCAGCACAGCCACCTTTTTCAGCGGCAGTGCCCGCCACAGCATGATCCTGAACGCTTACAGAATATAAACCAAATTTAAGTTTATTTCTAACTAACCCTTAAAGTTATTTGCCCACTGTAAATATACATATAAGGCGTGTACCTACTTACTTAACGGGCGCTACAGTTCGGGATGAACCTGGGCCTCCACCGACATGCCTCTTCACCTAGCACGATCTTTCGCTAGTCTTTTCCAATGCCGCACACCCAGTTGGTTGAGGTCCCTTTCCACCTGTGCGCGCCACCTTAGGTGCGGCCATCGGGGTTGGATTCAAAGACTCTACGGGCTGGAGCTGTGGTGTCCATTCGCTCTACAAGGCCTAGTGTTGCACCGCAACATTGACAGCAAAATCCAACGTAATAAATCAGACGCACTTCCCGTCGGCAAAGCATCCAGTACTCAAATGCCGACGGCAAAACATACCAGTTGGTGAAATTCTGGGAGGCCAGAAAGTAAAAGCAGAACTCACATAGCAAAATGCGATGTTTATTTGGCTCCTCCCACCAGCACGACATTAGTGTCTATGCATGCGACATCATAGCGACACGACGACAACGACACCATGGGGTCAACGTCCGGGCAAAAGCCAAGCAACGGCCAAACCTGCTGTTGGCCAAAACAGCTGTAATAACAACAGCTGTTAAGAAGTTTCCTCAGGAAGGAAGTGAGGAATAAATTTTACTCTAGAATCACGAGCAGAAGAGATCGGGAGTGAAAATAAAGTTCATACACATCATTATAAATTCGTTTTTATTTTCTTTGGTTTTCCTTTTTGCTGTTGATACGTCCATCGACTTTGTTTTTTTATTTTGCTAGTATCCTTGGCGATACATTTATGGTCCTTCGAGCCGGATATTAAGGATCTGGACAGACATTAAAGTGTAAAGACAAAACTTCTACATATAGTGTACAGTGCGCGTATACGTCTTGAGTCGGTCGTAGTGACAAAGGAAGCTGCAGCAACGAGGAAGCAAGTTGAGGATATCAAAGCTACGGTTCATCGTGGGAGCAAAAGAACAGGTGTGTGGCACTTCTTTAACATTTACCGATAATATACTAGTTAGTAGTGAGGACATAGATATTTTCGTATATATTATTACATCACATACATATATCTTATTATATCTTAGTAATAAATACATCTTAATAATTAAACCATTGAACTTGTGTGATTGTATACCGCGAAAATGAGTAAGGGCAAGATTGCGACGTTTATTGATTCGTTGCAGTTCATTCAGATTGAACTAGAAGCCGAATACAAATCTTATTCCGAGCTAATAAAGGCCAATAAATCGAGCCACATGAATGAAGTGCGACTGGTTAATTTAGAGAAATCTTTTGATGAGGCAAGAGGGCTTCACCAGAAGATCATTGCTGCTCCCAGTGAAGAAGCAAAGACGAAGTATATGGAGTCGCTCACATTTCATCATCTGAAGGAGCTGTACTTCAAATACTCATCTGAATTAAGAGATCAGTTGTCTGCAAATGATAGCCAGAATCAGTCACAATGTCTGCTAAGCAATTCAACTGTAGGAAACAAGAATCCGACAGTCGAATTAAAACTCCCTCCTATCAAAATTCCCACGTTTGACGGGTCTCTTTCTCTCTGGCCAGAATTCAAAGGCCTATTCGAAGGTCTTGTAAATAAAAATACCTCAATTACCGATATGCAAAAATTGCAATATTTAAAAGGTAACTTGACTGGTGAAGCTGCTCGCATTCTTCGGAACACCGACTCTAATTTCGAAGCTGCTTGGTCTTTGCTAATAAAGCGTTACCAGAATCTTCGGTTACTTAAAGACAACCAGTTCAAACTGTTATTTGAGCAACCAAAGTTAACGCAAGAATCCGCGGATGACATCAAGTCATTGTTAGACACTACAAACGAGGCCAAGCAGTCGCTCGAGAATCTGGGCATTAGTGTGGACACATGGGAAGATGTGCTCATTTACCACACCGTGCAAAAATTGCCGTTATCCACACGAGGCCACTGGGAGTCTCACATCGCTTCGTACGTCGATTATCCAGCTTACAGTGTGCTTGAGGATTTCCTACTGATGCGTGCCAGAACCCTGGATGTAATGGGACAATCCTCATCCACTGTACCAAGAAAAGTCAACAAAAACATTTCATCTATAGTTCGAGCCCATAATGCGACGATTCCGAAATGCTCTCTGTGCCAAGGAACACATTCGATAAGGAATTGTTTCAAATTCAAGGCGCTTCATGCCAGGAAAAGGCAAGAGATTGTGAGAAAACATCGCTTATGCGTGAACTGTCTGTCAAATGCGCACATTACACAGAAGTGCACTAGTACATTTACATGTTCTACGTGTCACAAAAGACATCATTCCTTGCTCCACTCGAGTGAGGACACCAATTCGATGCACACACAGGAACCTTCTGCAACAAAGGGTATTCTGACACCCGCTCAATCATCATCTTCTTCCGTTCGACACTCATCGTCGGCACATGAAACCACAACATTCTCTGCTAATACTGCTCGAACATTTAATACGCACGTTGCCGAAAACAGTCAACCACGAACTGCTCTTCTGGCGACTGCTCTTATTAAGGTTTACACAACTCTTGGTCAACCATTAACGCTTCGAGCTCTACTGGACCCTGGATCGGAAGCCTCCTTTATTTCAGAATCTGCGGCACAGCAACTGAAACTCAAACGAGAAAGGAGCTCCATACAGGTCACCGGGGTGGGGGCAAACAAAGCTAGCTTAGTCAAACATAAGGTTTCCCTCACCATATTCTCTACAACAAACGAAGACTTTCATTTGCAGCTGTCGGCTTTGGTCCTACCCAAACTCACTGCGAGTCTTCCAACACGACACATTCCAATTGTTAATTGGGATCATCTCAAACATATCCATCTTGCGGATCCCACCTTCAACAAACCAAGTAAAATCGATGTCCTACTTGGTAGTGATGTCTACCCATCGATTCTGTTGGAAGGCGTGGTGAAGGGAGGGCCTGGCACCCCTATGGCGCAACGGACTGAGCTTGGATGGGTTCTGTCTGGGTGTATTTCACCCCATAATCAAGCCGTAATTAAGGTTCATCACATAACAACAAATGATTGCAACCTAAACGACACACTGCAAAGGTTTTGGGAGCTGGAAGAGGTTACAAAGGGAAAAATGCTCACGCAAGAAGAAGAGAAGTGTGAATTACATTTCTGCAGATCACATCAACGTAATCCAGATGGTAGGTACGTAGTGCAACTTCCATTTAAAGAAGGAACGCGCCCAGCATTAGGTTCATCTCATCGGTCAGCAATTGTTCGGCTCCTGCAATTAGAAAAACGGTTCCACACGAACCCCTCATTTTATGAGGAATATAAAAGGGTTTTCCAGGAGTACCAGGAGCTTGGACACATGACGGAGATAGACCCCACCTCGCTTACCAATCGACATTACTTTGTTCCACATCACGCAGTTCTAAAGGAATCTAGTTCAACCACGAAATTGAGAATAGTTTTTGACGCGTCTTGCAAAACATCCGATGGCACGTCACTCAACGAACATCTACTCGTTGGTCCACGGCTGCAGGACGACATTTTCGATCACATTGCCCGGTTCAGAAAACATAAAATCGTTTTTGTAGCAGATATAAACAAGATGTATAGGCAAATTTGGGTTCCGGCGGATGATGCAGCGTATCAACTAGTATTGTGGAGGGAAAAAGAAGGAGAGGATATCAAAACATACAGATTGAACACAGTCACCTTCGGCACCGCCGCGGCACCCTATTTAGCAATTCGTACGCTGCAACAATTGGCAGTGGACGAAGGAGATAACTTCCCGATTGCTGCACAAATCGCCTGCAAAAACTTTTATGTCGATGATGTCATTCATGGGGCAGACTCCATTGAAGAAGCCAGAGAAATGCAGCGTCAACTAAGGACAATGTTGCAACAGGGGGGATTTCCACTACGAAAATGGGCCAGTAACAGTGAGGAGTTGTTGACTTCAGTTCCCCAGGAGGATAGAGAGATCGATTTACCTCTCTCATTCGATGAGGGAAATACAATAAAAACGCTCGGCATCCAATGGCACCCGGGAAGAGACAAACTCTCATTTAAGATCGGTCTTCAGGATTCACAAAGGACGACGAAAAGAATGATCCTGTCGGACATCGCTCGTTTATACGACCCCATGGGATGGATTTCTCCGTGCGTCATCATTGGCAAAATCCTCATGCAAGACATTTGGAAACTAAACTTAGCATGGGACAGCGAGCTTCCACCAGCAATCATCTCCGCATGGCATCGCCTGAAGGCAGACTTAAATGTCCTCAATGTCATTGAACTACCTCGCTGGATTAATTTCAACGAGCAGTCGCAAGTCGAAATTCACGGTTTCTGCGACGCATCGGAGAAAGCATACGCTGCAGTGGTATACGTTCGAGTCATCAACAGCAGGGTCGTAACAACAAATCTCCTTCTAGCAAAAACCAAGGTGGCACCGCTGAAAAGTAAATCGCTCGCACGCCTGGAGTTATGCGGAGCTCAGCTACTGGCGCACTTACTGAGGCACACCGTGAAGACAATGGAGTTCCAGTCAGCAAAGATATTTGCTTGGTGTGACTCGAAAATAACCCTGGCATGGATAAAATCGCCTCCATACATACGAACCACATTCGTGGCAAACAGAGTGGCAGACATTCAGGAGCGCATAGATCCTCAGTGCTGGAATTACGTACCGTCGAAGGATAATCCAGCAGACGTAGCTTCAAGAGGACTTTTTCCGACAGATCTCCTTAAGACCGAACAATGGTGGCAGGGTCCTGACTTTTTACAAACGTTTGACGAAAAGCGTTACATGCCACTAGAGACTATGCCCACTAACCTTGAACTAAAGTCTTCGGAAGTCTCAAGGGCAAAAAATGATTTGATCGCATCTGGGTACCCCATTAAAAACATTTTTCAGCTCTGCGTACACTTCACGATCCTTGAAGACAACCCTCTCTTCATTCGTTTCTCCTCATTGCAGCGTTTAATTCGTGCGACAGCATATTGGCTTCGATTCATCAACAATCTACGAGCTCGGATTAGTAAGACGTTACGCCCAAGGACGGGGTCGCTTGCAGTTGAAGAACAATCGGCAGCTCAAAGGCGATTAATACTGATCGTACAACAAGAATTCTTCGGCGATGAAATCAATAAGATCAAGGAAGGACAATTAATACCAAAGGGAAGCAAAATAGCTAGACTTTCGCCAATCATTGATAAAGACGGGATTTTGCGAGTTGGTGGTCGCTTAGAACAGGCTGATTTGCCATACTCACAACGCCATCCAATCCTATTGCCTTCGAGCAATTTTCTGACATCGCTTATCATCCACAATGTTCATATGAGAACTCTGCACGGAGGTCAACAGCTGATGATGGCAACACTTCGAACTGAATATTGGATCATGCACCTCAAATCCAACGTCAAGGCATGCATTCATAAGTGTCTGAAGTGTTACAGGCACAAGGCATCTCAACTCCAACAAAAAATGGGTGACTTACCCGCGTTTCGAGTTAATCAGGCTCGTCCCTTCCAAAACTCGGGAGTTGATTACGCCGGACCGGTGCAATTGAAAGCATGGAAGGGCAGATGCAGCAAAACCATGAAGGCATACATCGCCATCTTTATCTGCTGCTGCACTAAGGCAGTTCACCTCGAACTTGTGAGCGACTATAGCACACCCGCATTTCTTGCTGCTTTCAAACGCTTCACTGCGCGCCGTGGGATCTGTGCGAATCTTTATAGTGACTGTGGAACTAATTTTCAAGGAGCTGCACGAATCTTGGAGGATGAAAGGGGACACACATCCAAACACTGGACCGAGGATATCATCAAACAAGTGCAAGCCAATGGGACATCATGGCATTTCAATCCACCAGCCGCTCCACATTTCGGCGGCTTATGGGAAGCAGGAGTTAAATCAATGAAGCACCATCTAAGGCGTGTCATAGGGCACTATCTGCTAACATTTGAGGAATACGCAACAGTTCTCTCACAGGTAGAGGCCTGTCTCAATTCTCGGCCGCTTTGCCCAATGAATGAAGACCCTGAAGACTTATCAATATTAACCCCAGGGCATTTTCTGATTGGAAGCTCATTACACGCCGTACCTGAACGGAATTTAACTGAAATCAAGCCAAACTACCTGAACAGATGGCAACTTATACAAAGGATGCAGCAGGATTTCTGGAAGAAGTGGAAAGCTGAATATTTGACTCGTCTCCAACAGAGACCGAAATGGCTAAAGACGACTTCAGATATAAAAATAGGCAGTATGGTGCTTCTTCCTGACGAACAAACACCACCTACACTTTGGCGGCTTGCTCGGGTCATAGCAACACACCCTGGAGCTGACGGAATCATTCGGGTCGTCACGATCAAAACCGCAACAACAACTTTGAAACGCCCTATCGCGAAACTCTGCCTTCTTCCAACACTACACTAAACACACGAGGTTTATGTATTTATTCTTTTTTTAATAATATATACGTATACACATATCACATATTCTGATCTTACGCAAAATTAATCTAATCCTATAATTCATTATCGCCACACACCATTCATAAATTGTTCTTCTCCCTTGCATGAACTCACCGAACAATACGTCAATGAGCAACTCAGCAACGGAGTTGTGGAAGACACATACACCCGATCCTGACATCAACAACACCATCCTCAACAAGCTCGGATTAAGGACTGCACCCCTTGACGCTCTTTCTGTGGCCGGGCAGGATGTTGCACCGCAACATTGACAGCAAAATCCAACGTAATAAATCAGACGCACTTCCCGTCGGCAAAGCATCCAGTACTCAAATGCCGACGGCAAAACATACCAGTTGGTGAAATTCTGGGAGGCCAGAAAGTAAAAGCAGAACTCACATAGCAAAATGCGATGTTTATTTGGCTCCTCCCACCAGCACGACATTAGTGTCTATGCATGCGACATCACCTAGCCATCTTAGGCGTTGGATCCGTAGACGCCTGACTAGACTCATGTCGCTGTACAACCTGTATCTCGTACCGTTAAGAAGGTGGGCAATTTAAAAAACCGGCCAATTGCGAGACGGACTCGCGCACGTCGTCGATGGGTAGAGCCAAGACGTGGCAAAGTTGTCGCAACAAGTCAAGCCATCAGACCGCAAAGCGTTTGTAGGTGCAATCTGTCAAAGTGCCTGTCTCTGGGGATTGGTGTCTCATTGTTTACCCCTGGTTAGTAGCACAAAAAGGTTTAAAAAAAATGCAGAATATTGTTAAACGGCTTGAAAGGTTTGCATGTCTCTAAAAGCACTCAATGGGAAGCTGCCAGTGTGGACATACCTGCTGCTGGAATACATTCAACAACATAAATAATGGATAGTCGACGGCTACCACTTGGCCTTTGTTCTTAAATCGTCATTTGTTTCGTCATTTGCACGCAGAGATGCTTAGCAAAAGTGTAATGCCCAGTAATGACTTCCACAAGTCTTCTGCGGTCGATTCTCCTTAAAGCCAGAAGGAATGTTGCTGATTTCTTGCAGGCATCAGGACATACGCGCTTTGCCATCCTGCAACTTGTATAATCCCTCCATCTGCGGTTCAATTCAATTCAATTGGTGTTGTGTGTATTAGTAGGAATTGACAGAGGACGCAAGTAGACCTAGACCTAGATAGGACGAGAGCTGACCAAATTCCGCGTTGGTTGTAGTCCGTAGTAATTCGTTCAAGCACTTTAGTATTGCATACGCAGAGGATGAATTTCGGTTGACCATATACTGTGAGTGTTATGCCTGCAGCAGTACGTCTGGTCACTTTCCATTCACAACTGCGTTGCATACAAATTGTCCGTATAGGAATTACTTTTTCTTGGCTATGAAGCGAATTTGAACCATAAACCTTCCGCTCGGCGGTCGATGATGTTAACCACTGCACCACGGCCACCCCCGACCTAAAGCGGGTTCAGGTCTTGAGAAGCTCTCGTCTGGACCCATTCTGGCGAGTTCATCAGAGATCATATTTCCTATGATCCCAGAATGAACTGGAACCCATACAAGCCTTAGTGAATTTAGTATATCGAGTTTGTTCAAGAAGGACTTGAGTTCATACACA
Organism: Eumerus sabulonum; assembly: GCA_951905685.1. Classification (NCBI taxonomy): domain Eukaryota; kingdom Metazoa; phylum Arthropoda; class Insecta; order Diptera; family Syrphidae; genus Eumerus; species Eumerus sabulonum. The sequence goes on along the minus strand of OX645060.1, from coordinate 248,377,032 downwards.
GCTTTGAGTGCAGCCTTGCTGTCACTGCAGACGCATGTGCTTTTCCCCCTCCACCTATGCTTCACAACATAGTACATAGACATTGGGATGGTGTATATCTCTGATTGGAAGACGCATATTTTCCTAACGAGAAGTTCACGTATGTTTCCGCGCTTAAAGAAGACCCCAGCACCTGACCCCCGCCCAGACCTGGAGCCATCCGTAAAAATGCGAAGACTATACTTTCCAGGTTCAGTATCCAGCCAGAGCCAATCCTAATGCCATCGAAATTCGACTGTGAAATTACAGCGCAGTAGAACAACGGGTGTCAATGCGTCAGAAGGCATATCCATGAGACAGGGGTCGCTGGACAATTCTTGCCGAGTTGTACCAAGAGCCATTTCTCTTCAGATGAGACATGGCTTTCGAAGCACACCCTCCTCTGATAAATATGTCAAGAGCGTTTGTACTGGTGCCTGGACGAAGACGGTAATGTATCTATTGTTTCAAGAGCTAGGCCAAGGAATCAATTCGAAGAAATAAAAAAATATCTTCGTTTCTGTGACAATCTTGTATCAGTCGGATACACATCCGACAAAATGTGTAAGGTGCGACCCCTTGCAGTGGGGTGTTTTTCACCAAAATTTGTCCATGGACGGTTCAATGATGAAGTACTTTGGGCGGCGTCTGGCGGAACAATTCATACGGGGAAAATCAGTGCGATTCGGCAACAAAAATTGGATGGTTACATGTTCGGACGGATACTGTTACGCTTCGACTTTTATTGCGGAACATCTCCAGGAGCCAATCACAAGTAGAACCAAGAAGTGCCCTCTAGGGTTTAAGGAATTGAAAAAGAAAATCGTGCTGATTTTCAGTGTTTGCCCCATAGGATAGAACTATGATAGCGTCCTCCCTCTGAATAAGAAAAATTAGACATTGGCATTCCGCATGGTTTTCAAAGCTACAACAAGGGTATGGGTGGTGTATATCAAGCTGATTCATTGTACCGTACTGCTATACGTGGCAGAAAATGGTGGTGGGGTTTGTTCACGTACATGCTGGATGGAGGGCATGGACTCAGATATACAGGGTAAAGTTGTTGATGGCTCTTAACTTGGCGAAATGACAGCAACGATCCCTGTTTCAATGCCCGTCTGTCAAGTTGACAGACAGAAGCGATATGATAAGGAAAAAAGATTGCGACATCTATTACAGCTGTCACGAAAGATTTCACGTGGTGGGGTGCGAAGGTCATCGACTTTAAGCCTATAAGTGATTGCCTGGCTGTGATCCGCATCAAACGCAGATTTTACAACATCAGCCTCATATGTGCACTTGCCCCTACCGAAAAGGCTGAAAACCCCATCAAAGAGGACTACTATGATCTTTTGGACAACGTCTACGGAGCTTGTCCGGAGTACGATGTTAAAATCGTACTCGCCAACTTCACCGCCAAAATCGGTAAGGAGAACACCCTTGACGGAGTGATCGGAAAGCACAGCCTCCACGATAAAACAACGGATAAGGGCTTCCGACTCAGGGACTATGCGACAGTTTGTAATGCGGTGATAAGGAGCACAATATTTCCCCGCACGCGATCCACACAGCAACCTGGCGATCTCCGGATGGTCAAAGCGCTAACCCAATCGACCATATGCTCATTGATGCAAGACACTCGTCAAACATCCTGGACGTGCGAACATGCAGGGGGGCAAACGTCGACTCTGACCATTTCCTCGTAGCAGCAAGACTCGGAGCTCGACTGTCCAATGCCAGAAAACTGCACCAGCCAACCATGAGGAGGTACAACATCGGACGCCTGAGCACACCGGAGGTTATCAGAGTCTATAGAGAGCAGCTGAGCGAAAGGCTGTCCGGTATGCTTACGTCGAGCACAAACATCAACAATATGTGGTATGTAGGTGTTGACCTAGACTATAGACTCAACTGGAACTCCAATATGAGAAATAAACTCATGAAAGCGACTGTGGCCATGAGGACCTGCCGACGTACCTACGGTAAAACCTGGGGACTTCATCCTAAGGTAGTCCACTGGTTATATACCGCGATAGTAAGACCTATCGTCACCTACGGGTCCACCGTATGGTGGACAAAAATTGAGCAAAAAACTACAATTATTAAGCTTCAACGCCTTCAGAGATTAGCGTGTCTCGGCATCACAGGCGCTATGTCAACCTGCCCCACGGCAGCCCAAGAAGCACTCATTGGACTCACTCCACTGCAGCTTTTTATCAAAAAGGTGCAATCAGAATTCTCTGCTCGGGAACAAATATGCCATGTAGACCAGCAGGCCACATGTCCATTTTACAACACCTTCCCGAGCTAGATATGATTACTACAGACTCGGACGCATTGCCACACACCTTCAACTTTGACAGAAGATTTGAGATACTGATCCCAAACCACTCAGCATGGGAAAACAGTGATCCCCTGCTAAATGTCAAAGGCCTTAGGTGGTACACGGATGGCTCCACGATGGCTTCCGTCGTTGGCGCCGTCATCTTTGGACCAAAACGCAAGATCTAGAAGGCCCTGGGAATAAGCCCCAGCATCTTCCAAGCAGAGCTGCATGCCATCCTAACATGCGTCAATCTAAATCTCGAGACTGGCATCAGAGGAGTAACCATCAACATACTCTCTGATAGCCAAGCAGCGCTTAAAGCGCTGGGTTCGTACAGCACGAACTCAAAAACCGTCAAGGAACGCCATGACGCCCTACAAGACCTCGCCAAAAGAAACAATGTTAAACTTTGGTGGGTGCCAGGCCATAAAGGTATCAAGGGCAATGGAATTGCCGACCAACTTGCCAGGAGGGGTTCCAGTGACAAATATATAGGTCCGGAACCATTCTGCGGCATTCCCGCGTCTAAGATAAATTACTTTTTAGAAAAGTGGGAAAAATTGCAACACCTGTCCTTTTGGAACAGCGTTCGGGGACTCCGTCAATCAAAACGACTTATACTACCCCTGAACAAGCACCCTATTGACATACTCAAACTCTATCAGAAGACTAGTCAGCTATCTAACGGGACACTGCGGTCTGAGATATCATTTAAACAAAATTAGCCTCTCGTCTGAAACTGAGTGTCGGCTCTGTCTTGAGGACGAGGAGACGGCAGAACACATACTGTGTGAGTGTGCTGCTCTCTGCCATCTTAGGAAGCGTATCCTTCTCAGTGAAGTTATGACTCCTGAGGGGATCGCCCTGGCTCCTACGAGAAGCGTTCTCAACTTCATTATAGAAGTGGAGAGGCTACTCGGCTAAGTCGGCTAGCAGGCACAATAGATCTGTAAAGGTCGCAGTGCCGTATTGCTAATGGTAGCACTAGCCCCATTAAAAAAAAAAAAAAAAAAAAAATGTGTGGCTGCATTGCCACTCAGCCGAGAACACCTTAGGCTCCCTACCCCTAGGATACGCCGATGATATTGGCACCCTCCCGCCGGCTCAGCGTCACGTTGTAGAAGCTTTCACGGCGATTGAGGAACAGGCGAAACGAGTAGGTCTTAAAGGGAACGAGGATAAGACAAAGTACATGCTGTCAAGCGAGGTAGTTGATCTAGCTCGGGGCAAAAGTGAACTCCATAAACGACACCACAGTGGAGATCCGGCATAGTATTGTCCTTGGCAACCGCTGCTACTTCGGTTCTTCCAAACAACTTGGGTCAAAACTCCTCACTCGAAGAACCAAAGTTAGACTTTACAAAACGCTTATACTGCCAGTTTTGCTGTACAGAGACGAAAGCTGGACGATAAGCAGGACGGCGGATCAAATTTTAGGTTCTTTCGATAGAAAAATTCTGCGCCGGGTATTTGGTATCGTCTACGAGGAAGTTGAATGGAGGAGAAGACATAACCGCGAAGGCAAGGTCCGCCGACTACATTGGCTCAGTCACATCGAGCGCATGCACCCCAACGCTCCAGCTAAGGTCTTCGACTCCGAGCCTCTTGGTTCGAGAAGAAGAGGAAGACCGAACCTCCGGCATAAAGACCCAGTAATCGCGGATGTAAGAAAAATATTCCAGATTTTATTGAATAAGCAAAAAGTATGTTTATTCTCTTTATGATAACATTACGTTAAGGTCTGAAAAATCTAAGCGGTTATTTGGTACATCAAAACTTCCGTCCATATCCAACGAAGGCATGTCCTTTCCTGGTCCCTGTGGTACTATTTCCTCGATGAGATCCTCCTGCACTATATCATCTTGAAATACACATTCTTGTAAAATTACCTCTTGTTCACCTCCTTCCTGCACCTCACTTTGATTCGCATTTTCCTCAACTACGACTTTCTGTTCCACGATTTGTTCGCTACCTTTGTTAAGTATATTCGAAATAACTCCTTCTTGGATTGTATACTGAATGTTTTTGTGTGGTATGACTATTTTCACTTGCTTCGATGGTAATTCAAGCAAACTATCTAAATCTAACTGAGACGATGTGCGCTTCAATGTAATAGCTGGTTTCGAATAAATCTCAAGTAATTGTGACACATCGGTCATGCGTTCGTCTGCAGAAGCATCTGAAGTATTGGATTGTTGAACGAGATTTTCTATAGTATTCTGATCCAATTCTATGTTTAGTTCGTTTTTCGCGAAATGCAAGTCGAATTCTGGCATAAGCAGACCCATAACGTGTCCAAAATTTTCACAGGCCTGACTCTCGACCAATTGCGGATCAATTACAGGTGCACAGAACTCAAGTTCATTCGATAGTATTATATCAGTTATTTGCTTTTCAAGCGGCAATTGTTTTTCAAAGAGCATTTTCTCCAGTAGAGGAACTTGGGCTATAAAACTTTCGCGAGAAGCATCTCTTCGGTTAGGTTCTTGTCGATCCTTAATGTAGTTTTGAAAAAAGTCCACACATTCCCGGAAATTCTTCGGGTATCGAAAAGACTTTGCAGCCGGATTACACAAATACTGTAGGGCTCGCTTCACTTTCTTCCACTGAATTTTGCATTCTGCAGCACCAAATGGCGGATTAAGAGATGTTTTTCGATGGAATTCGTTCATTTCGTTTGCCACTTCTCCCCACATCCAATTCGTGTAGTCTGGGTCTCCGTAGCTTTCCAAGGCTTTGTTGTACAGCAGCGGATAGTTTCGTATTATGTCAATGAAGCGGGCGTCATTGAATTTTGCATTTTCCTTTTCATCTTTATCAGTAAAATTCAGTGACAATTTCTTGCCCAATTTACTTTCCTGATCCTCTTGGTCCATGTAATCCTTAACGGAGTCCGTCATTTTCTTTTAAATCAGGTAGAGTTATACCTTGCTAAAAGTGAAATTACAAAACCCAAAAAACAAAAACGACTTTCAGGACGGATCAGAGATAAATAAATACATCTGAACGGCAACGGACGTAAATAAATATGGACTGTCATGTGTCATGTGTCATGTCAACCGCGCAGGCGTCTACATGATGCATTACGATGAGTGCGTTCAGCATATGATACGTAAAAATTATTAAAAGTGGAAGTGGGTATGGCGTCCAACATCAGACATCTGTTGGAAGTCTGTGAAGAGAAGTTAAGAGTAAAAACTCAGTAAGTGAAACTAAATATAAATTATAACTTACGAACCCTCAGCTGTCGAAGAACAAAGAGAATACTTTGTGAAGTACCATACAAGTATTTACTTGCTTTACTTACTCAGGCCAGCGATCCATGGAGGATCTAAACCTTAGCTATAGCTGTCTTCCATCCTTGACGGGCACGCTGCTTCCAGTTATCAAGACCAAGATGTCTTACATCCGCGATTACTTGATCTTTATATCGGAGGTTCGTTCTTCCTCTTCCTTTCGAACCAGGAGGCTCGGAGTCGAAGACCCTCTTAGCTGGAGCGTTGATGTACATGTGCTCCGGACTACATCCACAAAGTATTCGCGGTTGTGTCTTCTTCTCCATTCACCTCCCTCACAGACAGGACTAAATATCCGTCGCAGAATTTTTCTTTCGAAGGAACCCAAATACAGCTTTCGGCTCCGTACAGCAAGACTGGCAGAATGAGCGTTTTGTAAAGCATGACTTTGGTCTTCCGAGTGAGGAGTTTTGACCCCAGTTGTTTGGACAAGCCGAAGTAGCAGCGGTTGCCAAGGGCGATTCTATGCCGGATCTCCACTGTGGTGTCATTTGTGGAATTTACGTTCGCCCCGAGGTAGACAAACTCCTTAACTACCTCGAAATTGTAGCTGTCAATTGTTATATTTTGTCCCAGGTGGTGAGCGACGGATTGGTTTTTGCTTGACAGCATGTGCTTCGTTTTGTCCTCATTGACCTTAAGACTAACTTGTTTCGCCTGTTCTTCAATCGCCGTGAATGCTCCCACAATGCCACGGCGAGAACATGCGATGATATCGATGTCTTCCGCGTATCCTAGCAGCCGGACGGACTTGTAGAAGATAGTGCCTTCCCTGTTGACGCCTGCCCGTCGCACTATCTGCTCCAGCACCAGGTTGGAGAAGTCACATGACAGCGCATCTCCTTGCCGAAATCCGGTGCATGTTTCAAACGGTTCCGAAGTCCTGGAACCGAGTTGCACGGTGCATCGCGTATTTTTTAGCGTGGCGCGACACAACTGGATCAGTTTTCCCGGGATCCCGAATTCGGCCATCGCCCCAAACAGTGCTTCACGATGAATGCTGTCGTATGCGACTTTGAAATCGATGAAAAGATGGTGTGTATCGATTCGAAACTCGTTGGTCTTTTCAAGGACTTGGCGAAGTGTGAAAATTCGGTCTATAGTCGATTCGCCGGGCCGGGAGCCGCACTGGTAGCTACCGATTAGTGCGGTGCAAAATGGCTTCAGACGTTCACACAACGCGACATTGAGCAGGGATATACCTCTATAGTTCTGCAAATAATCTGGTGCATGCTCCCTACCAGAACATCGCCGCCAGCCTTGAAGAGCACTGATGGCAAGCTATCTGAGCCTGCGGCCTTGTTATTCTTCAGCTTCTGAATATCTATGCCGACTTCTTCGATGATGAGTGTTAGGATTACTTCAGCGGCTGGAGTTGGGATTTCCTCGGTCCTTACCACTCTCTCTTGGTCATGCTCGTTAAGCAGCTGCTGGAAGTGCTGCTTAAATACATCCACTATTCCCTGCGGGTCGGTGACAAGTATATCCTCGCAGTTTCGAAGAGCCTGGGTGCCCTTTTTGAAGCCCCCTGCAAGGCCTTTGGCTCTCTTGTAAAAGGCTCGTATTTTATGTTTATCCCTATACTCCTCGATATCCTTGAGCTGGGAGGCTGCGAAGATTCTTTTCTTTTGTCGCAGTAGTTTTTTCTCCTCCCTTCTTCTGGCTCGGTACTCTTCTTGCGCTGTCCTGGTTTTCCAGCGCCTTTTGGTACGCCTCGTCGGTTGCTGCCTTTTTCTGCTCACACTCGCCACGGGTTTCTTGTCGGGGGTGGTAGGTATCCTAAGGTGGTTTCGGCTACTTCCTGAATGGCTGAGCGGCAATGCAGCCACATATTATTGGCATTTGTGTTCGACGTAGGCATACCGTAGAGTCTTTCGCTCAGCTGCTCCCTGTAGACTCTGGCAACCTCCGGTGTGCTCAGGCGCCCAATGTCGAACCTCCTCCTGATGGGCTGGTGCAGCTTTCTGACATTGGACAGTCGAGCTTTGAATCTTGCTGCTACGAGGAAGTGGTCAGAGTCGACATTTGCCCCTCTGAATGTTCGCATATCCAGGATGGTTGACGCGTGCCTTGCGTCAATGAGCACATGGTCGATTTGGTTGGCGGTTCGACCGTCCGGAGATCGCCAGGTTGCTGTGTGGATTCGCTTGCGAGGGAATCTTGTGCTACTTATCACCGCATTACGAGCTGTCGCAAAGTCAGCGAGTTGGAAGCCGTTATCTGTTGTTGTATCGTGGAGGCTGTGCTTTCCGATCACTCCGCCAAGGGTGTTTTCCTTTCCGATTTTGGCGTTGAAGTCCCCGAGCACGATTTTTACATCGTACTCCGGACAAGCTCCGTAGGCGTTGTCCAGGAGGTCATAGAAGTCCTCCTTGATAGGGTCTCAGTCTCGTCGGTAGGGGCGTGTGCACATATAAGGCTGATGTTATAAAATCTGCCTCTGATGCGGATCACAGCCAGGCGATCACTTATAGGTTTAAAGAGCAATCAACAACTTTACCCTGTATGTCCGAGCCCATGCCCTCTGAGAGTGGATGAGAGCAGACAATTTCTCGAGGAATTAATGAATATTTACGAGTCTCACCGTTGTGACTGGGATATAATGTGTCCAGAATATATACGTCGGGTCAAAAAAGGCAAAGGTTACCAGGAATTAGTGAATTAGTAATGAAAAAATACAAATTCGCTGTCCATGGTGACTGCGCGAAATTGTGTACTTGAATGATGACTTGCGTGTCAAACAAAATCTACAGTGTGTACATTAGGCACTTCACTCAAAACTGACGTCACTTTTGATCGAAGGTATGTACCGCACTTAAACATGGTAGATTACTGTTAACACCATCAACACCATTACTTCGCAACTAGCGAGTGTAGACGCAGAATTAGATACAATCTTCACGAAAAGCCAATAAGCCCGTATATTAGACGTCACAAAGGTATATATCTGTATAAAAAAATATGAAAGAGACGTTGTATGTTACCTCATCAGTGATCACATTAAAACGGCTAATCCGTTTGAAATAATTTATTGCATGATAACAGATTTTGGTTGCAGGCAGGTTATAGGCATATTACTTTGATGACAAAAAATCTCCATGATGAGATAGTTGATCATCAAAGTGTCCATTGAATTCAAATCAATTATCTTACTTGACAGCAAGTAGGTGAAAAAGTGAATAACAATAATTATGGGAAAAAGGTTTGCAGCTAGGATTAATATATCAAGGACACAATAGGGATCAATGTTTGGAAGTGTTTTATTGGTTGTGGGAAATTATCGAAAGTTAATTTCACAACAATTGAATTTGTTGCAACATTTGATATCTGAACCTATCAGGATGGAAAAGGAGGGGAATAGTAATTTTACAAAAGGGTTTTGCAGCGAGGATTAACTTAACAGTAACACAATAGGGATCATCAAAGCTTAAAGGGTATTTATTATTGTTTGTTCGTAATTATAGAAAAAAGGGTTGCAGCTAGGATTAATACATCAAAAACATAAAAGGGATCAAAGCTGGGAAGTTTACTACTGTTGTGAGATATTGTCGAATAACCTTAGGTCAGTATGTGAGGGAATTTTTTGGATGAAAATCATGTCTATTGTATGGGAGCCCCCCTTAAATATTAATTTTGTTCTGTTTCAATTTCAACTCTCTAACTATAACGGTTCATGAGATACAGCCTGGTGACAGACGGACGGACGGACGGACAGCGAAGTCTTAGTAATAGGGTCTCGTTTTACCCTTTGGGTACGGAAAGAAAGTAGCAGTCTGCAAGTAAGATTTTCGAATGAAATAGTAAATCTGTGCATGCCCGTGGACGGAGAATTACAAGAACGTTGGAATTGTAACACACCACATGAAGATAGAATACCAACTGACACAGTCGGTTGCACATACAAAGCAAATACCTGATGATGGTATTGCAGATATAACTGCCATCACTCCACAGCTCTTGATTCCATCCAAACCAGATCCATCCAGCTGATAAGGAAATTATATATTCATACATTGAGTTCAATAGGTGTTGTCAGTTTATCTCTAGCTGTCCATTTCCACGTCAGTAATCCCTCGTCGAATTTGTTTTGAATCAATTTCACTCTCTTCAACCACCCGACGCAAAAAGAGATTTATTTATTGTTTTAATCCAAACGAAGTAATTAAACTGTAAAGTGTAACCGATCGAAATTAGAGCTGATGACTGTCCTTCCGCTTTGAAATAAGTACATATGTATGTACATACATATATAATACGAGGAGGTAGCGGTGTAAATACTGAAAGCTTCACAACGACTTTGCAATTACGTTGGCTATAAGTGTCTTGTTGCTGCGACATTGATTTTAAATGGGAATTCATAAAGCAATTGAACCATATTAATATAGAGATTTTCAAGGAGGATGTCACCTTCAAATTTGATAACTCTGCCTGCAATTCACCATCATCAAGTAGTGGGCACCCCTCAAGATTGCTTTGTTTTTTGTTAAGGGTCGTAGAGTCCCCTTATAATAAATGTGCGTAATCGTCAAGGTTCACGTTCTCACGCCTGATCCCGGCTTTCTTAGGAGTACTAAAACAATAAAAAAAAAAACAATAAAATGGAATTGAATGCATCCAAAACACAATGCTGTCTTCTGTTGTCAAAGCCTAACACTGACCCAGAGCGATTATCCATGGATGGCGCTTGTACCTCTGAAACCGACAAGCTTTTTACCCTGGGTATGTGCAGTATTGTAGGGGAGAAGGGAGCGAGCAACCAGAGCAAAGAAGTTGATCGCGTTTAACTTGGCAAACGCCAGCTTTGATCTCTGTCCCTGCTCAATCCAAGTTGACACACAGCCTCCGCGTGGCCTCCCCTGGATAGCCATACTAGCACCCGCCAGGTAGTGAACCAATGTGTACAGCGACCCGACCCTTGTTCCTGGGGAAAGAGGAACCTGGCCCTCCAGGTTGGGGGTTGCGCTTAAAACAAAAACTTGTTCAGAAAGAACCAATAGCTTGGGATACGGACGGATTACATGTTGACGACCCCCGCAAACTTCAAAAAGGAAACGAATTTCGGATCTGCACCTGGAACGTTATGTTCCTCAACAGACCAGGTGCAGCCGAACAACTGGTCAACTCTTTGGACTGCTATAAGGCAGACATTACCACGCTCCAAGAAGTGCGATGGGATGGGCCAGGCAAAAAGCGGATGATAAATTGTGATATAAACTACGGAAACTGCTACACAGAAAATAAACAACGCTTATTCGGATGCGGATTTGTAGTTCGAGGCAGACATGAGAAAAAAGTCCTAAGCTTCCGGTATGTAAGCAAACGCCTCATAACTATCTGCATCAAGACCAATCTCGGCAATATAAGTTTATTATGTGTCCACACCCCCACAGAGGAGAATGATGACCGACATAAAGACGACTTCTATGATCTCCTAGGCAGAACATATGCGCAATGTCCCAGCTATGACACCAAAATCGTTCTAGGAGATTTCAATGCGAAGCTGGGTAAGGAAGCTATTTTTGAACGGGTCATTGGAAAGCACAGCCTACACAACACCACGTCAGAAAACGGACTAAGGCAAGTAGACTTTATAGCGGAACATAACCATAACCTGGTAGTAGCAAGTACACGATTCCCACACCTCAACATCCATAAGGGGACCTGGCGGTCTTTCGATCAATCGACAACCAACCCAATTGATCATATTGCGATCGACGGCAGACACTCCTCCAGCATCCTAGATATCCGAACCTTTCGAGGAGCCAACATCGACTCGGATCATTACCTTGTTGTAGCCAAGGTACGGATGCGAATTTCTCGGAATCAACGGAGTCGAGTTAGGACACCAAAATTTAACGTAGGAAAGCTGCAATCGCAGGAGACCGCCAGGACCTTCGCCGATCAAGTCTCCCTCAAGCTCTCTTAGGTCCCGATGCAATCTGCAGAAACCATAGAACAGCAATGGAGTCATTGTCAGAAAGCCATTAGAGAGGCTGCCTCAGATATACTCGGTTACGGGCCACCACCGTCGAGAAACCCCTGGTGTGATGATGAGTGCAGACAGGCCAATGTAGAGAAACAGAATGCATACATGGCCACATTGCATCGACGGACGAGAGCAGCCCGCGAGCTCTATGAACAGAAAAAGAGGGAGAAGCATGCGCTTCTGAGAAGGAAAAAGAAGGAGCACGAGAAGCGCGAGATCGAGGAGATGGAGAGATGTTACGGCAGGAACGACGTTCGAAAATTTTACCAGAAAGTAAAACGAACATGTCAAGGCTATAACGCCAGAGCAGAAGCCTGCAGGGATGAGAACGGACAACTAGTAGTGGAGTCACAGTCGATGCTGAGACTGTGGAAGGACCACTTCTGCAGACTGTATAACGGCGATGATAGTCAAAATGCCGCCGTCAGGCAGAGCGAACCCTTCACAATGGACGAAGACGAAGGAGAATCCCGTCCACCCGACCTAGACGATGTTAAGATAGCGATATCGAAACTTAAGTCTTATAAAGCTGCTGGAGCAGACGGACTCCCCGCGGAGCTGTTTAAAGCAGCTGGCGATGAGCTTGTTAGGAACATGCACCAACTCATCTGCAAGATATGGTCGGAAGAACGCATGCCCGATGAATGGAATCTCAGTATCATTTGTCCGGTCCATAAGAAAGGAGACCCCAATGACTGCGCCAATTAGAGAGGGATAAGCCTCCTAAACCTTGCGTACAAGATCCTCTCTGCCGTACTGTGTAAGTACCTGAAACCGTTCGTGGACAATATGATAGGTTCCTACCAGTGTAGTTTCAGGCCAGGAAAATCCACGATAGACCAAATATTTTCACTACGGCAGATCTTGGAGAAGACCCATGGAGAAGATTCAGGTCGACACGCACCATCTTTTCGTCGACTTTAAAGCCGCGTATGACAGTGTTTATAGAGACGAGCTATACAGAGCCATGTCATGTTTTAACATTCCTGCCAAACTCGTCAGACTATGCAGGATGACTACGGAGAACTCTCGCTGAACTAACCGACCCCTTTGATGTTAAAAAAGGTTTTAGACAGGGGGACGCACTGTCATGTGATTTCTTTAACATCATACTTGAAAATATCGTGCGGGACTCTGCGGCCAATACCAGAGGTGCGATCTACTTCAAGTTCACACAATTGCATGCCTACGCAGATGACATTGACGTTATTGGACGAACAAAGCGAGACGTCATTGAGGCGTTCGCAGGCATTGAAGCAGGAGCGGCGAAAGTGGGTCTAAGGGTAAATAGGGACAAGACCAAATATATAGTAAACTAGAGACCACTTGTTTATAAAAACATACACTTTATTTCTGTTTTCGTATATTGCAATTGGGTCTTCTTCTCTCCTCGGCTTCTTTTCTTGTTGAAGGTCGGCAGCAAAAAGAGAACGAGTCAGCGAGCTTGCCTTACAGCTTTGTCTTTTTAGAAAAGCTTGACGAAGTCGTTAAAGTTGTGCTTTGACATTCGTAGACAAATGTCTACGAGTCAGCGAGCTTGCCTTATAGCATAGATAAATTAACAAGATGGAAAACTTTCGTACGTCTGCCCTGTGATCCCCGCAAGGGTTGGTTGTTGTATTTGTAATTAAAGCGGCCCCTAGACGCCTAATAATATTGTGTAATATTTGATATTGCACAATATTATTGTTCGTCTGTAGATAATATTGCAAGATTGTGCGATATATTGCGGAAAATCGGAACGCTTTTGACTTTTAATACAAATATGACCGGTCCACTAAATTATTGGGAAAAATATTGAAAAATCTGGGGCAGCAAGCCAATAAAATTGTGCAAAATGTTGCACAATAATATTGAGCGTCTAGGGGCCGCTTTAAAAACGACGCTGTTGACTTAGAGTCAAGACGTCGGAACAAGGCAGAATGACATAGTCAAGACGCCGTCAAATCGAAACGAGTTTGTAGGGGCTAGTTGTCAAAATGCCTGTCAAAGCCATCGAGATTGCCATCTCGTTAATTTATCTATGCCTTATAGCTTCGTCTTTTTAGAAAAGCACAAAGGAAGGAAGCTAGAGCTTGACGAAGTCGTTAAAGTTGTGCTTTGACATTCGTAGACAAATGTCAACGAGTCAGCGAGCTTGCCTTACAGCTTTGTCTTCTCAGAAAAGCACAAAGGGAAGGAAGCTAGAGCTTGACGAGGTCGTTAAGGTTGTGCTTTGACATTTGTCAAGCACGGCTTTAACGAAAGTGTTTAAGGCGGATGTTCATCCTGCGATTATATTACAATATGCTGTCATCCAAGAAAGACGCACAACACCGACGTCTTGATCAGAACGTCACTTTCGGCAGCTATATTTTTGAAGTAGCCAAGGACTTCGTCTACCTTGGCTCGATAGGGACAAGCAGCAATGACACCAGCACTGAGATAAGACGCAGAATGTCTCTTGCCAATCGCTACTTCTTCGGGCTCATGAGGCAAAACCTTAGTCATCCCGGTCCTCCTCTACGGCGCTGAGGCTTGGACGTTATCAAAAGCGGATGACGAGGCTCTTGGACGTTTCGAGAGGAAAATTCTGCGTGCAATCTTTGGTCCCGTTTGTGTAAACGGAGAATGGAGGAGGAGATTCAACCAAGAACTGTACGGGCTGTACAGCGACATCGACCTGGCTAGACGTCTTCGGATCCAACGTCTAAGATTGCTAGGCCATGTAAAGCGAATGGACATCAACGCTCCGGCCCGAAGAGTCTTCGACTCCAACCCCGAGGGACGACGCAGCAGAGGACGACCGCATTTAAGGTGGCGCGCACATTCAACCGAATGGGCGTGCGGCTGGCCAAAGATCGGGCCGGCTGGAGAGGCTTCTTGTTGAGGCCCTGGTTCACCCCGAAACGTAGCGCCATCAAAGAAGAAGAAGATGTACCGTTAACTTATAGGGAAGCTACACATTGTAAAACCTAAATGTATGTTTTGCTTAAACGATTAACCATTTGATTTGGAGCATAACTGGTGGATACCATGTAACTGTGCTAATTACTATGTCGCCACGTATACAGATGGTATATCTGATATATTTATCAGAGGGTGTGCTCTGAAAGCCATGTCTCGTCTGAAGAGAAATGGCTTTTGGTACAACTCGCATAGGAATAGCGGTGTCCTTGCGCAAGAATTGTCCTGCGACCCCTGTCTCATGGACATGCCTTCTGACGCATTGAACCCCGTCATCCTATTGCGTCGTTATTTCACAGTAGAGTTTCCATGGCGTCAAGATTGGCTATGGCTGGATACTGAACGTGGAAAGGATAGTCTTCGCATTTTCACGGATGGCTCCAGGTCTGGGCGGGGGTCCGGTGCTGGAGTCTTCTTTGAACGCGAAAACATCCGACTGCACTTCTCGTTAGGAAAGTATGCGTCTGTCTTCCAATCAGAGATATACGCAATTCCAATGGCCATGCACTATGTTGTGAAGCACAGGTGGAAGGGGGAAAGCATATGCGTCTGTAGTGACAGCCAAGCTGCACTAAAAGCTGTGTGTAACCCCTTAACTAGCTCCAAATTAGTGCTTGAACTCAAGTCCTTCTTGAACAGAGTCGGCAGACTAAATTCATTGAGGCTTGTATGGGTTCCAGGTCACTCTGGAATTCCAGGAAATGAGATCTCTGATGAACTCGCTAGAATGGGTTCAGAGGAGAGCTTCTCAGGACCTGAACCCGCTTTAGGTCTACCTGCGTCCACGGTAAATTCCTACATTAACGATTGTGTATTTAATACACACAACCGTAGATGGAGGGATTGTCCGGGTTGCAGGATGACTAAGCGCGTACGCCCTGATGTCTGCAAAAAATCTGCAGCATTCCTCCTGTCTTTAAGGAGAATCGACTGCAGAAGGCTTGTGGGAGTTATCACGGGCCATTACACTTTTGCCAAGCATCTCTACGTGCTCGGCATCAGTGAGACGCCTACCTGTGCTGCATGTGGCGAAGAGGATGATGACACTGCAGAGCATTTCCTCTGTGATTGTCCCGCCTTTGCTCGCATACGGTGGCGCACCCTTGGAGCCGACGTGGTGTGTGCCGAATCCCTTAGCTCTACATCACTGAAGCTTCTTCAAATTTTTCTCCGGAAAACGGAGAAAATACAGTAATGTAAGGTGTCTGTCTGGAGTACAATGGACCAGTGTTTGCGTCTGAGTGCTCCAGCGGATAGCAGAAGCGTTCAACAAAAAAAAAAAAAAAAAAAAAAAATACGGATGGTACGGAACCCTTGTTCTGCGAGGCCTGTCAGAATGTTCATAACCTCGTCGATCGTAACCCCACAGAAAGTTGACTGTGACCGGCTTAATTGTCTTGTTTTATAATTTTGCTGGATATTCATTTTCCAAATAAAAATTATGTTCACATAACGCAACAAAAAGAGAAAATTAAAAAACGAACATTTGAATTGCATTCGTGCGGTGTAGGTATGGTTTTAGTGAATACCAGTAGAGCACCATCTATTGGCGTCGACCAAAGCACAAAAACCATAGTGACCAACATACGTAGGTAGACAAATTATTCTCTCCCTCTCTCTCTCTCTCTTTCACAAAATTTCATTTGTCATCCCAAATGTCTCAACCACCAGATGTCACCCCGGTTAGATGTACTCAATGACAGTGACAGTTGGAAACAAGAAAAGTGGAAATTGTGGTACTATCAACTATCAACAAAGCAGTGCTTCTTTTCAGTGCGCTCTCCCATATTTTCCATTGACAAATTGAGTCCTTTATTACTGATAAGTGTTTAATCTAAAATTTACAGTTGGAATAATAGTGCGTGTTTTGTAGTTGCCGTGTCACAATGTCCTTATAACCCTTAGTGAATTTTAAGTTTATCTTGTGGTGCAACATTGAAAATTTTTAGGTGTCTGCTCTCGATTCCTTTTTTCTTATTCTCTTGTAAGTCATTTAATTCGGTATCTCGCGCGCTGAGATATGAGATTCAAGGATAGAACAAGAGAGTCCATCGTTCTATTGTCGTCGGTAGTGGGGTGAAGTGGGTTAATCCGTTGTGTAATTGTTGTTGTCTGGTTGTTTTCGGGGTGTGTTCGCTCTTGTGTTTATCAAGTTTTACATGAGAAAAGTTCAAATTTTACCAATTTAGTTCTATTGTGTATCTTAATTGGAGATGTTTTCTTCTTCTTTGCGAATTTGAAATTGAGATTTTCAAACGAATCGTATAGTCTCGAACATGTTTTGTCAACGGGAGGATATTTTCCGTAGTACATCCTGGTTCTTGGCGTAAAGCTCCCAGTGGGCAAGTGCATTGATACATACATATATGTATATTGTTTTTTTTTTTTTTTTCTGTGGCATTGGAAAAGAGCAGTCAAATATTGCTCTCTTAGCAGTAATTGATAAAACTGACACCTGCTCTCTTGCTTTTGAATTGCACGCAAAGGTTCAGATATGTACATACATATGTATGTTCGGTAAAACTACTATTCAAAAATGATTCTTTTTTAACGTCGTTCAGACGAGGACAGGTCCAGTGAAATTTAGATGTACATATGTATGTACATACATGGGTATTATCTTTTCATGTACTCACGTGAGGCTAACTCATTGACATACATACCTAAGGCGTGTGTCATGTATTTGCAATCAATTGTCAAAATTCCTGCAAGCTTGCAACGTTATGGCTTAATGATACATGATACCATCTAACTACATAAATCTATAGATTCCACTCATACATACTTAAGCGATTAGAATTATATTTGTATGTACAATTCAAGGTAACGGTTTTGAAATTTTGCCCTTGCATTATTAAGCTTCAAGGGAACCGAGAGAATTCAAAATGTTGCGTATACGCCAGAGTAGGTATTTCTATTTGCTGCAAGATTGATAAAATTTACGTTCTCTTAAACTCACTGTTAGTTTTACTTCTCTTCCCCAAATGACTCCTTTTGGTACTCTTGCCTTTGAAATTCTGAATTCCCTCTTCGAGGATTCTATTCGTGTCTGTTTGCCGGTCGTTTACGTCCAGAGTTGTAAAAGGCAGTGTTGGGAATTTCATATAAGTATGTAGACGTAATCGCGGTTAATAATGTGCATACATACATACATACATATGTACCTATGTGAATAACATAAATCGTTTTTAAAATAATTTGCCTGATAAGATAGCGGTGAGGAACAAACATTCCTTTGAAGCTTAAAAGTGCTTGAAAAATAGGAATGGTCCCTCTTAACATAATCGGGGTGTAGTTGAAAATTCAATACGACTACATATACTACTTGCATACATCCGTATGCACACACCTGTATGTATGTATGCGTTTGTGTGTAGGGACTCATAAATGAAGGTGCAATGAACATAGGTTTATTCATATACATATTTCCGGTCTTATTTGGTGTTAGTGAACATGGAATTGGGATTAATTAGGGAAAAACATTGTGCATTGTGTGCTAACATTCAATCTTCAGAATCGTAGCCAATCCAGCTCGTGACACTTTATACTCCTATATTATGTAGGATTTTTTAAGTTTAATTTAAATATATATATTTGCAAAGCTTAAGAAGTAGGAAGACATATCTATCCTCACATACTTTTCTTTGAGAATAAATATAGTAAACCTTGTACGTACGGTGTTTTAGGCAAACAAGAGCACATCTAGACACTTTAATGTAATCATGTATGCGTTGACCGGCTTTTCTAAAAGAGAAAATAAACAAAACAATCGTATAACATCGTAATATCATTGTGTTGGACGGGGTGCAACGGCCATTTTATTATCGAACAACTACGTTGCAACAGTTGGCGTAAGGCCAATAGTAAAAAGCTATTGCTCAGATTCCCCTTCGGCAATAAACATCGAAAAGACAAACTGAAAAAAAAGAAAAAAACCTCTCAGAACACGAAAAGTAAAAGAGAAAACAAATCCTTTTTGGTCCTTCGAATTTTTCAATGGATTAAGTTGCAACTGTTTGAATAGATTTTTTTGTTTTTTTATCCTTTACTCCGAAAACTATGCATCCTCGGTTATACATACACATGTGCGTTTAAGTACAGAGATTTGTGAACACCCTTTGTCACTTGATCCTTTATATCTAACTTTAAATCCGTTTTTGGTCCTTTTGTGCATATATTTAAAATAGACGGCGAGGGGATTTTACACATACATATATGTGAAATCCAAGTGTTTCCTCAAGAACAGTGTTTTATGCTCAACGATTGTGTGTTTTGAATTATATACAAGGATCTCAACAACTATACATAAATCACTGACAATGGCTGAAGACGAGGTGCTTTTTGATGATGTGTACGAGCTGTGCGAGATAATTGGAAAGTAAGTATCTGCACCAATTACTTTTTATATTTGTTTTGCTCATGTTTTTATACTGGTCGTTCTATCGATGCTAATTACAATCAAGTGATTTTCACTTGTAACAATGTACATATGTATGTGAGAACCGCATAGCCTTGGTTAACCCTAGAAGGGTAACCTTCGTCGATTCGTCGAACATGAATTTTATTTTTTTAGTTTTCTCCTTAGTCCTCTCACTGATAGGATCCTCTTTTCGTGTAACCCTAGCCATCTCTAAGTGCTTTTAGTGTGTGGACGTACGGTAGTGTACCTGCTTGGGTAAGTGCATTTTTTATTGAAAAACGGCGCAAATGTTCGTCGAAACGACGAAGGTTACCTTTTATGTAACTTTCAGTGCACGATCAGATTTTTAATAAGCAAGTTAACGCCATTACTGGTGACGAACGGGTTGGCTGTCGCGGCCGCCTTCCGGATCGCCGTTTATGTGCAATATTGCATTGATAATGCAATATACTGCACATTGTGTTTCTTGCAAGGGCATCATAAAATGGCGAAGATCGGGGCGAGCTGACTAACTATGCGAAACGGGCAGTACAGCTAGGCCAGGCGCAAATTGAGACACGTATAGCGCGTGTGAGAGGGCATGGGCTCAGAAATACAGGGTGAAGTTGTTGATTGCTCTCAACCTGGCGAGATGCCAGCAACGATCCCTGTTTAAATGCCCGGGTCAAGTTGACATACGGCCTCCTCGCGGCGCCCTCTAGATAGCCTCTTCAACAACCGTTGGGAGGTGAACAAACGTATGCAGCGACAAAACCCCGACCAGAATGGCGGTTAACAATCCGCCCACGTAAAAAAAAAAAAACAAAGTTATGAATGAGCAAGATGCCTCGGATACACGGACGGATACTCGACGACGACAACGCACGAAAAAGGAACACGAGTATGCTCATGGAATGTCAGAACCCTGTACACTCCCGGAGCTGCTCATAAACTAGAAGGAATCCTCACGCAGTACAAGGCGGATATTACTGCGGTCCAGGAAATACGCTGGATATGAAACGGTATGATTAGGAAGAAAAATTGCGACATTTATTACAGCTGTCGCAAAAGGTTGCACTTACTGGGATGCGGATTTGTCGTGGGAAAGCGGTTAAGGTCGAAGGTCATCGACTTTAAACCTATAAGTGATCGCCTGGCTGTGATCCGCATCAGAGACAGATTTTATAACATCAGCCTTATGTGTGTACACGCCCCTATCGACGAGGCTGAAGACCCTATCAAGGAGGACTTCCATGACCTCCTGGACAACGCCTACGGAGCTTGTCCGGAGTACGATGTAAAAATCGTGCTCGGGAACTTCAACGCCAAAATCGGTAAGGAAAACACCCTTGGCGGAGTGATCGGAAAGCACAGCCTCCACGATACAACAACAGATAACGGCTTCCGACTCGCTGACTTTGCGACAGCTCATAATGCGGTGATAAGTAGCACAAGATTCCCTCGCAAGCGAATCCACACAGCAACCTGGCGATCTCCGGACGGTCGAACCGCCAACCAAATCAACCATGTGCTCACTGACGCAAGGCACGCGTCAAACATCCTGGATGTGCGAACATTCAGAGGGGCAAATGTCGACTCTGACCACTTCCTCGTAGCAGCAAGATGTCAGAAAGCTGCACCAGCCCATCAGGAGGAGGTTCGACATTAGGCGCCTGAGCACACCGGAGGTTGCCAGAGTCTACAGGGAGCAGCTGAGCGAAAGACTCTACGGTGTGCCTACGTCGAACACAAATGCCAATAATATATGGCTGCATTGCCGCTCAGCCATTCAGGAAGTAGCCGAAAGCACCTTAGGATACCTACCACCCCCGACAAGAAACCCGTGGTATGATAGCGAGTGTGAGCAGAAAAAGGCAGCAACCGACGAGGCTCTATGTCGCATACAAGATTCTGTCCAGCGTATTGTGTGAACGTCTAAAACCATACACACCATCTTTTCATCGATCTCAAAGCCGCATACGACAGCATTCATCGTGAAGAACTGTTTGGGGCGATGGCCGAATTCGGGATCCCGGTAACACTGATCCAGTTGTGTCGCGCCACGCTAAAAAACACGCGATGCACCGTGCAACTCGGTTCTAAGACCTCGGAACGATTCGAAACATGCACCGGATTTCGGCAAGGAGATGCGCTGTCATGTGACTTCTTCAACCTGGTGCTGGAGCAGATAGTGCGACGGACAGGCGTCAACAGGGAAGGCACTATCTTTTACAAGTCCATCCAGCTGCTAGGATATGCGGATGATATCGACATCATCGCGTGTTCTCGCCGTGGCATTGTGGAAGCATTCACGGCGATTGCAGAACAGGCGAAACGAGTGGCAAAACGAAAACAATGAGGGCAAAACGAAATACATGCTGTCAAGCAAAAACCAATCCGTCGCTCACCACCTGGAACAAAATATAACAATTGCCAGCTACAATTTCGAGGTAGTTAAGGAGTTTGTCTACCTCGGGGCAAACGTAAATTCCACAAATGACACCAGGGTGGAGATCCGGCATAGAATCGCCCTTGGCAACCGCTGCTACTTCGGCTTGTCCAATCAACTGGGGTCAAAACTTCTCACTCGAAAGACCAAAGTCATGCTCATTCTGCCAGTCTTGCTGTACGGAACCGAAAGTTGGACGATAAGCAGGACAGCGGAGCTGATTTTGGGTTCTTTCGAAAGAAAAATTCTGCGCCGGATATTTGGTCCTGTCTGTGAGGAAGGTGAATGGAGAAGAAGACACAAACGCGAGCGCTACGAGCTGTACCAAGATGTGGATGTAGTCCGGAAGGCAAGGATCCGTCGACTACACTGGCTGGGCCACATCGAGCGCATAGACATCAACGCTCCAGCTAAGAGGGTCTTCGACTCCGAGCCCCCTGGTTCGAGAAGGAGAGGAAGACCGAACCTTCGGTATAAAGACCAAGTAATCGCGGATGTAAGACATCTTGGTCTTGACAACTGGGACCGTCAAGGATGGACCGCAGCTATAGCTCAGGCACAGATCCTCCATGGATCGCTGGCCTGATAAGTAAGTAAGTAACATACATAACTACATACCTACATATGTACATATGTATGTTGTTATTAAATTAATTGTGAATTTTTCTCTTATGTTTTCTTCGAACGCCAAGGGCCAATAGGGATACCTTAAGGGTGTGATAAAAAAAAGATTCCCTTGAATGCCTCTCAAAACTCGTAGCTCAGAGTGGTTAATAACTTGTACGAGTACATGTACTATCTTATTTTTGCTTAGGGGAAAAATAAATCACATATGGCATAGGTGTTTCAAGTAGCTTGGATTCTGACCCACCATAGGCTATTATGGCGATATTTTCTTATATACATCGTACTTATCTCGCTACACAACCTGGTGGGTGGATGATGTACTAAATTTATTGGCCTATTTGCAGGCAGAGTTTTAACCTTTCTGCAAGTGTCAGATACATTTTCAACATTTAACATTTGGATTGGGTTCGTCTGGATTAAATAAAAAATAATGTGCGAAACTTTGAATACATTTTCCACTTGCCCTCCATTTTATCCAAGTAACTGAGATCAAAAAGAATTTCAAACTTTGCTTTTAACATCCTTGTACTCGTACTTCTATCCTGTCATACAGGAAAATATGTTATTTGGCATGGAACTTATGTTATAAATTCTATGCGCTAAAAATCTGCTCTCGTGAAGCTAATATTTTCTGTCTGTGTTACTTGACTAACAAGTAATGAAAAAGCCGACACACTCGCCAAACAAGGAACGGCGCTACAATCAATCGTGGCTTGTGAGGGAGTACCCCTTGCAACCATTAAACATTATCTGACCAATCTCGCCAGGGCCAAGACGTACTTGAGATGGACACAGGGACATACCTGCGTCATCACCAGGTAAATCTGGCCTCGGCTTGACAGTCAACGCACAAGGAGTATAATCTCCCTAAAAAGAACTGACATCCACAAAGTCATCGGTGTCATCACAGGACACTGCCTTATTGGCAGACACGCACACAAACTAGGAATAGTTCCGAATGATTTCTGCAGAAGCTGTCAGGACGAGGAGGAGGTTGAATCCATTCACTACATTCTCTGTGCCTGTCCAGCTCTTTGCAATATCAGGAAACGTTACCTAGGCTCTTACTTCCTTAACGGCCTGACAGATGTTCAGAAAGTAGGGATACTGGATCTTCTTAACTTCTTAAGATGCACAAAATGGTTCCACGAATAGGGCGGTAAAATCCCCTCGTAGCTGTACAACGGGCCTCCCTGGCCTATGTGCATTCTTTTCAATTCTGGGAAGGCTACGACCCCAATAGTGTATGTTCAGTAAACTTAAAAGCAAGGTTTTAAAGTCAGCTCTTTACAAAAATCCATTGCATCAATACCCACCGTGTCATTACCTCAAGTTTGTCCACATAGAGTTATAGATTTTTTAGAGATGCACATACATTTTTGAAATCTCGTAAGCTTTATCACCTTTCCTACTCTTCTGGGCTCTATCCGAGTAGGTAGGAAACAGCATTTGTCCAGTCCATTCCAAAAATAGGCGAATCTTCTTCTCTTTCCAATTACCCACCTATTTGACTAAAGTCCTTTCTTTCCAAAGTCATGGAAACGCTGATAATGAAATATCCCGAGTCGCAGGAGCTCCTAAATTACCGGCAGTATGGTTTCCGCAGCAATAGATCCACTGGTGATTTGCTTGCACATCTCAGCGAGAATTAGAATCGTTCGCCCCACCGGTGAGAACAAAATAGTTATACTTGACACATATTTCGAAAACATTTGACAGAGTTTGGCATGAAGCCCTTCTGTCGGTAATGCGTGCATTCGGGATCGAGGACCCCCTTCTTCTGTGCAATAGAAGCTACCTTTGGAATCGTTAAATTCAAGTTGTCTTCGACGGATTCAAGTCTGATATTCAATTTGTAAATGCTGGTGTTCCCCAGGGCTCCGTTTGTCTCCAACACTCTTTCTCATTTTTATAAATGATCTCTTGTCTGCCACTTCTAATCCCATCCACTCTACTTTACGACCCTGCACTTCGGCTGTACATAACGAGTGGCAGCGTATGTTCTCTTCTTCTTCTTAGTGGGCGCTACAGTTCGGGGTGAACCTGGGCCCAACCAACATGCCCCTCCATCTAGCACGATCTTTTGCTAGCCTTTTCCATTGCCGCACACCCAGTTGGCTGAGGTCCCCTTCCACCTGTGTGCGCCATCTTAAGTGCCGCCGTCCTCTGCTTCTTCTTACCTCGGGGTTGGATTCAAAGACTCTCCGGGCTGGAGCTGTGGTGTCCATTCGCTCTACATGGCCCAGCCATCTTGGGCGTTGAATCCGTAGACGCCTGATTAGACTCATGTCGCTGTACAGCCCGTAAAGTCCGTGGTTGAATCTTTTCCTCCATCCCCCGTCTGCGTTTGTAGGCCCGAAAATCACGCGCAAAATCTTTCTCTCGAACCGACCAAGGACCTCCTAATCCGCTTTTGATAGTGTCCATGCTTCTGCGCCGTACAACAGGACCGGGATGATAAGGGTCTTATATAGAGTCAACTTTATCGTTCGGAGGGCTCTATTACTGATTTGATTTCGGAACTGATGTCGTTGTTCCAGGTCACTGCGGAGCCAAGGTAGACGAAGTCCTTAACTACCTCGGACTTATATCTGCTTATACAAACGTTCTGGCCAAGACGTCGGTGGTGAGCGTCCTTTTTTGATGGCAGCATATATTTAGTTTTGCCCTCGTTTACCGCCAGACCAACTTTCGCCGCCTCGAACTCAATACTAGAATATGCCTCATTGACATCTTGCTGTCACCTACATATTATGTCAATGTCGTCGGCGTATGCAAGGAGTTGCGAGGATTTGAAATAGATTGTGCCTCTTGTATTGGCCAGTGATTTTTGCACAATCGTTTCATTTTTTGACATCGAAACTATCGGTAAGGTGTTCACCGATTCGGATGGAGCAGCGAGCATTCTCCAAAGTCATCCTGCAAAGTCTGACGAGTTTAGCAGGTATGTCAAAGGTAGACATAGCGTTGTATAGCTCGTCTCTAATTACGCTGTCGTATGCGGCTTTGAAGTCGACAAATAGGTGGTGAGTGTCGACTTGAAATTCATTGGTGTTTTCCAGGGTCTACCGTAGTGTGAACATTTGGTCGATGGTGGACTTCCCTGGCCTGAATCCGCACTGATAAGGACCTATCAGCTTATTTAAAAAAGGCTTCAGGCGTTCACACAAAACGGCAGAGAAGATTTTGTAGGCGATGTTAAGGAGACTTGTTCCTCTATAGTTGGCGCAATCAGGGGGGTCTCCTTTCTTGTGGATCGGGCATACGATGCTGAGACTCCATTCCTCGGGCATGCTTTCCTCTAACCATATCTTACGGATGAGCTGGTGCATGCTCCCAACCAGCTCATCCCCAGCTGCCTTGAAGAGCTCAGCAGACAGTCCGTCTGCGCCAGCAGCTTTATTCGACTTGAGCTTCGATATGGCAATCTTAACTTCGTCGAGGTCAGGGGGACAGAATTCTCTGCGGTCTCCGTCGATTAGAAATGGATCATTCTGCCTGACAGCGGTATATTGACTAACATCGCCGTTATACAGTCTGCAGAAGTGGTTTTTCCATATTCTCAGCATCGTCTGCGGTTCTACTACTAGGTGTCCGTTCTCATCCCTTCAGGCTTTCGTTCTGGCTTTATATCCTTGGCATGTTTGCTTTATCTCTTGATAAAACTTTCGAACGTCACGCCTGCAGTAACACCTCTCCAAATCCTAAATCGCGCGTTTCTCGTGCTCTTTCTTCTTTCTTCTAAGAAGCTTATGCTCCTCCCTTCTTTTTAACTCGTAGAGCTCACGAGCTGCTCTTGTTCTTTTATGCAGCGAGGCCTTATAAGCATCCTGCTTCGCTGTTTGAATCATCCTGCACTCGTCATCGAACCAGGTGTTTCTTTGTGGTGGGGCCTTGAAACCCAAAACTTCGGATGCGGAGCTTTTCAGGGCTTGTTTGCAAAGGCTCCACTGCTGTTCTATTGGTAGCGTGGTGGATTGAGGTGTATTGGAGAGCTTAAGGGAGACGCGATCGGTAAAAGCACGAGCGGTATCTGGCGATAGTAGCTTTCCGACGTCATAACTTTGTATTCTTACTCTACTCCGTTGCGTTCGTGTTATCCGTAAGCGCATCTTGGCTACTACAAGATAGTGGTCCGAGTCGATGTTAGCCCCTCGGAAAGTTCGGACATCAAGAATAGTGGAGGAGTCTCTGAAGTCGATCGCGATGTGATCAATCTGGTTGGTAGTCGATTGATCAAAAGACCACCTGGTGCCTTTGTGTATATCGAGGTGCGGGAAGCGCGTACTGGCTAGAAGGAGATTTCGCCCCGTAGCAAGATCAATCAGCCTGTGTCCGTTATCGGAGGTGGTGTTGTGTAGGCCTTGTTTGCCGATGACTCGTTCAAAGATGCTTTCTTTACCCAGCTTAGCATTGGAGTCTCCTAGTACAATTTTGATGTCATAGCTGGGACATTGGGCATACGTTCTGTCTAGCAGATCGTAGAATTCATCTTTGGCATCCTTGTCTTCCGTGGGGGCGTGGACGTAGATCAGGCTGATGTTAAAAAATGTTGCCTTGATACGGATTGTTATGAGGCGTTCGCTCACATGCCGAAAGCTTAGGACTTTTTGCCTTAGTCCACCTCGAATAACAAATCCGCATCCAAACAATCGTTGCCCCCTCTCCCTATAGCAGTCGCCGTAGTAAATATCGCAGTTTTTCATCCGCTTTATACCCGGTCCATTCCATCGCATTTCCTGGATGGCGGTTGTGTCCGCTTTATAGCGGTCTAGAGCGTCCGCATGTTGTTCGGCTGCACGTGGCTTGTTTAGGGACCTAACATTCCACTTACAAAGCCGAGGATCATTGTCCTTTTTTCGTTTTTTGCAAGGGTCGTCAAAATAATTCCGGTCCGTTATATCCGAGGCTTGTGGTTGTTTCGGAGTTTGTGGTTTTTTTTACGGTTACGGCTTACTAGGCCGTAGCCCAACCGACTAATCCTGTTTTTTGGCGCAGGAGGCTCGGCATTCGCCCTTCCCCGTATGCAATATCCACCGGAAATCTCCAGATGGCACCACGAGGAGGTGGGGATAGGACTTACTAACAGTACCGCAAGATGTTCGACTGCGGTGGCTCTTCTCGATTTTTAGCAGACCAGCATCCGTCGGATAGATGCTACCCCTACGAGGCCTTTGTTAGTCCTTTGCCATCCAGTCCTTTGCCAGGCAGCGTATGTTAAGCTCATTAAACTCCAATATTGACAGCATCCACCAAGGGGGTAAGGACAATAGAGTGGAAGTTAATGCATCCAAAACACAATGCTGTCGTTCAAGCGCAACACGAACCCAATGCTATTATCCATGAGGGGTACTTGTATCTCTGAAACCGGCAAGCTTTTTATCCCGGGTATGTGTATCCGCGACAACCTTTGTTGGAAGGCTCATTTATTTAGTGTCGCCAAGAATGCCACGAAATACCTAGGATTCCATACAGATGCGAGAAATTCTTTGCACCCATCGACTTGGCTACAATTTATAAGGCGTTCATTCGTCCTAAGTTGGAGTTCAACGCTCATTTCTGGTCTGGTGCATCTAAGAACTCATAGGAGATTCCAGCATCGGGGTGGTGGCCGTGGTGCCTGATGAAGTCATAACACTCACAGTATATGGTCAGTCATACTCTGTGTGTGCAATTCTAATATAACACCATAAGTGCATGGAACAATTGCTGAGAACTACAACCAACGTGAAAATTCAGTCGTTTCCTCTCGAGTCCTATCTAGGTGAACCACCCCTGGAGAGTAGTGAATGAACATATACGACCCAAACCACTGCACCCCGTTCATGTTGTGTGATAAACATTATAAGTTCTTGAATGTTTGCGCGAACTAGAAAGAAAATTCATTCCCTTTGCTGGATTATCGCGGGAATGTCTTCTGCGTTTCATTTTTTTATCGCTAGTTTCATCTTAAGTGCTCTGATCAAATGACCAGTTGCATTCCGCGCCTTCGAAATTTCTCCCGCGATACACTTCTATCCCGGAATGCTCACAAATTTACTTTGAAGGTGGGTATGTATGTAGGTAATACCTAGCTTCTACGGGCAACGTAACTAATAAGACAGTGACCAGTGATGACACCAACGATTTTGTTGATGTCCGTTCGTTTTAGAGAGATTAGTCCCGTGGTTCGCTGTCGTTCAAGTCATGGCCAGATTGGCCTGGTGGTTAGGCAGGTATGCCCATAGGTTCATCTCAGGTTCATCTCAGCCATAGCTTGACTCATTAGCTCAATTTTAATGCTCGCTTGTGGTGTACCAGCGTATGCCATATTAGTTCGTTGCATCCTTCCTTGTTTGGCGAGAATGTCAGGTATCCTATTTGCTGAAATGTTGCTGTATCCTGGTACCCATAAGAGATGAATGTTAAACTGTTCAGCCATCTCGTTAAGAGATCGGCGGCAGTCAAGGCATGCCTTGGATGGGTAGGCATAAGACTGGAGCGATTTCAGAGCAGTTTGGCTCTCATTAAAAATTCGAATATCTGTGACAGGTATCACCTTAGCCAAGATGGGTATTCCTTAGCCAAGATGGGTATTCCTTTATTGCTAGCAGCTCCGCCTGGAAGACCCTGCAATTGTCTGGTAGTTTTAAGGCCAGATTCAGTTTTAATTCTTTGCAAAAGACTCCGCTACCGCTAAGATTGTGTAAAAGGGCACGTAGCCTCTGCGGGGTCGCGCTTGTCGGGAGTATGTTTTCCTTTCTGGGTAAGTTATTTTCAACTTTCTGTCAAAGACCATGGTGGGCTCAATGTAGTCGGCGTTCTCTGCCAAAGTTGTACTGTCGTTCAGGATAGGAGCATGGCCCGCAGTATAGCTCGTCCATTTTGAGCTTGCCTTTAGTCTCGCAGCTGTATATATGGCTAGCTGCTTGCCGTGGATATCGAGTGGATTTAGGGGAAGTAGCATGATCGCCGCCGTTGGAGAAGACCTTAGGGCGTCGGTGATGCACATGCCTGCTAACCTCTGTACCTTCTCAATTTGCTTGTGGTATGTTGTTTTGTCTAATGTAGTGCACCAGACTAAAACACTCTACAAAAAAATAGGTCACGATTGTGATGTACAACCATAGAGATATTTTGGGGCTGTAGCCCCATTTTTTCCCTATGGCTTTCTTGCTAGTGTAGAGTGCTATGGTTGCCTTCCTTGCTCGCTCGGTAACTTTTTCTTTCCAGGTTAATTTTCTGTCCAGTATGACGCCAAGATATTTGGCACTAGATGAATAGGTAAGCCTGGTACCGAGTAGAGTGATTGGCCACGTGTGCGGAATCTTGTGCATTCTAGTGAAGAGTACAAGTTACGTTTTCTGGGGGTTTATTCCGAGTCCATTATTTTGTGCCCACCTGCACAATGTGGAGAATGCCATACGCATGCGGTCATTCAGCGTAGGCAAGTATTTGCCTGAGATGGCAATAGCAAAGTCACTTTGAAGCCCGTTTCCGATCGTACTGTCAATTATGTGGATTCTTTCTTCAACCGAACCGCACGAATGTGAATGTACGCTACCTCGTTCGGCCTTACCCCCTCAATACAAAATGCAGATATTTAAGACCCATGTCAATAGGCACCTATTTATTATAATGTTAAGGTAAAGTACCATAGGGTAGGTGTATATTGATTTTTTTGTATGTATTTTTTAATGCCAATTTGACTTAAAAATGTTTCAGACTTTTATTGTTTTTATGCCTACACGAGACCAGTAGCTCTTGCTTTGTTTTGGTGGCCCACTGCTTATATATTTGCATATACAAAAAATGTCCTTTCTTACTTCAAAAACAAAAAAATTATTTAAAGCTGCCCCAACCGCAATTATGGCATTCCCTTAATGGATCACATCCACCTTAATCTGAAATAATACTCAAAGCAATAAGTCTTTCTTGTGTCATACACAAGTTTGCGGTTAACCTAACCGCTAACGTTTACTTAATGAGATTTTAGTTCGAGCTGCGTGACATTTGATTACTAATATCCACGCAACTGGTAGATAGCTGGAGATATGTTTTATTTTTCAAATTGACTTACTTACATGAATTAGTAACTTAGATAATTTTAAGGCGATCGGAACTATTTCATACACACCTTAAAAGAACCGTCTAAGTGCGAGTCGGACTCGCGCAGGAAGGGTTCCGTACCATCTGTATATATAAATATGAAAGAGACCATGTATGTTATCTCATCAGTCATCACATCAAATTCGTATGAAGACAGATCTTGGTTGCAGGCAGGTTATCGGCATATTACTTTGATAATCAAAAATCTTCATGATGAGATATAGTTGATCATCAAAGTGTCCATTGAATTCTAATCAATTATCTTACTTGACAGCAACGATGTGAAAAGGTGAATAACAATAATGGGAAATATGGGAAAAAGGTTTGCAGCTAGGATTAATTCATCAAAGACACAAATAAGATCAAAACTGGGAAGTTTGCTACTGGTTGTGGGATACTGTCGACTAACCTTAGTTCAGTATTTGACCAAGGGGATTTTTTGGATGAAAATCATGTCTGTTGTATCGGAGCCCCCCCTTAAATATTCATTTTGTTATGTTTTTAGTATTTTAGCGGCAACAGAAATACATTATCTGTGAAAATTTCAACTTTTTAACTATCACGGTTCATGAGATACAGCCTGGTGACAGACGGACGGACGGACAGTGAAGTCTTAGTAATAGGGTCTGTTTTACCTTTGGGTACGGAACCCTAAAAAGGAAAAAACATTGTTAAACAAGTAATTAGTTTATGAGAGGGTTTTCGGAGAACTCACAATTTTGGAAGAATTTTTTGGTTAATTTTATAATTCTCACGTTAATCAAGTCGACATTGGCTCTACTGTGAAGATCAGTGGTTGAGTGATAAGGGGGAAGATTTAGCATCATTTTAAGAATTTTATTTTGGGAAACTTGTATTTTTTTAAGATGGCATTTTGCTGAGTTACCCTAAACTTGACAACCATATAGAACAGCCATACTCAACCTTTTTTTCCCTCGGGCCACATTCATTTGTTTGCTAATTCACGCGGGCCGCAACATTATAGATTTTGGGTGATGACCTTTTCGAGGAGTCTAGGGATGAACATAAAACACGAGCCTTTTACAAGAAAGCCAAAGGCCTTGCAGGAGGCGTCAAAAAGGGCACCGAGGCTCTTCGAAACTGCGAGGGTAATCTTGTCACCGACCCGCAGCGAATAATGGATGTACTTAAGCAGCATTTCCAGCGGCTACTTAACGAGCATGATCAAGAGAGAGCGGTAGGGACCGAGGAAGTAGTCCTCCCCCCCAGCATCTAAGAAGTCGGCACAGCTATTCAGAAGCTGAAGAATAACAAGGCCGCAGGCTTAGATGGCGGCGATGTTCTGCTAGGGAGCATGCACTTGCAGAATTTGGGAAGACGAAAGCATGCCCGACGATTGGAATACCAGCTCTATTTGCCCCATCCACAAAAAAGGCGATCCTACCTCTTGCAAGAACTATAGAGGTATATCCCTGCTCGATGTCGCATACAAGATCCTGTCCAGCGTATTGTGTGAACGTCTAAAGCCGTTTTGCACCGCACTAATCGACAGCCACCAGTACGGCTTCCGGCCCGGCAAATCGACTATAGACCAAATTTTCACACTTCGATAAATCCTGGAAAAGACCAACAAGTTTCGAATCGATACACACCACCTTTTCATCGATTTCAAAGCCGCATACGACAGCATTCATCGTGAAGAACTGTTTGGGGCTATGGCCGAATTCGGGATCCCGGTAAAACTGATCCAGTTGTGTCGCGTTACGCTAAAAAACACGCGATGCACCGTGCAATTCGGTTCTAGGACCTCGGAACCATTCGAAACATGCACCGGATTTCGGCTGTCATGTGACTTTTTCAACCTGGTGCTGGAGCAGATAGTGCGATGGGCAGGCGTCAACAGGGAAGGCACTATCTTTTACAAGTCCATCCCGCTGCTAGGATACGCGGATGATATCGACATCATCGCGTGTTCTCGCCGTGGCATTGTGGAAGCATTCACGGCGATTGAAGAACAGGCGAAACGAGTTGGTCTTAAGATCAATGAGGACAAAACGAAATACATGCTGTCAAGCAAAAACCAATCCGTTGCTCACCACCTGGGACAAAATATAACAATTGACAGCTACAATTTCGAGGTAGTTTAGGAGTTTGTCTACCTAGGGCAAACGTAAATTCCACAAATGACACCACAGTGGAGATCCGGCATAGAATCGCCCTTGGCAACCGCTGCTACTTCGGCTTGTCCAAACAACTGGGGTCAAAACTCCTCACTCGAAAGACCAAAGTCATGCTTTACAAAACGCTCATTCTGCCAGTCCCACTGTACGGAGCCGAAAGCTGGACGATAAGCAGGACGGCGGAGCTGATTTTGGGTTCTTTCGAAAGAAAAATTCTGCGTCGGATATTTGGTCCTGTCTGTGAGGAAGGTGAATGGAGAAGAAGACCCAACCGCGAACTCTACGAGCTGTACGAAGATGTGGATGTAGTCCGGACGGCAAAGGTCCGTCGACTACACTGGCTCGGCCACATCGAGCGACGGATATCAACGCTCCAGCTAAGAGGGTCTTCGACTCCGAGCCTTCTGGTTCGAGAAGAAGCTGAAGACCGAACCTCCGGTATAAAGACCAAGTAATCGCGGATGTAAGACATCTTGGTCTTGATAACTGGAAACAGCGTGCCCGGCACCGTCAAGAATGGAAGGCAGCTATAGCTCAGGCTCAGATCCTCCATGGTTCGCTGGCCTGATAAGTAAGTAAACAAAGAAAAACATTACGATGCCAGAGCGAGACACATATAAAGCTGGACATATAATGCAAGGCATCGCGTTGTTAAAAATTGTGATTTTATTGGCCTTGCTCAGAAAAGGCTTTCTGTTTATAAAGGGGTACAATATATTTACCGCTATGTTAACTTTGTGTATTGTTTTTGTTGTTGTTCCTTAAATGTGAGTTTTGAATCGAGATGAATTAACTGGTTGCTTGTAAGGAAACAAGCCTTTCGTTTCCTGGTGAAAGAGATAGCTTGCACCTTCTCAGCATTAACTTTAACTTTCCAGCAATTGTAATATCTTAGCAATATATGAATCGCATGTTGTAAGTTCGTCTCCACATTGAGACTAAACTCATGCGAGGAATATATTGCCCGCAGCAAAAATTGCGACTTCACAACCAGAAAGAGTTGGAACATCGTACATAAAAGTGTTATACAACATTGGCACCCAAAACCGAACCTTGAGGTACGCCAGCAACAACACTATGACAATCAGTATAGCAGCAATTAACGAAAACTCTAAAAAACCGATCAGAGAGAAAGCTCAGGACAATTTTGATGAGGTATGGTGGGAAACGAAGTATCAACATCTTATAGATAAGGCCCGAATGCCACATACAATCAAACGCTTTCTCTATATCCAGCAAAAGAAGGCCAGTTGATTTACCCAAGCAGCGATTTTTTTTAATATGCCGGCAGACTCTAAGTACTTGATGGGATGTACTATGACTTCTTCTGAAACCAAATTGTTCATTTGGAATTATTATGTCTTCTAAAGGGTCCGCCATCTAACGTTTTTTTTTTTTTTTTTTTCAAGTCGTGCTTATTTCGTGAATGGTAACACTTAGCTCATGCCTGATTTGACAGATAATTAGTTTTATCCTTCCGCTGAACGAATATGGTTGTGTATTCGCTTGAACAACGCTGGGAAATATTGCGACATCACTTTGAAAATCATGATAATGTTGCAGAATGTGTGCGAAAATTGCGTGCGGATCTTAGAAGAAGAGAAGCACCGTCAGCTCCGTATGTTCGTTATATTGTGAAAAAAGTGAAAGAAACTGGCATCCTCATCGCTAAACCAAAGCGTGAAAAGCCAAAAACACTGCGTACACCCGAGAATATTACTGCTGCTGCAGAAAGTGTGCGTGAAGCGCCATCAACATCGATTCACCGTCGTTCTCAACAATTGAACATTTCGGAGACATCATTGAGACGAATTTTGCATAAAGACCTTGGTATGACACCATAGAAAGTCCAATTGGTTCAGGAGTTGAAGCCAACTGACCATCCAATACGTTTGCGCTTCGCTAAGTGGGCCTGCGATCGACTTACTTACTTATTATTTTGCCAAAAAAAAATCATCTTTTCAGATGAAGCTCATTTTGATCTTGGCGGGTATGTAAACAAGCAAAATTGTCGCATTTGGGGCACAGAAATCCCGCACGCATACATTGAAAAGCCGGTGCACCCAAAACGAGCCACTGTTTGGTGCGGATTTCGGTCCAGAGGCATAATTTGGCCATTTTTCTCCGAAAATGAGCAAGGAGTGGCCGTTACAGTCAATGGTGATCGTTATCGGGCCATGTTGAACGAATTTTTGTTCACAAAAATTGAAGAGGAGGATATTGGCAACATTTGGTTTCAACAGAACGGCGCTACGTGCCACACATCCGAAGCTACATTCGATGTTTTGCGCCCTGTTTTTGAAGATCGCATTATCAGCCGCAGAGCTGATGTCGTTTGGCCACCTCGGAGCTGCGATTTGCCACCGTTGGACTATTATTTGTGGGATGCCGTCAAAGATAAATAGTACGCCGACAAGCCAGAGACAATTGACGCTTTAAAGGACAATATTCGTGAAGCCATTGGTGAAATACAGCTGCACACAATCGATAATGTGCTTAAAAATTGGATCGATCGTGTAGGCTACTGCATGGCCAGCCGAGGCAGCCATTTAAATGAAATTATTTTCCATTATTAACCGGAAGGACCTTAAAGCTCCACCACGACGATACACCTGGTTCGATGACGAGTGTAGAAGGATTCATGCGGTAAAGCAGGAGGCATACAAAGCCTCACTACACAAAAAAACAAGAGCGGCTCGGGAGCTCTACGAGCTTAAGAGAAGGGAGGAACATAAGCTTCTCAAGATAAAAAAGAAAGAGCACGAGAAGCGGGCGATTGAAAACTTGGAGAGGTGCTATTGCAGGCACGACGTTCGAAGATTTTATCAGCGGATAAAACGAATGTCTCACGGCTATAAAGCCCGAACGGAGGCCTGTAAGGATGAGAACGGACACCTAGTAGTAGAATCGCAGTCGATGCTGAGAATTTGGAAAAACCACTTCTGCAGACTGTATAACGGCGATGACAGCCAACATACCGCCGTCAGGCAGAATGATCCATTTTTTAACGACGAAGATCGCAGAGAATTCCGTCTCCCTGACTTCGACGAAGTTGAGATTGCCATGTCGAAACTCAAGTCGAATAAAGCTGCTGGCGCAGATGGACTGTCTGCTGAGCTCTTCAAAGCGGCTGGGGGTGAGCTGGTTAGGAGCATGCACCGGCTCATCTGTAAGATATGGTCAGAGGAAAGCATGCCCGAGGAATGGAGTCTCAGCATTGTTTGCCCGATCCACAAAAAAGGAGATCCCTTTGACTGCGCCAACTATAGAGGAATAAGTCTCCTTAATGTCGCATACAAGATCTTCGCTGCCGTTTTGTGTGAACGCCTGAAGCCAATCGTAAACAAGCTGATAGGTCCTTATCAGTGTGGCTTCAGGCCAGGGAAGTCCACCATCGATCAAATCTTCACACTACGGCAGATCCTGGAGAAAACCAATGAGTTTCAAGTCGATACGCACCATCTATTCGTCGACTTCAAGGCCGCATACGACAGCGTAATTAGAGACGAGCTATATAAGGCCATGTTTACTTTTGACATCCCTGCGAAGCTCGTCAGACTATGCAGGATGACCTTGGAAAATGCTCGCTGCTCCATCCGAATCGGTGAGCACCTTACCGATAGTTTTGATGTCTAAAAAGGATTTAGACAGGGCGATGCGCTGTCGTGTGATTTCTTCAACATCATATTGGAAATGATTGTGCAAAAATCACAGGCCAATACAAGAGGCACAATCTACTTCAAATCCTCGCAACTCCTTGCATACGCCGACGACATTGACATAATAGGTAGATCGCAGCGAGATGTCAATGAGGCGTTTGCGAGTATTGAGATGGAGGCGGCAAAAATTGGCTTGGCAGTTAATGAGGGCAAGACTAAATATCTGCTGTCATCGAAAAAGGACATTTACCACCGACGTCTTGGACAGAACGTGCATATTGGCAGATATAAGTTCGAGGTAGTTAAGGACTTCATATACCTCGGTTCCGCGGTGACTTGGAACAACGACACCAGTTTCGAAATCAAGCGCAGAATTACTCTTGCCAACCGCTGCTTCTTTGGGCTAAAGAGGCAACTGAGAAGTAGAGCCCTCTCTCGTACGACCAAGTTGACCTTATATAAGACCTTAATTATCCCGGTCCTGTTATACGGCGCAGAAACATGGACTTTATCTAAAGCGGATGAGGAAATCCTTGGTCGTTTCGAGAGAAAGATTCTGCGTTCGATTTTCGGTCCCATAAACACAGAGGAGGGTTGGAGGAGAAGATTCAATCACGAACTGTACGGGTTGTACAGCGACATGAGTCTGGTCAGGCGTCTACGGATCCAACGCCTAAGATGGCTAGGCCATGTAGAGCGAATGGACACCACAGCTCCAGCCCGTAGAGTCTTTGAATCCAACCCCGAGGGACGAAGAAATAGAGGACGGCCGCACCTAAGGTGGCGCGCACAGGTGGAAGGGGACCTCAACCAACTGGGCGTGCGGCATTGGAAAAGACTAGCGAAAGATCGTGCTAGGTGGAGAGGCATGTTGGTTGAGGCCCAGGTTCACCCCGAACTGTAGCGCCCGTTAAGTAAGTAAGTAAGTAAGCAACCGGAAGGATTGTACTTTCAAATAAAAGAAGAAATTTGAGAAAATATTCAGTAGTTTTTTTTATAGCATTTTCAAAAAAAAAAAATAGTTATTTGGCGGACCCTTTAGAACGGTGGTGACTCACAACTTGTGAGTTTTGTTTTTATTACTTTTTCAAACACTTTGCTTATATTACTCAAAAGACTAACTGGCCTGTAGCTGGTCGGTTTGTCAGGTGGTTTTCTTGGTTTAGGGATAGGTATCACCTTAGCTATTTTCCATGCCTTTGGATAGTATTGGATTTTGATACAGACATTCAAAATAAAGGTTAAGTATCCAATGGCTGATTTGGGAAGTTGTTTTAGGCACATATTTTTTATGCAATCTATGCCGTCAGACTTTCTTGAGGACAAGCAACACAAGATGTATTCAACGTTTTGCTGAGTTATGAGTTCGTCTGGAGTTCATAGTTTTAACATCGTAGAATAATTGCAACTTTTCTCTTGTACTGATACTGTACAAAAGACACAATGTCAATTCATTATTTAAAGGTCAATTTGGCTTCGATGCCAAGTTGAATAATTAAATAATATTTTGGTCTTCGCTTTGAGTACAGGGATTACTTTTGTTCCTAAAATTTTAATGTATGTAGCTGTACTACCTACAATCATAGAACGATCAAATCCACGCAGTGGTTTCTGATTCTGGCCTGAAACGAGTAACTGGGCTATAAATATAAATTGGAAATCATGTTCAATGGCCTGGGATTGCAATGCACTAACAGTTTATGTTGTGGGCCTTAAACTAGGACATAATGTTTGTTTGTGTAGGTTTTGTATTTTGAAAACAGGTAACAGATATAAAAAAGGTATGAATTGAAAGCTAGGCCGTCAACGTGTTTAATTTAAATCTTATAACGGTATGCCAGACATACTTGTCTATGGAAACTACCCTCAATGTACCCTTCCTGTTACTCGTAATGGTTTATTACAATGGTAAATGAGAATAGCTTACCTTGATGAGAAGAGATAAATTTCGTTTTGTTTACCTTTCAAATATTTTCCACATTTTCGATAAGTTGTTCGTCCTTTCTATAGAAATGACGGGGGCAGCGGCAGCCTTCCTTCTACGGGTAGTTTGTGTTTCATTTTGCTCGGCATCCAAAAACCGTTTACGGCAAACTTAACCTATTTAACAAAAGGTCTCAGCTATCTCTATTATTAATATCACCATATTGTCTCCGAAACATACAACTTTCTAAAAAAGAAAGCACGTAGAGGCACGTAAGTTTGAGCTGCATTTTGTTTAAATTGATATTTGTTACTGATTTTCGATATTGAAAATTATTGACTGTAGCTATGTGTTCACTCCGAAACAACCACAAGCCTCGAATATTATCCACCGGATTTATGTTGACGACCCTTGCAAAAAACGAAAAAAGGACAATGATCTTCGGCTTTGTACGTGGAATATTAGGTCCCTAAACAGGCCACGTGCAGCCGAACAACTTGCGGACACCCCAGACCGGTAAAAAGCGGACATCACCGCCATCCAGAAAATGCGATGGAATGGACCGGGTATAAAGCGGATGAAAAACTGCGATATTTACTACGGCGACTGCTATAGGGGGAGAGGGCAACGATTGTTTGGATGCGAATTTGTTGTTCGAGGTGGACTAAGGCAAAAAGTCTTGAGCTTTCGGCATGTGAGCGAACGCCTCATAACAATCCGTATCAAGGCTAAATTTTTTAACATCAGCCTGATCTGTGTCCACGCCCTCACGGAAGACAAAGATGACTGCGCCAAAGATGTGTTCTACGATCTCCTAGACAGAACATATGCCCAATGTCCCAGCTATGACATCAAAATTGTACTAGGAGACTTCAATGCTAAGCTGGGTAAGGAAAGCATCTTTGAACGAGTCATCGGCAAACATAGCCTACGCGACATCTCCGATAACGGACACAGGCTGATTGATCTTGCTGCGGGGCGAAATCTCCTTCTAGCCAGTACGCGCCTCCCGCACCTCGATATACACAAAGGCACCTGGCGGTCTTTTGTCAATCGACTACCAACCAGATTGATCACATCGCGATCGACGTCAGACACTCCTTCACTATTCTTGATGTTCGAACTTTCCGAGATGCTAACATCGACTCGGACCACTATCTTGTAGTGCCAAGATGCGCTTACGGATATCATAACGTAACGGAGTAGAGTAAGAATACAAGGTTATGACGTCGAAAAGCTACTATCGCCAGACACCGCTCGTGCTTTTACCGATCGCGTCTCCCTTAAGCTCTCCAATACACACGAATTCTCCACGCGATCAATAGAACAGCAGTGGAGCCTTTGCATACAAGCCCTGAGAAGTTCGGCATCCGAAGTTTTGGGTTTCAAGGCTCTACCACGAGGAGCGCGCGATTGAGGATTTGGAGAGGTGTTACTGCTGGCGTGACGTTCGAAAGTTTTATCAACATGTAAAGCGAACATGCCAAGGATATAAAGCCAGAATGGAAGCCTGCAAGGATGAGAACGGACACCCAGTAGTAGAACCGCACTCGATGCTGAGAATATGGAAAAACCACTTCTGCAGACTGTATAACGGCGATGTTAGTCAATATACCGCTGTCAGGCAGAATGATCCAATTCTTATCGACGGAGACCGCAGAGTATTCTGTCCCCCTGACCTCGACGCAGTTAAGATTGCCATATCGAAGCTCAAGTCGAATAAAGCTGCTGTCGCAGACGGACTGTCTGCTGAGCTCTTCAAGGCAGCTGGGGATGACCTATTTGTCGACTTCAAAGCCGCATACGACAGCGTAATTAGAGACGAGCTATACAAAGCCATGTCTAGTTTTAACATCCCTGCCAAACCCGTCCGACTGTGCAGGATGACAATGGAGAATTCTCGCTGCTCCATCCGAATCGGTGAATACCTTACCGATAGTTTTGATGTCAGTAGGATTTAGGCAGGGCGATGCGCTGTCGTGTGATTTCACATTGGAAACGATTGTGCAAAAATCACTGGCCAATACAAGAGGCACAACCTATTTCAAATCCTCGCAACTCCTTGCATACGCCGACGATATTGACATAATAGGTAGATCGCAGCGAGATGTCAATGAGGCGTTTGCGAGTATTGAGATGGAGGCGGCGCAAATTGGTTTGACGGTAAACGAGGGCAAAACTAAATATATGCTGTCATCAAAAAAGGGCGCTCACCACCAACGTCTTGGCCAGAACGTTTGTATTGGCAGATATAGGTTCGAGGTAGTTAAGGACTTCGTCTACCTTGGCTCCGCAGTGACATGGAACAACGACATCAGTTCCGAAATCAAACGCAGAATCACTCTTGCCAATCGCTGTTTCTTTGGGCTCAGGAGGCAACTGAGTAATAGAGCCCTCTCCCGAACGACAAAGTTGACTCTATATAAGACCCTTATCATCCCGGTCCTGTTGTATGGCGCAGAAGCATGGACACTATCAAAAGCGGATGAGGAGGCCCTTGGTCGGTTCGAGAGAAAGATTTTGCGCGTGATTTTTGGGCCTATAAACGCAGACGGGAGATAGAGGAGAAGATTCAACCACGAACTTTACGGGCTGTACAGCGACATGAGCCTAGTCAGGTGTCTACGGATTCAACGCCTAAGATGGGTTGGCCATGTAGAGCGAATGGACACCACAGCTCCAACCCGGAGGGTTCTTGAATCCAACCTCGAGGGACGATGAAGCAGAGGACGGCCGCACTTAAGATGGCGCACACAGGTGGAAGGGGACCTCAGCCAACTTGGTGTGCGGCAATGGAAAAGGCTAGCAAAAGATCGTGCTAGATGATGAGGCATGGTGGTTGAGGCGCAGGTTCACCCCGAACTGTAGCGCCCGCTAAGAAGAAGAAGAGCTATGTATTCATGTACACATGTATGGATGTGTGTTCGCTCCAAACATTCCAAATCTGTGAGTTATAATGTTTCCTAAATTAACAATTTTATCGTCCAATCTATGAAAAATATGCAACTGCGCGCTTTTTTTATATGCGTTCTAACTGGGTCACAGAGCAGCGAAAGCCAGACGTAAAATGCTGGTTCCAAACATTTCAAAATGATGATGAGTCGCTCGAAAAAATGGAAGGTTCTGGTGGAGGCAATTCCACGTACAACAGTAAGAGAACTAGCAGGAGAACTAGACGTAGTAATTGAAACCTGCGAAAAATTGAGAAATCAAAGACAATTGGGTTCCGCACGAATTGAGACCCAAAAAACCCGTCGTTTCGAAGTTGCGCCTTCAATCATTTACCTTTCTCGATCGGATTGTGATATGCGATGAAAAATGGATCCTAAATGAAAACCGGGGAGGGAGACAGCAAACAGAGCAAAGAAGTTGATCGCATTTAACATGGCAAACGCCAGCTTCGATCTCTGTCCCTGCTCAATCCAAGTTGACACACAGCCTCCACGTGGCCCCCCCTGAATAGCTACCCTGGCGCCCGCCAGCAGCGGGCCCAACCCCTTGTTCCTGGGGAAAGAGGAACCTGGCCCTCCAGGTTGGGGGTTGTGCTTAGGAGTAACGTTCCTATCACGTCAAAACCAACTTGTTCCGAAACAACAACAAGCCTCGGATACAGACGGATACAAAGCTGACGACCCCTGCAAACGACTAACGGACTTGAGAGTCTGCACCTGGAATGTGAGGTTCCTTAACAGTCCGGTCGCAGGCGATCAATTGGACCAAACCCTCAACTGCTATAAAGCAGATATAACCACACTCCAAGAAGTGCGATGGGATGCACCAGGCAAAAAACGGATGAAAAACTGCGACATCTACTACGGGAACTGCTACAAGGAGAACAGACAGCGCATATTCGGGTGCGGATTCGTTATTTGAGGAAGACTCCGACAAAAAGTCTTAAGTTTCCGAGATGTAAGCGAACGCCTCATAACAATCCGCATCAAAGCTAAATTTGGAAACATTAGCTTAATATGCGCTCCCGCCCCTACGGAAGAAAAGGACGATCGACTCAAAGAAGAATTCTACGATCTCCTAGACAGAACATATGTCCAATGCCCCAGCTACGACACAAAAATAGTCCTGGGAGATTTTAATGCAAAACTGGGCAAAGAGGACATATTTGAGTCGATCATAGGAAAGCATAGCCTCCATAACACCACATCCGACAACGGACTTAGGCTAATCGATTTCCTAGCGGGGCGTAACCTCCTTGTAGCAAGCATGTGATTCCCCCATCTCAACATCCACAAAGGTATCTGGCGGTCTTTTGATCAATCGACCACCAACCAGATTGATCACATTGCGATCGACGCCAGACACTCCTCCTGTATTCTCGACGTACGAACCTACCGAGGGGCCAACATCGACTCGGACCACTACCTTGTTGTAGCCAAGGTACGAGTGAGGATATCAAGAATGCTTAGGAGTCGAGTAGGACTACGTAAGTTTGCCGTCGGAAAGCTACAATCGCAAGAGACTGCCAAAACTGCCAGAGCGCCGTCAGAGGTGCTGGGTCTCAAACCGCCACCGCCTAGAACCCCCTGGTTCGATGAACAATGCGAACAAGCCCATGCAGCGAAACAAGAGGCATATAAAGCTATGCTGCAACGACGGACGAGAGCTGCACGCGAAATCTATGAGCAGAAGAGAAGAGAGGAACTCACGCTTTTCAGAAGAAAGAAGAGAGAGAGAGAGTACGGAAAGCGTGAGATCGAGGAGATGGAGAGATGCTTCCGCAGGAATGACGCCCGTAAGTTTTACAATAAGGTAAAAGGAATATGCCATGGTTTCAAAGCCAGAGCAACGGCCTGCAGGGATGAAAATGGAGAACTGGTACTAGAGTCGCATTCGATGCTGAGGATTTGGAAAGACCACTTCTGCGGACTGTATAACGGCGATGATAGACAAGATACCGCTGTCAGGCAGAACGAGCCATTCGTAATGGATGACAATGTAACAGAATTCAGTCCACCCGCCCTAGACGAAGTCAAAATAGCGATATCAAGACTTAAGTCTAATAAAGCCGCGGGCGCAGACGGCCTGTCTGCTGAGCTTCTTACGGCGGCTGGAGATGAGCTGGTAAGGTGCATGCACCATCTCATTTGCAAGGTATGGTCGGAGGAAAGCATGCCCGATGAATGGAATGTCAGCATCGT
Source organism: Eumerus sabulonum (assembly GCA_951905685.1). Lineage (NCBI taxonomy): Eukaryota > Metazoa > Arthropoda > Insecta > Diptera > Syrphidae > Eumerus > Eumerus sabulonum. The sequence continues at coordinate 248,334,020 of OX645060.1, read as the reverse complement.
TTGCCCGGTCCATAAGAAAGGAGACCCCTATAACTGCGCCAACTACAGGGGAATAAGTCTCCTTAACATCGCATATAAGATCTTCTCTGCCGTATTGTGTGAACGCCTGAAACCGTTTGTGGATAACCTGATCGGCTCTTATCAGTGTGGTTTCAGGCCAGGTAAATCCACGATAGGCCAAATATTTACGCTACGGCAGATCTTGGATAAGACCCAGGAATACCAAATCGACACTCACCACCTCTTCGTTGATTTCAAAGATGCATATGACAGCGTGTATAGAGATGAGCTATACAAAGCCATGTCTAGTTTTAACATCCCTTCCAAACTCGTCCGACTGTTCAGGATGACAATGGAGAATTCTCGCTGCTCCATTAAGGTCGGTAATGACCAAACCGAGACCGTTGATGTTAAAAAAGGATTTAGGCAAGGTGACGCGCTGTCATGTAACTTTTTCAACATCGTGCTTGGAAAGATCGTGCAAGAGTCACTGGCCAACACAAGAGGTACGATTTATTTCAAGTCTACGCAATTGCTTGCGTACGCCGACGACAGTGAAGTGATTGGACGGACCCAGCGAGACGTCAATGAGGCCTTTGTAACCATTGAGGTAGAAGCGGCTAACATGGGTCTCAAGGTTAATGAGGGTGAAACCAAATATGTATCTGCTTTCATCTAAAAGAGGCGGACAACACCGACGTATTGGCCAGAACGTCACCATGGGCGGACATAACTTTGAAGTGGTCAAGGAATTCGTCTACCTTGGCTCACTGATGACCAGCGACAACAACACCAGCGCTGAGATAAAACGCAGAATCACTCTTGCCAACCGTTGTTCCTTTGGGCTCAAGAGGCAATTGAGAAGTAGGGCCCTCTCTCGGAAAACCGAGGTGATACTATATAAGACCTTAATCATCCCAGTGCTCCTTTACGGCGCAGAGGCTTGGACCTTAACAAAAGCGGATGAAGATGCCCTTAGTCGTTTCGAGAGGACCAAGGCTGCGAAACCTTGCACCATCCTCCATACTCGTCGGACCTTTCTCCAACCGACTACCACTTGTTCACGCGTGAGAAATGTTTAAGAGCCAAAACTGCCTTCAACTAGCCCACAAACATCTAGAGTTTTATGCTAAAAGAAGAAATAAACTTCCTTCCTGATTGCAAAAGTGTCTAGTTCACATTGGTTGCTATCTTGAATGATAAAGTTAAGATTTATGCTTTGGAAGTTATAGGTTAAAACCGATCTTATTTTTTGACCACTTATACCTTTTTTTTTCAAACTACGAAGTCAATTATTTCATTCTTGTTCTCTTTTCTTTTAGAGGGCCATTTTCCATTGTACGAAGATGCATTCACCGCGAATCTGGGCAGCAATTCGCGGTTAAAATAGTTGACGTTGCTAAGTTCACTGCAAGTCCTGGCCTAAGCACGGCAGGTAAGTAAACTCATTTAACTAACCTCAGTAAAATTAAAAAAAAAAAAAAACTGCGAGAGATTTGCCCAAACTGCCATCTTTCCATTGAATGGTCCTAGAGCCTAGGCATCAGAGTGCTTCAAACTACTTGAAAATACCTTAATTGCAATTTCCTGAAGACTTTTGGTGCCATTTTCGTGTTATTAATAACAATCCACCAATTGACATTTCCTAAACACCTTACCTGATTTTGAATATGTAACTACTTGCTTGGTGTTGAGTTAGGAATCGACAACAGTGTGAATCTTTGACACAAACATTGTCAAATTTGAATTACTGACTCCTTTCTGGACCTTATGATCCAATGATAACTGCTATTTTTAAATCTTGCTAAGTAACCTGGGATTATGTAGTATAGTGTTCTTAATGTGCAATTTACTGCCCTTTTATTGACTTTGTTAATATTCTTCTTCTTTGTGGCGCTACAGACCGGTGTGGTATTGGGCCTCAACCAACAAGCAACTCCATCCAGCACGATCTCTTCCCAGCTGCTTCCAGTCATGCACACCAAGTTAGTTGAGGTCCTTCTGCACTTGTGCTTGCCATTTGGGTCAAGGGCGTCCTCTGTTGCGTTGTTCCAATGGCTCGTATTCGAAGATTCTTCGGGCCGGAGCTATGTTGTCCATACGCTTTACATGGTCTAGCTATCTCAAGCATTGTGTCGGTATATGCTTTACCAGGCACATGCCGCCATACAGCCCGTACAGTTCGTGGTTGAATCTTCTCCTTCAGATGCCATCAACGCAAGCAGGACGAAAGAGTGCACGCAGAACACTGATAAGGACCTACACGGTTTCAGGTGTTCACACAAAACAACAAAGCGGATTTTATATGCGAGGTTAAGGAGACTGATCCCTCCGTAATTGGCGCAGTCAAAGGGGCCTCATTTCTTGTGGGTCGGGCAAACGAAACTGAGATTCCACTCTCCGGGCATGCATTCCTCCGACCATATCTTACAGATGAGCTGGTGCATGCGGTCTGCCAGATCATCCCCAGCTGCTTTATACAGTTTCGCGGACAGTCCGTCCGCCCCAGCAGCTTTGTTTGACTTCAGCCTTGATATTGCTATCTTGACCTTGTTAAAGTCGAGTTGACGAAATTCTTGTCTGTCGTCGTCCAAGTTGAATGGGACATACTGCCTGACAGTGGTATTTGAGTCTTCCTTGCCATTTAACAGTCTGCAGAAATGATTCTTCCAAATTCTCAGTATCGACTGCGCGTCTACTACAAGTTGTCCATTCTCGTCCCGGCAGGCTTCGGTCCGGAGCTTGTATCCACTGGTTAGCTGCTTTATCTTTTGGTAAAATTTCCGGATTTCGTTCTTGCTGTAACTCCTCTCCATGTCCTCGATCGCGCGCTTCTAATATTGCTTCTTTTTCTTTTGAGAAGCCGGTTCTTACCTCTCCTTTTTGTTCATAGAGCTCACGAACAGCTCTCGTCTTTCGATACACCATTGCCTTGTAGGCGTCTTGCTTAGCTGCATGGGCCTGTCTGCATTCGTCGTCAAACCACGGATTTTTTCTTGGGCAGTGGTGTCGCAAAACCCAGCACATCAGTGGCAGCTTCTTTAACAGCTTCTTTTTCTACCGTTAGTGCCAGCGGTGCCGAACTTTCAAAGAGTTTTTGGGAGACTCGGTCTGCTAAGTTCCTTGCGGTCGAATGCGATTGTATTTTTCCTATTTTTCCGACGTCAAACCTTGGTTATAATTCTCGCCTCCGTTACTTTTTTGATATCCTTGGTCTTACCTTGGCCACAACAAGAAACCGAACCGAGTCGATGTTGGCTCCTCGGAAGGTTCAGACATCAAGAATACTGGAGGAGTGCCTGACAACGACCGCCAGGTCTGTTTATGGATGTTAAGATGTGGGAACTGCATACTCGCTATAGAGAGGTTCTGCACTGAGGCGAAATCCAATAGCCTGATTCCGTTCCCGGAAGTCTCTGGCAAAGACTTCTTTTTTACCCAGCTGTGCATTGAAGTCTCATAGAACGATCTTGGTGTCGTAGCTGGGGCATTTATCGTACATATGTCCTTTCTTGGAGATCATAGAAGTCATCCTTGCTGTTGTCATCCTTGCCCTCTGTCGGGGCGTGGGTGGTCGCAAATCAGGCAAATGTTGCCTGATGTGCTCGCTTACTCGCTTATATATTTCAAGCTTAAGACTGTTTGCTTTAGTCTGCTTCGAACGACAAATCCACATCCAAATAAACGCTACCTTCCCCCTCTGTAGCAATGGCCGCAATAGGGATCGCTGTGTTTCATCCTCTTTTTGCCCGGCCCATCCCACCGCACTTAGTGGATTGCGGTAATGCTTTATAACAGTCAAGGGCCTCCGCGAGTTCATCGGTTGTACGTGGTCTGAAGGGACCTCACATTTCACGTGCAGAGCCGAAATTCAACAGTAACTCCGTCCTTGTCCGAGGCTTGTGGTTGCTTCTGAATCGTACTATTTTTTTACGTGGTAAAAGGAGTTAGCCCCACGCTCAACCCCCAACTGAGAGGCCAGCCCCCTTGTTTTTACAGTCGGCCGGAGGGTCCGGGGGTATCCGGTGTCGGTAACCTCACTGAGGTTGTGGACGACGCTCATCCACCGCTGTCTCTTTCCGGGGTCTCGACCCGACCTTGGAGATCTCATTTTGGACCTGAGCAACTCCAAAAGGGACGCCGTAGCGCAGTAGCTAGTGTGTTGGACTCTGACGCACGATGAGCTGGTTCGGATCCCGATAACACCAACGCCATCGAATGTTTATTTCGCGGCATCCCTCCTCGGGGGGGTACTAGCCAACCCCCTGTAGTATACTTACCATGAAAAAGCTTCCTTATCCACGCAATTCGGAATCGGCATTAAACTGTGGGTCCCTTTCACCTGTATGGAAAATAAAACACACACAATATGCGAGATTGAGAGAAGCTTGGCTCCGGTCCTTCATGGGCTGTAACGCCAGCAAAGAAGAAGAACTCCAAAAGGAGTGTTGTACAGGTAGCTCCCACTAACCGGAGCTGTGGACGCCGCCGCCGTTGATCGATGGATTGATTAGCTCGTCCGCCGCCGTCCAGAAGAACAATTAAGACCTGGAGCCGTCTTACTCTTACACTTCCCCCTCTCTCGTTAACAGCCCCCAACGACTTCCAACGGGCATCGGCCCCACTTCAGTCGAAGGTACTAGGCTCCCAAGTTTCACCACGTAGAGGTGAGAGTCGGAGTTCGTTGTTAGAGGCTAGGTGCAAACGCTTTGTTAAAATTATTCTTCTTCTTAGGTGGCGTTGCCCATGAAGGACCAGAGCCAAGCTTCTCTCAATCACCCATGTTGTGTGTGTTTTTTATTTTTTACTACGGAGGATTTTGCCAGTACCCCGTCGAAGAGGGACGCCGCGAAATGAACATTCGATGACGTTGGTGTTATCGGAAGCTCGTGCTTTTTACCAAAAAGCACAAAATCCCGGAAAACTGCCCTATCACTCTGCTCGATACCAGGTTAGCCTACTCCCCCAGTGCCAAATTCCTTGGCATTATACTCGATAGTAAATTAACTTGGAAGAGCAACACAATTGAAAGAGCAAGAAAAGCAACAATAGCTCTCTACACATGTAAGAAAGCCCTAGGAAAGAAATGGGGATTCAACCCCAAGATTACCCTATGGCTCTACATCACGGTCGTTAGACCCATTCTAATGTATGGAGTGATAGTCTGGTGGACTACACTAGGCAAGACAACATACCACAAACAACTCGAGAAGGTACAAAGGATGGCATGTATGTGCATTACCGGGGCCCTCAGGTCCACACCAACGGCTGCGCTTAACATGATACTAGACCTTACACCACTCGATATTTTCGGTAAGCAAATTGCCACACACACGGCCATAAGACTAAAAGCCAACTCGAAATGGGCGAGCTATGTCCCTGGCCACTCCTCCATCCTGCAAATCAGGATAACTATGACAGAAAACCTAGACCACAGAACCCACCATAGTTTTGGACAAAAAGTTTATGATGATTTATCCGGACAGGAAGAACTGGACCCGCCAATTCAACCGCGCAGAAACTGTGTGGATTTCTACACTGACGGGTCTAAAACGAAAGACGGGGTGGGCAGTGGAGTTTTCTGCAAACAACTCAAGCTACATAAAGCTCTAAAATTACCAGATCACTGCAGCGTTTTCCAGGCGGAACTGTTGGCAATAAAAGAGGCTTTGTCTTGGCTGAATATCCACCACGGATATTCGCATTCTCACAGACAGTCAAGCAGCCCTAAAGTCGCTGGAGTCCTATGTGTACACATCAAAATCTAGTCTCGACTGTCGCAGATCTCTTAACGAGATGGTAGAACAGTTCAACATACAGCTTATCTGGGTACCGGGACACAGCGAGATTACAGGTAATGAAAAAGCCGACACACTCGCCAAACTAGGAACGACGCTACAATCAATCGTGGCTTGTGAGGGAGTACCCCTTACAACCATTAAACATAATCTGACTAATCTCACCAGGGCCGAGACGAACCTGAGATGGACACAGGGACATACCTGCGTCATCACCAGGCAAATCTGGCCTCGGCTTGACAGTCAACGCACAAAGAGTATAATCTCCCTAAAAAGAACTGACATCCACAAAGTCATCGGTGTCATCACAGGACACTGCCTCATTGGCAGTCACGCACAAAAACTAGGAATAGTTCCGAATGATTTCTGCAGAAGCTGTCAGGACGAGGAGGAGGTCGAATCCATTCACCACCTTCTCTGCGCCTGTCCAGCTGTCTGCAATTTCAGGAAACGTTACCTAGGCTCTTACTTCCTTAACGGCCTGACAGATGTTCAGAAAGTAGGGATACTGGATCTTCTTAACTTCTTAAGATGCACAAAATGGTTCCACGAATAGGGGGGTAAAACCCCCTCGTAGCTGCACAACGGGCCTCCCTGGCCTATGTGCATTCTTCTCAACTCTGGGAAGGCTACGACCCTACCTACCTACCTACATACCTATCGAAATCGAACTCGCTCATCGTGCGTCAGAGTCCAACACACTAACCACTTTGTTAATATTGTATGTATGTTGGCGTTACAGTCCATGAAGAACCTGAGCCGAGCTTCTCTCAATCACCCATGTTGTGTGTGATTTCATTTTCACATAGGTGAAAGAGACCTACAGTTTTATTGCCGGTTCCGAAGGGCGAATTTCGAGAAGCTTTTCATGACAATTTTACTACAGGGGGTTTTGTCAGAACCTCGCTGAGGAGAAACACCGTGAAAAACACGTTCGATGACATGGCTGTGTCGGGATTCGATCCCGAGTCATCGGCGTCAGAGGCCATCACACTACCCACTGCGCCACGATGCTCTCACTTTGTTAGTATTACTTACTTACTTAGGTGGCGCTACAGTCCGTGGTGAACCTGGTCCTCAACCAACAAGCGTCTCCAGCTGGCACGGTCTTTGGCCAGCTGTTTCCAGTGCCGCGCGCCCAGTTGGTTGAGGTCCCTTTCCACCTGCGTGCGCCACCGCTGAGGCGGCCGTCCTCTGCCGCGCCTTCCTTCCGGAGTGGATTCGAAGACTTTTCGGGTCGGAGCTGTATCTTCCATGCGCTCTACATGGCCTAGCCGCCTTAGACGCTGTATCCGTAGACGTCGTACCAGGCCGATGTCGCTGTACAACCCGTACAGTTCTTCGTTATATTTTCTCCTCCATACACCGTTTGAACAAACGGGACCGTAGATAGTGCGCAGAATTTTCCTCTCGAAACGACCAAGAGCATCTTCATCCGCTTTTGTTAAGGTCCAAGCCTCTGCGCCGTAAAGGAGGACTGGGATGATCAAGGTCTTATATAGTGTCACCTTGGTTTTCCGAGAGAGGGCTCTACTTCTCAATTGCCTCTTGAGCCCAAAGAAACAGCGGTTGGCAAGAATGATCCTGCGTTTTATCTCAGCGCTGGTGTTGTTGTCGCTGGTAATCAGTGAGCCAAGGTAGACGAATTCCTTGACCACTTCAAAGTTATATCCGCCCATGGTGACGTTCTGGCCAATACGTCGGTGTTGTCCGTCTCTTTTAGATGAAAGCAGATACATATTTGGTTTTACTCTCATTAACCTTGAGACCCATCTTAGCCGCTTCTACCTCAATGGTTACAAAGGCCTCATTGACGTCTCGCTGGGTCCGTCCAATCACGTCAATGTCCTCGGCGTACGCAAGCAATTGCGTAGACTTGAAATAAATCGTACCTCTTGTGTTGGCCAGTGACTCTTGCACGATCTTTTCAAGCACGATGTTGAAAAAGTTGCACGACAGCGCGTCGCCCTGCCTAAATCCTTTTTTAACATCAAAGGTCTCGGTTTGCTCATTACCGACCTTAGTGGAGCAACGAGAATTCTCCATTGTCATCCTGCACAGTCGGACGAGTTTGACAGGGATGTTAAAACTAGACATGGCTTTGTACAGCTCGTCTCTATATACGCTGTCATACGCGGCCTTGAAATCGACGAAGAGGTGGTGAGTGTCGATTTGGTATTCCTGGGTCTTCTCCAAGATCTGCCGTAGCGTAAATATTTGGTCTATTGTGGATTTACCTGGCCTGAAACCACACTGATAAGAGCCGATCAGGTTATCCACAAACGGTTTCAGGCGTTCACACAATACGGCAGAGAAGATCTTATATGCGATGTTAAGGAGACTTATTCCCCTATAGTTGGCGCAGTTATAGGGGTCTCCTTTCTTATGGACCGGGCAAACGATGCTGAGATTCCATTCGTCGGGCATGCTGTCCTCCGACCATACCTTGCAGATGAGATGGTGCATGCACCTTACCAGCTCATCTCCAGCCGCCTTAAAAAGCTCAGCAGACAGGCCGTCTGCGCCAGCAGCTTTATTAGACTTAAGTCTTGATATCGCTATTTTGACTTCGTCTAGGTCGGGTGGACTGAATTCTGTTACTTCGTGGTCCATTGCGAATGGCTCGTTCTGCCTGACAGCGGTATCTTGTCTATCATCGCCGTTATACAGTCTGCAGAAGTGGTCTTTCCAAATCCTCAGCATCGACTGCGACTCTACTACCAGTTCTCCATTTTCATCCCTGCAGGCCGCCACTCTGGCTTTGTAGCCATGGCATGTTCGTTTTACCTTGTTGTAAAACTTACGGGCGTCATTCCTGCGGAAGCATCTCTCCATCTCCTCGATCTCACGCTTTCCGTGCTCTCTATTCTTTCTTCTGAAAAGCGTGTGTTCCTCTCTTCTCTTCTGCTCATAGATTTCGCGAGCAGCTCTCGTCCGTCGTTGCAGCATGGCTTTATATGCCTCTTGTTTTGCTGATGGGCTTGTTCGCATTGTTCATCGAACCAGGGGTTTCTAGGTGGTGGCTGTTTGAAACCCAGCACCTCTGAGGCAGCATCTCTGACGGCGCTCTGGCAATGAGCCCATTCCTGCTCTATTGTTTGTGCTGCTGTGGGCGGATTTTGAGAGAGCTTTGAGGAGACACGATCGGCAAAGATTCTGGCAGTCTCTTGCGATTGTAGCTTTCCAACGTCAAACTTACGTTGTCGTACTCGACTCCTAAGCATTCTTGATATCCTCTTTGTTAGTATTGCTCTTCCTAAATACCTGGTGTGGATTTCAACAGATTTTGATGGAAACTAACATGTTCAAAAACAAATAAAATCGAGTTCTGGGAACAGCGATATGAATCATTCTTGTGGGGAACGTTTTCCTGCAGAAAATAGGAAAACGACAATATAGAAAAGCACGTTGTCTCTCTGGTGGTACAACAAACTGAAAAAATACTTTCGTAAATGTCTAATCATTCTGAAACTACTACGAAAAATACTACAAAAGTTTGAATCGTTACAATTAGGTACTACCCCTCCCGACCTTTGTAAAATTGATCAATAATTTTTTTTTTAAGTCCAGATAGGAAAAGAATATTACAATTTTATTGCAGAATAAATATCTGGCCTTTATATATTGTGTGGTATGTACATAGTGGTATATAGCATAGTGCGAAGGGTGAAGTAATTTTCTTGAAAGGTTTCCTACGGCATGCCCTTACACTGTAGATTTAGCAATCCCACGTGCTCGTTTATAATCCCGACATTATGATACTACATATGAGTGCCGGCCAATTTTGCTTCATATTATATGAAAGGAAAGCCCACAAGGACTTCCACTTTAACAACCCTGTACGTTCCCAAGCACGTCCGCATCCCTGTGTGAAATTATCACTGCCACAGACAAATTAAACTGAATCTTATGTAATTTCCTTTTGCAACTTTGCGTTTCTTGAAAGATTCGCATGGAAGTGAAGGTATTTTCCGCCTGTACACCCTTACTTTTATATTTCGTGTATCTAAATCGATAGTACTTGAGAGTCTTGAGAGAATCGTTGTTTCCTGAACAATTTTTTACCATATACAGATGAGTATACTCATAAATGTAATTTTGATAATTGATTGCAGTTTGAAATTTCGCATGATTTTAAATGTTTTATTAAAAAAGGGCACAAAGACACAAATCATATTTTTACTTTTTAGATCTTAAACGGGAGGCAACTATATGCCATATGCTGAAACACCCGCACATAGTTGAACTACTGGAGACATACAGTTCGGAAGGGATGCTTTATATGGTATTTGAGTTGTAAGTAGTATCGTCCTGCTTAAGAGATTACGTGCTTAGATATTCTTCAGCAGCAGCGATTCAATGACAATGTTTTTGTGCTTGGATGTTTTTAAGAGCTCATCATTTATTTTGATTGAGATTATGATTATGATTGATTCTGAGCTCTTTGGATGTAGACGAGAGCATGAATTTAATTGTGTATTATACTATCGTACTGGAGCTGGTTTTGTCATCTTGCAAATTATCCTACTTTCCGACCGTTTCACGTCATAGGAAAGCAGAACTTTAGTTTAGTTCTTGGTTTTAGATGTAAAGGGTTCGCCAAATAACTTTTTTTTTTTTGAAAATGCTAAAAAAAAACTACTGAATATTTTTTTCAAATTTCTTTTTTTATTTGAAAGTGCAATCCTTCCGGTTAATAATGGAAAATAATTTCATTCAAATGGCTGCCTCGGCTGGCCATGCAGTAGCCTACACGATCGGTCCAATTTTTAAGCACATTATCGATTGTGTGCAGCTGTATTTCACCAATGGCTTCACGAATATTGTCCTTTAAAGCGTCAATTGTCTCTGGCTTGTCGGCGTAACACTTATCTTTGACGGCATCCCACAAATAATAGTCCAACGGTGACAAATCGCAGCTCCGAGGTGGCCAAACGACATCAGCTCTGCGGCTGATAATGCGATCTTCAAAAACAGGGCGCAAAACATCGAGTGTAGCTTCGGCAATGTGGCACGTAGCGCCGTCCTGTTGAAACCAAATGTTGCCAATATCCTCCTCTTCAATTTTCGTGAACAAAAACTCGTTCAACATGGCCCGATAACGATCGCCATTGACTGTAACGGCCACTCCTTGCTCATTTTCGGAGAAAAATGGCCCAATTATGCCTCTGGACCAAAATCCGCACCAAACAGTGGCTCGTTTTGGGTGCACCGGCTTTTCAATGTATGCGTGCGGGTTTTCTGTGCCCCATATGCGACAATTTTGCTTGTTTACATACCCGCCAAGATCAAAATGAGCTTCATCTGAAAAGATGATTTTTTTTGGCAAAATCGGCATCTTCTGTAAGTCGATCGCAGGCCCACTTAGCGAAGCGAAAACACATTGGATGGTCAGTTGGCTTCAACTCCTGAACTAGTTGGACTTTGTATGGCGTCATACCAAGGTCTTTATGCAAAATTCGTCTCAATGATGTCTCCGAAATGTTCAATTGTTGAGAACGACGGTGAATTGATGTTGATGGCGCTTCACGCACACTTTCTGCCGCAGCAGCAATATTCACGGGTGTACGCACTGTTTTTGGCTTTTCACGCTTTGGTTTTTCGATGAGGATCCCAGTTTCTTTCACTTTTTTCACAAGATAACGAACATACGGAGCTGACGGTGCTTCTCTTCTTCCAAAATCCGTAAGCAATTTTCGCACACATTCTGCAACATTACCATGATTTTCAAAGTAATGTCGCAATATTTCCCAGCGTCGCTCAAGCGTATACACAACCACATTCTTTCAGCGGAAGGATAAAACCAGGGATAAAGAATGAGATACCAATCTTTTGGCTTTGACAGGCATTTTGACAGCTAGCCCCTACAAACGCGTTGTGTTTGACGGCGTCTTGACTATGTCATTCTGCCTTGTTCCGACGTCTTGACTCTTAAGTCAAAGGCGTCGTTTTTAAAGCGACCTCTAGACGCTCAATATTATTGTGCAAAATATTGCACAATTTTAGTGGCTTGCTGCCCCAGACGGTTCAATATTTTTCCCAATAATTTAGTTGACCGCTCATATTTGTATTAAAAGTCAAAAGCGTTTTGATTTTCCGCAATATGTCGCACAATCTTGCAATATTATCTACAGACGAACAATAATATTGTGCAATATCAAATATTGCACAATATTATTAGGCGTCTAGGGGCCGCTTTAATTACTGTTCAGTTGAATTACCTATGACGCAGCGCATACAACAATTGTGTGTCAAGGTAATTCACCGCACGACGTCAACACCAACCCTTGCGCTGACGCAGCACGTATTCCAAAACAAATGTGTATATGCCGATGCGTGATTCTGAATTGGGTGCCAATGACCCATTATGCTGACGGTGCATTGCCGGCAGCAATTTAGTTTTAAGCAATCAATATATGTAATTGTTACCATTATGCTGACAGTAATTTAGTTTTTTATCATTGTTAGAGTAAGCTAAATTTAAGTATAAAAGATGTAAGCCAATTACAAAAATATATCAGTTATTCAGTTAATCTGAAGTAATAGACACTGATCGTTTCATTCCTTTACCCATAAAAACTCCGACGTGAACAAGTTCAAGTGCTTGCTTCACTTAATAATATAATATATCAAGTTTATGTGCTTGATACTATAATACAAGAAAACGCTAATATCATCTCCGACGTGAACAAGTTCAAGTGCTTGCTTCACATGGTAATATAAAATATCAAGTTTATGCGCTTGGTACTTTAATTCAGGAAAACGCTCCTGAACATTTTGGTGACCCCGACGTGATCCAGAACAAGGATCATACAACCAAGGATTCTCATCGAATTCCTCAATTCATCATCTCAGCAAAGGTTGTCCGTTTCATCAAGGAGAAAAGATGACATCATTCGAAGAGCTGATTGTGGCACAGTTGGCAACTGGCCAAGAAATTCAGCGAATAATAACCAACTTCAAGAAGGATCCCGCAGACAGAAAGAAGTCCAGAACCTATCTAGAAGAGCGACTACAACGCTTACAGGAGCACTGGAGTACTTTTGAAATGGCAGATGCAAAAATAAAATCATTGCCGAATGCTCCGGCTGAACACGATTATTTCGTTAATCAGTACTTCAGCAAGATATCAACGTTATGTGACGAATATAAACTTCGTTTTGAAGACGGAATAAGGTCAATAACGAATTCAGAAGAGAGGGCAACCACATCAAAGATAAATCCCATTAAGACAACAGTCGAAACCGTTGAAGAAAATCCACCAAAAATCGTTGGTGCGATAAGAAGACAACGGACAATCATGGGTTCGTTACGTAGGCTGATCGAGGGCCTATCTCTGAGAGAACATGAACCCTCACAGTATTATAAATGTATGTACCGAACACTTGAACAACTCTGGCAGCAAATAGAAGCACTGAATTGTACAATTTGGGAATTAAGGGACAACCCAACTGAAATTGGGTACGATCACGCGGAATATATCGCAATCGAGAAAATGGCACAGGAAAACCTTATCGCTTTATCGATAAAGCTAGAACCACAGAACAATGGGATTATCGAAGATGCCTCATCAAATGGCATCATCACCCATAATTCTCTAAATCTACCAAAAGTCACTATCCCAAAATTCGATGGCGATTATCTACAGTGGAGACAATTTTTTGATCTCTTCTCCCAAATGGTTGACAGCCAACCAATACCGAACATACAAAAGATGTGGTATCTGAAAACACATCTAAGCGGAGAAGCAGAGCATCTCATCCGCCATATATCACTCACGGAGGACAACTACAAAACTGCTTGGAGCATCCTTCAAGATCGCTACAACAATATAAGGGTTCTCACGTCAAATCTTCTGCAAAAAATACTTGGACAACCAAACCAGGCACAGCAGCAACCATCAGCAGGGGCTATCAAGGCTCTCCACGATACCACCCAAGAATGTTTGATGGCATTAAATAACATAGGTGTTAATACAACAACATGGGACCCTCTCCTTCTACATTTACTAGTTAACAAACTAGACCAAAACACAAGATTCCTATATGAACAATCACTCAAGAAGCCAAAGGAATTGCAGTCCATTAATGAATTTTTAACGTTCCTTGAGAACCAGTTTCAATCATTAGAATCAATCGGACGAAAGAAAAGGGATACATCGTCTCGAGCTTGTGCGTCAGTAACCTCGAGTAACAACAACAGAGGAAACTGCAAGGCTTGTGGAACAGAGATACACCCGATATTTGCTTGCAAACAATTTATACAATTGCAGCCAATAGAGCGTTTACATTTAGCGCAAAAACATAAACTTTGCCTAAATTGCCTTAAAACTGGTCATGGAACAAAAAATTGCGCTTCAAGAAGCTGTTTAAGGTGTGGTCAAAGACACAACACGATGCTACATCTTGAGAGTAACACGAAGGGTTCTCCCACCAAAAAACAGTCAAACAACACGAACAACAATCACCAAAACACTACAAGTCAATCAGTAACATTAGCAGCGTCCAAGAGCTCAGAAAAACATCATTACGTGCTCCTCAGTACTGCCATCGTAGAATTGGTTGCTACCAATGGACAAAAGACGACTTGCAGGGCCATTCTGGATTCAGGCTCTCAAGTCAACTTGATCACCACACGTCTAGTAAAGAGATTAGGACTCAGTGCAAGAAGCTCATCAATGAGTATTCAAGGCATTGGCGATGGGAGAAAGGAAGCCCATCAACGTGTGAATGTAAAACTACAGTCAAGAACAACCGATTTCAATATCCACCTGGAAGCATTTGTCCTGCCGAGCATAATACCACCACAACCTTCACAACATATTAACATTTCATCATGGCCAATGCCAAGAAATATTCCGTTAGCCGACCCTAAATTCAATCACTCCGACAACATTGATATTCTCCTTGGTGCAGAATTCTACCATCAACTGCTCTCCATCGGGCAGATACATTTAGCAGACGATTTACCTATTCTTCAGAATACAGTCCTCGGATGGATACTAGCTGGTAAAATAGCTGTAACTGAATCTGATACAGCAACATGCGGCATCTCCACTTATGATGACAATGATCTTCATCAGATGATCGAACGATTATGGAGCCTCGAAGAAATTGAACCGGCGCGTAGCAAGTTATCGAGGGCCGAAGAGATGTGCGAAGCTCACTTTGCTCAAAACACACATAAAACCATTGATGGTCGCTTCGTTGTCAAACTACCGTTTCATGAGAGCCCAATCACTGTTGGCAGGTCCAAGGAAATAGCAACCAACAGATTTCTGGCCCTTGAGCGACGGCTAGAGAAAACCAAGGAAGTGAAAGACCAATATATCAAATTCATGAAGGAATATGAAGACTTGGGTCATATGACAGAAATCGACCTCAATAACGTTGTAGCTCCGAATTACGTCATTCCCCATCATTGTGTCTTCAAGGCTAGTAGCAGTACTACTAAACTCCGAGTAGTTTTTGATGCATCATCCAAAACATCAACTGGGGTATCGTTAAACGACATCATGTACACAGGGCCAGTAGTGCAGAGTGAATTATTTTCATTATTGCTTCGATTCCGCTTACCACGATATGTGTTTTGCACTGACATTGAGAAAATGTATCGACAAATAGTCATGGATCCGGAGGACAGGAGATATCAAATCATCGTATGGAGAAACAACGTAAGCGAGTCTTTACGTTACTATCAACTCAACACGGTAACATATGGTACAAGAGCAGCACCTTATTTAGCTACAAAATGCTTGCAGCAACTGGCAAAGGAGCATAACGCAACATTTGCATTAGGTGCAAGGGTTCTCCATAGCGATTTCTACATTGATGACTGCCTGACGGGAGATAATAATCTATCGACTGTTGTAGAAATGCAAAATCAACTTATACACATTCTACAGTGTGCAGGGTTCAAATTACGAAAATGGAGCGCCAATCATCCCCGTCTGCTACAAGGCATTGCCAAGGAAGATAAAGAAATTGATCTTGACTTTAACGATGAAAGTAATGCTTCAATTAAGACATTAGGATTAACATGGCAGCCAAAGAACGATTCATTTTGTGTCAAAACTAATATGAGCTCGACCAGTAGAGTTACAAAACGAAGTGTAACCTCAGATCTTGCCAAGTTATTTGATCCATTGGGCATGATGGCTCCACTAGTGGTCACAGCGAAAATATTCGTCCAGGAGCTTTGGTTGCTAAAACTCTCATGGGATGAAGCACTGCCAGCTGAGCTACACACACGATGGATAACATTTCGGAATAACTTGAGGGAAATAAACAATTTTCAATTTCCACGCCACATGTTCAACAATGGTGTACCCACAGCCATTCAAATTCACACCTTTTCTGATGCATCTGAGAAGGCATATGGTACAGTGGTATACTTGAGAGCAATTATGAAGGATGGAAGAATAATCGTAAGATTCCTGTGTTCTAAATCACGAGTGGCTCCACTGAAGAAACAAACTTTGCCACGCCTGGAATTGTGTGCAGCGGTTCTTGGCGCTCAGTTAACCGCTCGAATTAAGAAGGATTTAAACCTCATGGATACACCCACATTCTTATGGACAGACTCTGAAATTGTTCTCGCATGGATAAATTCCCCTTCTTCATCATTTCAAACATTTGTGGCTAACCGAGTTTCCACTATACAAGAACTAACACTTCCCGAGCAATGGCGGCATGTACCGTCAAAACACAATCCAGCGGATATACTATCGAGGGGTCTTCAACCAGCAAACTTGCCATCATGCACACTATGGTTTTATGGTCCTCTTTTCCTATCAGGCCATCAAGATATGTGGCCAACGAAATATATGAAGGAGCTCTCAATTCCGGAAAACACAGAGAGAAAACGAAAACTACCAATTGTCGCAGCAGCGACTCATGATGGCAATAACGAGTTGATATATAAAATTAACCATCGCAATTCATTCAGGACACTTCAGAGAATAGTTGGGTATATCATACGTTTCTGCAAGAATGCCAGATGTAGCAAGGGTCAGCGTCAAAATGAAATACTACTAACTACTAAGGAATTAGAAGACTCATTGATCACAATAATTCGAGCAATGCAGGCATTCGATTTCAAGGAGGAAATCAGTGACCTGCAGACATACAAGGAGTCAAAACAAAGAAGTAATTTCGCCAGTCTGAGTCCATTTTTGGATGATAATGGAATTATTCGGGTTGGAGGTCGACTAGAGTCTGGGACACTTTCTTTTGACGCGAAGCATCCAATGCTATTACCATACAACAATTCTCTAGTAAAACTTTTGATGCAGGATATCCACGAAAACAATAGCCACTGCGGCGCCCAAACATTGCTAGCCCATCTTCGACAACGATTTTGGCCAATTAAGGGCAAAATAATGGCGCGGTCCATAGTACACCACTGCGTGAAGTGCAATAGAGACAGACCACAATTACTGCAACAAATCATGGGAAGTTTACCGTCACCAAGGATAACACCATCAAGACCCTTTATAAATACAGGAGTTGATTACTGCGGACCCTTTTGGATTCACTACAAAATTCGCGGAAAACGACCCCACAAGGCCTATGTGGCAATTTTTTGTTGCTTCGCCACAAAGGCAGTTCATATTGAACTCGTAAGCGATCTGACTACCGAATCGTTTCTTGGAGCACTGAGACGATTCATCGGCCGTAGAGGACATTGCCAGAATCTATATTGCGACAACGCAACGAATTTTGTGGGAGCCAATAATCAATTGTCCGAGTTGGAAGACGCTATTTACTCCCAAAAGGCACGTACGACCATTATAAAGGAATGCAGCAATAAGGCCATACAATTCAACTTCATTCCCCCCAGGGCTCCCCATTTTGGAGGTCTTTGGGAAGCAGCCGTTAAGTCAGCAAAACACTTATTAAGAAAAAGTGTTTCAACAGCCTCGTTGACGTACGAAGAATTAGAAACGGTATTAATTGGAATCGAAGCTATCCTAAATTCGAGACCACTAACACCACTTTCAAGTGACCCGAACGATCTAGCGGCGCTAACACCTGGACACTTTCTCATCGGTGAACCCCTTACTGCACAAATCGACGCAAACGCAGTTCCTGCAAAACACACTCATCTGACAAGATGGAACTTGGTCTCACATCTCAAGCATGAATTTTGGAAACGCTGGTCACAAGAATACTTAAACGAACTCCAGTATCGCCATAAATGGAAGGAATGTTCTAAGAATATCAATGTGGGAGACATGGTCATCATAAAGGAAGATAATGTTCCAGCCCTTCAATGGCCACTCGGCAGAATTACCAAGACTTATAAGGGTACTGATGGTGCCGTACGAGTAGTTGATGTTCGAACAGCATCAGGTATCTGGAAACGTCCGATCCACAGATTAGCGCCACTCCCAATTGAGCATGAAACAAAGAATGACATCACTACGGGGAATGAGGCCCAAGAATCAACACATCAGTCTCAAGTACCAGACCAAGTAACCACAACAACGACAAAAAGACGGCGAATATCTGGTACCGAGGGAATTGCCTCATTACTAACAATTCTTCTCATCTTGCCAACAGTATTTAGTAAAAACATCGAGATCAGCAAATTTGAATCCAATTTGGGCATCTACTTTGAAGGAATTGGTTCAACAAAAATAGCAACAAGCGAATGGAACTTCATCATCCATTATAATTTGAATCCGTTAATAGGAGAATACAATGCATTATCCAACGGAACATTGACCCTTAATCATTTATGTCGAGAAATTCAAAAAAGGAGCTTTTGTATAAGCACCTTAAATCAAGTTCAGCATATTATAACCGAACTACAGTCGGAAAACACTCTTTTACCTAACAAACGAATTAAAAGAGGAGCTTTTAACATAGTTGGAAAACTTGCTAACTCTTTATTTGGAGTATTGGATACCGAATATGCTGAACAAATGTCCGACACCATAGACCAAGTAAACACCAATGAAAATCACCTATTAAACTTGCTTCGAAATCAAACCTCAGTCGTTGATTCAACAATCAACATTGTAAAACAAGACCAAACTATTATAAATAATAGATTCGATCAAATCAACAACCAACTGACTGAAATACGAGCAAGAATACGTGACAACGATGAAGAAGACTACCAATCCAAAATATCTCAGATCGCCTCATCACTGTCATCCCAAATAATCATCATGATACTTAATATACAAAGGATGCAATCAGCTCTCATTGACGTACTCACGGACACCCACCACGGCAAAATTAGTTCGCTACTGTTGTCAACAACTCAACTGAAGAAAGAACTTACAACCATTAAGGCGCACCTACCAACATTTCTAGAGATGCCCGTAGATGAAGAAGATTTCCTACAACTATATAAGCTGATGACAGTGAAGGGAGGAGTAGCAGATAATCGAGTCGTGTTTTGGGTCACACTCCCGTTAGTAGATCACGAACAATACAATTTATTTAGAATCACACCTATACCACATTTCATAAACAACACCATGTTAACCATCACTCCCTGCGCCCCAATACTGGCTTTGAATGCACATAGAGACCATTACTTTCCGATACAGTCAACTACTTTAGAAGGATGTATCAAATTAAGGGAAGAACAATATCTATGTCTCAATATACAATCAAGATATAACGACGGAGCAGAAATTTGTTCCTGCGATATGGGTCTTTTCAATAATGAAACAAGGGCTACATGTACACTGACCAAATCTGGAAGAAACTCTACTTGGATTCAACTAGAACACAAAAACAAATGGCTGTATTTCACAAATAAGCCATCTCGACTTACAGCAATTTGTGGAAACCAGAACGAACAGTTACTCTTGGAGGGATCCGGAATAGTTACGTTGCAGTCAGGATGCATCTTAAGACACAATTCCATTACAATTCAAGGTCATAACACATTCTCTACTAACCTTCAAACTTCCTACACCAGCTTCGGAAGCGTATCAGACATTTTAGCGCCAAACCAACATATAGCATTGTTTCACAAATTCAATACCACACAATACGATATTCAACTGAAAAATCTAACGGACCTACAAAAAATAATCAAAGAACAAGAAGTTCTTGACCTACCACACAAACTTCAAGTCCGCAGTCATCACCACTTTGCAACTGGATATTCGGCTCTAATATTATCCATTATGTTAGCCGTCTACGTAATTTGGAGGCACAAATTAGCAAGATCACCAGATATTACGGAACCAGTACGGCCAGCACCTCATCAAACACCAACAAATTCAGAATTTGTAGTTACCATCGCTTAGAGTATTGAATGGTCATTCAACGCGGGGGAGAATGTTCAGTTGAATTACCTATGACGCAGCGCATACAACAATTGTGTGTCAAGGTAATTCACCGCACGACGTCAACACCAACCCTTGCGCTGACGCAGCACGTATTCCAAAACAAATGTGTATATGCCGATGCGTGATTCTGAATTGGGTGCCAATGACCCATTATGCTGACGGTGCATTGCCGGCAGCAATTTAGTTTTAAGCAATCAATATATGTAATTGTTACCATTATGCTGACAGTAATTTAGTTTTTTATCATTGTTAGAGTAAGCTAAATTTAAGTATAAAAGATGTAAGCCAATTACAAAAATATATCAGTTATTCAGTTAATCTGAAGTAATAGACACTGATCGTTTCATTCCTTTACCCATAAAAACTCCGACGTGAACAAGTTCAAGTGCTTGCTTCACTTAATAATATAATATATCAAGTTTATGTGCTTGATACTATAATACAAGAAAACGCTAATATCATCTCCGACGTGAACAAGTTCAAGTGCTTGCTTCACATGGTAATATAAAATATCAAGTTTATGCGCTTGGTACTTTAATTCAGGAAAACGCTCCTGAACAATTACAAAAGCAACAACCAACCCCTGCGGGGATCAACGGGCAGACGTACGAAAGTTTGGTATCTCATTCTTTATCCCTGGATAAAACTAATTATGTGTCAAATCAGGCATGAGCTAAGTGTTACCATTCACGAAATAAGACTTCTTGAAAAAAAACAACGTTAGATGGCGGACCCTTTACGTGTATATGGTGGCGAGCATATGTGGATGTTTGAGTGTTTGTAGAATCCTTAAAAATACAGTTATCGCAATGAAGTTTTTTTCTTGTCAGGTTGAAAACATCTTTTAAAACAGAAATCCCAAATTAACTTTTAATCCATATAATAGAAAAATTCAATGGATCCACTTTTACACGTTTTAGTTTTTGCTATCTGGTAATACTAATTTATGAGTGTAAAGCGGATTAAAAGCTTATAGGTATTCATACTACTTACTTATGTGGGGCTACAGTCCGTGGTGAACCTGGGCCTCAACCAACAAGCGTCTCCAGCTGGCACGGTCTTTGGCCAGCTGTTCCCAGCGCCGCACGCCCAGTTGGTTAAGGTCTCCTTAACGTAGGTGGCTGCGTGCGCCACCGTAGATATATTTTCAATGCGCTCTACATGGCATAACCATCTTAGACGCTGTATCCGTAGATGTCGTACCAGACCGATGTCGCTGTACAACCGTAGAGTTCTTCGTTAAATCTTCTCCTCCATACATTGTTTGAACAAACAGGACCGTAGATAGTGCGGTGAGTTTTCCTCTCGAAACGACCAAGGGCATCTTCATCCGCTTTTGTTAAGGTCCAAGCCTCTGCGCCGTAAAGGAGGACTAGGATGATCAAGGTCTTATATAGTGTCACCTTGGTTTTCCGAGAGAGGGCTCTACTTCTCAATTGCCTCTTGAACCCAAAGAAATAGCGGTTGGCAAAAGTGATTCTGCGTTTTATCTCAGCGCTGGTGTTGTTGTCGCTGGTCATCAGTGAGCCAAGGTAGACGAATTCCTTGACCACTTTAAAGTTATGTCCGCCCATGGTGACGTTCTGGCCAATACGTCGGTGTTGTCCGTCTCTTTTATATGAAAGCAGATATTTGGTTTTACCCTCATTAACCTTAAGACCCATCTTAGCCGCTTCTACCTCAATGCTTACAAAGGCCTCATTGACGTCTCGCTGTGTCCGTCCAATCACGTCAATGTCGTCGGCGAACGCAAGCAATTTAGTAGACTTGAAATAAATCGTACCTCTTGTGTTTGCCAGTGACTCTTGCACGATTTTTTTAAGCACGATGTTGAAAAAGTTGCACGACAGCGCGTCACCTTGCCTAAATTCTTTTTTAACATCAAAGGTCTCGGTTTGCGCATTACCGACCCTAATGGAGCAACGAGAATTCTCCATTGTCATCCTGCACAGTCGGACGAGTTTGGAAGGGATGTTAAAACTAGACATGGCTTTGTATAGCTCATCTCTATACACGTTGTCATATGCAGCCTTGAAATCGACAAAGAGGTGGTGAGTGTCGATTTGGTATTCCTGGGTCTTCTCCAAGATCTGCCGCAGTGTAAATATTTGGTCTATTGTGGACTTACCCGGCCTGAAACCACACTGATAAGAGCCGATAAGGTTACACACAAACGGTTTCAGGCGTTCACACAATACGGCAGAGAAGATCTTATATGCGATGTTTAGGAGACTTATTCCCCTATAGTTGGCGCAGTTATAGGGGTCACCTTTCTTATGGACCGGGCAAACGATGCTGAGATTCCATTCGTCGGGCATGCTTTCCTCCGACCGTACCTTGCAAATGAGATGGTGCATGCACCTTACCAGCTCATCTCCAGCCGCCTTAAGGCCGTCTGCGCCCGCGGCTTAGACTTAAGTCTCGATATCGCTATTTTGACTTCGTCTAGGTCGGGTGGACGGAATTCTCTTACAGTTATTCATACTATTAGAAAATTCATCGAAACAGATAGTTGGTTCAAAAATTTGAGTAGGAAGGTCGTTTCTACACATATGATATGCATCAGTTTCATCAATTACATTGGTTTTGCAGCAAAAATGAGGAAAATACCTGAGCTCGTGGAAAATAAAATTGTTGAAATGTGTTAGGTATTTTCAATCGAACTTACTTACTTACTTACTTACTTATCAGGCCTGCGATCCATGGAGGATCTGAGCCTGAGCTATAGCTGCCTTCCATCCTTGACGGTCCCGGGCACGCTGCTTCCAGTTGTCAAGACCAAGATGTCTTACATCCGCGATTACTTGGTCTTTATACCGGAGGTTCGGTCTTCCTCTTCTTCTCGAACCAGGAGGCTCGGAGTCGAAGACCCTCTTAGCTGGAGCGTTGATGTCCATGCGCTCGATGTGGCCGAGCCAGTGTAGTCGACGGGTCCTTGCTTTCCGGACTACATCCACATCTTGGTACAGCTCGTAGAGTTCGCGGTTGTGTCTTCTTCTCCATTCACCTTCCTCACAGACAGGACCAAATATCCGGCGCAGAATTTTTCTTTCGAAAGAACCCAAAATCAGCTCCGCTGTCCTGCTTATCGTCCAGCTTTCGGCTCCGTACAGCAAGACTGGCAGAATGAGCGTTTTGTAAAGCATGACTTTGGTCTTTCGAGTGAGGAGTTTTGACCCCAGTTGTTTGGACAAGCCGAAGTAGCAGCGGTTGCCAAGGGCGATTCTACGCCGGATCTCCACTGTGGTGTCATTTGTGGAATTTACGTTTGCCCCGAGGTAGACAAACTCCTTAACTACCTCGAAATTGTAGCTGTCAATTGTTATGTTTTGTCCCAGGTGGTGAGCGACGGATTGGTTTTTGCTTGACAGCATGTATTTCGTTTTGTCCTCATTGATCTTAAGGCCAATTCGTTTCGCCTGTTCTTCAATCGCCGTGAATGCTTCCACAATGCCACGGCGAGAACACGCGATGATGTCGATATCATCCGCGTATCCTAGCAGCTGGATGGACTTGTAAAAGATAGTGCCTTCCCTGTTGACGCCTGCCCGTCGCACTATCTGCTCCAGCACCAGGTTGAAGAAGTCACATGACAGCGCATCTCCTTGCCGAAATCCGGTGCATGTTTCAAACGGTTCCGAAGTCCTGGAACCGAGTTGCACGGTGCATCGCGTATTTTTTAGCGTGGCGCGACACAACTGGATCAGTTTTCCCGGGATCCCGAATTCGGCTATAGCCCCAAACAGTGCTTCACGATGAATGCTGTCGTATGCGGCTTTGAAATCGATGAAAAGATGGTGTGTATCGATTTGAAACTCGTTGGTCTTTTCCAGGATTTGTCGAAGTGTGAAAATTTGGTCTATAGTTGATTTGCCGGGCCGGAAGCCGCACTGGTAGCTGCCGATTAGTGCGGTGCAAAATGGTTTTAGACGTTCACACAATACGCTGGACAGGATCTTGTATGCGACATTGAGCAGGGATATACCTCTATAGTTCTTACAAGAGGTAGGATCGCCTTTTTTGTGGATGGGGCATATAGAGCTGGTATTCCAGTCGTCGGGCATGCTCTCATCTTCCCAAATTCTGCAGATGATCTGGTGCATGCTCCCTACCAGAACATCGCCGCCAGCCTTGAAGAGCTCTGATGGCAAGCCATCTGAGCCTGCGGCCTTGTTGTTCTTCAGCTTCTGAATAGCTGTGCCGACTTCTTCTATGCTGGGTGGGAGGACTACTTCAGCGGCTGGAGTTGGGATTTCCTCAGTCCCTACCACTCTCTCTTGGTCATGCTCGTTAAGCAGCTGCTGGAAGTGCTGCTTAAATACATCCACTATTCCCTGCGGGTCGGTGACAAGATTACCCTCACAGTTTCGAAGAGCCAGGGTGCCCTTTTTGAAGCCTCCTGCAAGGCCTTTGGCTTTCTTGTAAAAGGCTCGTATTTTATGTCTATCCCTAGACTCCTCGATATCCTTGAGCTGGGAGGCTGCGAAGATTCTTTTCTTTTGTCGCAGTAGTTTCTTCTCCTCCCTTCTTCTGGCTCGGTACTCTTCTCGCGCTGCCCTGGTTTTCCTCTGCAGCGCCTTTTGGTACGCCTCGTCGGTTGCTGCCTTTTTCTGCTCACACTCGCCATCATACCACGGGTTTCTTGTCGGGGGTGGTAGGTATCCTAAGGTGGTTTCGGCTACTTCCTGAATGGCTGAGCGGCAATGCAGCCACATATTATTGGCATTTGTGTTCGACGTAGGCATACCGTAGAGTCTTTCGCTCAGCTGCTCCCTGTAGACTCTGGCAACCTCCGGTGTGCTCAGGCGCCCAATGTCGAACCTCCTCCTGATGGGCTGGTGCAGCTTTCTGACATTGGACAGTCGAGCTCTGAATCTTGCTGCTACGAGGAAGTGGTCAGAGTCGACATTTGCCCCTCTGAATGTTCGCACATCCAGGATGTTTGACGCGTGCCTTGCGTCAATGAGCACATGGTCGATTTGGTTGGCGGTTCGACCGTCCGGAGATCGCCAGGTTGCTGTGTGGATTCGCTTGCGAGGGAATCTTGTGCTACTTATCACCGCATTACGAGCTGTCGCAAAGTCAGCGAGTCGGAAGCCGTTATCTGTTGTTGTATCGTGGAGGCTGTGCTTTCCGATCACTCCGCCAAGGGTGTTTTCCTTTCCGATTTTGGCGTTGAAGTCCCCGAGCACGATTTTCAATCGAACAGTGGTTCAAATCAGAAAAAGACACAATGTAAGTGCGTGAAGTAACGAAATCGGAACCAAGATTGCGTACTGATAGAGATGCTCGAGCTATGGAGCGGCTGATTGGTAACCAAACAAGCAACAACACAAACGAACCCGGTAGCGAGTGGATAGCACTTAAAGCGCTTCGAAGAATTGGTTTTACATCGGCATCGTCTTACAAAAGCCAGCACTATCTCCGAAAAATGTAGCGGCGCGCCTCAAGTTTGGCAAAGAGCACAAGGAAAAGGGTAGTATGGTCGGATGAAACCAAAAATACCCATTTTCAGTCAGGCGGTACGCAATATTGTTGGCACCGGCCATATGAATCTTTACAAAAGCACCAGGTGAAAGACATCATAAAGCATGGAGTAGGTAGCTTGATGGTGTGGGACAGCTTCACTTGGTGGAACGTCGGACCGTTAGGGAAAATCAATGGCATAATGCAGAAAGAATATTGTCTTCGTAATTTCGAAGAAAATTCGCCAAACTTCGTAGACGAAATTGCATACCCATAGGATGACGTCATTTTTCAGCACGATGGATGGATGTTAAAAATTGGCTCAGTAGACAAACGTTTCTTATCATGCAAACTCTTAGTTTACTGCTTCAGACTCATTTCCCGGAAAATCAAATCGCCATCGGCTCGTTGCTAACTCCTTCAAGGGAAAATGCAACTGAAACGATGAAAACAGCTCGGCGTAGCTGGTATATTGCGTCGCACGTGGTTACGACTGAAGCTATTGAATTTGCTGTGGCATCCTTCGACGACTTCAAATCGCCAGGCACCGACGGAATATATCCTGTTATGCTGCAAAAATGTATAAGGCAGCTGCTTCCTACTTTGAAAATAATTTTCACTACTAGCCTAGCCCTTGCTTCCATACCCATTCCTTGGCGCACGGTGAAAGTAGCCTTTATTCCCAAAATAGGAAAGGAGGACTACTCACTTGCAAAGAGTTTTAGACCAATTAGTCTAACATCCTTTTTGCTGAAAAGCATGGAGAGGCTGGTAGAGTTGCACGTGCGCAAAGTTGCCCTTCGAATGCATCCTCTTTCGGAGATGCAACATGCTTATCAGCGCGGAAAATCCTTCGAGACGGCGCTTCAAAACCTAGTTGGGAGAATTGAATGCGCGCTCGAAAGGAAAGAGTACGCGCTAGGCATCTTAATCGACATGAGGGAGCTTTTGATAACGCAACATACGACAGCATGTGCAACGCTGCCAGACATCATGGCGTAGATGAAGCACTGTCCTTGTGGATCAAAGTAATGCTTGTGCACAGGACATTGACCGCTGATGCAGGCCTCGACCAATGTGTCAAATCCGGCGTAAACAGAGCTGCCCGCAAGGAAGCGTCCTGTCTCCGCTGTTATGGTGCATGGTGGTCGACTCTCTGCTTGATGCTCTTAATGCCTCTAGAATATATGCCCAGGCCTATGCGATGATGTCGCCGTTCTTTCTGTCGGCTCATGCTTAGCGAGTGTCCGTCTCAAAGCACAGGCGGCGTTAAATGTGATCGATGATTGGTGTACCAAAAATGGGCAGTGGGTCAACCCTCTTAAGACCGATGTCGTTCTCTTCTTGAGAAGGAGGAAAAATACTGATATGACTCAGCTGGTACTAAAAGGTACTTTTATCCCGATGTCCAAGGAGGGTAAGTATCTGGGAGTCATCTTAGATAGCAAGCTTCTATAGTCAAAGCATGTTGAGTCAAAAACCACCAAAGCGCTGTCAGATTTCTGGCAATGCAAATGAGCTTTCGGCAAAGGTTTATCGCCGGTAAAGGTTCTCTACACGGCAATGATAAGACGGTTGTCTAGTGGAACCGACTAAAACGCAAATACGTCGTAGCCTCTTTCACCAAAGAACAGTTTGTCTCAGCTGCACGGGGCTTTCCCCAGCACTGCTCTAGATGCTATGATGAACCTTCCACCTCTTGATATATTTATCAGAGGGTGTGCTCTGAAAGTGCCGTCTCATTTGAAGAGAAATGGAACACGCATAGGAATAACGGTGTGCTCGCGCAAGAATTGTCCTTGTCCTGCGACTCCAGTCTCATGGGCATGCCTTGGATTGGCTCTGGCTGGATACTAAACTGGGAAAGGATAGTCTTCGCATTTTCACCAATGGCTCCAGGTCTAGGCGGGGGTCCGGTGCTGTGATCTTCTTTGAGCGCGAAAACATCCGACTGCACTTCTCCTTGGGGAAATATGCGTCTGTCTTTCAATCAGAGATATACTCAACCCTAATGGCCAGGCACTATGTTGTGAAGCGAGGGGGAAAAGCATATGCGTCTGCAGCGACAGCTACGCTGCACTAAAAGGTGTGTGAAACCCCTTAACTAGCTCCAAATTAGCACTTAAACTCAAGCCCTTCTTGAACAGAGTCGGTAGACTAAATTCATTAAGGCTTGTATGGGTTCCAGGCCACTCTGGGATCGCAGAAAATGAGATCTCTGATAAACTCGCCAGAATGGGTTCAGAGGAGAGCTTCTCAGGACCTGAACCCGCTCTAGGCCTACCTGCGTCCACGGTTAATTGCCACACTAACGACTGGGTGTTTAATACACACAACCGTAGATGGAGGAATTGTCCAG
Organism: Eumerus sabulonum; assembly: GCA_951905685.1. Lineage (NCBI taxonomy): Eukaryota > Metazoa > Arthropoda > Insecta > Diptera > Syrphidae > Eumerus > Eumerus sabulonum. Next base: position 248,306,080 of record OX645060.1, on the reverse strand, counting down.
GATGCAGGATGACAAAGCGCATATTCCCTAATGTCTGCAAGAAATCCGCAGCATTCCTCCTGTCTTTAAGGAGAATCGACTGCAGAAGACTTGTAGGAGTCATTACGGGCCATTACACTTTTGCTAAGCACCTCTGCGTGCTTGGCATACGTGAGATGCCTATCTGTGCTGCATATTGTAAGGAGGATGACGCTGCGGGGCATTTTCTCTGTGACTTTCCCGCTTTTGCTCGCTCACGGTGGTGCACCCTTGGGGTCGACGTGGTGTGTGCCGAATCTCTTAACTCTACATCACTGAAGCTTATTCTCATTTTTCTCCGGAAAACAAAAAAAAAAAATCCAGTGGCCAGCACCCAATCGAAAATTGATGGGCTCTTTTGAAAAAAGCGACCGCGACGGTATGATAATGCACCTAGGAACTTGGACGAGCTTTGCTCCCGGATTCAGACAGAGTGGGCCAGTATTCCGCATCAACTCATCGAGAAACTGGTCGAAAGCATGCCCAAGCGAGTCAACAGTGTCATTAAAGCCAAGGGTCTTTAGACTAAATATTGAAATAAATACCTTATTTTTGAACGTCCAAAAGTGGATACATAGAGTTTTTTTTTTTTGTTATATGGATTAAAAGTCAGCATTGAAAAGATGTTTTTATATTTTTTACTTAATATATGAAAATTAAAGGATTTAACAAAAAAAAAAACAAGAAAAACTTCGTTGCGATTACCGTAGTTTAAAGGATTTTGCAATCACTCAAAATGATTGATCAAATGATGGATGTACATAGACGTACATACATTGCTCACACCATTTATTATTTTTCGTTTATTTTTTCTTGAATACCCTAGCTAAACAAAAAATAATAAATATGACTGTGAATGTACACTACATCAATGAATTGCACGTACAGCAGCTGAAATTAGACGCTTTTTGGGGTTCCGTACCCAAAGGTAAAACGGAACCCTATTACTAAGACTTCGCTGTCCGTCCGTCCGTCTGTCACCAGGCTGTATCTCATGAACCGTGGTAGCTAGACAGTTGAAATTTTCACAGATGATGTATTTCTGTTGTCGCTATAGCAACAAATACTAAAAACAGAATAAAATTAATATTTAAGGGGGGCTCCCATACAACAGACATGATTTTCATCCCAAAAACTCCCTCCCTAGTCGACAATATCCCACAACAGTAGTATACTTCCCAGCTTTGATCCCTTTTGTGTCTTTGATGAATTAATCCTAGCTGCAATCCTTTTTCCCATATTTCCCATTATTGTTATTCACCTTTTCACATCGTTGCTGTCAAGTAAGATAATTGATTTGAATTCAATGGACACTTTGATGATCAACTACATATATCTCATCATGAAGACTTTTGATTATCAAAGTAATATGCCGATAACCTGCCTGCGACCAAGACCTGTCTTCATACGAAAAGTGTGATTTAATGTGATGACTGATGAGGTAACATACATAGTCTCTTTCATATTTATATATACAGATGGTACGGAACCCTTTGTGGGCGAGTCCGACTCGCACTTGGCCGTTTTTATTTTATTTTATTTTACGAAATAATTTATATTGAATTAATAATTTAAATAAATTTTATTTTTAAATTCGAATAAATTGATATGTATGTTAGTACATCAGTGATCTGTGATAGAACTGGTACGACAACTGCTAACACAAAGAGTTGTCAAAGCCAACTTCGCTGGTGCCGTCTCAACTAGAATGTTGGGCACAGGTACACCACAGGGTGGAGTACTCTCCCGTCTCCTGTGGAACGTGGTGGTTAACGAGCTACTGCTGTTGCTTGAACAGGAAGGATACGCTGTGACTGCCTATGCAGATGACATTGCTATTGCCGCCGCAGGGAAATTTCTCAGCACTCAATGCGACCTTATACAGAGTGCATTACATACAGTAGAAACCTGGACGCAGTACTGTGGACTTGGGGTGAACCCTAAGAAGACCGATCTAGTACTGTTTACTAACAAATATAAAATTCCGCCCCTCAACCCACCGAAGCTCGGTGGAGCTCAACTAACAATCAAAGAACAGGCTAAATATCTAGGCCTAGTCCTTGACAGGAGGCTGAATTGGAAACCCAACATTCTTGATCGGGTCAAGAAAGCAACTGTTGCCAACCAAGCATTATGTACTGGTTCTACATAATGTCATAAGGCCTATCCTCCTGTATGGCGTCGTAGTCTGGTGGACTGCTCTGGAGAAAGCAGTCAATCGAAACCTTCTGGGGAAGGTACAAAGATCGGCCAGCTTATATATAAGCGGAGCGATCAGATCAACCTCCACGGAGGCCTTAAATGTTCTACTTCATCTTCCACCATTAAACCTTTTCAGCAAGCAAGTTGCTGCATGCGCGGCCCTAATGATGAGGAGCATAAGAAAATGGCCCACATCTCAAAAAGGCCACACCTCTATTCTAAAACACTTCAAAGTACCCTTATAGTTCTGAAGAGGAGTTCTTCTACGCTGTTAAAACCACAGCGTAAGCTTTTTTACTTTTCTGGGCTCTATTCGAGTAGGTGGAAAACAGCATTTGTCCAGCCTATACCTTTCTCCCTCCAACAACCGACCTATTGCACTGATGTCCATTCTTTCCAAGGTCATGGAAATGCTGATTACCCATCAGCTTATGAAATATCTTGAATCACGGAAACTCTTTCATGACCGCCCGTACAGTTTCCGCAGCAACAGATCCACTGGTGTGTTGATGTCATATCTCGTTGAAAAGTGGAATCGCTCACTTCGCCAAGCAGGTGAAAACATAATAGTTGCACAGGATATTTCGAAAGCATTTTACAGGGCTAGGCATAAAGCCCGTCTTCAATGGATTGGAAGCTGCTTTTCGAGTCGTTCAACTCAAGTTGTTTTGGATGGATTCAAGTCTAACATCCATTTCTTAAATGCTGGTGTTCCCCAGGGCTCCATCTTGTCTCCAACACTCTTTCTCATTTATATATACATGATCTATTATCTGCCACCCTTACCCCTTAGCTTCTCATATATATACATATGTACGTTCAATACTTTACAACCCTGCTCTTCGGTTGTAGATAGTGAGCGGCAGCGTATGTTAAACTCATTAAATTCCGATATCGACAGCACCATCCAATGGGGTAAAAACATTAGAGTGGAATTGGTTGCATCCAAAACACAATGCTGTCTCCTGTCAATAAAACGTATAACTAACCCGCAGTCATTATCCATGAATGGCACTTGCATCTCAGAAACCGAAAAGTTGTTTTTTTTTTTAGTCACACGCGCACTCAAGGCTAAGGCCTTATGACGTATTGAACGTTGTGCGAGCGAAGATAACAGAGAGATGGAAAGTTTCGCCCAGGTTGATGTTTCGACACATAACCTGGTGGTTTTTGGGTAATAGATGTTCGTTGACTACTCTCAGGGGTGGTTTGTCCTACATAGGACGAGAGCCGACCAAATTTCGCGTTGGTTATAGTCCGTAGTAATTCGTTCAAGCACTTTAGTATTGCATACGCAGAGGATGAATTTTGGTTGACCATATACTGTGAGTGTTATGCCTGCAGCAGTACGTCTGGTCACTTTCCATTCACATCTCCGTTGCATACTTTTTGTCCGTATAGGAATTACTTTTTCTTGGCTATGAAGCGAATTTGAACCATAAACCTTCCGCTCGGCGGTCGATGGTGTCAACCACTGCACCACGGCCACCCCCAACCTAGCGTCAAATATAGAAAATCTTTCTTTAACCGAACCAAACGAATCTAGAATTCCCTACTGGATTCAGTCTTCCCTCCTCAGTACAACATGCAAACATTTAAGATCAATCCCTCTTTTGCCCGCACACTGTGTCGCCGACATAATAAGGGCACACCTTGCATGCGCTCATATTATTAAAAACAAAAATACTAAAATTGGTTTTAAAGAACGACTTTATGTTAGTACAGAAAAACGATCCTAAGCATTCCTCAAGGTTAGTTAAAGAGTGTCTCCTTTATAATGTGAAATCGCAGCTCCGTCATCCTACTCAATTCCCAGACCTTAGTTCCATCGAACATCTTTGGGATTATTTTTGAAAAAATTTTCGGGAATCTGAAATAACGAGCAAAATCCAGCTCAAGGCCGTTATCTTGGAAGAATTTTTTTTTTATTTTTAATTTGCGCGCACTCAATGTCTAATAACCTTATTATGTCGGCGACGCAGTGCGGGCAGAAGGTAGAGAGGAAGGGGAATAGAGGAGATGCCTATGGACATTGACCTTAAATGCTTGCATGTTGCATTGAGGGGGGAAAACCGAATCCGCCAGGGAGTTCCAGATTCGTGTGGTTCGGTTAATGAAAGATTCTCTGTATTTGACAGTACGTCCGAAAGCGGGCTTCAGAGTATATTGGTGAGCATTCCTAGAGAGACGTGTATTGCGGGAGAAATGTTGAAAGGGCGGAATGCAACTGGCTATTTCATCAGAGCATTATTGGTGGTAGTAACGATAAAACAGGAAGAGGCAGGTAACATTCCTGCGGTGTTCCAGCGAGTCTAATGTTTTGGTAATGCTGGAGTCACCTATCAGTTTTATGGCTCGTTTTTGTATTCTGTCTAGTAGGTGCAGTGAGGTCTTGGAAGCACCGGACCAGACATGAGCGTTAAACTCTAATTTGGGGCGAATGAACGCCATATAGATTGTAGCCAGATCTAAGGGTGAGAAATGTTTCTTGCATCTGTATAAGAAGCCTAGGCATTTCGCAGCATTCTTGGCGACACTGAATATATGGTCGCTCCAATTAAGATTGTGAGCAACACTCATACCCAGGATGGAAAGCTTTTCAGTTTCTGAGATGCAAGTGCCATTCATGGATAATGGCAATGGGTTAGTTATACGCTTTAATGACAAGAGACAGCATTGTGTTTTGGATGCATTAAATTCCACTCTATTGTTTTTACCCCATTGGATGGTGCTGATATCGGAATTTAATGAGCTTAACATACGCTGCCGCAGGGTCGTAAACTGGTGAACGAATATGAGAAGCTGAGGGTACTGTCGTCAGCGAAGGAGTGAAGTGAATTAGAGGTAACAGACAAGAGATCATTTATAAAAATAAGAAAGAGTGTCGGAGACAAAACGGAGCCCTGGGGAACACCGGCATTTACAAAGTGAGTATCAGACTTGAATCCGTCCAAAACAACTTGAATTGAACGATTCGAAAGGTAGCTTCAAATCCATTGAAAGAGAGACTCATCGATCCCAAAAGCACGCATTTTCGACAAAATGGCTTCATGCCAAACCCTGTCAAATGCTTTCGAAACATCTAGTGCAACAATTTTGCATTCACCTGCTTGGTGAAGCGAGTGATTCCACTTTTCAGCGAGATATGCCATCAAATCACCAGTGGATCTGTTGCTGCGGAAACCGTATTGGCGGTCATTGAGGAGTTTCCGTGATTCAAGATATTTCATAAGCTGACGGTTAATCAGCGTTTCCATGACCTTGGAAAGAAGGGACGTTAGTGCAATGGGTCGGTAGTTGGAGGGAGAAGATGATTCGCCTTTTTTGGGTATAGGCTGGACAAATGCTGTTTTCCACCTACTCGGAAAGAGCCCAGAGGTGTAGGAAAGTTGAAAAAGCTTACGCAGTGGTTTTGCCAGCGTAGAAGAACACCTCTTCAGAACTATTGGGGCAATACCATCTGGACCAGCGGATTCGTGTCTGTCGAGGTCTTTAAGAACCCTTGCGACTGTACGAGTGCGGAAGTGGATTAGTCCCAGGGTGGAATTGACGCACTCTAGTACAGGCGGAGACAAAGTACAAACTGGCAGCTGAGAACTGGTTGCGAAATGGGCAGCAAGTAGGTTAGCTTTGTCTAAGGGGGTGACAGCTGGAATGTCATTGTCGATGAGCGTCGGTAGAGACGACTTAGTTGAGTTTTTTACAAACGACCAGAAACCTTTGCTACCTTTGGGACATTGAAGGATTTTACGCCTTAATTTTTGGTCGGATTGGAATTTAATCCGTCGAATGTGGGTGTTGCAGTCATTTCTGGCTCGTATGGAACATAATTTCACCGGAAGTCTACAGGATGTAATAAAAGCGAAGGGATACCGTACTTGATACCAAGTACATATGTATGTATTTAATAATCAGTGTACGTGTAATTTTTTGATGCAAAGATTGTTTTGTTTTTTACTTCTCTTAAATAAACCAATTTTTTTAGTTCGGTTCCCGATAACACCGACGCCATCGAATATTTATTTCGCGACGTTCCTCCTCGGCGGGGTACTGGCAAAACCCCCCATAGTATACTTGCCGTGAAGAAGCTTCTCGGCTCACGCCATTCGGAATCGGCATTAAACTGTAGGTCCCTTTCACCTATGTGAAAAATAAATCACAGACAACATGGGTGATTGAGAGAAGCTTGGCTCTGGTCCTTCATGGGCTATAACGCCATCCAAGAAGAAGAAATAAACAAATAGAAAAAAAACCGGCCAAGTGCGAGTCGGACTCGCCCACAAAGGGTTCCGTACCATCTGTATATATAAATATGAAAGGGACCATGTATGTTACCTCATCAGTCATCACATTAGATCACATTTTTTGTATGAAGACAGATCTTGGTTGCAGGCAGGTTATAGGCATATTACTTTGATAATCAAAAGACTTCCACCTCCTCGTGGTGCCATCTGGAAATTTCCTTAAAAGGGAAATTACTGACGGAAGAGGCCGAATGGCGAGTATCCTGCGCCACCAAACAGGATTAGTGTCGGTTGGGCTATGGTCTAGCGAACCATAACCGTAAAACCATTAATTGCTCAGAAACAAAAAACAGCCTCGGATAATCAAACGGAACGGATCTATGTTGACGACCCTTTAAGAAAACAAAAACCAAACAAGGACCTTCGGTTCTGTACGTGGAATGTTAGGTCCCTAAACAGACCACGTGCGGCCGAACAACTTGCGGACGCCCTAGACCGCTATAAAGCGGACATAACCGCCATCCAGGAAATGCGATGGAATGGACCGGGTAAAAAGCGGATGAAAAACTGCGACATTTACTACGGTGACTGCTATAGGGAGAGAGGACAGAGACTATTTGGATGCGGATTTGTTGTTAGAGGTGGACTAAGACATAAAGTCCTAAGTTTCCAGTATGTGAGTGAACGCCTCTTAACGATCCGCATCAAGGCAAATTTCTGTAACATCAGCCTCATATGCGTCCATGCCCCCACGGAAGACAAGGATGACTCAATCAAGGATGATTTCTTTGATCTCCTAGACAGAACATATACCAAATGCCCCAGCTATGATACCAAAATCATACTAGGAGATTTTAACGCTAAGCTGGGTAAAGAAAGCATCTTTGAGCGGGTCATCGGCAAACACAGCCTACATGACACCACATCCGATAACGGACATAGGCTGATCGACCTTGCCACGGGGCGAAATCTTCTTGTAGCCAGCACACGATTTTCCCACCTCGATATACACAAAGGCACCTGGCGGTCGCCAGATCAATCAGTCACCAACCAGATTGACCACATCGCGATTGACGTCAGACACTCCTCCACTATCCTTGATGTTCGCACTTTCCGAGGAGCGAACATCGATTCAGACCACTATCTTGTAGTAGCCAAGATACGTCAGCGCATAACACGAACACCGCGGAGTAGAGTTAGAACACCAAGCTATGACGTCGGAAAGCTACTATCGCCGGAGATCGCCAGTGCTTTTGCCAACCGCGTCTCCCTTAAGCTCTCCGATACACCGCAATCCTCCACTCAGTCAGTAGAGCAACAATGGAGCCTGTGCAAACAAGCCCTGAAGAGCACAGCAACGGAAGTGCTGGGCCTTAAAGCTCCACCACGACGAAACACCTGGTTCGATGACGAGTGTAGAAGGATTCATGCGGAAAAGCAGGAGGCATACAAAGCCTCACTACACAAAAAAACAAGAGCGGCTCGTGAGCTCTACGAGCTTAAGAGAAGGGAGGAACATAAGCTTCTCAAGAGAAAAAAGAAAGAGCACGAGAAGCGGGCGATTGAAAACTTGGAGAGGTGCTATTGCAGGCACGACGTTCGAAGATTTTATCAGCGGATAAAACGAATGTCTCAAGGCTATAAAGCCCGAACGGAGGCCTGTAAGGATGAGAACGGACACCTAGTAGTAGAATCGCAGTCGATGCTGAGAATTTGGAAAAACCACTTCTGCAGACTGTATAACGGCGATGACAACCAACATACCGCCGTCAGGCAGAATGGTCCATTTTTTAACGACGAAGATCGCAGAGAATTCCGTCTCCCTGACCTCGACGAAGTTGAGATTGCCATGTCGAAACTCAAGTCGAATAAAGCTGCTGGCGCAGATGGACTGTCTGCTGAGCTCTTCAAAGCGGCTGGGGGTGCGCTGGTTAGGAGCATGCACCGGCTCATCTGTAAGATATGATCAGAGGAAAGCATGCCCGAGGAATGGAGTCTCAGCATTGTTTGCCCGATCCACAAAAAAGGAGATCCCTTTGACTGCGCCAACTATAGAGGAATAAGTCTCCTTAATGTCGCATACAAGATCTTCGCTGCCGTTTTGTGTGAACGCCTGAAGCCATTCGTAAACAAGCTGATAGGTCCTTATCAGTGTGGCTTCAGGCCAGGGAAGTCCACCATCGATCAAATCTTCACACTACGGCAGATCCTGGAGAAAACCAATGAGTTTCAAGTCGATACGCACCATTTATTCGTCGACTTCAAGGCCGCATACGACAGCGTAATTAGAGACGAGCTATATAACGCCATGTTTACTTTTGACATCCCTGCGAAGCTCGTCAGACTATGCAGGATGACCTTGGAAAATGCTCGCTGCTCCATCCGAATCGGTGAGCACCTTACCGATAGTTTTGATGTCAAAAAAGGATTTAGGCAGGGCGATGCGCTGTCGTGTGATTTCTTCAACATCGTATTGGAAATGATTGTGCAAAAATCACAGGCCAATACAAGAGGCACAATCTTCTTCAAATCCTCGCAACTCCTTGCATACGCCGACGACATTGACATAATAGGTAGATCGCAGCGAGATGTCAATGAGGCGTTTGCGAGTATTGAGATGGAGGCGGCAAAAATTGGTTTGGCAGTTAATGAGGGCAAGACTAAATATCTGCTGTCATCGAAAAAGGACATTTACCACCGACGTCTTGGACAGAACGTGCATATTGGCAGATATAAGTTCGAGGTAGTTAAGGACTTCATATACCTCGGCTCCGCGGTGACTTGGAACAACGACACCAGTTTCGAAATCAAGCGCAGAATTACTCTTGCCAACCGCTGCTTCTTAGGGCTCAAGAGGCAACTGAGAAGTAGAGCCCTCTCTCGTACGACCAAGTTGACCTTATATAAGACCTTAATTATCCCGGTCCTGTTATACGGCGCAGAAACATGGACTTTATCTAAAGCGGATGAGGAAATCCTTGGTCGTTTCGAGAGAAAGATTCTGCGTTCGATTTTCGGTCCCATAAACACAGAGGAGGGTTGGAGGAGAAGATTCAATCACGAACTGTACGGGTTGTACAGCGACATGAGTCTGGTCAGGCGTCTACGGATCCAACGCCTAAGATGGCTAGGCCATGTAGAGCGAATGGACACCACAGCTCCAGCCCGTAGAGTCTTTGAATCCAACCCCGAGGGACGAAGAAATAGAGGACGGCCGCACCTAAGGTGGCGCGCACAGGCGGAAGGGGACCTCAACCAACTGGGCGTGCGGCATTGGAAAAGACTAGCGAAAGATCGTGCTAGGTGGAGAGGCATGTTGGTTGAGGCCCAGGTTCACCCCGAACTGTAGCGCCCGTTAAGAAGAAGAAGAATCAAAAGTCTTCATGATGAGATATATGTAGTTGATCATCAAAGTGTCCATTGAATTCAAGTCAATTATCTTACTTGACAGCAACGATGTGAAAAGGTAAATAACAATAATGCGAAATATGGGAAAAAGGTTTGCTGCTAGGATTAATTCATCAGAGACACAAATAAGATCAAAACTGGGAAGTTTGCTACCGGTTGTGGGATATTGTCGACTAACCTTAGTTCAGTATGTGACCAAGGGATTTTTTGGATGAAAATCATGTCTGTTGTATGGGAGCCCCCTTAAATATTCATTTTATTCTGTTTTTAGTATTTGTTGCAATAGCGACAACAGAAATACATCCTCTGTGAAAATTTCAACTGTTTAGCTATCACGGTTCATGAGATACAGCCTGGTGACAGACGGACGGACAGCGAAGTCTTAGTAATAGGGTTCCGTTTTACCTTTGGGTACGGAACCCTAAAAAGAAAGGAAAATTATTAAAGAGCTTTTTCTTTGACATACTTTAATTTTTATTTTGAATAATCAGCTGTATGTAAAATTTTTTGATGTAGGGTATATACAATATCTGTTTGATAAGTATGGCATTCCATTACACTAATCGATTTAAGTATTCGGATGCAAATCCTAGCTATCTACGTACATACTTCTTGCATTCATATGCTACATATGTACAGATGACCATTTCCTTTTCAATTCTAGTATGGAAGGATCAGATTTATGCTTCGAGGTAGTGCGTAGAGCAGTTGCCGGTTTTGTTTATAGTGAAGCTGTAGCTTGGTAAGTGTGAATTACATACAAGCTGCCTATTAACTAAGACTGCATTTTTATATTAAGCCACTATATGCGCCAAATACTTGAAGCGCTTCGATATTGTCACGAAAACGATATTTTGCATCGGGATGTCAGACCAGCATGTGCCCTATTAGCAACAGCTGATAATTCCGCTCCGGTCAAATTGGGTGGATTTGGATCAGCTATTCAATTACCTGGTGGCAGAGATACTATTGAGACTCATGGTAAGTAAACAATTTGTTGAAGTAAAAAGTGTTTTAAAAATAATTGTTTTGTATGGAAAGTTGAATGAAATAGCTTAGCCTAATCTTCCGCTATCCTAAAATCTACTCCCTATGTATATGTATGAGAGAAGATCTAATACCTAAGTAAACATACTTTAATGACTTTATAAAAAGCTACGTAAGATAACTTACCCTAACATTTTAAACTTAATTTCCACTATTCTGTGCTCTTGAAAAAAGAAATATCCTCTTGCCTTCCTTTTTGGGTAACATAAGAGCCTTTTTAGCGCCTTTGCCGTAACTGAATAATGTGCTCATGAGTCGAGTAAATGACATTAAAGACGGGGTAGCTGTATGCTCTTTGTCACATTTTATGTAACGCAACTTCACTGAAAAAGTGATGAAAAATGAATGTTTCCCCCGCTGGCGAATGATAGCTACTCTAAAGTTGTCTGGTTTCAGTGAAAAGGTCCATGTACATTTGCATATACATAAAGGACTTAGCAACAATTGTTTGGAACGGGAGCATCCTTGTTAATTTTCTACTTAACCATTTCATAAGTTTTATTTGTATTAAGTCGGAAATAATATCTAGCACGGTGGAGGTGCGAAATGTAATAAACTGTCTTTGTAAATACAACCGGCGGTTATATGCTTGCTTTTATTTATTTATTTACTTTTGCACTACATTTGTTAAATATTGTTTTAAGATGGAGAATTGAGTGCTGGTTTCTTTTCGTAATGACAGCAAAACAGGAGTTCTGTTTTGTTCGCACACACAATATCCTGCTTCGTCCACCCTAACGTATGTATTTGTATTTGTAATGACGGTGTCTAGTGTGCGGTTCTAATTAAAATCTACTTGCTCCATTTGTCAAGACAATGTGTTATTCATAAATGTACAGTGCCTGTGTTGAAATCAATCGTGCAATCGAAAAAAACTCTAATCTTATTACTTTACTGTTGACATATTGTACACTTTACCCATTGACACAGTTGTTGATAAATAGATATATGTATAAAGGAGCCATGAAGAGCCACCGCAGTCGAACATCTTGCGGCACTGTTATCAAGTTCCATCCCCACCTCCTCGTGGTGCAATCTGGAGATTTCCTATGGAAATCGCAGTCGGGGAAGGGCGAATGGCGAGCCTCCTGCGCCAAAAAACAGGATTAGTCGGTTGGGCTACGGCCTAGTAAACCGTAACCGTAACAAAACCACAGACTCCGAGACAACCACAAGCCTCGGTTATAACGGACCGGATTTGTGTTGACGACCCTTGCAAAAAACGAAAATGATCTTCGGCTTTGTACGTGGAATGTTAGGTCCCTAAACAGGCCACGTGCAGCCGAACAACTTGCGGACGCCCTAGACCGCTATAAAGCGGACATCACCGCCATCCAGGAAATGCGATGGAATGGACTGGGTATAAAGCGGACGAAAAACTGCGATATTTACTACGGCGACTGCTATAGGGAGAGAGGGCAACGACTGTTTGGATGCGGATTTGTTGTTCGAGGTGGACTAAGGCAAAAAGTCCTTAGCCTTCGGCATGTGAGCGAACGCCTCATAACAATCCGTATCAGCCTGATCTGTGTCCACGCCCTCACGGAAGACAAGGATGACTCCGCCAAAGATGAGTTCTACGATCTCCTAGACAGAACGTATGCCCAATGTCCCAGCTATGACATCAAAATTGTACTAGTAGGCTCCAATGCTAAGCTGGGTAACGAAAACATCTTTGAACGAGTCATCAGCAAACATAGCCTACACGATACCACCTCCGATAACGGACACAGGCTGATTGATCTTGCTACGGGGCGAAATCTCCTTCCAGCCAGTACGCGCTTCCCGCAACTCAATATACACAAAGGCACCTGGCGGTCTTTTGATCAATCGACTATCAACCAGATTGATCACATCGCGATCGACGTCAGACACTCCTCCACTATTCTTGATGTTCGATGTTAACCAAGGGGCTAACATCGACTCGGACCACTATCTTGTAGTAGCCAAGATGCGTTTACGGATATCACGAACGCAACGGAGAAGAGTATGAATACAAAGTTATGACGTCGGAAAGCTACTATCGCCAGCGAGCGGTATCGTGCTTTTACCGATCGCGTCTCCCTTAAGCTCTCCAATACACCCAGCAGTGGAGTCTTTGCAAACAAGCCCTGCAAAGCTATGCATCCGAAGTTTTGGGTTTCAAGGTTCCACCACGAAGAAACACTTGATTCGATGACGAGTGCAGGAGGATTCATACAGCAAAGCAGGATGCATATAAGGCCTCGCTGCATAAAAGAACAAGAGCTCTACGAGTTAAAAAGAAAGGAGGAGCATAAGCTTTTTAGAAGAAAGAAGAAAGAGCACGAGAAGCATGCGACTACAAAGTCTTCTCTGCCGTTTGTGTGAACGCCTGAAGCCTTTTGTAAATAAGCTGATAGGTCCTTATGAGTGTGGATTGAGGCCAGAAAAGTCCACCATCGACCAAATCCTCACACTACGGCAGATCCTGGAAAAAACCAATGAATTTCAAGTCGACGCTCACCACCTATTTGTCGACTTCAAAGCCGCTTACGACAGCGTAATTAGAGATGAGCTATACAACGCTATGTCTACCTTGACATACCTGCTAAACTCGTCAGACTATGCAGGATGAATTTGGAGAATGCTCGCTGCTCCATCCGAATCGGTGAACACCTTACCGTGTCGTGTGATTTTTTCAACATCATATTGGAAATGATTGTGCAAAAATCACTGGCCAATACAAGAGGCACAATCTAACTCTAACTCCCTGCATACGCCGACGATATTGATATAATAGGTAGGTCACAGGGAGATGTCATTGAGGCGTTTGCGAGTATTGAGATTGAGGCGGCGAAAATTGGTTTGGCGGTAAACGAGGGCACACGAGGGACTAAATATATGCTGTCATCAAAAAAGGACGCTCACCACCAACGTCTTGGGCAGAACGTTTGTATTGGCAGATATAAGTTCGAGGTAGTTAAGGACTTCGTCTACCTTGGCTCCGCAGTGACATGGAACAACGACATCAGTTCCGAAATCAAACGCAGAATCACTCTTGCCAATCGCTGTTTCTTTGGGCTCAGGAGGCAACTGAGTAATAGAGCCCTCTCCCGAACGACAAAGTTGACTCTATGTAAGACCCTTATCATCCCGGTCCTGTTGTACGGCGCAGAAGCATGGACACTATCAAAAGCGGATGAGGAGGCCCTTGTTCGGTTCGAGAGAAAGATTTTGCGCGTGATTTTTGGGCCTATAAACGCAGACGGGAGATAGAGGAGAAGATTCAACCACGAACTTTACGGGCTGTACAGCGGCATGAGCCTAGTCAGGCGTCTACGGATTCAACGCCTATGATGGCTGGGCCATGTTGAGCGAATGGACGCCACAGCTCCAGCCCGGAGAGTCTTTGAATCCAACCCCGAGGGACGAAGAAGCAGAGGACGGCCGCACTTAAGATGGCGCACACAGGTGGAAGGGGACCTCAGCCAACTGGGTGTGCGGCAATGGAAAGGGCTAGCAAAATATCGTGCTCGTTGGAGGGGCATGTTGGTTGAGGCCCAGGTTTACCCCGAACTGTAGCGCCCATTAAAATAAAGAAAGAGGAGCTATGTATGCTCAGTTAACCTTACTTACTCACTTATGTTCCGCTACACTTCGGGGTGAATCTGGGCCTCAACCAACAAGCTTTTCTAGCTAACACGATCTTTTGCTAGCTGTTTCCAGTGTCACACGCCTAGTTGGTAGGTCCCCTTCCATCTGTGTGCGCCACCTAAGATCCGGCCGTCTTCTGCAACGTCGTCCTTTCGGGTTGGAGTCGAAGATTCTGTGCTGTCCATTCGCTCTACATGGCCTAGACATCTTAGACGTTGGATCCGTAGACGTCGTACTACCGTACTACCGATATAGCTGTACAGCACGTACAGTTCCTGGTTGAATCATCTCCTCCACTCTTCGTCAACACAACCGTGCCGAAGATTATACGTAGAATTTTCGTCTCGAAACGACCAAGGGCCTCTTCATCCATTTTTGATAAGAACCAAGCCCCCGTAGAAGAAGACCAGGATGATTAAGGTTCTATCGAGGGTCAACTTAGTTTTTCGAGATAGGGCTTTACTACTCAAAAGCCCGAAAAAACAACGGCTGGCAAGAGTTATTCTGCGTCTAGTCTCAGCGCTGGTGTCGTTGCCGCTTGTTACCAGTGACCCAAAGTAGACGAAATTCTTGACTACATCAAAGGTATAGCTGCCTATAGTGACGTTCTGGCCAAGACGTCGGTGTTGTACGTCTTTCTTTGACGACAGCATATGTTCAGTTTTGCCCTCATTTACCTTCAGACACATTTTAGCCGCTTCTGCTTTAATGCTCATTGACGTCACACTGCGTTCTCCCACTCACGTCAATGTTATCAGCGTATGCGAGTTATTATGCAGACATGAAGTAGAACGTGCCTCGTGTATTGGCCAGTGAATCCCGCACGATCTTTTCGAGGATGATTTTGAAAAAATCACATGATAGTGCGCCGCCCTCTCTATTTCCTTTTTTGACATCGAAGGTCTCGGTTTGACATCGAAGGTTACCGACCTTAGTGGAGCAGCGAGAATCCTCCCTTGTCATCCTACACAGACTGACGAGTTTGATGTGTGTCAACCTGAAATTCATGTGTCTTTTCCTAGATCTGCCGTAGTGTGAATATTTGGTCGATCGTGGATTTTCCTGGCCTGGAACCACATTGATACGAACCTATCGGATTGTCCACGAATGGTTTCAGGTGTTCACACAGCACAGCAGAGAAGATCTTATACACGATGTTAAGGAGACGTATTGCCATGTAGTTGGCGCAGTTATAGGGGTCTCCTTTTTTATGAGCCGGGCAAACGATGCTCTTTTCTGCTCATAGAGCTCTCGAGCAACTCTCGTACGTCGATTCAACGAGGCCATGTATGTTTTCTGTTTTTCTGCATGTTCCTGTTGTCACTCGTCATCAAATTAATGGTTTCTCCTAGGTGGTGGTCGGAAACCTAATACATCAGAGGCAGCATCCCTGATAGCGGTTTGTGCAGTTTGCATCGGCTCTGGAGAGAGCTGGAGGGAGACACGATCGGCGAAGTTCCTGGTGGTCTCCTGCGATTGCAGCTTCCTGACGTCAAATTTTGATGGTCCTGCTCGACTCCGCAATGTTCGCGATATCCGCATATGTACCTTGGCTGCAAGAAGGTAATGATCCGAGTCCACATTGGCTCCTCGGGAAGTTCGGACATCCAAGATGCTGGAGGAATGTCAGGCGTCGATCGCAATGTGATCGATTTGATTAACAGATAATTGATCAGAAGATCACCAGGTCGCCTTATGAATATTGAGATGTGGGAATCGTGTGCTAGCTACTAGAAGACTAGTAGAATTCGTTTTCGGACGTGGTGTCGTGTAGGCTGTGCTTCCCTACGACTCGTTCAAAGACATCCTCCTTACCCAGCTGCGCGTTGAAATGTCCTACAACAATCTTGGTGTCATAGCTGGGACATTGAGCGTATGTTCTATCTAGGAGGTCATAGAAGTCGTCTTCGTCTTTTTGTTCTGTGGGCTGACGTTCCCGAAGATAGCTTGGATGCGGATTGTTATGAGTCGTTCGATCACATGCCGGAATCTTAGGACCCTTTGCCTAAGTCCACCTCGAACAACAAATCCGCATCCAAATAGGCGTTGTAGTATATCCCATCTCTTTGCATAATCGTTTCCAATATGATGTTGAAAAAATCACACGACACGGTAAGGTGTTCACCGATTCGGATGGAGCAGCGAGCATTCTCCAAAGTCATCCTGCATAGTCTGACGAGTTTAGCAGGTATGTCAAAGGTAGACATAGCGTTGTATAGCTCGTCTCTAATTACGCTGTCGTATGCGGCTTTGAAGTCGACAAATAGGTGGTGAGTGTCGACTTGAAATTCATTGGTTTTTTCCAGGATCTGCCGTAGTGTGAAGATTTGGTCGATGGTGGACTTCCCCGGCCTGAATCCGCACTGACAAGGACCTATCAGCTTATTTACAATAGACTTCAGGCGTTCACACAAAACGGCAGAGAAGATTTTGTAGGCGATGTTAAGAAGACTTATTCCTCTATAGTTGGCGCAAACAGAGGGGTCTCCTTTCTTGTGGATCGGGCATACGATGCTGAGGCTCCATTCCTCGGGCATGCTTTCCTCTAACCATATGTTACGGATGAGCTGGTGCATGCTCCCAACCAGGTCACCCCCAGCTGCCTTGAAGAGCTCAGCAGACAGTCCGTCTGCGCCAGCAGCTTTATTCGACTTGAGCTTCGATATGGCAATCTTAACTTCGTCGAGGTTAGGGGGACAGAATTCTCTGCGGTCTCCGTAGATTAGAAATGGATGATTCTGCCTGACAGCGGTATATTGACTAACAAAACTTCGGATGCAGAGCTTTTCAGGGCTTGTTTGCAAAAGCTCCACTGCTGTTCTATTGATAGTGTGGAGGATTCAGGTGTATTGAAGAGCTTAAGGGAGACGCGATCGGTAAAAGCACGAGCGGTTTCTGGCGATAGTAGCTTTCCGACGTCATAACTTTGTATTCTTTCTCTACTCCGTTGCGTAAGCGCATCTTGGCTACTACAAGATAGTGGTCCGAGTCGATGTTAGCCCCTCGGAAAGTTCGAACATCAAGAATAGTGGAGGAGTGTCTGACGTCGATCGCGATGTGATCACTCTGGTTGGTAGTCGATTGATCAAAAGACCGCCAGGTGCCTTTGTGTATATCGAGGTGCGAGAAGCGCGTACTGGCTAGAAAGAGATTTCGCCCCGTAGCAAGATCAATCTGTTATCGGAGGTGGTCTCGTGTAGGCTATGTTTGCCGATGACTCGTTCAAAGATGCTTTCCTTACCCAGCTTAGCATTGAAGTCTCCTAGTCTCCCAGGTGATGTCATAACTGGGACATTGGGCATACGTTCATCTTTGGCGGAGTCATCCTTGTCTTCCGTGGGGGCGTGGCCGCAGATCAGGTTGATGTTAAAAAATTTAGCCTTGATACGGATTGTTATGAGGCGTTCGCTCACATACCGAAAGCTTAGGACTTTTTGCCTTAGTCCACCTCGAACAACAAATCCGCATCCAAACAATCGTTGCCCTCTCTCCCTATAGCAGTCGCCGTAGTTAATATCGCAGTTTTTCATCCGCTTTATGCCCGGTCCATTCCATCGCATTTCCTGGATGGCGGTGATGTCCGCTTTATAGCGGTCTAGGGCCTCCGCAAGTTGTTCGGCTGCACGTGGCCGTTTAGGGACCTAACATTCCACGTACAAAGCCGAAGATCATTGTCCTTTTTTCGTTTTTTGTAAGGGTCGTCAGCATAAATCCGGCCCGTTATATCCGAGGCTTGTGGTTGTTTCGGAGTTTGTGTTTTTTTTTACGGTTACGGCTTACTAGGCCGTAGGCAAACCGACTAATCCTGTTTTTTGGCGCAGGAGGCTCCAGATGGCACCACGAGGAGGTGGGGATAGGACTTACTAACAGTGCCGCAAGATGCTCGACTGCGGTGGCTCTTCTCGCTTTTTAGCAAGCCAGCATCCGTCGGATAGATGCTACCCCTACGAGGCCTTTGTTAGTCCTTTGCCATCCTTCTAGTCCTCTTGCAAGCGAGTAAATGTTGCCTTATCAAAGAGCCTTCTCCTCTCTTTCCTAAGGGAGACTATCTCTTTTTTCCACCAGGGGGGCGGGTTTGGGTTTTCCTCTGGAGGGGTGCTGATCGCAGAAGATTTGGATAGTGCTCTGTTGAGAGTTCCTGTCAACTCATTACTAAGTTGTCTAATTCCGCAGAGTCACGCGGATAAGTAGGGTGCTTAGTCACTAAGTGGCGCTCAAAATAGTTTCTGTATTTGTGGCAGTCAGTTTTCTTGCAGTTTCTAAAAGGAACTAGGGCAATGGCGTGACTGGCTGGGTTGAATAGTAAATCTCGAATATGGCAGGATGAAATACGTAATGGTAACAATATTTTATTTTAGACAATTTTTCTTACATCTCCTTTTTCCAAAATCTTCCCTGCTAAGGACTGGGTTTTAATTAATCTGATTGGCGTTCAGTAAAGAAAAAACCGAAATACTGTAACACTACGCTATAGTTTTTGTATTCAAGTTCATTAAAACATATCCGACTGCCATCAATGGTCAAGTAGCTTAGAAAGGTGTACGACTAAGGGGATGCATGTAGTTGTTTAACATTCCTGCCTTTCTAACCAGGCCATTGTTACGGACTGCTGTAACTCAAATTGAACTTCTCTTCTCCTTTGTTACCTTCTGTTCAACTGTTTGGAAAGTTCAAGGATAGAAGAAGCCAGATACGTAACACTCTAGTAATAATTATTAATAAAAACGAGTTACAAAAATAATGCACAAAACAAAGTTTATATAAAATATTTCTTTCTTTCTTTCTCTCCGTACACCCCTATTGCGTTAATCGTCGTCGTAAATGTTTTGTATCCACACACACACATACAGAAATAGATATGGATGTCAAATGCATGATAATGACACCCCGTGGAAAGCTTTATTTAAAAACTGACGAGGAGGGTAAGCGCAGTGTTTTTGCCCTTTACCTTTAGTTGTTTTTTTTTTTTTTTTAATTTTTTGTTTATTCATCCTATTGCCTCATGTACTTATTATATTAGTTTGTAACTTTGTTTCTATTTAATTTATTAGAGTAGATATAAATTATTGCTAATTAGTGATGCCTGGTGCAGAATATTTTGATTTTTTAATTTTAAATTCGATGCTGTACGAGCAAATTACGGCGCATAGAGATCCTCTTGTTTCCCTTGTAGATCATAATTCAGGCACTTTGGCAGGTTTAGTTTGAATTAATTTAAATATTTGTATGAATGCGGCGTATTCTTGAGTAAATGTTGCATTTGTCCATTGAATCTAGATCCATTTGATTGCACTCTGTGTTTGAATTATTATTTCTTAATGTAAGGTATGTAAGTATATTGTTATAAAATCTTCATATATAATTAAAGAGGGAAGTTCGACCACCATACTTACTACTTACTTATCAGGCCAGCGATCCATGGAGGATCTGAGCCTGAGCTATAGCTGCCTTCCATCCTTGACGGTGCCGGGCACGCTGCTTCCAGTTGTCACGACCAAGATGTCTTACATCCGCGATTACTTGGTCTTTATACCGGAGGTTCGGTCTTCCTCTTCTTCTCGAACCAGGAGGCTCGGAGTCGAAGACCCTCTTAGCTGGAGCGTTGATGTCCATGCGCTCGATGTGGCCGAGCCAGTGTAGTCGACGGATCATTGCCTTCCGGACTACATCCACATCTTGGTACAGCTCGTAGAGTTCGCGGTTGTGTCTTCTTTTCCATTCCCCTTCCTCACAGACAGGACCAAATATCCGGCGCAGAATTTTTCTTTCGAAAGAATCCAAAATTAGCTCCGCCGTCCTGCTTATCGTCCAGCTTTCGGCTCCGTACTGCAAGACTGGCAGTATGAGCGTTTTTTAAAGCATAACTTTGGTCTTTCGAGTGAGGAGTTTTGACCCCAGTTGTTTGGACAAGCCGAAGTAGCAACGGTTGCCAAGGGCGATTCTATGCCGGAACTCCACTGTGGTGTCATTTGTGGAATTTACGTTTGCCCCGAGGTAGACAAACTTACCTAACCTTAACTACCTCGAAATTGTAGCTGGCAATTGTTATATTTTGTCCCAGGTGGTGAGCGACGGATTGGTTTTTGCTTGACAGCATGTACTTCGTTTTGTCCTCATTGACCTTAAGACAACTCGTTTCGCCTGTTCTTCAATCGCCAAGTATGCTTCCAAAATGCCACGGCGAGAACACGCGATGATATCGATATCATCCCCGTATCCTAGCAGCTGGACGGACTTGTAGAAGATAGTGCCTTCCCTGTTGACGCCTGCACGTCGCACTATCTGCTCCAGCACTAGGTTGAAGAAGTCACATGACAGCGCATCTCCTTGCCGAAATCCGGTGCATGTTTCAAACGGTTCCGAAGTCCTAGAACCGAGTTGCACGGTGCATCGCGTATTTTTTAGCGTGGCGCGACACAACTGGATCAGTTTTCCCGGGATCCCGAAATCGGCCATCGCACCAAACAGTCCTTCACGATGAATGCTGTCGTATTCGGCTTTGAAATCGATGAAAAGATGGTGTGTATCGATTCGAAACTCGTTGGTCTTTTCCAGGATTTGTCGAAGTGTGAAAATTTGGCCTATAGTCGATTAGCCGGGCCGGAAGCCGCACTGATAGCTGCCGATTAGTGCGGTGCAAAATGGCTTGAGACATTCACACAATACGCTGGACAGGATCTTGTATGCGACATTGAGCAGGGATATACCTCTATAGTTCTTGCAAGATCGGATCGCCCTTTTTGTAGATGGGGCAAATAGAGCTGGTATTCCAGTCGTCGGGCATGCTTTCATCTTCCCAAATTATGCAGATGATCTGGTGCATGCTCCCTACCAGAACATCGCAACATCGCCGCCAGACTTGAAGAGCTCTGATGGCAAGCCATCTGAGCCTACGGCCTTGTTATTCTTCAGCTTCTGAATAGCTGTGCCGACTTCTTCGATGCTGGGTGGGAGGACTACTTCAGCGGCTGGAGTTGGGATTTCCTCGGTCCCTACCACTCTCTCTTGGTCATGCTCATTAAGCAGCGGCTGGAAATGCTGCTTAAATACATCCACTATTCCCTGCGGGTCGGTGACAAGATTACCCGCGCAGTTTCGAAGAGCCTGGGTGCCCTTTTTGAAACCTCCTACAAGGCCTTTGGCTTTCTTGTAAAAGGCTCGTGTTTTATGCTTATCGCTAGATATCCTTGAGCTGGGAGGCTGCGAAGATTCTTTTCTTTTGTCGCAGTAGTTTTTTCTCCTCCCTTCTTCTGGCTCGGTACTCTTCTTGCGCTGCCCTGGTTTTCCTCTGCAGCGCCTTTTGGTACGCCTCGTCGGTTGCTGCCTTTTTCTGCTCACACTCGCTATCATACCACGGGTTTCTTGTTGGGGGTGGTAGGGATCCTAAGGTGGTTTCGGCTACTTCCTGAATGGCTGAGCGGCAATGCAGCCACATATTATTGGCATTTGTGTTCGACGTAGGCATACCGTAGAGTCTTTCGTTCAGCTGCTCCCTGTAGACTCTGGCAACCTCCGGTGTGCTCAGATGCCCAATGGCGAACCTCCTCCTGATGGGCTGGTGCAGCTTTCTGACATTGGACAGTCGAACTCTGAATCTTGCTGCTACGAGGAAGTGGTCAGAGTCGACAATTGCCCCTCTGAATGTTCGCACATCCAGGATGTTTGACGAGTGCCTTGCGTCAATGAACACATGGTCGATTTGGTTGGCGGTTCGACCGTCCGGAGATCGCCACTCACAGTGTATGGTCACTCAGAGTATATGGTCACTTCAAATTCATACTGTGTGTGTGCAGTTCTAATACATATAACACTATAATGGCATGGGACATTTGCTGAGAATTACAACCAACGTGAAAATTCAGTCGAGTTCCTCTCGAATCATATCTAGGACAGTCACCCCTGGAGAGTAGTGAACGAACATCTACGACCCAAACCATCTGTACTCCGCCCAGGTTGTGTGACAAACATAATAAGAGTATGACTCTTAAACTTACGCGAATCATAAAAAAACAAAAAAATGTACATAGTCAACACTCGATCTTCCAGAACGCATTGCATTTGAAATCAAAATTAGCAGAACCAGAACAATACCCGATGTTACTGTATGAGAACCAATAACACTTCACAATTTCAGCCACCTGGCTTGCATTTTCGCCTTTAAACAACAATCAATCGAAAAACCGAGTGATAGGGCGTACTATATACATACATATATACGCCGCGAGATGCAGATTACTAAAGCAATTTAATGGAAAAATAATGGATTTTCTTTTACTGCACCTCTCTTCTTGTTTGGTGGCTTTACAGCTCATGAAGGAGCAGTGCTAAGTTTCTCTTCACTCTTTTACTACACCTTTTCAATATAATATTTCAACTTTGGTTTGATTGTGTATAAAACTCAACTCTTACTACTACCATGTTGCCACATAAGAGGCAACCAGATTGAAAGAATTGAGAATTTTTTAGCTTATTCCGCCGTGGAATGTCAGCGGCGTAAATAAACATTTGCTTTATGCCCTGTTTATTGTTCGCACCAAGCTTACGTGGATTGTCAGGTTAATAATGTACTAACGAATAATTCCCTTGATACTTATCCAAAACCATTTAACTCTTTTTTCTAGGTGTCATTAGAAATAATTGACAAATAAACAAACCAATATTCCTTCCTACTTGCTTAACAAATGTCTCAAGATCTTATGCATTGTTTACTTTCACCTATGAAATACCTACTTAAGTCTAAGTATAATCACAATATTGAAATCAACCCCCGTGTCTGATTGTGTTAGACCGAAAACGTTAAGGCGAATTTGAGCTGCAAATCTTCAGCGGCCGCTCAACTTAATTAAAATCTGTTAACTCACTATTATCAGTTGGCCTGTCCTGATATCGATATGAAATAGAATGCAATTTTGGATTGATAGCAAATAGGCACAATAGTTTATTAAAAAAAGCATGACATTTTCAAAATAATAAAATAATAAATTAATAAAGTTATTAATTTAACAAAACTCCTTTATTGTATTCAAATTAGCCTACCTGAGACTATATACAGCCCTTTGCATGGCCAAGAAGCATTTCGAACGAGTGATTTAGGTCGTCTGTATAGATCAACAAAAATGTCGGTGCAAGACTTTTGATTGTTCTTCACTTCGGCATAATATTTTTCTTTCATCGGCAAATGCATTCTTTGATGCACTCTTCGCAGCCAGTTCCCAGCTCCCAGTTTGTACTTTGTCCCCACCTGTACTAAAGTGTATCAATTCCACCATGCGACTAATCAACCTCCGCATTCGTATAGTCGCAAGGGTTCTTGAGGACCTTGACATACACAAATCAGCTGGTCCAGTCAGTATTGCCCCAATAGTTCTGAAGAGGAGTTTTTCGCCTTTCTTACTCTTCTAGGCTCTCTCCGAGTAGGTGGAAAACAGTATTTGTCCGGCCTATACCCAAAAAAAGGCGAATCATCTTCTCCCTCCAACTACCGACCCATTGCACTAACGTCCCTTCTTTCCATAGACATGGAAACGCTGTAGTAAAATTGTCATGAAAAAGCTTCTCGAAATTCGCCGTTCGGAACCGGCAATAAACTGTAGGTCCCTTTCATCTATGGAAAATGAAATCACACACAACATGGGTGATTGAGAGAAGCTCGGCATAGGTCCTTAATGGATTGTAACGCCAACATACATATGTACATTATGAGATATCATGAATCACATCAACTCCTCAATGACCTTCAGTACGGTTTCCCCATCAACAGATCCAGTGGTGATTTGAGGGCATATCTCGTCGAAAAGTGGAATCGCTCGCTTCACCAAGCAGGTGAAAGCAAAATAGTTGCACTGGATAATTCGAAAGCATATGACAGGGTTTGGCATGAAGCCCTTTTGTCGAAAATGCGTGCTTTCGGGATCGATGAGCCTCTTCTCCAATGGATTAGAAGCTACCTTTCGAATCGTTCTATTCAAGTTGTTTTGGACGGATTCAAGTCTGACGTCCATTTCTTAAATGCTGGTGTTCCCCAGGGCTCCCTCTGGTCTTCAACACTCTTTCTCATTTTTATATATGATCTCTTGTTTGCCATTTCTATTCGAATTCACTCAGTGAATTGTCTGCACTTCGGTTGTAGATAGTGAGCGGCAGTCTAGGTTCCGATATCGACAGCATCATCCAATGGGGTCAAAACATTAAACAATAGAGTAGAGTTGAATGCATTCGAACCACAATGCTGTCTCCTGTCGTTAAAGCGTATAAGTAACCCGCAGCCATGATCCATGAATGGCACTTGCATCTCAGAAACCGAGAAACATTGCTCACATTCTTAATTGGAACGACTACACATTCAGTGTCGCCAATAATGCTGCGAATTGCCTAGGCATCTTTTACAGATGCAAGAAATATTTCTTACGCTTGGATCTGGTTACAATCTAAAGGCGTTCATTCGCCCAAAATTGGAGTTTAACGCTCATGTCTGGTCCGGTGCTTCCAAGACCCCATTGCACCTACTAGATAGAATAAAATATCGCGCGATAAAACTGATAGGTGACTCCAGCATTACCAAAACAATTAGTTTTTTTTTTTTTTTTTTTTTTTTTTTTTTTTTTTTTTTTTTTTTTTTTTTTTTTTAATGGGACTTGGAAAATCTCTTTCCCCCGAAGAAATTGCTTCAATTAAGGGTTACAAGGAATGTAAGCTTTCCAACCGTGTAATTGCCCAAAGATCTCCCAAAGTTGTTAACAATTATTTAAAATTGCAACAAAATTATGGTAGAAACTGGGTAACGGGAGGAAATACGCCGAACGATTCGTCGTATTGTTAGTAGCGCCGTGAACAATCACATGACGGCCTCGGTAATTAAGGCAAGTTTGGAGTTGCCAGTAACTGCCAGACGTGTTCGACAAATTCTGCAAAAGCATCCTGAAACAGAATGCCGAAAAAGAGCACCAACGTCCAAACTAACAAAGCGACATTGCGAAGGTCGTCTCGAGTTTGCCCGAAAGTACATGACATGGACTCATGAATGGGAAAATGTCCTTTTTAGTGATGAGAAAAAGTTTAATCTAGATGGGCCGGATGGTTTTCAAAGTTATTGGCACGATTTGAGAAAAGAAACAGAAACCAGACTAAGTCGCAATTTCGGAGGCGGAACAGTCTTGATTTGGGGCGCTTTTTCCTTTAAGGGAAAATTGCCGTTAGCTTGGATTACCCCCCGAATGAACTCGGAAAATTACGTCAGTTTACTGGAGACTAGCTTAATCGACCATGCTGAGGCTTTAATGGGGGAAGACTTTATTTTTCAGCATGACAACGCTGCCATACACTCATCAAAACTAACAAGGGAGTGGCTTCAAGAGAAGACTATAGAAGTACTCCAGTGGCCAGCATGTAGTCCGGACTTAAATCCCATTGAAAACTTGTGGGGAATTATAGCCCGGAAAGATTACCACAATGGCAGACAATTTCAGTCAATTCCCGAATTAAAAAACAGGATAAGGGAAGCCTGGAATGAAAGTTCATGTGAAACATTGAAAAAATTGATCAATTCAATGAATGACCGATTTTTCAAGTAATTTCTAACCAAGGAAAGCACACCAAATATTAAAAAACAATAAAAATGGTAAAAATAAAAATTACGTATCTTACAGGTAAGAAAATTTCATTATTTTTTATAGTGAGGCTAACCATATTTTCTATACTATATTGCGTACAACTATGAATGGCGTTTGGTTAATAGCTTACTAAATAAACCCACTGTGTTGCGTATAGACAATTCGGATGTTTATGACAAACTTGCTATTGCTAACGCCTTTAATTGTTATTTTGTTAATGTTGGCCGTAGTCTACTTCCCAGCCCTACACAATCAACTGGTTGTTCTTGTCCTTCCATTAGTGAATGTGCTGAGCTATTTCATACTAGTAGCTTTGTCTTTCAGTCAATAACTTCCCTTGAAATCCTTAAAGTTATTGATAAATTGCCCAATTCTTCTTCGGGCGGTGCTGATGGTATTTCCAATTATGAACTTAAAAAAATTGCTTTTTTGAGGGTTAACATACAATATTGATGAGAATGATGGCGGAGAAATTAAGTATGTGAGCAAGAAAATTGTTTAAACCCTACGTCAAGGAAATTTAAGATCCGAGTATCCCAACTGTAGTTATATACGAAATATGTGTGTTTGATATATGTAGGTACGTTAAGCCGCGAGATCCCAGGATTTTTTTTTTTTTTTTTTTTTTTTTTTTAGAGTCGTACGCGCACTCAAGGCTATGGCCTTATAACGACGGACGTTGTGCGAGCAGAAGGTAACAGGGAGAGGGAGAGGAGCTGCCTATTGACATTGGTCTTAAGTGTCTGCATATTTTATTGAGGAGGGAAGACTGAACGAGGTAGCGCGTTCCACATTCGTGTGGTTCGGTTGAAGAAAGAATTTCTATATTTGACAGTACGACCGAAAACGGGCTTCAATGTGAATTCATGCGCATTCCGGGAGAGGCGTGTATTGCGGGAGAAGTTATGAAGGGGCGGAATGCAACTGGCTATTTCATCAGAGCATTTATGATGAAAGTAACGATAAAACAATGAAAGGCAGGATACGTTCCTGCGATGTTCCAGCGAGTCTAGTGTTTTGGTAATGCTGGGGTCATCTATCAGTTTTATCGCGCGTTTTTGTAATCTATCTAGTAGGTGCAATGAGGTCTTAGATGCACCAGACCAGACATGAGCGTTGAACTCCAATTTAGGACGAATGAACGCCTTGTAAATTGTAGCCAGATCGGTGGGTGTGAAGAATTTCTTGCATCTGTATAGGAAACCTAGGCATTTCGCGGCATTCTTAGCGACACTGAATATGTGATCATTCCAAAAAAGGTTGTCACTGATGCACATACCCAGGATGGAAAGCTTTTCGGCTTCCGAGATACAAGTGCCATTCACGGATAATGGCAGTGTGTCGGTGTTACGCTTTAACGACAGAAGACAGCATTGTGTTTTAGAAGCATTAAATTCCACTCTATTGTTTTTACCCCATTGGATGATGCTGTCGATGTCGGAATTTAATGAGCTTAACATACGCTGCCGCTCACTATTTACAGCCGAAGTGCAGGGTCGTAAAGAAGTGAACGAATATGAGAAGCTGAGGGTACTGTCGTCAGCGAAGGAGTGAAGTGAATTAGAGGTAACAGACAAGAGATCATTTATAAAAATAAGAAAGAGTGTCGGACACAAAACGGAGCCCTGGGGAACACCAGCATTTACATAGTGAGTGTCAGACTTGAATCCGTCCAAGACAACTTGAATTGAACGATTCGAAAGGTAGCTTCTAATCCATAGAAGAAGAGAGTCGTCGATCCCGAATGCACGCATTTTCGACAAAAGAGCTTCATGCCAGACTCTGTCAAATGCTTTCGAAATATCAAGTGCAACTACTTTGCTCTCACCACCAGTGGATCTGTTGCTGCGGAAACCGTACTGCCGGTCATTGAGGAGTTTCTGCGACTCGAGATATTTCATTAACTGACGATTTATCAGTGTTTCCATGACCTTGGAAAGAAGGGACGTTAGTGCAATGGGTCGGTAATTGGAGAGAGAAGAAGATTCGCCTTTTTTTGGGAATGGGCTGGACAAATGCTGTTTTCCACCTACTCGGGTAGAGCCCAGAAGAGTAGGAAAGGTGAAAAAGCTTACGCAGTGGTTTTGCCAGCGTAGAAGAACACCTCTTCAGAATTATTGGGGAAATACCATCTGGACCAGCGGATTTGAGTATGTCAAGTTCTTTAAGAACCCTTGCAACTGCACGAGTACGGAAGTGAACTTGTCCCATGCTGGAATTTACGTACTCCAGAACAGGCGGTGACAAAGATGGTTTGGGGAGCTGCGAGTTCGCTGCGAAGTGGGCAGCAAGCAGATTAGCTTTGTCTAAGGGTTTGACAGCTGGAATGCCATTGTGAATGAGCGTAGGTATAGACGACGATACGGAGTTTTTGATGTTTTTAACGAAAGACCAAAAACTTCTGCTACCCTTGGGACATTGTAGGATTTTACGCCTCAGTTTTTGGTCATGTTAAAATTTGGCTCGTCGAATGTGGGTGTTACAGTCATTTCTGGCTTGTATATATCTTTTTCGGTTTTCCTCAGTGGTGTTTGTCTTATAATTCCGGAAACTTATCTCTCTCAACCTGATAACCTCTTTGCAGCTCAAGTCAAACCACGCATTATCTACCGGCTTTAGACTTTTTACCCTATTAGGGATAAAATTGCTTATGCCAGTGTTGACAATGTTTGTAATCATATCAGCCGCGTCGTCCACGTCGTTGTCGAGGAAGCACAACGACCAGTTAAAGCTCCGAAAGAAGTTGTTAAGGCCGCACCAATTAGCTTTCTTATATTCCCATATTATTCTTTTGGGAGCTTTTTCTTTAACTGAGTGGAGTGAGTATGGGAATTTAGCTGATATGACACAGTGATCAGACCAGCCTAGAGGAGATAATACATCCAAGGTGTATTTATCAGGTTGAGAGGTAAGAAACAAGTCCAGGGTGTTGGCGGTATGACTGACAATATCCGGGATACGGGATGGCTCATTCACAAGCTGAGTTAATTGGTTCAACTCAGCGAAAATTTCGACATACCTTCCTTCGGGTGTTGTCTGTCCAGAATGTCGAAGCCACTGAGAATTGTAAACATTGAAATCGTCCGCAATAATGATTTCAGTGCGAGGAGACCGGGAAACAATTCTTTGGATGGAGTCGGACAGTGCATCAAACGCGTCGAACGTGATACGTCTGTCATATTGTCGAAAAAAATTTCATACAAAAAGAGTATATCGAAGGGCAAAGTTTTTAATTAGCCTTGTTAATTTGCGGCACTGCCTATGCCAACCAGTATTCGGTTTATGTTTGTTAGTCATAATTTCAAATGAATCATCCCATCAGTGGCTTTAGCACATGAATGCGAATGCGTGTATCTTTAAATCTGTGTTTAGCTAGCGTTACGACGAATATAGTCATCATCATTTAGGGGTACTTCCGATAGTACAAGTATGTATGTATTGAATTGTATTTAATAGTTAGATACTTGCAAAACGATATATGTACATGTAAATACAATGAAAATAGTAATAACGAAAAGAAAAACAAAATCGTCTTGAATAGAATTGAAAATCATCTGCACTTCACTCCTCCATCCTGTACCACTTTTTCTATTTAAAGCCGGGACGCTTTGTCTTCCCTTTATTTGTGCTTTCTTTATTTAAACTTAATCCCTTTCTTGTCCTGTTGTTTGAGTAGTAATCGGTATTATTCCTATTTAAATGTGTTCATTGTTCGCATGTGCAGGTCGTGTTGGATGTCCACATTACATGTCTCCGGAAGTTGTCTCAAGGCGAATTTATGGCAAGGGATGTGACGTCTGGGGCGCTGGAGTAATGTTGCACGTATTGTTATCGGGTCGACTTCCATTCCTTGGTTCGGGAAAGCGATTGCAGGACTCGATTGCACGCGGAAGGATATCTGTAAGTTATTAGAATTTCTACAAGTATATTACAGATTCGCGGTATTTTTCAGTGAAATGTCTGTTTCACATGTTTTTTTTTTTGTATCTTTCTTAAGTTTGAAGCACCCGAGTGGAAATCGATTTCTTCAACAGCAAAGGATTTAGTTATGAAAATGTTGGCCACCAATCCGCATCATAGGCTATCGATAATGGAGGTCCTCGACCATCCATGGATGAGAGTAAGTAGAGGCAGGGATTGAAAAATCCACTAGATGTCTATGTGCTTTTTCGTCTTTAATTTATCAAAAGGATCGAGATAAACTACAAAGGCAACATTTGGCTGACACAGTTGAAGAACTTAAACGATATAATGCACGGAGAAAATTGAAAGGAGCTGTTCAAGCTATTGCCGGAGGTATAGCAATGGATCCCCTCTTCGGCACCGACACTGACTCAAGTAAGTACCTACTATTGCAGAATGATACATTTGAAATCGTCCTTTTCCAATACAGTGCATATGTAAACCTCTATGATTGTAGATATTTATATACGTAGTTCTCTTACCTAACGTCGGCGTTGTTTGTTTCATACTTGTCATATGGCAGGAAACTACTAGAAATTAATTTCCTCCGTGTTCTTTCCTTCTCTGTGTGGTGTTTTTTGTAGTTCACCTAGCTTTGAACAGAATAGGCATTCCTTTATCTGCCGTTCGTTTAGAGAGAGCTTATAAAATACATAGAACGAATACACAAGCGAGCAAAATTGGTTTGGAACAATGCAAAAACGAAAGAAACGGAAAAGGATTCCTTTGAGAATTGACTATTTGCTTCCGCACAGAAAAGCTCTAGATCCGGTAACTGTGCGCAGCAGTATGCGCTGTTGTTTCTTCTATTAGAACTTGGGTTGTTTGCATTTTGCAGTTCTCCTTGACTTTGTTGATTTGTTGTTGCAGTTAAAAAATGAAATACTTACGGATACAATTGAGATAATGTTGTAAATATTAAAACCATAAATGAACTATCGATCATTTCAAATCAAACTCAATTTCCATATAATTGTTTTATTTTGTGTTTCTAAGTGCCAATTGGAACAGCATCAGAAACTTTAAATGAATGGGCTGACGAAGAGGCTGGCCTAGAAGCTGTTCAAAAGGTCATTGACTCTCTAGACGATATATATGCATTACAAGATTCATTTGTGGATCCCGAAGTGCTAAGGGAAATGCTTCGTGATTCGAAACTTCATCAGTTGCTTCAGGTAATTACTATTTGTTGAATTAATATCCCAAAACCTATAC
Source organism: Eumerus sabulonum (assembly GCA_951905685.1). NCBI lineage: Eukaryota > Metazoa > Arthropoda > Insecta > Diptera > Syrphidae > Eumerus > Eumerus sabulonum. The sequence continues at coordinate 248,274,759 of OX645060.1, read as the reverse complement.
ACATACCAGGTTATAGCAACGCTATAGAATATTCATAAATATTTTAGCTTTACGATCGCATTAGTTGCACAGTCATGTCGCCAGCCAGGGCACCGCCAGGAGATGCTGTCGCTCGCAGCCGTGACGCTATCGATGCAATTTCATCGTCTTCTGGGCAGAAATACGCCAGGGAAAAATCGGAATTGATGCAACTACTGGCATCCCCACACTTACAGGTACATGTTTCTAACTAATCTAATCATACATATTTTGTTTGTTCTATTTAATGAGTGTCGTTGAAAATTCACGATGATACATAGTATGAAAATAACTGAAGGTATTTCCAAGTGGCGATACTAATTACTTATGACTTTTAATTCATTGCGATATAGGTATGTACATATATTGTCATCGTTGCTCCTTCCTTCCTCTATTACCCTTGCACTAATGGTACATGTTACAAGGATATCGTTAATCGTTTAAGTAACATTCTCGTATAACGTCATGATTTATTTCTCATAAAATGTAATAAAATGCCGCAAAATGTACGATAGACGCGAATATAACGTGCACGAGAGGTACATATGTACTTTGTAAAGTAAGCCTATTAAGATTATATATGATTAAGCTCTATGACTTGCTTTATCCCAAAATGAATGAGTTAATGTGCCACTTGATCGTTAATGTTTGTGTAAACAATGTGCCCTGCATTCGGATGTATTTCTTTCCGAATGGGGTTTATCATAAATGATACAAAGCTGAGCTTGGTAAGATAACCACTGTATGCTTGTATCCTTATTGAAAAGCAAGGCGTCTTTCTCCTTTAATCAGAAAGCAGCACTTCTTAAAGGGATAGATGAGTAAATAAATATCAAACTTGCGAGCTAGCGAATATCATCATTTTCTTTTTAGGGTTCCGTAACCAAAGGTAAAACGGAACTCTATTACTAAGACTTCGCTGTTCGTCCGTCCGTCCGTCTGTCACCAGGCTGTATCTCATGAACCGTGATAGTTAGACAGTTGAAATGTTCACAGATGACGTATTTCGGTTGCCGCTACCACGACAAATTTAAGGGGGGCTCCCATACAACAGACATAATATTCATCAAAAAAAATCCCCTTGGTCACATACTGAACTAAGGTTAGTCGACAATATCCCACAACCATAAGCAAACTTCCCAGTTTTGATCTCTTTTGTGTCTTTGGTAAATTAATCCTAGCTGCAAACCTTTTTCCCATATTTCCCATTATTGTTATTCACCTTTTCACATCGTTGCTGTCAAGTAAGATAATTGATTTGAATTCAATGGACACTTTGATGATCAACTACATATATCTCATCATGAAGACTTTTGATTATCAAAGTAATATGCCGATAACCTGCCTGCAACCAAGATCTGACTTCATACAAAAAATGTGATTTGGTGTGATGACTGATGAGGTAACATATATAGTCTCCTTCATATTTACATATACAGATGGTACGGAACCCTTCGTGCGCGAGTCTGACTCGCACTTGGCCGTTTTTTTTATGATATGCGCGAACTCAAGGTTTAATGACCTTATTATGTCGGCGGCACAGTGCGGACAGAAGGTCGAAAAGAGGAGGGATAGGAGAGATGCCGATGGACATTGATCTTAAATACTTGCATGTTGTTTTGAGGGGGGAGGGCCGAATCCGGCAGGGAGTTCCAGATTCGTGTGGTTCGGTTAAAGAAAGATTCACTATATTTGACGGTACGTCCAAAAGCGGGCTTCAGGGTATATTGGTGAGCATTCCTAGAGAGAGTCCTGGACAGACTACACCCGAAGGAAGGTATGTTGAAATTTTTGCTGAGTTAAATCACTTAACTCAACTTGTGAATGAGCCATCACGTATCCCCGATGTTGCTGGTCATACCGCCAACACGCTGGACTTGTTTCTTACCTCTCAGCCTGACAAATACACGATCGATGTATTGGAACCCCTCGGCTTGTCTGACCACTGCATGATATCAGCAAAATTCTCGAACTCCCATCATCCAGTTAAAGAAAGGGCTCCTAAGAGAACACTATGGCTATACGAGAAAGCCAACTGGTGCGGCCTTAACAACTTCTTTCGGATCTTTAACTGGTCGTTGTGTTTCCTCGACAACGACGTGGACGCCGCAACTGATATTATCGTAAACGTTATCCGAATCGGCATGGCAAATTTTATTCCCAGCAAGATTAAAAGCACCAGGCCTAAGGATAATACGTGGTTCGACTCGAGCTGCAAAGAGGCTATTAGGCTCAGGGAGCTAAGTTTTCGGGCCTACAAGGCAAACAGTTCTGAGGAAAACCGAAACAAGTACATACGAGCCAGAAATGACTGCAACTCCCACATTCGACGGATTAAATTCCAATCCGACCAAAAATTAAGGCGTAAAATCCTTCAATGTCCCAAAGGTAGCAAAAGTTTCTGGTCGTTTGTAAAAAACGTAAAAAACTCAACTAAGTCGTCTATACCGACGCTCATCCACAATGACATCCCAGCTGTCACCCCCTTAGACAAAGCTAACCTACTTGCTGCCCATTTCGCAACCAGTTCTCAGCTGCCAGCTTGTACTTTGTCTCCGCCTGTACTAGAGTGCGTCAATTCCACCATGGGGCTAATCCACTTCCGCACTCGTACAGTCGCAAGGGTTCTTAAAGACCTCGACATACACAAATCCGCTGGTCCAGATGGCATTGCCTCAATAGTTCTGAAGAGGTGTTCTTCTACGCTGGCAAAACCACTGCGTAAGCTTTTTCACCTTTCCTACACCTCTGGGCTCTTTCCGAGTAGGTGGAAAACAGCATTTGTCCAGCCTATACCCAAAAAAGGCGAATCATCTTCTCCCTCCAACTACCGACCCATTGCACTAACGTCCCTTCTTTCCAAGGTCATGGAAACGCTGATTAACCGTCAGCTTATGAAATATCTTGAATCACGGAAACTCCTCAATGACCGCCAATACGGTTTCCGCAGCAACAGATCCACTGGTGATATGATGGCATATCTCGCTGAAAAGTGGAATCACTCCCTTCACCAAGCAGGTGAAAGCAAAATTGTTGCACTGGATATTTCGAAAGCATTTGACAGGGTTTGGCATGAAGCCCTTTTGTCGAAAATGCGTGCTTTTGGGATCGATGAGTCTCTCTTTCAATGGATTAGAAGCTACCTTTCGAATCGTTCAATTCAAGTTGTTTTGGACGGATTCAAGTCTGATACTCACTTTGTAAATGCCGGTGTTCCCCAGGGCTCCGTTTTGTCTCCGACACTCTTTCTTATTTTTATAAATGATCTCTTGTCTGTTACTTCTAATCCAATTCACTCCTTCGCTGACGACAGTACCCTCAGCTTCTCATATTCGCTCACCAGTTTACGACCCTGCACTTCGGTTGTAGATAATGAGCGGCAGCGTATGTTAAGCTCATTAAATTCCGATATCGACAGCATCATCCAATGGGGTAAAAACAATAGAGTGGAATTTAATGCTTCCAAAACACAATGCTGTCTCTTGTCGTTAAAGCGTATAACTAACCCGCAGCCATTATCTATGAATGGCACTTGCATCTCAGAAACTGAAAAGCTTTCCATCCTGGGTATGAGTGTTGCTCACAATCTTAATTGGAGCGACCATATATTCAGTGTCGCCAAGAATGCTGCGAAATGCCTAGGCTTCTTATACAGATGCAAGAAATATTTCTCACCCTTAGACCTGGCTACTATCTATAAGGCGTTCATTCGCCCCAAATTAGAGTTTAACGCTCATGTCTGGTCCGGTGCTTCCAAGACCTCACTGCACCTACTAGACAGAATACAAAAACGAGCCATAAAACTGATAGGTGACTCCAGCATTACCAAAACATTAGACTCGCTGGAACACCGCAGGAATGTTACCTGTCTCTCCCTGTTTTATCGTTACTACCACCAAAAATGCTCTGATGAAATAGCCAGTTGCATTCCGCCCCTTCAACACTTCTCCCGCAATACACGTCTCTCTAGGAATGCTCACCAATATACTCTGAAGCCCGCTTTCGGACGTACTGTCAAATATAGAGAATCTTTCATTAACCGAACAACACGAATCTGGAACTCCCTGCCGGATTCGGTTTTCCCCCCTCAATGCAACATGCAAGCATTTAAGATCAATGTCCATCGGCATCTCCTCTATTCCTCTTCCTCTCTACCTTCTGCCCGCACTGTGTCACCGACATAATAAGGTTATTAGACCTTGAGTGCGCGCAAATTATTAAAAAAAAAAAAAAAAAAAAAAAAGACGTATATTGCGGATGAAATGTTGAAGAGGTGGAATGCAACTGGCTATTTCATCAAAAATTTCTTATGGAAGTAATGATAAAACAGGGAAAGACAGGAAACAGTCCTGCGACGTTTCAGCGGGTCTATCGCGCGATGTTGTATTCTATCTAGTAGGTGAAATAAGGTCTTGGAAGCGCCGGACCAGACATGAGCGTTAAACCCTAATTAAGGGCGAATAAAAGCTTTAAAGGTCGCATGCAAGATCCTGTCCAGCGTATTGTGTGAACGTCTATAGCCGTTTTGCACCGCACTAATCGGCAGCTACCAGTGCGGCTTCCGGCCCGGCAAATCGACTCTAGACCAAATGTTCACACTTCGACAAATCCTGGAAAAGACCAACGAGTTTCGAATCGATACACACCATCTTTTCATCGATTTCAAAGCCGCATACGACAGCATTCATCGTGAAGAACTATTTGGGGCGATGGCCGAATTCGGGATCCCGGGAAAACTGATCCAGTTGTGTCGCGCCACGCTAAAAAACACGCGATGCACCCTGCAACTCGGCTTTAGGACCTCGGAACCATTCGAAACATGTACCGGATTTCGGCAAGGAGATGCGCTGTCATGTGACTTCTTCAACCTGGTGCTGGAGCAGATAGTTCGACGGGCAGGCGTTAACAGGGAAGACACTATCTTTTACAAGTCCATCCAGCTGCTAGGATACGCCGATGATATCGACATCATCGCGTGTTCTCGCCGTGGCATTGTGGAAGCATTCACGGCGATTGAAGAACAGGCAAAACGAGTTGGTCTTAAGACAAGACGAAGTACATGCTGTCAATCAAAAACCAATCCACCGCTTACCACCTGGGACAAAATATAACAATTGACAGCAACAATTTCGAGGTAGTTAAGGAGTTTGTCTACCTCGGGGCAAACGTAAATTCCACAAATGACACCACAGTGGAGATCCGGCATAGAATCGCCCTTGGCAACCGCTGCTACTTCGGCTTGTCCATACAACTGCGGTCAAAACTCCTCACTCGAAAGACCAAAGTCATGCTTTACAAAACGCTCATACTGCCAGTCTTGCTGTACGGAGCCGAAAGCTGGACGATAAGCAGGACAGCGGAGCTGATTTTGGGTTCTTTCAAGAGAAAAATTCTGCGCCGGATATTTGGTCCTGTCTGTGAGGAAGGTAAATGGAGAAGAAGACACAACCGCGAACTCTATGAGCTCTACAAAGATGTGGATGTAGTCCGGAAGGCAAAGATCCGTCGACTACACTGGCTCGGCCACATCGAGCGCATGGACATCAACGCTCCAGCTAAGAGGGTCTTCGACTCCGAGCCTCCTGGTTCGAGAAGAAGAGGAAGACCGAACCTCCGGTATAAAGACCAAGTAATCACGGATGTAAGTCATCTTGGTCTTCATAACTGGAAGCAGCGTGCCCGGGACCGTCAAGAATGGAAGGCAGCTATAGCTCAGGCTCAAATCCTCCATGGATCGCTGGGCTGATAAGTAAGTAAGAAAGCCTTATGGGTTGTAGCCAGTTCTAAGGGTAAGAAATATTTCTTGCATCTCTATAAGAAGCCTAGGAATTTCGCAACATTATTGGCGACACTAAATATGTGGGCGTTCCAATTAATATTGGATAGCTTTTCAGCTTTTTCAGTTTCTGAGATGCAAGTGCCATTCATGGATAATCGCTGCGCCACTCTATTGTTTTGACCCCATTGGATGATGCTGTCGATATTGGGATTTAATGAGCTTAACATAAGCTGCCGCTCACTATCTACAGTCGAAGTGCAGAGTCGTCAAGTAGTGAATGATTATGGGAAGCTAAGAGTACTGTCGTCAACGAAGGGGTGGATTGTATTAGAAGTGGCAGACAAGAGATAATTTATAAAAATGAGAAGGAGTTTTGGAGACTATAAGGAGCCCCGGAGAACACCAGCAGTGAAATGTATATTAGACTTGAATCCGTACAAAACAACTTGAATTGAACGATTCGAAAGGTAGCTTTTAATTCATTGAAAAGGAGTCTCACCGATCCCGAAAGCACGCATTTTCGACAAAAGGGCTTCATGCGAAAACCGTACTGACGGTCATTAAGGAGTTTCCGTGATTCAAGATGTTTCATAAGCTGACAGTTAATCAGCGTTTCCATGACCATGTGCTGGAGAGGGAAGATGATTCGCCTTTTTTGGATATATGTACCTATAGGTTGGACAAATGCTGTTTTCCACCTACTCGGGAAAAGCCCAGATGAGTTGGAAAGATGGAAAGCTTACGCAGTGGTTTTGCCAGCATAGAAAAACACCTTTTCAGAACTATTGGGGTAATACCATCTGGACCAGCGGATTTGCCTATATCGAGGTCCTTAAGAACCCCTACATCTGTACGAGTGCGGAAGTGGATTAGTCCCATGGTGAACTTGACGCATTCTAGGCAGAGACAAAGTACAAGCTGAGAGTTGGGAGCTGGGAACTAGCTGCGAGGTGTGCAGCAGGTAGGCTAGCTTTGTCTAAGGGTATGACAGCCTTTTTTTTTAACTGGGTAGTGGGAGTTCGAAAATTTAGCTGATATCACGCAGTGGTCGAACGAGCCTAGAGGCTACAATACATCGATTGGGTATTTGTTAGGCTGGGAGGTAAAAAACAAGTCCAGGGTGTTGGTATGACCACGACCAGCAACATTTGTCCAGACTGTCGAAGCCACCGAGAATTGTGTACATTGAAATCGCCCGCTAATAGGGGCCATACTCTACGCAAACATGCTTTCGCAATACACTACACATACCATCTGCACGAACCTCAGTTAGTATCGTTCTTTCATCGAGGAAACAACAAGTCGACTGTCGAAGATGACGGATATGTCCTCAATAACTGATGTGCAGGAAACGACATATCATGTTTGTATGTGCTAATTTCACCACACATTACACATACATGTTTATATGTGCCAACAAGGAAATTTCAAAAGATTTTGAGTGTGCTCAAACCGTTGGTGCAAACAAGTGTGCATTAACAAACATACATGTTTGCAACGTCATGTTTGCGTAGTGTATTGCCCCTATAAAACGATTTCAGTGCGAGGGAACAGGGAAACAATTCTTTGGATAGATTCAGACGGTGCGTCGAATGCATCAAATGTTGCATTCCTATCTAGATTGGGCCTTCTATATATTAAACAGTAGTGAACGGAGTGCTTAAGGAGCGTGAACTTAAGCCATATGAAATTAAACTCCGAGGTGGATGTTTGGCTATACTGCGGCTGCAGCTGGTAAGCAATATTACTACGAATATAGATTACGAGACAGCGGTGAGAAACAAATAATGGCACTAAGGCGCTATATCCAGAAGGACTAAAATCAGAAGGATCAGACTTTTCATCGACCTCTGTTTCACATAGTGCTAAAACAGCCGGTTTATAGAGAGAGGCATGCGTCGCGCGTGGTTACGACTGAAGCTATTGAATTTGCTGTGGTTACGACTGAAGCTATTGAATTTGCTGTGGCATTCTCCGATGGCTTCAAATCGCCGGGCACCGATGGGATATATCCTGTTATGCTGCAAAAAGGTATAAGACAGCTGCTTCCTACTCTGAAAAGAATTTTCACTGCTAGTCTAGTACTTGCTCACATACCCATTCCTTGGTGCACAGTGAAAGTGATCTCCATTCCCAAAATAGGAAAAAAGGACTACTCACTTGCCAAGAGCTTCAGACCAATTAGTCTAACATCCTTCCTGCTGAAAAGCATGGAGAGACTGGTAGAGTTGCACGTGCGCAAGGTTGCCCTTCGAATGCACCCTTTTTCGGAGATGCAACATGCTTACCAGCGCGGAAAATCTTGCGAGACTGCGCTTCAGAACCTAGTTGGGCGTATTGAATGCGCGCTCGAAAGGACAGAGTACGCGCTGGGCATTTTCATCGACCTTGAGGGAGCTTTTGATAACGCAACTTTTGACAGCATGTGCAACGCTGCCAGACATCATGTGCAACGCTGCCAGATATCATGGCGTAGATGAAGCAATGGTCCTATGGATCAAAGCAATGCTCATGGCCAGGACATTGACCCCTGATGCAGGCCTCGACCAGTATGTCAAATCCGGCGTAAACAGGGGCTGCCCGCAAGGTGGCGTCCTGTCTCCGTTGTTATGTTGCATCGTGGTCGATTCTCTGCTTGATGCTCTCAATTCCTCTGGAATCTATGCTCAGGCCTATGCGGATGATGTCGCCATTATTTCTGTCGGCTCATGTTTAGCGACTGTCCGTCTCAAAGCACAGGCGGCGCTAAATGTGATTGTGTACTAGAAATGGGCTGTCAGTCAATCCTCTCAAGACCGATGTCGTTCTCTTTACGAGAAGGAGGAAAAATACTGACATGACTCAGCTGGTACTAAAAGGCACTTCCATCCCGATATCCGAGGAGGCTAAGTATCTAGAAGTCATCTTAGATAGCATGCTTCTTTGGTCAAAGCATGTTGAGTCAAAAACCACCAAAGCGTTGTCCGCTTTCTGGCAATGCAAAGGAACTTTTGGCAAAACATGGGGTTTATCATCGGCAAAAGTCCTCTGGATCTACACGGCAATGATAAGACCTATAATGCATATGAGATGCATCGGTTGTCTGGTGGAGCAGACTAAAACGCAAACACGTCGTAGCCTCTTTCACCAAACTCCAAAGAACGGTTTGTCTCAGCTGCACGGGGGCTTTCCCCAGCTTGTATGGGTTCCAGGCCACTCTGGGATCCCAGGAAATGAGATCTCTGATGCACTCGCCAGAATGGGTTCAGATAAGAGCTTCTCAGGACCTGAACCCGCTCTAGGTTTACCTGCGTCCACGATAAATTCCTACATTAACGATTGTGTATTTAATACACACAACCCTAGATGGAGGGATTGTCCAGGTTGCAGGATGGTTAAGCGCGTATGCCCTGATGTCTGCGAAATATCTGCAGCATTCTTCCTGTCTTTAAGGAGAATCGACTGCAGAAAGCTTGTGGGAGTTATCACGGGCCATTACACTTTTGCCAAGCATCTCTACGTGCTTGGCATCAGTGAGACGCCTACCGGTGCTGCATGTTGCGAGGAGGAGGATGACACTGTAAAACATTCCCTCTGTGATTGTCCCGCTTTTGCTCGCGCACGGTGGCGCACCCTTGGAGCCGACGTGGGGTGTGCCGAATCCCTTAGCTCTACATCACTGAAGCTCCTTCAAATTTTTCTCCGGAAGACGGGGAAAATACAGTATGTTAGGTGTATATAAGGTATCGGTCCATAAGAAAGGAGACCCCTATGACTGCGCCAATTACAGAGGGATAAGCCTCCTGAACATCGCGTACAATATCCTCTCTGCCGTACTGTGTAAGTACCTGAAACCGTTCGTGGACAATCTGATAAGTTCCTACCAGTGTGGTTTCAGGCCAGGAAAATCCACGATTGACTAAATATTTACACTACGGCAGATCTTGGAGAAGACCCATGAATTCCAGGTCGACACACATCATCTTTTCGTCGACTTTAAGGCCGCGTATGACAGTGTTTGTAGAGACGAGCTATACAGAACCATGTCATGTTTTAACATTCCTGCCAAACTCGTCAGACTGTGCAGGATGACTATGGAGAACTCTCGCTGCTCCATTAAGGTCGGAGGTGAACCAACCGACCCCTTTGATGTTAAAAAAGGTTTTAGACAGGGTGACGCACTGTCATGTGATTTCCTCAACATTATTCTTGACAACATTATTCGTGCGGGACTCTGCGGCCAATACAAGAGGTACGATCTACTTCAAGTCCACACAATTGCTTGCCTACGCAGATGAAATTGACGTTATTGGACGAACAAAGCGAGACGTCAATGAGGCGTTGACAAGCATTGAAGCAGAAGCGGCGAAAGTGGGTCTAAGGGTAAATGGGGACAAGACCAAATATATGCTGTCATCCAAGAAAGACGCACAACACCGACGTCTTGGTCAGAACGTCACCTTCGGCAGCTATATTTTTGAAGTAGTCAAGGACTTCGTCTACCTTGGCTCGATAGTGACAAGCAGCAACGACACCAGCGCTGAGATAAAACGCAGAATAACTGCGTGAGACCTCTCTCGATAACTAAGGTATCCCTATACAAAATCTTAATCATCCCGGTCCTCCTCTATGGCGCTGAGGCTTGGACGTTATCAAAAGCGGATGAAGAGGCTCTTGGACGTTTCGAGAGGAAAACTCTGTGTGTAATCTTTGGTCCCGTTTGTGTAAACGGAGAGAGGAGAAGAAAGTTCAACCAAGAATTTTACGGGCTGTACAGCGACATCGGTCTAGTTAGACGTCTACGGATCCAACGTCTAAAATGGCTGGGATATGTAGAGCGAATGGACATCACCGCTCCGGCCCGAAGAGTCTTTTACTCCAACCCCGAGGGACGACGCAGCAGAGGACGAACGCACCTAAGGTGGCGCGCACAGGTGGAAAGGGACCTCAACCATATGGGCGTGCGGCACTGGAAGCAGCTGGCCAAAGATCGGGCCGGCTGGAGAGGCTTGTTGGTTGAGACCCTGGTTCACCCCGAACTGTAGCGCCATCAAAGAAGAAGAAGAAGGTGTCTGTCTGGAGTACAATGGACCAGTGTTTGCGTCTTCTGAGGGCTCCAGCGGATAACAGAAGCCTTCAACCAAAAAAACAAAAAAAAAAAATAAAATTTTCTTCCTTGGTGGCGTTACAGCCCATGAAGGACCAGAGCCAAGCTTCTCTCAATCACCCACGTTATGTGTGATTTATTTTTCACACACGTGAAAGGGATCCACAATTTAATGCCAATTCCGAATGGCGTGAGTCGAGAAGCTTGTTCATGGCAAGTATACTGCGGGGGATTTTGCCAGTACCCCGCCGAGGAGGGACGCCGCGATATAGACATTCGATGGCGTTGGCTTTATCGGGATCCGCACTCGCTCGTCGTTCGTCAGAGTCCAAAACACTAACCCCTGCGCCACGGTGCCAGTAAAAAGAAAAAAACAAAATAAAAAGAAAGATATCCGGTCGTAAATCGTTTTAAATTCGAACGCAAGATAAATTAAAAATTGAAAAGAATTGTGCGAATAAATTACGTGCACCTGGCTGGTTCCTCAATATGAATTATTACTTGATCCATCTAATTGCCATTCTTCGCGATTTATGTCGTTGACACCGGCTAACTTAATTGGGAAAATTTCGACAAGGAATTAATATTAAAGCATTACACCCCTTTTCAGTAAAAGTGGTTTCGTAGTGTTAACGTCAGAGAGCTTGAGAATCGAAGAGGGGTGTACAACCCCTCTGAGTAATCGTATTTCCCCTTAAATAGTTCACCTACTTGTCGTCCGAAAGGAAGCACGGCGCTAGTAGCGTTAAGTTTTTGAAATCATTTCTTCCACCCTCCCAGTTGATTTTTCCATATGAAGGTGTGTTTGTAAATCTTATGCAAACAAACGCCATGTGCTTACGAGCATGGTCATACTATATTGACGATGTAGCAATGATGACGATGATGATGCAACACTTGTACCATTATATTCCTCTTCTTCTGCTCCCCTGTTGAAAACACTGTTCATCTGCCGCGCGGCGGTATGCATCACTCGATGATGCACGTGCATGCAGTGGAACTTTCAAAAACATTATAATTTTTATTTGGATTTCCGCATTAGGCTTATTAAGATTGAACATTTGGTTATGACTTTGCGGATAAAAGTCGTTTACGAAGCTATCGAGAGTCGGCTTGATTGATGTGATATATGAGAGAATCACGGGTTTGATTTGTTGTAGACATTCGCGCGGTATTTTATGTTTCTCAAGGATATGAAGTGCGATCGTGCAATAAAGTCTAACATATGTAGATACGTATAATTTGCATCAGGACTTAGAATGAAAGGCTGACCTAGTTCGAGTGGTTAGATGACATTGTATATATTTTTAAAATGATTTTTCTTTATTATCCTCATTGGTCGACATACAAATTTGTTTCTAGAAATAAAAACAATTAAGTTTAATTGAATACGAAAGTTGACAAATTTTGAATGAAGGATCTTGTTTTATAGCTCGATAGTGTGTCTGTAACTTGTGCAGTGTTTATAAATGGAGTGCAATGGACGTGCCATGTTTAACCGTGCGTTCTATAAACCTACCGTCCGTTGAATTTCGAATGGAAGATATATCATCGAGTTCAGCATCACCTATAGAACAGTGGATTGGTTCAGAAACAGCTCAGCTTTTGCCGCCATATATTCTACGTTACTACAATAACTTGCATCAAAAGGTACGGTACGAATTGAGGAGGATGTCTAAATGATGGCATTTCCTGAGGCCATACTACCAGTTTGTCCTGCTGCTATTGACACCCTTTTGCGCTCATATGGGCCGGAATAATAATCGCGTTAGATGTATACAATTCTATGATTCATTCCATTCACATACCGTTCAGAAATTCATTTCCTATGCCTGTCCTTGACCTGAGCCAGCAGCTGATTGCATTGTTGATGGCAACTGCTGATTTCTTCCTTCGACTGCAACCACTGAGAAACGGACTGCATCGGAAGAGAATTTTATAAAGTTTTTCATTGAATTCTCGTTTCTTTTTCTTTTTTTTTTTTTATATTTTGTGTTGACCTGGTTGGCTTTAATTTACGAATCGACGAGTACCAACTTATATTTTATCCCAGAGGCAATATCGTATCCTTTTCATGTGAAAAATATTTTCATATTTATCCATATACATACATACCTACTATTCATTCTGTTCACGATCTAAAATCGCATGTGTTGACAATCAAACTAATGGATATTTGGCTCAGAGTAGATACAGTATTTGCAGCAAAGCTAGTAAGTAATGATGACCATTGTATGAAGTGAAATAGAACCTAAGCTTTTAAGATTAAATCGTACATGTGAATATGTATGTGTTTTGCGCTTGTATGAAAAAAAAAAAGTGTCCTTGCTTAATGTGAGATTTGTCGAGTCTATTGAAGAAATTGTTTTAATTAGCCTGTGCATATCCAGAGGGTAAGCTTTTCTCTTACCACACAATGGAATGTAAAAATGCACTTTATAGCTACGCATGTTAATTATTAAGTCCATCTAAGACGCAGAAAATACGAATATTTAAAAAAAAATTCCTGAACTTACGTCTATTTACTGACGAGTCTAGTTTCGGTTCTTAATTGCTTGTACTCTTTGAAAACACAAATACTAATTTATCGTTATCATAGAACTCCAATAAGAGTTTTCAAAAACTGAAAATGGTTAAAAACAAAATACCATCGATATGGTCGTGTGCGTTTTGCTTTCTTACAAAAATACTCGACATACACAAATCCGCTGGTATTGCCCCAATAATTCTGAATGGGTGTTCTTCTACGCTGGCAAAACCACTGCGTAAGCTTTTTCACCTTTCCTTCTCCTATGGGCTCTTTTTGAGTAGGTGAAATACAGCATTTGTCCAGCCTATACCCAAAAAAGGCGAGTCATCTTCGCCCTCGAATTACCGACCGATTGCACTAACGTCCCTTCTTTCCAAGGCCATGGAAACGTTGATTCACCGTGAGCTTATGAAATATCTTGAATCACGGAAACTCCTCAATGACCGTCAGTACGATTTCCGCAGCAACAGTACACTGGTGATCATACCTCGCCAAAAAGTGGAATCGCTTGCTTCACCAAGCAGGTGAAAGCAAAATAGTTGCACTGGATATTTCGAAAGCATTTGACAGGGTTTGGCATGAAGTCCTTTTGTCGTAAATGCGTGCTTTCGGGATCGATGAGTCTCTTCTTCAATGGATTAGAAGCTACCTTTCGAATCGATCAATTCAAGATGTATTGGACGGATTCAAATCACGCATCCATTTCTTAAAAGCTGGTGTTCCCCAGGGCTCTGTCTGTCTGTCTTGTCTTTTTCATTTTTATAAATTATCTGTTGCCTGGCCGTGGTGCATCATCGACCGCCGAGCGGAAGGTCTATAGTTCAAATTCGCTTCATAGTCAAGAAAAAGTAATTCCTGTATGGACAAAAAGTATGCAACGCAGTTGTGAATGGACAGTGACCAGACGTACTGCTGCAGACATAACACTCACAGTGTATGGTCAACTGAAATTCGTCCTCTGCGTATGCAATATTAAAGTGCTTGAACGAATTACTACGGACTATAACCAACGCGGAATTTGGTCGGCTCTCATCCTATCTAGAACAACCACCCCTGAAAGTTAACGAACATCAACGACCCAAACCACTGCACTGCGCGAGTTTCTAAAAAAAAAAGAAAAACAAAAAAAAACTTCTAATCCAATCCACTCTTTCGCCGCCGGCAGTACCTTTAGCTTCTCATATCCGTTCACTACTTTACGACCCTGCATTTCGGCTGTAGATAGTGAGCGACAACGTATGTTAAGGTCATTAAATACCGATATCGATAGCATCAGCATCAATAGGCAGCTCCTCTCCCTCTCCCTGTTACCTTATGCTCGCACAACGTCTATCGTTATAAAGCCTTAGCCTTGAGTGCGCGTGTGACTCTAAAAACAAAAAAAAAATCATCCAATGTGGTAAAAACTATAGAGTGGAATTGAATGCATCCAATACATAATGCATCTCAGAAACCGAAAAGCTTTCCATACTTAGTGAGTGTGTTGCTCACATTCTTTATTTAGAAGGACCACATATTCAGTGTCGCCAAGAATGCTGCGAAATGCCTAGGCATTCTCTACAGATGCAAGAAATATTTCTCACACTTAGATCTGGTTACAATCTAAAGGCGTTCATTCGCCCTAAGTTAGAGTTGAACGCTCATGTCTGGCCCGGTGCTTCCACGACCTCATTGCACCTACTAGATAGTACTGGTAGGTAACTCCAGCCTTACCAAAACATTAGATTCGCTGGAACATCGCAGCAATGTTTCCTGCCTTTTCCCTTTTTATCGTTGCTTCCACAAAAAATGCTCTGATAAAATAGCCAGCTGCATTCCGCCCCTTCAACATTTCACCCGCAACACACGTCTCTATAGGAATGCTCACCAATATACCCTGAAGCCCGCTTTCAGACGTACCGTCAAATATAATCCTATAATCTTTCTTTAACCGAACTACACGAATCTGGAATTTCCTGCCGGGTTCGGTCTTCCCCCCTGAATACAACAATACACTGTGTCGCCGACATAAGGTTATTAAACTGTGAGTGCGCGCGTATTACTAAAATGAAAAATGGTCAAATCGTTAGCAAATAATAGTTTTGTTAATATAATATTTAGAGAAACGTGGTGTATTTACACACAAAAGGATCTTGCGCTTTCATTTTACATTTTCGTCTTATTACGCGACTTCCTTCCACGAACACCAAATTTGTTAAATGCAGCTTGCAGATGCTTATAGGATCCCTCTGACTGTAAAGTATATGTATAATCAAGAGCATATTCTTCTTTGGTGGCGTTACAGCCCATGAAGGACCAGGGCCAGGCTTCTCTCAATCGCCCATGTTGTGTGTGATTTATTTCCCACACAGGTGAAAGGGACCTACAGTTTAATGCCGATTCCGAACGGCGTGAGTCGAGAAGCTTTTTCATGGCAAGTTTACTACGGGGGATTTCGCCAGTACCCCGCCGAGGAGGGATGCCGCGAAATAAACAATCGATGGCGTTGGTGTTATGGGGATCCGAATTCGCTCATCGTGCGTCAGAGTTCAACACACTAACCACTGCGCCACGACGCCCTCAAAACAACCAAAAACCCACACTGCCCCAGAAGTATTTCGCTCCCCATTCCTAGAAATCGAAAAAGAACTCCCCCGATCACCACTACATCTCCACAGTTGGCTCCAAATCAGGAGACAACGTCAGCTTCAGTTTTATCCCTGAGCACGAAACTATTTTCTCATTCTTCTTTCCCCCTCACATACCTTCTTTCTTGGCAAAAATGGTCGCCATCCTAAGAGTCCTACAACACACTAAGACTACCACCCTCAAATTTGCTATCTGCACCGACTGCCTATCATCGATTGACGCCGTCGCTATCAATCAATAATCAAAACTGTTACTCCTCCTTAATCAGTAACTGATAGAGTATAGCAGTTGCCTAGAACCAAGCTTATATGGATACCAAGTCATGTGTAAATCTCTGGGAACGAATTTGCCGACAGTGCCGCCAAACAGACTTTAATAACCCCATCCCTTTTCTCTGCCAACTTCAATCTAAAAGAAATAAACAAACACATTAGAACCCTTCACAAGCTCCAACAACAGCTCCTTTCCGATAAATTATCGCAATGGTACCGGACTGCCAATAAAGCCAAACTCTCATTGAAAGACTATGCCTTACGAGCAAGCACACCCAATCCCATCCAGACCTTACAAAAATAACCAGACTACGACTTGGACACACCCAACCCACGAACACTACTTGGACAAGAATAAACCCTCAACCTGCACATAATGCAACCAGTCCCGATTCAACCTCCACCACATCCTCTCCGAATGCTCCGCTTTCCAGATACCCAAACTCCAACTCCTTTCCAACAACAATATAAACAATCTCCTGTGTAACTCTAATACTACTTAGTGGCTGCGCCTTAGTTTTTGATGACATCACGAATTCGGTTTGGCGTCGAATCAAACAATTTTTTTTAAATAGTGTTCGTCTATTTCCCCATACCAAACTCTTTCTATACCCGATTTCATCACAGAGATCGCTCTTGGTTGCTTGTCTCTAATCTGTTCCCCCATATATTGCCAACAGTTCTCAATTGGATTCAGGTTCGGACCCAACAGATCTTTATGATTTTTTACCTGAACATAGAGAAAACGTAAACGTAAGTAAAAAAAACCAAAATTAAAACTTTAACTGAAAGCTAAAGTGACCGTTTTGGCTCGGTGACATGGAGCTGAGTGCTCATGAATGCTCAGAACATTGCTCCAAAGTTGTCAAAACACCTTCGTTGTAATCTCAGTCAACGTCAACATCAACATCAGAATAGCACCAACACCAAACATTGTAATGGTACCCCATACCATTACATACGAAGAATGTTTCACGGTAGATAAAATGCATTCCTCGGAATACATGTCTCCTCTTTTGCGACGGACTAGTGCATTCCCATCGGGGCCGAACAAATCGAATTTAGGGTCGTCCGAAAAAACAACTTGTCCCCAATCGTCACCAGTCCAATTTTCATAATTTTTCGCCCATTGTAACCGTTGCTGCTTCATTCTTTTGGTAAGCAGGGGCTTTTCTGCAGGTCTTAAACCCTTATTGTTCAACTGTCTGTGCATGGTTCGGTCACTGATTTGCTTTTCACTTCGAGTCTCGAAGCTCTTACTAATTTCTCCTTACTTACTTACTTACTTACTTATCAGGCCTGCGATCCATGGAGGATCTGAGCCTGAGCTATAGCTGCCTTCCATCCTTGACGGTCCCGGGCACGCTGCTTCCAGTTGTCAAGACCAAGATGTCTTACATCCGCGATTACTTGGTCTTTATACCGGAGGTTCGGTCTTCCTCTTCTTCTCGAACCAGGAGGCTCGGAGTCGAAGACCCTCTTAGCTGGAGCGTTGATGTCCATGCGCTCGATGTGGCCGAGCCAGTGTAGTCGACGGGTCCTTGCTTTCCGGACTACATCCACATCTTGGTACAGCTCGTAGAGTTCGCGGTTGTGTCTTCTTCTCCATTCAGCTTCCTCACAGACAGGACCAAATATCCGGCGCAGAATTTTTCTTTCGAAAGAACCCAAAATCAGCTCCGCTGTCCTGCTTATCGTCCAGCTTTCGGCTCCGTACAGCAAGACTGGCAGAATGAGCGTTTTGTAAAGCATGACTTTGGTCTTTCGAGTGAGGAGTTTTGACCCCAGTTGTTTGGACAAGCCGAAGTAGCAGCGGTTGCCAAGGGCGATTCTACGCCGGATCTCCACTGTGGTGTCATTTGTGGAATTTACGTTTGCCCCGAGGTAGACAAACTCCTTAACTACCTCGAAATTGTAGCTGTCAATTGTTATGTTTTGTCCCAGGTGGTGAGCGACGGATTGGTTTTTGCTTGACAGCATGTATTTCGTTTTGTCCTCATTGATCTTAAGGCCAATTCGTTTCGCCTGTTCTTCAATCGTCGTGAATGCTTCCACAATGCCACGGCGAGAACACGCGATGATGTCGATATCATCCGCGTATCCTAGCAGCTGGATGGACTTGTAAAAGATAGTGCCTTCCCTGTTGACGCCTGCCCGTCGCACTATCTGCTCCAGCACCAGGTTGAAGAAGTCACATGACAGCGCATCTCCTTGCCGAAATCCGGTGCATGTTTCGAATGGTTCCGAGGTCCTAGAACCGAGTTGCACGGTGCATCGCGTGTTTTTTAGCGTGGCGCGACACAACTGGATCAGTTTTACCGGGATCCCGAATTCGGCCATCGCCCCAAACAGTGCTTCACGATGAATGCTGTCGTATGCGGCTTTGAAATCGATGAAAAGATGGTGTGTATCGATTTGAAACTCGTTGGTCTTTTCCAGGATTTGTCGAAGTGTGAAAATTTGGTCTATAGTTGATTTGCCGGGCCGGAAGCCGCACTGGTAGCTGCCGATTAGTGCGGTGCAAAATGGTTTTAGATGTTCACACAATACGCTGGACAGGATCTTGTATGCGACATTGAGCAGGGATATACCTCTATAGTTCTTACAAGAGGTAGGATCGCCTTTTTTGTGGATGGGGCATATAGAGCTGGTATTCCAGTCGTCGGGCATGCTCTCATCTTCCCAAATTCTGCAGATGATCTGGTGCATGCTCCCTACCAGAACATCGCCGCAAGCCTTGAAGAGCTCTGATGGCAAGCCATCTGAGCCTGCGGCCTTGTTGTTCTTCAGCTTCTGAATAGCTGTGCCGACTTCTTCTATGCTGGGTGGGAGGACTACTTCAGCGGCTGGAGTTGGGATTTCCTCAGTCCCTACCACTCTCTCTTGGTCATGCTCGTTAAGCAGCTGCTGGAAGTGCTGCTTAAATACATCCACTATTCCCTGCGGGTCGGTGACAAGATTACCCTCGCAGTTTCGAAGAGCCAGGGTGCCCTTTTTGAAGCCTCCTGCAAGGCCTTTTGCTTTCTTGTAAAAGGCTCGTATTTTATGTCTATCCCTAGACTCCTCGATATCCTTGAGCTGGGAGGCTGCGAAGATTCTTTTCTTTTGTCGCAGTAGTTTCTTCTCCTCCCTTCTTCTGGCTCGGTACTCTTCTCGCGCTGCCCTGGTTTTCCTCTGCAGCGCCTTTTGGTACGCCTCGTCGGTTGCTGCCTTTTTCTGCTCACACTCGCCATCATACCACGGGTTTCTTGTCGGGGGTGGTAGGTATCCTAAGGTGGTTTCGGCTACTTCCTGAATGGCTGAGCGGCAATGCAGCCACATATTATTGGCATTTGTGTTCGACGTAGGCATACCGTAGAGTCTTTCGCTCAGCTGCTCCCTGTAGACTCTGGCAACCTCCGGTGTGCTCAGGCGCCCAATGTCGAACCTCCTCCTGATGGGCTGGTGCAGCTTTCTGACATTGGACAGTCGAGCTCTGAATCTTGCTGCTACGAGGAAGTGGTCAGAGTCGACATTTGCCCCTCTGAATGTTCGCACATCCAGGATGTTTGACGCGTGCCTTGCGTCAATGAGCACATGGTCGATTTGGTTGGCGGTTCGACCGTCCGGAGATCGCCAGGTTGCTGTGTGGATTCGCTTGCGAGGGAATCTTGTGCTACTTATCACCGCATTACGAGCTGTCGCAAAGTCAGCGAGTCGGAAGCCGTTATCTGTTGTTGTATCGTGGAGGCTGTGCTTACCGATCACTCCGCCAAGGGTGTTTTCCTTTCCGATTTTGGCGTTGAAGTCCCCGAGCACGATTTTTACATCGTACTCCGGACAAGCTCCGTAGGCGTTGTCCAGGAGGTCATAGAAGTCCTCCTTGATAGGGTCTTCAGCCTCGTCGGTAGGGGCGTGTGCACATATAAGGCTGATGTTATAAAATCTGCCTCTGATGCGGATCACAGCCAGGCGATCACTTATAGGTTTAAAGTCGATGACCTTCGACCTTAACCGCTTTCCCACGACAAATCCGCATCGCAGTAAGTGCAACCTTTTGTGACAGCTGTAATAAATGTCGCAATTTTTCTTCCTAATCATACCGTTTCCTATCCAGCGTATTTCCTGGACCGCAGTAATATCCGCCTTGTACTGCGTGAGGATTCCTTCTAGTTTATGAGCAGCTCCGGGAGTGTACAGGGTTCTGACATTCCAGGAGCATACTCGCAAATCGTGTTCCTTTTTCGTGCGTTGTCGTCGTCGAGTATCCGTCCGTATATCCGAGGCATCTTGCTCATTCATAACTTTGGGTTTTTTTACGTGGGCGGATTGTTAGCCCGCCGCACAACCGCCATTCTGGTCGGGGTTTTCTTCGCTGCATACGTTTGTTCACCTCCCAACGGTTGTTGAAGAGGCTATCCAGAGGGCGCCGCGAGGAGGCCGTATGTCAACTTGACCCGGGCATTTAAACAGGGATCGTTGCTGGCATCTCGCCAGGTTGAGAGCAATCAACAACTTTACCCTGTATGTCCGAGCTTATGCCCTCCCTACTAATTTCTCCAGCCTGCTGAAATCGACTAAACTCTGAATTTCGATGATGAACAACAATCCGTGCTTTCGTTCAATTGAACCTTCGGACTGGTATTTCTAGATGACATTGCGCACACGAGCTATTTCTCGTATGCAAAACCATGATTTTGGTCTTCTCCACCAAAGACAGTACACCATACCGAAAAATACAAAATTTCCACTTAAAATACTCTCTACTAAAAAAAATCGACTAAGGACTAAGGCAAAAAGTCCTAAGCTTTCGGCATGTGAGCAAACGCCTCATAACAATTCGTATCAAGGGTAAATTTTTTAACATCAGCCTGATCTGCGTCCACGCCCCCACGGAAGACAAGGATGACTCCGCCAAAAATGAGTTCTACGATCTCCTAGACAGAACGTATGCCCAATGTCCCAGCTATGACATCAAAATTGTACTAAGAGATTTCAATGCTAAGCTGGGTAAGGAAAGCGTCTTTGAACGAGTCATCGGCAAACATAGCCCACACAACACCACCTCCGATAACGGACACAGGCTGATTGATCTTGCTACGGGGCGAAATCTCCTTCTAGCCAGTATGCGCTTCTCGCACCTCGATATACACAAAGGTATCTGGCGGTCTTTTGATCAATCGACTACCAACCAGATTGATCCCATCGCGATCGACGTTGGACACTCCTCCACTATCCTTGACGTTCGAACTTTCCGAGGGGCTAACATCGACTCGGACCACTATCTTGTAGTAGCCAACCAAGATGCGCTTACGGATAGCACGAACGCAACGGAGTAGAGTAAGAATACAAAGTTATGACGTCGGAAAGCTACTATCGCCAGAAACCGCTCGTGCTTTTACCGATCGCGTCTCCCTAAAGCTCTCCAATACACCTGAATCCTCCACACTATCAATAGAACAGCAGTGGAGCCTTTGCAAACAAGCCCTAAAAAGCTCTGCATCCGAAGTTTTGTTAGTCAATATACCGCTGTCAGGCAGAATCATCCATTTCTAATCGACGGAGACCGCAGAGAATTCTGTCCTCCTAACCTCGACGAAGTTAAGATTGCCATATCGAAACTCAAGTCAAATAAAGCTGCTGGCGCAGACGGACTGTCTGCTGAGCTCTTCAAGGCAGCTGGGGATGACCTAGTTGGGAGCATGCACCAGCCCATCCGTAAGATATGGATAGAGGAAAGCATGCCCGAGGAATGGAGTCTCAGCATCGTATGCCCGATCCACAAGAAAGTAGACCCCTCTGATTGCGCCAACTATAGAGGAATAAGTCTCCTTAACATCGCCTACAAAATCTTCTCTGCCGTTTTGTGTGAACGCCTGAAGCCTTTTGTAAATAAGCTGATAGGTCCCTATCAGTGCGAATTCAGTCCAGGAAAGTCCACCATCGACCAAATCTTCACACTACGGCAGATCCTGAAAAAAACCAATGAATTTCAAGTCGACACTCACCACCTATTTGTCGACTTCAAAGTCGCATACGACAGCGTAATTAGAGACGAGCTATACAACACTATGTCTACCCTTGACATACCTGCTAAACTCGTCAGACTATGCAGGATGACTTTGGAGAATGCTCACTGCTCCATCCGAATCGGTGAATAGTGAATACCGATAGTTTTGATGTCAAAAAAGGATTTAGGCAGGGCGATGTGCTGTCGTGTGATATCTTCAACATCATATTGGAAACGATTGTGCAAAAATCACTGGCCAATATAAGAGGCACAATCTATTTCAAATCCTCGCAACTCCTTGCATACGCCGACGACATTGACATAATAGGTAGGTCACAGCAAGATGTCAATGGCGAAAATTGGTTTGGCGGTAAACGAGGGCAAAACTAAATATATCCTGTCATCAAAAAAGGACGCTCACCACCGACGTCTTGGCCAGAACGTTTGTATAGGCAGATATAAGTTCGAGGTAGTTAAGGACTTCGTCTACCTTGGCTCCGCAGTGACCTGGAACAACGACATCAGTTCCGAAATCAAACGCAGAATCACTCTTGCCAATCGCTGTTTCTTTGGGCTCAGGAGGCAATTGAGTCATAGAGCCCTCTCCCGAACGACAAAGTTGACTCTATATAAGACCCTTATCATCCCGGTCCTGTTGTACGGTGCCGAAGCATGGACACTATCAAAAGCGGATGAGGAGGCCCTTGGTCGGTTCGAGAGAAAGATTTTGCGCGTGATTTTCAGGCCTATAAACGCAGACGGGGTATGGAGGAAAAGATTCAACCACGAACTTTACGGGCTGTACAGCGACATGAGTCTTGTCAGGCGTCTGCGGATTCAACACCTAAGATGGCTGGGCCATGTGGAGCGAATGGACACCACAGCTCCAGCCCGGAGAGTCTTTGAATCCAACCCCGAGGAACGAAGAAGCAGAGGACGGCTGCACTTAAGATGGCGCACACAGGTGATAGGGGACCTCAGCCAACTGGGTGTGCGACAGTCGAAATGACCGCCTTTTGCTTTAACACAAGCTTTCAAACGTAGTGGCCATTGGTTTCCTTGGAGATCGTGGATGCTGCTCTGGTTAGTGCTGTTCTAAATTTCTGCGGGGACTACAAACCATCATCCAGTAGATTCAGATCTGGACTCCCCGACGGCCAATCTTCTGCTGCTATAAAGCCAGGAATATTGACTCTGATCCAGTCCTGCGTGGTTATGGCTTTTTGTGCTTGAGCAGAGTCCTCTTGGAAGATCCGTCTATGTCCATTGAAAAGGGTATTGTTCGAACCCTCCACAACACCCTCTATCATATCTTCTTGGTAAACCTTTGCACCAGTTTTTACGCCCTTTTCATAGAAATGGAGGGATGTGACACCTTGGTGAGAGACCCCCACCAAACCATTACGGAAACGGTATGGTGGCCACTTTGAACAACTTTTTTGTCATTCTGTTTGTTAAAAACTTATTCCACGGCAAACATTTTCTCATCCATAAACAGATTGGTTTCATTGCCATTGTCCGCGTACCACTGTAATAGTCGGTTACATCTTTCCAGTGTAATTTTTTTAGTTGAGGAGTTAAAGGATCAACCATGACCGACGATAGGCTTTCGCATGCAGATCATCCCGAATCAGCCTAGACATGGATCTAGTTGATATGTATAACCAATTCCTTGGAATTGATCTTCTGCTTCCTAAGGGGATTACTCCGAATTCGTTCACGCACTATCTTTACTACCGCACGGTCGACGCGCGGGCGGCCACTTCTTGGCCTGTCCTCTACTCCAGACAATTCGCTGAAGTTAACGGTTCTATTCCCGCACTGGATATTGTGTAACAGTTCTTATGCCAGGACTAGGTACATATGTTCAGGGTTTTCCAATAGGGAATTGACAACTTTGAATTAAATGTGTGAACGCACCCTTTCACTAATCATCAAACTGTCATTGTCAATTTATTTAGTAAACTCAACATTTTCATGGTGGTAAAGTACACGAATGAGCAACGTCTGCAACTTATAACAATTTTCTACCGAACATCGGAGTCGGTGACCGCAACTTTAAGAGCGTTAGCTCAAATTTTCAGTCGTAATTTTCGCCCTGGTAGGCAGGCAATAACCAGTCTAGTGCAAAGGTTAGAGTTTACATATTCGGATTGTGATGTTGCCGTATCACTGAGACAACGGGTTGGTCGAAGTGTCGAAAATATCGCTGCCGTTCGAGCGTCCATAGCAAACGATCCAAATCAGTCAATTCCACGGCGTTCTCAAGAATTGGGCATCGCTCAGACCACATTATGGCGTATTTTGCGTAAGGATCTTGGTTTACGATCACACCCATACAAGATCAAGCTTATTCATGAATTGAAGCCGATGGACCATTTGAAGCAACGTACGTTCTCCGATTGGGCTCTGGAACAGATGCGCCAAGATGATAAATTTCGTCGCAAAATCATCTTCAGTGACGAAGCTCATTTTTGGCTCGATGAGTTCGTCAATAAGCAAAATATGCGTTATTGGTCGGGTGCAAATCCACATGTGCTTCATGAATCACCACTCCATCCACAAAAAATAACTGTTTGGTGCGGTTTGCATACCGGCAGCGTTATTGGGCCATATTTTTTCGCCGACTATAACGATCGTCGCGTTACTGTGAATGGCCAGCGTTATCGCGCCACGATTAAAGATTATTTATGGCCCGATTGGAAGATATAGACGTGGACGACATGTGGTTTCAGGATGGTGCCACGAGCCACACAGCACACGTTACAATCGATTTATTGAAGAGTAAGTTTGATGAACGTATTATCTCAAGAAATGGGCCATTCGATTGGCCGCCTCGTTCGTACGATTTGACGCCTCTAGACTATTTTCTTTGGGGCTACATTAAGTCATTGGCTTATGCCAACAAGCCGACGACGTTGGAAGAGCTCAGAGCCAACATTGAACGCGAAATAGCGGCCGTTTCGGCCGAAGTGTGTGAACGAGTCATCGAAAATTGGGTCCAACGAGTCGACCCCTGCAAATGAATGAAGTCGAGTTCCATTAATAAAGGTTTTGATTGTACTTCAGGCCGATAATAAAGTTTTCGAAATATCTCAAATGGTTTGCGTTTTATTTAAAAAAAAAAGTTGTCAAGTCCTTATTGGAAAACCCGATATGTGGGACTGCTGCAACCTTCGACAAAGGAAGCAAATCAATTTCCTCTCACAATGAAAGTCGATAAGTTGTACAAACTTTTGTTTTGTTTTGGATTTGTAGTTAGAAGTGTTATATTACACCTGCCCCTATTGTGGGCTTTGTTCATTTTCCAAACCACATGCAAGATGATAGAATTATTACTTTGACACTCCTAGCGGCCGCTAAGTTTATGTTTAATCCAATGAACTCTGTTTTATGAATTTGTGGAAATATATACAGATGTGGAACATACGTATACATATAGTGTGGTACATAGTTTCTGTATTCTTTTAATTACTAGCTCTTGATCATGTTATACCCTATTTTGTAGCAACTCAGAAATATACGCATTTAGTAAGTGAATTGAAAATCTGTCATACATTCAACGTGAGCTTAGATTCCACTTATTTTCGAAAAGCTTTGCGTCCATTTGCATCCGATAAACAGAATGAGATGTAATCTTCATTTTAGAATGTACCATCATCATTGCGAGAGAAAACGATTATGCGCATGCTGTTCCCGGTGAGCACGAGCCGTGCATTGTAGCATCCTAGTTTTCGTAAATTCCTGTAGGACGTTTCGTCTTCTGTTTCTCTTTCTCTCTGTTACTCGTATTAAATGAATGTTCTGCTTTTAAATTTCTGTATAAATTGAGAGCTTTATCCCCACCATTAACTTTCCATATTCAGCATCGATATAAGATAGAAATGCCACCCATAGCAACCCCGATGAATCTTTTTACTGCAGCTACAATAGCCACCATCATGATTTCTCCAGCTTCCGTTCCGTTTCGCATGCCGTCTGTCCTTGCACAAAATTGTGTGGGCAATAATCAGCTATAGAAATCCGCACTTGTATCCCTGTGTGTACATCACAGTTTTCAGTTGCCTTCCATAATTCAACAAATATATGGACCAATCTGTGCCAGTACATCGCGAGCCCTTGACTTGAAAGGGTATATCTCAGAACATCATAAGGATTACCGAAAGAGATAGTACTACTTATTGTACACAACATATACAAATAAAACAACAAAGAGAACCCTGCAAAAGACAGACTTTGAGATAACAATGTAGTGAAAAGCAACAAATCCCTGTCTTCGTTAATTAAAAGAGAGGATCCTTAAACCATACGGAATAATTGTTTTTTCGTTTTTTTTTTTTTTTTCTTTTTGAAATATCTCAAATTAAATGTCGCTGTTTCGCTCCACGTTTCGCTTTTGAATTTTCTCTCTCATCCAATTGTTTCTTAATTTTCAAAATGGATTTAAGTGATTTATGAAACTTTAAAGTGATTTTGTTTTCTTTTCCTGAAATCAATTCTTAAATGCAAATTACATACCTTTCTATGAGCTCTTCAAAACGCGCTTGTTATTATACACACGCAATCTGCACGTATCTACCTACCATACTCGTACCAAGAGTATCGAAATCGAAATCCGAAATAACGAACATATTTCGCTTGCATCCGTAACTTTTTTTTCTTTGTTCAAAAACACCTCTAATATCGAAGAATTTGCAACGTGCATAAGAGAGTGAGAGTGGCCTACCTAATTCTTTTTATAAAAGAAATTAAATAATACCTAATATACGAAATATATTTCGATTAATAAACCATAGTGTTTGAGTTTGAGTTGAAAAATGTATAAATCGCGTCTCTGATGTCCTGTAACCCTATAAATGCGAGCTTAGCTTGGCACGCACTCGTATATAAATAAGGCAAATAAGAAAAAAACAGGAAGAGAAGAGCACCAAGAGTTTGGAGAAGTTTCCTTGCCGCTGTAAGTGTGTTTTACATTTTATTTTTTTGTTTGTTTAAGATCTGAAAAGCCAACTGTTAACTTGTATCTCTGCATAAGGATCTCTCTCCAAATGGTTTTTGTTTCACACATATCTACATATTTACATTAATCACATTAATTTGTTTAATAAATTGATCAGGCGATTTGCGTTCAAATATATTCATACATGTCCCGGTGATGAATCTGCTGCTGTATTTAGCTCATATATAGTATTTGTTCGGTTAAATTCGAATCTCTCAACAATTGATTTGGACACTTGAACATGTACATTTTTGATGTGATTTTCTCCTATTTTCTGATTTAATGTCAAAGCAAATGTTGACGGAAAATACATAAGCTCATTCAACAACAATTATGTTCTTCCAAACGAATATTAACCTTTTTCATATACTAAACAAGTCATTCAGCTTTATTTAATAACATTTACAATATCAAGGAGCAAATGTATTCTTTAATATTTTGTGTCAACGACGGCACACCAATTTTCCATTGGTTGACTAAAAACATAGTTTAAGGATAACATTTCACTTATAAGTAGTCATATAATCGGTTGATAAAAAGGGAATAAATTGATTCAATAATGAAGCAGCATCTTATAGGTTTATGTATCAGGATCGGTTTAATTGATTTAGATTTGTGCACACCTTAAAAGCTAGTTTTTTTTTTTTTTTTTTTTTTTTTTTTGTCGATTGGACAAGAACTTAATCAAGAACTTCCGTGATACAAGTATTTCCTGAATACAATTTCCTAATAGGAAATTTCCTCGAGAAACCTTGCACAATGTGTGGACATAAGTGAATCGACACGTGCATATGGAGAAAAATGCGAGAACATAACCTTTTGCTGGGAGTTGAAGTTTCAATTAAAAACGAAGGAGCCATAATTGTATCCTTAACGATGCACAAGTGCTTGCAAGTGAACACGCGCAATTTGAGTGCGAGTTATTACATTGCTTGTCACTTGAGAACTGAAGAAAAGCTTCTAATTTTGTTCGTCATTGTGGTGAATGTACGCGTGTGAAGGAGTCCTGCTGCCAGCAAACGTATGTATATACATGTGCATAACAAAGTTCAAGGGCTTGCTCTACGTTTTTCCATAAATTAAATGACTATATCATATGCTCTATTTTACGAATCTAGTCGTTATAGTATCAACTTGGCATGAGCACATGTTGATTGAGAATAAATAGAAAAGAAGAAAACAACGCGAATGACACTTTTATTATAAAAAAATAATAAAATCGTGTCCTGTGTGGGACTATGAGTCCTTTTTCCTTTTCATCCGGCAGAAGTGACCACATTGGTTAGTCTCAAAGCTATGACCAAAAAAGTTCATTTAGAAGGTATTTTGCTTGCATCTGGTTCCCATTGAGACTATTTCTCATACAGTTTATCCTTTTTCATGCCCTCGTACAGTTTATCCTTTTTCATGCCCTCGTCCTTTTAGTGCTGGCGGCTAATGTGTTTTATACTTTTGTTTTTTTCCTTTTCTTTTTTTACATTTCGGTTGTTTTCTTGTATTATATATCCAACGCTGGTACGTGGTGGTTATGTGGACGGATTACTAGTGAGTTGAAAATGTTTTTTTTTTTTTTACAATCCTGGCTTAGATATTTGCCTCCTTCACTATGTGATTTTATATGTAATTATATACTTACTTACTTATCAGGCCAGCGATCCATGGAGGATCTGAGCCTGAGCTATGGCTGCCTTCATCCTTGACGGTCCTGGGCACGCTGCTTCCAGTTGTCAAGACCAAGATGTCTTACATCCGCGATTACTTGGTCTTTATACCGGAGGTTCGGTCTTCCTCTTCTTCTCGAACCAGGAGGCTCGGAGTCGACGACCCTCTTAGCTGGAGCGTTGATGTCCATGCGCTCGATGTGGCCGAGCCAGTGTAGTCGACGGATCCTTGCCTTCCGGACTACATCCACATCTTGGTACAGCTCGTAGAGTTCGCGGTTGTGTCTTCTTCTCCATTCACCTTCCTCACAGACAGGACCAAATATCCGGCGCAGAATTTTTCTTTCGAAAGAACCCAAAATCAGCTCCACTGTCCTGCTTATCGTCCAGCTTTCGGCTCCGTGCAGCAAGACTGGCAGAATGAGCGTTTTGTAAAGCATGACTTTGGTCTTTCGAGTGAGGAGTTTTGACCCCAGTTGTTAGGACAAGCCGAAGTAGCAACGGTTGCCAAGGGTGATTCTATGCCGGATCTCCACTGTGGTCTCATTTGTGGAATTTACGTTTGCCCCGAGGTAGACAAACTCCTTAACTACCTCGAAATTGTAGCTGTCAATTGTTATATTTTGTCCAAGGTGGTGAGCGACGGATTGTTTTTTGCTTGACAGCATGTATTTCGTTTTGTCCTCATTGATCTTAAGACCAACTCGTTTCGCCTGTTCTTCAATCGCCGGAATGCTTCCACAATGCCACGGCGAGAACACACGATGATGTCGATATCATCCGCGTATCCTAGCAGTTGGATGGACTTGTAAAAGATAGTGCCTTCCCTGTTGACGCCTGCCCGTCGCTCTATCTGCTCCAGCACCAGGTTGAAGAAGTCACATGACAGCGCATCTCCTTGCCGAAATCCGGTGCATGTGTTCGAATGGTTCCGAGGTCCTAGAACCGAATTGCACGGTGCATCGCGTGTTTTTTAGCGTAGCGCGACATAACTGGATCAGTTTAACCGGGATCCCGAATTCGGCCATCGCGCCAAACAGTTCTTCAAGATGAATGCTGTCGTATGCGGCTTTGAAATCGATGAAAGGATGGTGTGTATCGATTCGAAACTCTTTGGTCTTTTCCAGGATTTGTCGAAGTGTGAAAATTTGGTCTATAGTTGATTTGCCGGGCCGGAAGCCGCACTGGTAGCTGCCGATTAGTGTGGTGCAAAATGGTTTTAGACGTTCACGTTTGTTGATGCGTATACACATATCAAAGTGAAGTTGCTTACTTTTGTCTAAAAGCACCTCACACTATTGGATAAAATATTTTTCAGGATACTCGTAGGGTAATTTAACTGATCTCAATCATTGAATTTTTCTTTGTTTGCCCCTCGTTGTGAAGTGAATTGCACTTTTCACGCAATAGAACAGGACTTGATCGTTTAATATTCAATTAAATGTTCAACTACTTTGACGACAGGACAGATCAAAACACTTCGTTTTGACTATTTATCCGGAAAATTTGATTTATTTGCGGGAACGTATTCGGGTTGTTGGACTTCACATCCCGAATTTCGTTGTTCCAGTACGAACTTACAGAAATTCTGTAATTCTCTGTTATCAATTGCTGGAGGTTTGTAATCAAAGATGTCAGTGTCCTGATCTCTGGATCATGTCTATCAGTAAACCGTCTGTACAAGAGTTTGAGTCTTGACAGGAGTCTACTTTTCTGTCTGTGAAGTGCGTCTATGGTCGCGTTTCGGTACACGTCCGTGGTATCGTAATGCCGTTGGCGTGGTATCGTTCTGTCCATCGTTTGTTTGATTGTCACGTCCATATTGTCAAGGTACCCATCAATTTCATGATTTGATAGGTTTCTGTTTAGTGGTGGAAGGGAGGCACTCGAAGTGAGTGCGCTCGTCATGGATCTGGTGAAGCGTGGCCAACGCACTCTACTATAATCGTAAAGATGCGTTTGCGCATACTCCCCCAATTCCGCGAAATCGTATTTTGATTACGGCTCCAAAGCCGCAATGGTCACTGTCGTATGCCAAGGTCCGTAGACAGTGAGTAGACCGTTCGTTTGTATCTGTCAGGCTCAGTCGTGAGTCGAGCAGCATGAGATCCAGATAGGAGCCACTCCTTGAGAATGACGGACTTTCTGTTGCCAGTAGTTTGAGCTTATACTCAATACTGTGTTGGTTGCACCAATGACTTAAGAGGTAGCCTTTAGTGTTGGATGATGTGTTTCCCCAGTAGGCGTTTTTGGCATTTAAATCTCCTGTTAAAAGATAAAAGTTCTCATCCGAGCTTAAGCGCAGAGAACGAAAAAGCGATTCGAGCTCTGCGATAAAGACTGTAGGTTGAGGGGTTTCAGGTGCATAGGCCGCTACTATTTATATCCTCTTTCCATTTCGAAAGGGAATACACACAATACAAGCCTCTAGCACCTGGAACCTCCGCACTTCACGGCTATAAATTACCTTATGATGAATATCTTTTTTAATAAAGATCGCAACTCCTCCACCTTGAGTGGCGTTGGGTCGATCTCTTCTTATTGTGTTGTAGGACTTGTGTCGAATTTTGTGCCTCTGGTTTAGCTTAGTTTCGCTAGCCAGAAGCACATCATGGCTTTCGTCCTTCATCAAGTTGAAGAGCGCGGCTCTTCGTTCGATCCTAATTAGTGAGTTGACGTTCACTGCCAGGATCTTAAGAGGTCTCTCGTTTAGCGTGCCCATTACGATTGGAAATGGGCTGGGCCCGGCAGAAGCGAGTAGAGTCGGTCTACCCGGGTCGCCTGTTCCTGTAGCTGCTGTTGAAGTTGGCCGATTTGCCTCTGAATAGAGGACAATATCGAACGCAAGTCCAACTCTGCTTCTGGTGCATTAGGGATAGCAACTGGAGCTTTGGAAGCAGTTTTTGGTTGCTGTGCTGTCTTTCCCCAACCTGACGCCATTTGGGCGTAGGTCATTTGGGGTGCAACAGCTGGTATTTGCCAGTGAATTGGAGGGCGTCTCTCATCGACTCCCCTCAGTTATGCATTTAATATATGCCTTATTACTTTTTTCGAATATCCATTTAAATTGAAAATACGTTTTTATTGTTCAAATGCGCGCATACATTCGGTAATCCAATTACACTTTATTACTGACGGAAATTTAACAACTGCGAGGACGTTTCAAGGATTATCTAGAACAAAGCTATATTTCAGTAGGATATGGATATTTATGTGCATTATATAGAAGCAAGGTTGAAGTAGTATACATATGCATGTACGTAACAGGTCGAGGGATGTTGTAATATAGAATCGATTTTGAATAGACTTTTGCCGAGCTTGAAAAAAGCTACTGACCATTTCTCCTTGACATGTCGTGCAGTCATAGAAAAATTGTTTTATAATTTTCAAAGTATTTTGTTTGGGTATAAAGATTATCATTATGAGTTCCTCGCGAGTGTACTGAGTCTTGCGATTCAGAGCAGCCAGGGAAGTGCGTGTTGAGGAGAAGATTTAGAGTTTCTTCCTCAGATGTTGTCCAAATTCCATTTGCCATGAGGCAGTTAGGAGATTGTGGATTGCAAATAGAAACGGCAATAAATCTGAATAATCGACTTCCAAAAAAACAACTCTGTCGTACTCTGTATTTAAACTTAAGCCTCTGTCCATATTTTTTTTTTCCAACTACATATATATGTATCTAAATGAGAACACCGTGGCGCAGTGGGGTAGTGTGACACGGGATCCAATCCCGACACAGCCATGTCATCGAACGTGTTTTCACGGTGTTTCTCCTCAGCGAGGTTCTGACAAAACCCCCTGTAGTAAAATTGTCACGAAAAGCTTCTCGAAATTCGCCGTTCGGAACCAGCAATAAACTGTAGGTCCCTTTCACCGATGGGAAAATGAAATCACACACAACATGGGTGATTGAGAGAAGCTCGGCTCAGGTCCTTAATGGATTGTAGCCTCAACACACACACATGTATTCAAATGTATATCATGTTATTATTTATTACACGTCAAAGTAAAATATTAATATCTAAAATGGATTATGTTTTTAAATCAGTCAAGAGTAAGTTTTTTTTTTTTTCAAAACCACCGAATTACGAGGGGGATCAGAATCGTGAGGGCGAAAATAATTCGGGTTCTCCGAATTGTGGGGGGTTTTTACCGCATCGAAAAAGGTTGCAAATCTCAGGGTGTGCGTGTATGTGTGCCAGCCTTTTACAGTTCTAGGAGTTCATTTCCTTTTTTTAATTGTTCGTATTTCCAATCCGTTCCACTAGGCATTTCGACTCTGTTGCGCTGTTTACACACGTGTTGCTTTTTTTTTTTTTTTACTCATTTGACGAAAATGAGTTGCATACGTATGTGCCTATATATGTATATATCCTTCTTGCTGGGTGGTACTTTATATCACTTATAAATTATTTTCTTTTTCATGAATACTACATATATGTACATGTTCAAGAAACCCATTTACGAGCATTCTTAAGCAACAGATGCATCAAGATTTTTTGTTAAATAGAACTTCTTCTTCTTCTTAGTGGGCGCTACAGTTCGGGATGAACCTGGGCCTCAACCAACATGCCCCTCCATCTAGCACGATCTTTCGCTAGCCTTTTCCATTGCCGCACACCCAGTTGGCTGAGGTCCCCTTCCACCTGTGTGCGCCATCTTAAGGGCGGCCGTCCTCTGCTTCTTCGACCCTCGGGGTTGGATTCAAAGACTCTCCGAGCTGGAGCTGTGGTGTCCATTCGCTCTACATGGCCCAACCATCTTAGGTGTTGAATCCGTAGACGCCTGACTAGGCTCATGTCGCTGTACAGCCTGTAAAGTTCGTGGTTCAATCTTCTCCTCCATCCCCCGTCTGCGTTTATAGGCCCAAAAATCACGCGCAAAATCTTTCTCTCGAACCGACCAAGGGCCTCCTCATCCGCTTTTGATAGTGTCCATGCTTCTGCGCCGTACAACAGGACCGGGATGATAAGGGTCTTATATAGAGTCAACTTTGTCGTTCGGGAGAGGGCTCTATTACTCAGTTGCCTCCTGAGCCCAAAGAAACAGCGATTGGCAAGAGTGATTCTGCGTTTGATTTCGGAACTGATGTCGTTGTTCCAGGTCACTGCGGAGCCAAGGTAGACGAAGTCCTTAACTACCTCGAACTTATATCTGCCTATACAAACGTTTTGGCCGAGACGTCGGTGTTGAGCGTCCTTTTTTGATGACAGCATATATTTAGTTTTGCCCTCGTTTACCGCCAAACCAATTTTCGCCGCCTCCATCTCAATACTCGCAAACGCCTCATTGACATCTCGCTGTGATCTACCTATTATGTCAATATCGTCGGCGTATGCAAGAAGTTACGAGGATTTGAAATAGATTGTGCCTCTTGTATTGGCCAGTGATTTTTGAATAATAATTTCCAATATGATGTTGAAGAAATCACACGACAGCGCATCGCCCTGCCTAAATTTTATATCAATTTTTTAGATCAATTTTATAACGAGTTTCATCCTATTTTCTAACTGAAAACAATTGAAGACTGAAGACTGGTTTCTATGTGGAATATTTTAAAAGCTAAAAACGAAAAATACATTTCCTTCATTTCTCCATATACAATATGTATGTATGTATGTTGGCGTTACAGTCCATGAAGGACCTGAGCCGAGCTTCTCTCAACCACACATGTTGTGTGTGATTTAATTTTCCCATAGGTGAAAGGGACCTACAGTTTATAGCTGGTTCCGAACGGCGAATTTCGAGAAGCTTTTCATGACAATTTTACTACAGGGGGTTTTGTCAAACCCCGCTGAAGGAAAACACCGTGAAAACACGTTCGATGACATGGCTGTGTCGGGACTCGATCCCGTGTCATCGGCGTCAGAGGCCAACACACTACCCACTGCGCCACGGCGTCCTCCCCTATACAATATATTGCCTATTTATTATGGGATCTATGTATATAACTTAAAACTAGACCCGCCACCAAAAAACAAAAAGAAAAACAAAACTGCCTAGAACAACGAATTAAATTTGTTCAAAAGTGTTTTTAGATCAAGCTTGATTTAAATAAGAGATAGTTGCTATACTATTCTTTTAAAACTTCATAACTTTTTTTTGTCGATCATATTCATTTAAATGTCAGAAAGAATATTTTGCCTTCTTCCTTGATAGCGGTGTAGTATTGCTCGTGATGTATCAAAGGTATTGCCTTGTTTACGTTAATTTGCTAAAACTAGGGGTTTCGTATAATCTATCTTGTGCAGAGATACATGGGGTTGGCCTATAGCGTTTTTTTTTTTTTTTTATAACCCCAGTACTTACCCTCGGTTTCCACTCTTTTAATTTCTTCTTTCAGATATCTAAAATTCTTCCTCTACTAATAAATGCATTCGGAAAACATAAAGAAATTAAAAATAAATCGTTAACGAAAGTAGTAAACTTAAAACAATAATAATAAACAAAAAACCCCATGTAATAACCTAGAATCTAATTTAGCCAAATGATAAGAAGACATCGCGCCAATAGGAACATATGAAGCAAAATTTTGCCTAAAAATATGTAGATTGCAAAAACTAATATTATTTAAGTTAAACTAAACGTTTAAAAAAATTAAAGAATGATTAATCAATAATTAAATAAATTGCTGTTATTGCTAGTATAATTAACGTTGTTGTAATGTAAGTGTTATTTTTTTAAACGCAAAT
This sequence comes from Eumerus sabulonum, assembly GCA_951905685.1. Classification (NCBI taxonomy): domain Eukaryota; kingdom Metazoa; phylum Arthropoda; class Insecta; order Diptera; family Syrphidae; genus Eumerus; species Eumerus sabulonum. The sequence continues at coordinate 248,239,105 of OX645060.1, read as the reverse complement.
GTATAGTTATGTAAATAAAAAAATTGGACAGGAAAAATGAATTACTAGTCGAATTCAATAAAACACGTAGAGTAATATATAGTTTTTGTTCAAATGTTTAGTGTTAAATTCTGTGATGAAAGACTCCGATAAAAGAAGAAACTACAAACTACAACTACAAAGTAAAACTACGTTTTAACATAAAGCTGAAAAGACCAAAGTGTGATGTACATATGTATATGCAATCCTCATAAAAATAATATACTGCGACTACAGGAAGAATAGGGATATATCGTTTTATCGAAAATAACAAAAATCCATACTCATAGTGTCACAAAATAGAAGATAATCTAGGCAAATAGAAGGAGAAAGAAACGACCATCGTGACAGGGAAACGAGGAGAATATAGAGGAAGGGAAAAAAGAAATTTTTGAAAACACTGATTGCTGTAATAAGAGGTGCATACTATATATCAACTCAAAATTAAAAAAGAAAAAAAAAGTGTAGAACGTCCGATTGGAAACCAAGAAACGCCATCATTACCATCATCATTGTTCCACTGAAGAGATAACTAATTAGCTAAAAAAATTTATTCAAGACAATCATCTCCGCCACCACCTCACAGATTGCAATGCTCTGGTAGCCAAGACAGTTTTGCCGTGGATCATTACTGCGGCGGCGGCGGTCAGTTGAATAGCATCGGTGGCAGTGGGGGTCAATGGTCGAGTATACCAAATTGCGGAGGACCAATGTGTCATCATGGACCGGGTCCAGGTGGTCCGCCGACAGTTCCGCCACCACCCCCACCAACATCAATGCTGGGCGGTGGTGTTGGTGGTGGCGGTCACTTAGGTTCACATCTTGGCATTGGTGGCGGTGGTATTGGTCATTGTGGCGTAGGCGGCGCAGGTCCACCGTCGTCAACTCCTACAGTACCGCCGCCACCACCCCTTTGTAATCCTTGTAGTTCAAATAGTTTTAATACAGTGCCAATGCCAGGACCATCGTCGTCGAGATGGGGTCCGAGGACGTCGTGCCCTGTTCATAGCCCTTTTCGAGTACGTGTGCCTAATGGTTCCATTTGTTCAGGACATCAGGTAAATATTATATTAAATTCCCTCAATATGTATACATACATATACATATGTATTATAAACGAATGCCAAATAAGCCTTTAGTGTATATTTTGCCATTTATTTTGGAAAAAACATTCTTGATATGCTTCCCATCACTCAATTCTCTATAAAATAATTGATTCTAGTTGACGCTACGTCTTTATTGTTCTTAAAAAACAATCACGTTGACGAAGGTCTTTCTTTATCGATTTCAAACTGACAAGGATATTGGTTAAATATTATTGCTGTTCATATTGAGTTTATTTTGTGTATTCGGGATATTAGCATGAAAGTGTTCAATACAACCCTCTACTATCTATTTAACGGGTAGTAAAAGATGTTTGCCTCAAAATGCGGAGAAAAATCAACAGACAGATTAATACCTCATTCGGGAAAAGTCGTGACCGGGAAACGAAAGTAAACTAATCTATGTTCTTGGTATAGATTCAATAACTCTTTGGCCAGGAGCTTATCACTTAGGTTTGTTTTTTCTCTTATGTCTATATACTTGCATATGTACTACTTACCTATCAGGCCAGCGATCCATGGAGGATCTGAGCCTGAGTTATAGCTGCCTTCTATCCTTGACGGTCCCGGGCACGTTGCTTCCAGTTGCCAAGACCAAGATGTCTTACATCCGCGATTACTTGGCCTTTATACCGGAGGTTCGGTCTTCCTCTTCTTCTCGAACCAGGAGGCTCGGAGTCGAAGACCCTCTTAGCTGGAGCGTTCATGTCCAGACGCTCGATGTGGCCGAGCCAGTGTAGTCGACGGATCCTTGCCTTCCGGACTACATCCACATCTTGGTACAGCTCGTAGAGTTCGTGGTTGTGTCTTCTTCTCCATGCACCTTCCTCACAGACAGGACTTGCATATGGAGATACATATAAAAGTGAATCCTCTGAAGACCTACTCGGTAACATACGCTTTTACTCATTTGAAATGTATATATTTATACTATAATACTTACTTACTTACTTAGGTGGCGCTACAGTCCGTGGTGAACCTGGGCCTCAACCAACAAGCGTCTCCAGCCGGCACGGTCTTTGGCCAGCTGTTTCCAGTGCCGCACGCCCAGTTGGTTGAGGTCCCTTTCCACCTGCGTGCACCACCGCTGAGGCGGCCGTCCTCTGCCGCGCCTTCCTTCCGGAGTGGATTCGAAGACTTTTCGGGTCGGAGCTGTATCTTCCATGCGCTCTACATGGCCTAGCCACCTTAGATGCTGTATCCGTAGACGTCGTACCAGGCCGATGTCGCTGTACAACCCGTACAGTTCTTCATTATATATTCTCCTCCATACACCGTTTGAACAAACGGGACCGTAGATAGTGCGCAGAATTTTCCTCTCGAAACGACCAAGGACATCTTCATCCGCTTTTGTTAAGGTCCATGCCTCTGCGCCGTAAAGGAGGACTGGGATGATCAAGGTCTTATATAGTGTCACCTTGGTTTTCCGAGAGAGGGTTCTACTTCTCAATTGCCTCTTGAGCCCAAAGAAACAGCGGTTGGCAAGAGTGATTCTGCGTTTTATCTCAGCGCTGGTGTTGTTGTCGCTGGTAATCAGTGAGCCAAGGTAGACGAATTCCTTGACCACTTCAAAGTTATATCCGCCCATGGTGACGTTCTGGCCAATACGTCGGCGTTGTCCGTCTCTTTTAGATGAAAGCAGATATTTGGTTTTACCCTCATTAACCTTGAGACCCATCTTAGCCGCTTCTACCTCAATGCTCACGAAAGCCTAATTGACGTCTTGCTGATTTCGTCCAATTACGTCAATATCGTCGGCGTACGCAAGCAATTGCGTAGACTTGAAATAAATCGTACCTCTTGTGTTGGCCAGTGACTCTTGCACGATCTTTTCAAGCACGATGTTGAAAAAGTTGCACGACAGCGCGTCGCCCTGCCTAAATCCTTTTTTAACATCAAAGGTCTCGGTTTGCTCATTACCGACCTTAATGAAGCAGCGAGAATTCTCCATTGTCATCCTGTACAGTCGGACGAGTTTGACAGGGATGTTAAAACTAGACATGGCTTTGTACAGCTCGTCTCTATATACGCTGTCATACGCGGCCTTGAAATCGACGAAGAGGTGGTGAGTGTCGATTTGGTATTCCTGGGTCTTCTCCAAGATCTGCCGTAGCGTAAATATTTGGTCTATTGTGCATTTACCTGGCCTGAAACCACACTGATAAGAGCCGATCAGGTTATCCACAAACGGTTTCAGGCGTTCACACAATACGGCAGAGAAGATCTTATATGCGATGTTAAGGAGACTTATTCCCCTATAGTTGGCGCAGTTATATATTTATATATTTATACTATAATGCAAAACAAAATTATGGATACACGGTAGCTTAGCAGCTAATTGATACAATTAACTTACTTACTTATCAGGCCAGCAATCAGTTGAGGGCCTGAGCCTGAGCTATAGCTGCCTTCCATGCTTGACTGTCCCGCGCACGCTGCTTCCAGTTATTCAGACCAATTTGTCTTACATTCACGATTCTTCCTCTTTGGTGGCGTTACAGCCCATGAACGACCAGAGCCAAACTTCTCTCAATCACCCATGATGTGTGTGATTTATTTTTCACACAGGTGAAAGGGACCTACAATTTAATGCCGATTCCGAACAGCGTGAGTCGAGAAGCTTTTTCAAGGCAAGTATACTACGGGTGTTGGTGTTTTAGGAATCCGAATGCGCTCATTGTGCGTCAGAGTCTAACTTGGTCTTTATACCGGAGGTTCTGTAATCCTCTTCTTCTCGAACCACGAGGCTCGGAGTCGAAGATTCTCTTAGCTGGAGCGTTGGTGTTCCTTGATGTGGCCGAGTCATCCAGCACCAAATTGAATAAGTCACACAGCAGCACATCTCCTTGCCGAGATCAGGTGCATGCTTAAAACGGTTGAGAGTTCCAAGAACCGAACTTCACGGTGCATCGCGTATTTTTTAGCGTGACGCGACACAGCCGAATTCGGCCACCGCATCAAACAATTCTTTGCGGTGAATGCCGTCGGTGGCTTTGAAATCGATAAAGAGATGGTGTGTAACGATTTGAAACTAGCTGGTCTTTTCCAGGATTTGTCGGGCCGGAAGCCACACTGGTAACTTCCGATTAGTGCGGTGCAAAATCGCTTTAAACGTTCACACAGTACGCTGGACAGGATCTTGTATGCGACATTGAGCAGCGATACACCTCTATAATTCTTGCACGAGGTAGGATCGCCTTTTTTGTAGATGGGGCATATGCTTTCATCGGGCATGCTTTCATCTTCCCAAATTCTACAGATGATCTTATGCATGCTCCCCACCAGAACATCGCCTCCAACTTTAAAGAACTCTGATAGCAAATTGATTTCAATGGATTTCAAATTGACTCGGGTATTGAATCAGGGATCGTTGCTGGCAACTCGCCAGCTTGAGAACAATCAACAACTTTACCCTGTATGTCCGAGCCCTAGCCCTCCGGCAAAAATAAACTGCCAGAACAAAATCAAGATTTCTACATCAAGATACTATATTTTAATGAAAATTGTGTTCAGGATTTCAAAGAGTGTGTCTTGGTTTGAGCTTCTCGTCTCTCGTTTCTTTGACATAATATTTTCTATGTAGTCTACAACAGCTTCTAAGCTCACTTCTAAAAGAGACTTTTGGATAATTGGTGAATCCGCCATTACACTACTGATTGTCCTTAAACTCAGCGAACTTATTACCCCATCTACATCATAATACAAATTTGTCAGAATTCACTGTCGGGAGTAGTACCTTTCTTGACACCTATGGGCATACGTAATGGAGGCAATTAAGAACTATTTGCCTTTCTGCGATTGTAGTGCATTCGCATATGGTTAAACAAAAAGCTAGAGCGTGTAAGTTGGGTCGAGAGAGAAAAAAAAAAAAATTGTTCGGGGGGTCTATTCCCTTCGTTGAGCCGGGAGGAGGAATTCCTTTAAAAATGCACTTGCAACAGATTAAAAACAATTTAAAAACAACAACATCTACGATGCCTTTACCCTTTCGTAAAGCCAGCAATTTCTTATTTTATTATTTTTTTTTTAAATCAAATTGTTTTAGTAAACAGTTCTAAAAAAACATATTTTCAAACTTAAATTAAAATAAAAAATTTCAAACTAATTTTTCCAATTTCTTACGTCATTAAGTACTGGGTTGATGTTGAAAATTCGGTGATCTTATTGATTCTTAGTCAAAAACAGGAAACCGGATGTTAAAATGTCTTTTACTTTACACACGGTTACTATGATCCCCATTTTGTAGAAGGCAAAGATTGTAGTTATCTCTTTGTAATGGCTGCACATAAATAGGCTTGACAAATTCTCTCGTACTTCAACCCGTTCTGTTCTCTCAATGGTTCCATAGATCTATTTTCACTTCGTAAACACAATTCTTCATCAATCCCCGTGCATATAAATCGTGCTTACTTTACTTAGATGGCGCTACAGTTCGGGGTGCACTAAGGCCTCAACCAACAAGCCTCTCCAGCCGGAACGAACTTTGGCCAGCTGCTTCCAGTGCCGCACGCCCATATGGTTGAGATCCCTTTCCACCTGTGCGCGCCACCTTAGGTGCTTTCGTCCTTTGCTGCGTCGTCCCTCGGGGTTGGAGTAAAAGACTCTTCGGGCCGGAGCGGTGATGTCCATTCGCTCTACATATCCCAGCCATTTTAGACGTTGGATCCGTAGACGTCTAACTAGACCGATGTCGCTGTACAGCCCGTAAAATTCTTGGTTGAACCTTCTTCTCCTCTCTCCGTTTACCCAAACGGGACCAAAGATTACACGCAGAGTTTTCCGCTCGAAACGTCCAAGAGCCTCTTCATCCGCTTTTGATAACGTCCAAGCCTCAGCGCCATAGAGGAGGACCGGGATGATTAAGATTTTGTATAGGGATACCTTAGTTTATCGAGAGAGGTCTCACGCAGTTATTCTGCGTTTTATCTCAGCGCTGGTATCGTTGCTGCTTGTTACTATCGAGCCAAGGTAGACGAAGAAGACTACTACAAAAATATAGCTGCCGAAGGTGACGTTCTGACCAAGACGTCGGTGTTGTGCGTCTTTCTTGGATGACAGCATATATTTGGTCTTGTCCCCATTTACCCTTAGAGCCACTTTCGCCGCTTCTGCTTCAATGCTTGTGAACGCCTCATTGACGTCTCGCTTTGTTCGTCCAATAACGTCAATGTCATTTGCGTAGGCAAGCAATTGTGTGGACTTGAAGTAGATCGTACCTCTTGTATTGACCGCAGAGTCCCACACGATCTTTTCAAGTAAGATGTTAAAACCTGTCACCCTGTCTAAAACCTTTTTTAACATCGAAGAGGGTCGATTAGTTCACCTCCGACCTTCATAAAGCAGTAAGAGTTCTCCATAGTCATCCTGCACAGTCGGACGAGTTTGGCAGGAATGTTAAAACATGACATAGCTCTGTATAGCTCGTATCTATAAACACTGTCATATGCGGCTTTAAAGTCGATCTTCTCCAAGATCTATCGTAGTGTAAATATTTGGTCTATCGTGGATTTTCCTGGCCTGAAACCACACTGGTAGGAACCTATCGGATTTTCCACGATCGGTTTCAGGCACTTAAACAGTACGGCAGACAGGATCTTGTACGCAATTTTCAGGAGACTTATCCCTCTGTAATACTAGAGGAATTAAATCTGGTGACCATTCCGTGGGGCCTCTTCTGCCGATCCAATGGTCACCAAAATGATCATCCGGCCAGTAATGTGCTGGAGCTTCATCTTGCTGGTAGATTAAATTATATGCTATGGCCAAGGGAACGTTGTCAATCAAATCAGGCAGAAGATCTCCTAGGAACTGCAGATTCAAAAACCGTGGTCCGATTACTCTTTCGACAACAATACCAAGCTAAACATTACAGCTAAAGCGTTGTGGAGATTTGTTTTGTTTCTTGTTGTGTGGGTTGGTGTTACTCCAATGATACAATTGTGGAAGTTGGTTACTCCATCTCTGGTAAATTCTTATAAAACGATTTCGTTTAGTTTCATTTCTCAAACAATTTTCAGTTTTTTTTTTTTTTTTGGAAAACTGCCCCACCCGACTAAACGGGGAGGATAGATCCCCCTCTCCCATACAATTTTTTTCTTGTCCTAACACATTCTACTAGCTCTAGCTTTTTGTCACACCATGTGCGAATCACCCTGTATAATAAATAAACAAAAAGGGAGTAACAACCTGATGATTTGTTGCAAATGGACTTCCTACTAAAGAGCCTTTATCGCGCTTTTTTTCGCTTTATTCTCCTTATTTCCGTTCTAACTTACACTGCATTTTTGTGACTTTAAATAATTTATTTGAAGTGCATACAGAGTTTTTATTGCGGTAACACGTACATATGTCATATTTATACAACATATATATATGGCCCATGAAGGACCAGAGCCAAGCTTCTCTCAATCACCCATGTTGTGTGTGATTTATTTTTCACACAGGTGGAAGGGACCTACAGTTTAATGCCGATTCCGAACGGCGTGAGTCAAGAAGCTTTTTCATGGCAAGTTTACTACGGGGGGTTTTGCCAGTACTCCGCCGAGGAGGGACGCCGCGAAATAAACATTCGATGGCGGTGGTGTTATCGGGATCCGAATTCGCTCATGGTGCGTCAGAGTCCAACACACTAACCACTGCGCCACGGCGCCCTCGGCTAAATACGTAATCAAAATTGTCGAATACTTATTTTGTTATATTGCTTATTAATTTTTCCTCTGCATTTATTTTTGGTTTTCTTCACTCTTTTTGTGTTAAATTGCTAAACTAATCATACTTAATAAATGCAGTTTCATTGCAATCGCCCTTGTCGAATACTTTTTTTGATCGCTGTAAATAAATAACGGCGCCGTGGCGCAGGGGTTAGTGTGTTGGACTCTGACGCACGATGAGCGAGTTCGGATCCCGATAACACCAACGACATCGTATGTTTATTTCGCGACGTCCCTCCTCGGCGGGTTACTGGCCAAACGCCCCGTAGTATACTTGCCTTGAAAAAGCTTCTCGACTCACGCCGAGTCACACACAACATGGGTGATTGAGAGAACCTTGGCTATGGTCCTTCATGGGCTATAACGCCACCAAACAAAAGAAAGAAAAATAAATAACACTTTTTGCAGTTTAGCTTTATGTTTTGTTTCTTTTTAGGGTTCTGTGCGTCCGAAAAAAAAAAACGGAACCCTTATAGGATCACTCGTGCGTCCGTCTGTCTGTCGCTCACAGTCAATTATCTCCGAATCTACTGAACCGATTAAGGTGAAATTTGGTACACATATCAATTTCTGTTACCCAATTTTTTGTAATTTTAAAATACGTAGTTTCCAAGTTATTCACGAAACTACTCCGAAACTACTTAACCTAAAATTTTGAAAAAAAATACAGAAATTAGTTGTCTACTTATAGATTACAGGAAAACCTATAAGGGGTCCATGATATTAAATTAACATGGTAAATCACTCAATACTGTGCTACCAACTTACATTTCCAGGTGGAATGTGTGGGAGAACATATTTTTCAACTCCAATGTTAAGTTTTGTTGAATCGATTTGTAGATGAATATTTAATGAAAAAAATAAGCTAACAATGAGCATTCTACGGCCAATATTTTAGGAGATATTAATTTTTCAATTTAATTCCGCCCGCGACATAAAAAATAAAAATAAAAATTCTTGGTAAGGCGTAAGGGCCTACGGCATTGTGAGTCATGCTTGTGAGACGTTCACGTTGCGCTACTTGAGACCGATTTGTGCGCTAGTGTCTTGTTATAGATAATGGCACGGAACCCTTTGTGCGTGAGTCCGACTCGCACTTGCCCGGTTTTTTTTTTTTTTTTTTTTGGTATTAAACCAAATTATGCCAACATGTTTACAATCCTTACAACTTGACTAGTTCATTTCCAAAAAAAAAAAAACGGCCAAGTGCGAGTCGGACTCGCGCACGAAGGATTCCGTACCATCTGGTTATATAAATATGAAAGGGACTATGTATGTTACCTCATCAGTCATCACATTAAATCACATTTTTTGTATGATGACAGATCTTGGTTGCAGGCAGGTTATCGGCATAATACTTTGATAATCAAAAATCTTCATGATGAGATATAAATAGTTGATCATCAAAGTGTCCATTGAATTCAAATCAATTATCTTACTTGACAGCAACGATGTGAAAAGGTGAATAACAATAGAGGGAAATATCGGAAAAAGGTTTGCAGCTAGAATAAATTCATCAAAGACACAAAAGAGATCAAAACTGTGAAGTTTGCTACTGGTTGTAGGATATTGTCGACTAACCTTAGTTCAGTATATGACCAAGGGGATTTTTTTTTTTATGAAAATCATGTCTGTTGTATGGGAGCCCCCCTTAAATATTGATTTTGTTCTGTTTTTAGTATTTGTCGTGGTAGCGGCAACAGAGATACATCATCTGTGAAAATTTCAACTGTCTAACTATCACGGTTCATGAGATACAGCCTGGTGACAGACGGACGGACGGACAGCGAAGTCTCTGTAATAGGGTTCCGTTTTACCTTTGGGTACGGAACCCTTAAAAGAAGGATCATACATAAATAGAATAAAGATGATTATTTTGTCAGTGTCTTGGAATTATTGCTGTTGCTAAATTTTTGTACGTTATGCTTTCATCGTCATAAAACTGTTCTGGGATTTCTGGTATTTCTGGCGCCCTTTCCAGTTTTGCCATCAATCAACTCGAACGCTCGTGACGCGTAAAATAAATATGTTACCCTTGAAATAACATGAGCGCTTACGAGTCATGTCTGTACATTTTAATTGATCACTTATGTATGTAAAAATGGTATTCATGTTGAATAAAGGTATTTTGCTTCATCATTTTTCTGCACATTGCCATTTGTACATATGAATTGAGATAAATAACTCAAAAATATCCATCCGCAAAGTTACTATAGAGACATTCATATATAAATATTGAATTGTATGCGAATCTATACTAAAATTGAATGTCCGAATATCAATTCGAGCTTCGCTTGGAAATATACATAAGTACGTATTTAAAAACTCCCTATCTTATTTCCCCCTCCAAAAGGGACGTGCCATTGTGAAAGATAGTCGGCGTAGTTGACTGGGCCATAACCAATAGAAAGAAATCGAGGGTTCGACTTCCTAAATTTGTATCTGCTTTAGATATGATGAGTGAAATGCTCACTCATCCTATTTATGCATTGCGGATAGCGTTTACATTTTTTTTGTGGTCTCCGGGATGATAAATGGGAATTTTCAGTGTGCGTATGCGTATGCTTACATTAAGGATTAATAGCTCGCATTTTACAAGGTTTGGTCAGTAATGTATCCACAAACGTACTATTACATATATACTTAATATTCGCCTGATTCTCCGATCCTATCTGTTTCTCCTCCCCTCTTTCCTTTTTGCCAAAAAATAAAAACAAAAACTATCTTACAGTGAAAATATTAGGAGAGAGAAAAATGGAAAAAATTTGTAAATCCAGGACTAACTAAAAGCAAGAAGAAAAGTGAAAAGTTGTAATGTATGCATTATGTATGTGTATATTTTAAGAAATACTATATACACACATACTCTCCTTTCAGCAACGTCTTTTTTAGGGTTCCGTACCCAAAGGTAAAACGGAACCCTATTACTAAGACTTCGCTGTCCGTCCGTCCGTCTGTCACCAGGCTGTATCTCATAAACCGTGATAGTTAGACAGTTGAAATTTTCACAGATGATGTATCTCTGTTACCGCTACCACGACAAATACTAAAAACAGAACAAAATTAATATTTAAGGGGGGCTCCCATACAACAGACATGATTTTCATCCAAAAAATCATGCCTGCAACCAAGATCTGTCATTTGATAAGGTAACATATATAGTCTTTTTCATATTTATATGTACAGATGGTACGGAACCCTTCGTGCGCGAGTCCGACTCGCACTTGGCCGGTTTTTTACTTTCAATATGTTTGCTATGTCGTCCTTAGCTTCTTTTTTGTAGTTTTCCTAGTTAATTCAAAATTAAATACCGCATAGCGCGGTTTTGTTTACAACAATTAAGTGTAATATTGTGTATAGCAATTATGTAGCGCGATTACGTAATGAGGAAATTTAATTAATTTTCTGCAATGTAACCATCACTTTTTAGAAAGCACGTCGCCATGAATGAAACGAGTTTTGTGTCACTCATTTTTATGGGGCGAGGGCATTAAATGATCATTTTAATAACGTTGTTGGTCGTCGAATTAGACAGTGTTGCAATGTGGCTCTTTCTGTTATTAAGTTATCATACAGGAAACCATTTTTCATAATTTTAATATGTCAGTAAGCACAACTGTGCGACTAGCAAGTTGGTTAAAGTCCTCAAACGGGGAAAACCGACAAAGCCAGATGCACTCAGAAAATCTGATGGTGCCTTTACTGAGTCTAAAGCGAAAACTCTTAGTTTACTGTTTGAGACTCATTTCCCGGGAAATCAGATCGACATCGGCTCGTTGCACACTTCTTCAAGGGAAACTGCAACTGAAACGATGAAAACAACTCGGCGTATCTGGCATATTGCGTCGCGCGTGGTTACGTCTGAAGCCATTGAATTTGCTGTGGCATCCTTCGATGGTTTCAAATCGCCGGGTACCGACGGAATATATCCTGTTATGTTGCAAAAAGGTATAAGGCAGCTGCTTCCTACTTTGAAAAGAATTTTTACTGCTAGTCTAGCACTTGCTCACATACCCATTCCTTGGTGCACAGTGAAAGTGGTCTTCATTCCCAAAATAGGAAAAGAGGACTACTCACTTGCAAAGAGCTTCAGACCAATTAGTCTAACATCCTTCCTGCTGAAAAGCATGGAGGGACTGGTAGAGTTGGACGTGCGAAAAATTGCCCTTCGAATGCGCCCTCTTTCGGAGATGCAACATGCTTACCAGCGCGGAAAATCTTGCGAGAATGCGCTTCAAAACCTAGTTGGGCGAACTGAATGCGCGCTCGAAAGGAAAGAGTACGCGCTGGGCATTTTCATCGACATTGAGTGAGCTTTTGATAACGCAACTTTTGACAGCATGTGCAACGCTGTCAGACATCATGGCGTAGATGAAGCACTGGTCCTTTGGATCAAAGCAGTGCTCATGCACAGGACATTGACCGCTGATGCAGGCCTCGACCAGTGTGTCAAATCCGGCATAAACAGGGGCTGCCCTCAAGGTGGCGTCCTGTCTCCCCTGTTGTGGTGCATGGTGGTCTATTCTCTGCTTGATGCTCTCAATGCCTCTGGAATCTATGCCCAGGCCTATGCGGATGACATCGCCATTTTTTCTGTCGGCTCATGTTTAGCGACTGTCCGTCTCAAAGCACAGGCGGCGCTAAATGTGATCGATGATTGGTGTACCAGGAATGGCCTGTCAGTTAATCCTCTTAAGACCGATGTCGTTCTTTTTACGAGAAGGAGGAAAAATACTGACATGACTCAGCTGGTACTAAAAGGCACTTCCATCCCGATATCCAAGGAGGCTAAGTATCTAGGAGTCATCTTAGATAGTAAGCTTCTCTGATCAAAGCATGTTGAGTCAAAAACCACCAAAGCGCTGTCAGCTTTCTGGCAATGCAAAGGAGATTTTGGCAAAACATGGGGCTTATCGCCCGCAAAGGTCCTGTGGATCTACACGGCAATGATAAGACCTATAATCTCATATGCATCGGTTGTCTGTTGGAACAGACTATAACGCAAACACGTCGTAGCCTCTTTCACCAAACTCCAAAGAACGGTTTGTTTCAGCTGCACGGGGGCCTTGCCCAGCACGCCGGGCGCTGCTCTAGATGCTATGATGAGCCTTCCACCTCTTGATGTATTTATCAGGGCGTGTGCTCTGAAAGTCATGTCTCGTCTTAAGAGAAATAACTTTTGGTATAGCTCGCATAGGAATAACGGCGTGCTTGCGCAAGAATTGTCCTGCGACCCCTGTCTCATGGACATGCCTTCTGACGCACTGACGCCCGTTATCCTGATGCGTCGTAATTAAACAGAAACATGCTATCGGAATCATGTGAAATAAATCAAAAAAAAAAAAAAAAGCATCTGCTGCAGACAAGCCCTGAAAAGCTCTGCATCCGAAGTGTTGGGTTTCAAGGCTCCACGAGTGCAGGAGGATTCATACAGCGAAGCAGGATGCATATAAGGCCTCGCTGCATAAAAGAACAAGAGCAGCTCGTGAGCTCTACGAGTTAAAAAGAAGGGAGGAGCATAAGCTTCTTAGATAAAAGAAGGAAGAGCACGAGAAGCGCGCGATTGAGGATTTGGAGAGGTGTTACTGCAGGCGTGACGTTCGAAAATTTTATCAACAGATAAAGCGAACATGATAAGGTTATAAAGCCAGAACGGAAGCCTGCAAGGATGAAAACGGACAACTAGTAGTAGAACCGCAGTCGATGCTGAGAATATGGAAAAACCACTTCTGCAGACTGTATAACGGCGATGTTAGTCAGTATATCGCTCGCAGGCAGAATGATCCATTTCTTAACGACGAAGACCGCAAATCCGTCCTCCTGACCTCGACGAAGCTAAGAGGGCAATATCGAAGCCCAAGTCGAATAAAGGTGCTGGCGCAGACGGGTTGTGTGCTGAGCTCTTCAAAGCAGGTGCAGACGACGTGGTTAAAAGCAAGCGCCAGCTCAGAGAAATGAAGTCTCAGCATCGCTTGCCCGATCCACAAGAAAGGATACCCCTTTGACTGCGCCAAATACAGAGAAATAAGTATTCCTGCTGAACTTGTCAGACTATGTAGGATGACTTTTGAGAATGTTCGCTGCTCCATTCGAATCGGTGATGATCTGATGATGACCGATAGTTTGATGTCAAAAAAGGAGTTAGGCAGGGCGATGCGCTGTCGTGTGGTTTCTTTAACATCGTACTAGAAACGATTGTGCAAAAATCACTGGCCAACTAAAGAGGCACAATCTATTTCAAATCCTTGCAACTCCTTTCATACGCCGACGACATTGACATAATAGGTAGATCACAGCGAGATGCCAATGAGGCGTTTGCGAGTATTGAGATGGAGGCGGCGAAAATTGGATTGGCGGTAAACGAGGGCAAAACTAAATATATGCTGTCATCAAAAAAGGACGCTCACCACCGACGTCTTGGCCAGAACGTTTGTATTGGCCGATATAAGTTTGAGGTAGTTCCGAAATCAAACGCAGAATCACTCTTGCCCATTTGCCGTTTCTTTGGGCTCCGAAGGCAATGGAGTAATGGAGCCCTCCTCCGAACGATAAAGTTGACTCTATACAAGACCCTTATCATTCCGATCCTGCTGTACGGCGCAGAATCTTGGACACTTTCAAAAGCGGCCCTTGGTCGGTTGGAGGAATAAATGTTGCGCGTGATTTTCGGGCCTATAAACGCAGACGGAGGACGGAGGAAAAGATTCAACCACGAGCTTCACGGGCTGTGCAGTGACATGAGTCTAGTCAGGCGTCTTCAACGCCTAAGAAGGCTACCCCATGTAGAGTGAATGGACACCACAGCTCCAGCCCGGAGAACCTTTGAATCCAACGCCGAGTGTGCGGCAATAGAAAAGACTAGTAAAAGATCATGCTAGTTGGAACTGTAGCGCCCGATAAGAAGAAGAACCGCTGTTTCTTTGGGCTCAGGAGGCAATAGAGTAATAGAGCCTTCTCTCGATCTACAAAGTTGACTCTATACAAGACCCTTATCATCCCGGTCCCGCTGTACGGCGCAGAAGCATGGACACTATCAAAAGTGGAAGAGGAGGTCCTTGGAATGGGGGAAACTACGAGCTTTACGGGCTGTACAGTGTCTACGGATTCAACGCCTAAGATTACTAGGCTATGTGGAACGAATGGACACCACAGCGGCAACCCGGAGGGTCTGAATCCAACCCTGGGAAACGGAGAAACAGAGGACGGCCGCACTTAAGATGGCCCACACTGGTTGAAGGGGACCTCAGCCAACTGGGTATGGGCGTTCGTTGAAGCCCAGGGCCACCCCGAACTGTAGCGCCCGACAAGAAAATGAGAAAGAAAACAAAAGTTCTCTTTCTCCAGGATAATGAACAAGTGAACAGTGCTCAGTTTCAATAGCTTAAATTGAGGAATTGAAGTTTGAATTGATCGACCATCCACCGCATTCAACAAACAGGCAAACAAGGCAAACAGTTCTGAGGAAAATCGAAAAAAGTACATACGAGCCAGAAACGACTGCAACACCCACATTCGACGGGTTAAATTCCAATCCGACCAAAAATTAAGGCGTAAAATCCTTCAATGTACCAAAGGTAGCAAAAGTTTCTGGTCGTTTGTAAAAAACCTAAAAAACTCAACTAAGTCGTCTATACCGACGCTCATCCACAATGACATTCCAGCTGTCACCCCCTTAGACAAAGCAAGTAGGTTTACTTGCTGCCCATTTTGCAACCAGTTCTCAGCTGCCAGCTTGTACTTTGTCTCCGCCTGTACTAGAGTGCGTCAATTCCACCATGGGACTAATCCACTTCCGCACTCGTACAGTCGCAAGGGTTCTTAAAGACATCGACATACACAAATCCGCTGGTCCAGATGGTATTGCCCCAATAGTTCTGAAGAGGTGTTCTTCTACGCTTGCAAAATCACTGCGTAAGATTTTCCACCTTTCCTACACCTCTGGGCTCTTTCCGAGTAGGTGGAAAACAACATTTGTCCAGCCTATACCCAAAAAAGACGAATCATCTTCTCCCTCCAACTACCGGCCCATTGCACTAACGTCCCTTCTTTCCAAGGTCATGCTGGATTAACCGTCAGCTTATGAAATATCCTGAATCAAGGAAACTCCTCAATGACCGCCAATACGGTTTCCGCAGCAACAGATCCACTGGTGATTTGATGGCATATCTCGCTGAAAAGTGGAATCACGCAGGTGAAAGCAAAATTGTTGCACTGGATATTTCGAAAGCATTTGACAGGGTTAGGCCCGAAGCCCTTTTGTCGAAATTGCGTGCTTTTGGGATCGATGAGACTCTTTTTCAATGGATTAGAAGCTACCTTTCGAATCGTCCAATTCAAGATGTTTTGGATGGATTCAAGTCTGATACTCACTTTGTAAATGCCGGTGTTCCCCAGGGCTCCGTTTTGTCTCCGACACTCTTTCTTATTTATATAAATGATCTCTTGTCTGTTACTTCTAATCCAATTCACTCCTTCGCTGACGAAGCTTCAGCTTCTCATATTCGTTCACCAGTTTACGACCCTGCACTTCGGTTGTAGATAATGAGCGGCTGCGTATGTTAAGCTCATTAAATTCCGATATCGACAGCATCATCCAATGGGGTAAAAACAATAGAGTGGAATTGAATGCATCCAAAACCCAATGCTGTCTCTTGTCGTTAAAGCGTATAACTAACCCGCAGCCATTATCCATGAATGGCACTTGCATCTCAGAAACTGAAAAGCTTCCCATCCTGGGTATGAGTGTTGCTGCGAAATGCCTAGGCTTCTCATACAGATGCAAGAAATATTTCTCACCCTTAGATCTGGCTACAATCTATAAGGCGTTCATTCGCCCCAAATTAGAGTTTAACGCTCATGTCTGGTCCGGTGCTTCCAAGACCTCATTGCACCTACTAGACAGAATACAAAAACGAGCCATAAAACTGATAGGTGACTCCAGCGGTACCAAAACATTAGACTCGCTGGAACACCGCAGGAATGTTACCTGCCTCTCCCTGTTTTATCGTTACTACCACCAAAAATGCTCTGATGAAATAGCCAGTTGCATTCTGCCCCTTCAACATTTCTCCCGCAATACACGTCTCTCTAGGAATGCTCACCAATATACCCTGAAGCCCACTTTCGGACGTACCGTCAAATATAGATAATCTTTCATTAGCCGAACCACACGAATCTGGAACTCCTTGCCGGAATCGGTTTTCCCCCCTCAATGCAACATGCAAGCATTTAAGATCAATGTCCATCGGCATCTGCTCTATCCCTTTTCCTTTCTACCTTCTGTCCGCACTGTGTCGCCGACATAATAAGGTTATTAGACCTTGAGTGCGCGCAAATTATTTAAAAAAAAAACAAAAAACAAACATCTGGCCCCGAGTGACTTATTATTTCCAAATTAAAAAACAAATACTCAGCCCACAAAAGTTTATGTCGAATGAGGAGGTCATCGCTCACACAAATGTTAATTTTGACGAACTACCACATTCATATTTTTCTGAAAGCTTAAAAAAATCGGAGGGACGTCTGTCGAAGGGTATTGAACTAAAAGAAGATTATTTTGAAAATAAAAACAACCGTGTACCCAAAAAACGATTTTACCATATTTTCCTAAACACTAATCGGCCCGCCCACGTGCCCACATAGTATACCAAATTACTTTTCGAAATTATACAGTAAAGAACCATGTACTAGATGTTGGTTTCGTGAATTTTTTTTTAGATGCCCAGGTATATCCTAATTCTGAATGAATACCCAACTGCTGTGTACTGAATTAAATCCCTATCGGAATTAAATCCTACGAAGATTCCTTGACAGCATCGCATATTCATGAAGTGACGGATCCAGTATGTTGGTTTTACCTACCTCGCCTAACATCCGTGACAGCCATCAATCAAGGGAAACAGGAACTTCAGTGTCAACTGGTTGCACACGATGATCATTATTGCTAGTTTTGCTTAGTATAGATAACAAGCTCAATACAACATCCCCTTCGTCATAGACCGTAGTCTTAACGTTCAATAAAAAAAGAGCAGAAAGCTTTTGAAAATTCACCTTCTTGAAATGATACATATGTATGTATTCTACTGAATATACATATGTAAATGTTTAAGGATGACGGTTATTTATCATTTGAGTTACCACGAGACTGACAGGTTTGATAGTGACTACCAGAAGAAGTGTAAGGGGTTGTTCGTTCGCCACGTAAGGTGGCTTTTTATATGTAGTGTAAGCTAATTAAATCTACGTTTAGTTATATTAAAAAAATAGTTTTTATTCACTAGCTCTGTAGGGCCGTACTGTGTAAGTACCTGAAACCGTTCGTGGACAATCTGATAGGTTCCTACCAGTGTGGTTTCAGGCCAGAAAAATCCACGATAGACCAAATATTTACACTACGGCAGATCTTGGAGAAGACCCATGAATTCCAGGTCGACACGCACCATATTTTCGTCGACTTTAAAGCCGCGTATGACAGTGTTTATAGAAACGAGCTATACAGAGCCATGTCATGTTTTAACATTCCTGCCAAACTCGTCAGACTATGCAGGATGACTATGGAGAACTCTCGCTGCTCCATTAAGGTCGGAGGTGAACTAACCGAACAGGGTGACGCACTGTCATGTGATTTCTTCAACATTATTCTTGAAAAGATCGTGCGGGACTCTGCGGCCAATACAAGAGGTACCATCTACTTCAAGTCCACACAATTGCTTGCCTACGCAGATGACATTGACGTTATTGGACGAACAAAGCGAGACGTCAATGAGGCGTTCACAAGCATTGAAGCAGAAGCGGCGTAAGTGGGTCTAAAGGTAAATGGGGACAAGACCAAATATATGCTGTCATCCAAGAAAGACGCACAACACCGACGTCTTGGTCAGAACGTCACCTTCGGCAGCTATATTTTTGAAGTAGTCAAGGACTTCGTCTACCTTGGCTCGGTAGTGATAAGCAGCAACGACACCAGCGCTGAGATAAAACGCAGAATAACTCTTGCCAATCGCTGCTTCTTGGGGCTCAAGAGGCAATTGAGTAGTAGAGCCCTCTCTCGGAAAACTAAGGTTTCCCTCTACAAAACCTTAATCATCCCGGTCCTCCTTTACGGCGCTGAGGCTTGGACGTTGTCAAAAACGGATGAAGAGGCGCTTGGACGTTTCGAGAGGAAAATTCTGCGTGCAATCTTTGGTCCCGTTTGTGTAAACGGAGGAAGGTGACCTCAACCAACTGGGCGTGCGGCACTGGAAGCGGCTGGCCGAAGATCGGGCCGGCTGGAGAGGCTTGTTGGTTGAGGTCCTGGTTCACCCCGAACTGTAGCGCCATCAAAGTAAGTAAGTGAAATACAATTTTCTTATTACTATCTTAAATACTAAAAAAATACGTACTCTGCAGCATCCGATGTTGGAGTCGGTGGATGTTTGTTTGTGCGCGATATCTGGTTGATGCTGGGTAGCGCGATGTTTATTGTAAATTTCGCAGGAACCGCCTGGATGTGGATATTGTTATTTCGTAGGAACTCTGGATATGGGTTTCTTTGGAATTGCTTCCACAAGTCCAGTGTGTTAACTTGTACAATATTAATGTAATCGTTCCGAAAATATTAAACGACACTCATACGTAAAATAATATTTCAACCTACATACATATGTATAAGCTGATAGGTCCTTATCATTGCGTATTCAGGCCAGGGAAGTTCACCATCGACCAAATCTTCACACTACGGTAGATCCTGGAAAAAACCAATGAATTTCAAATCGACACTAACCACCTATTTGTCGACTTCAAAGCCGCATACGACAGCTAATTAGAGACGAGTTAAACAACGCTATGTCTACCTTTGACATACCTGCCAAACTGGTCAGACTATGCAAGATGTCTCCATCCGCATCGGTGAACACCTTACCGATAGTTTTGATGTCAAAAAAGGATTTAGGCAGGGCGATGCGCTGTGGTGTGATTTCTTCAACATCATATTGGAAATGATTGTGCAAAAATCACTGGCCAATACAAGAGGCACAATCTATTTCAAATCTTCGCAACTCCTTGCATACGCCGACGACATTGACATAATAGGTAGATCACAGCGAGATGTCAATGAGGCGTTTGCGAGTATTGAGATGGAGGCGGCGAAAATTGATTTGGCGGTAAACGAGGGCAAAACTAAATATATCCTGTCATCAAAAAAGGACGCTCACCACCGACGTCTTGGCCAGAACGTTTGTATAGGCAGATATAAGTTCGAGGTAGTTAAGGACTTCGTCTACCTTGGCTCCGCAGTGACCTGAAACAACGATATCAGTTCCGAAATCAAACGCACAATCACTCTTGCCAATCGCTGTTTCTTTGGGCTCAGGAGGCAATTGAGTCATAGAGCCCTCTCCCGAATGACAAAGTTGACTCTATATAAGACCCTTATCATCCCGGTTCTGTTGTACGGCGCAGAAGCATGGACACTATCAAAAGCGGATGAGGAGGCCCTTGGTCGGTTCGAGAAAAAGATTTTGCGCGTGATTTTTGGGCCTATAAACGCAGACGGGGGATGGAGGAGAAAATTTAATCACGAACTTTACGGGCTGTACAGCGACATGAGCCTAGTCAGGCGTGTACGGATTCAACGCCTAAGATGGCAGGGCCATGTAGAGCGAATGGACACCACAGCTCCAGCCCGGAAAGTCTTTGAATCCAACCCCGAGGGACGAAGAAGCAGAGATGGCGCACACAGGTGGAAGGGGACCTCAGTCAACTGGGTGTGCGGCAATGGAAAAGGTTAGCGAAAGATCGTGCTAGATGGTTGAGGCCCTGGTTCACCCCGAACTGTAGCGCCCACTAAAAAGAAGAAGAAGACATACATATGTATGTAGGTATGCACACACAGAATTTTGTTATATATAACCCGTCTTTATATGTATTATTGTAACAACGTTCCTTTTATTACTTTGAAGATTTCTTCTTTAATAACTCGGCTCTCCTTTATTGCAGGTAAGCCCAAATAATACAACATGTACAGCAGACATGTAAGTTACTCTATAATAGATATGAACATTTAGAAACTTTGTGTATGAATCATTTCTATGAGTATCATTTAAGAAACGCTCTACAAACTTGAGGTCTCCCACGTTCACTTTTAAGTTGTTATTTATCGCAAAACAAAAAAAAAAAAAAAACAAAAGTAATCCATTAATCATCTTACTGTATAATGAGGGTAAATTAATTATTTTATTTTGTTAGGGGTTGTAGAGCTTTTTTTATTACGTTTTGTAAGCGTCCTTCATATACACATACACCCTTATTTGTGCTTTAGTAGTTAGGTATAACATACATATAAGTTTAGATACTGAATAAATACTTTTTCTTTGAAATTCTTTTTTTTTTTTAACTTTTCAGACTTTTTTCTTTATCAACATTTAATAGGTACACATCTTTAGGGAACGTCTCATATCTTTTATCGCATTTGTATCAAAGTAAAGTGACAACAAAAAAGGAAGTGGAATAGCACGTGTTGTTGAAATATATGTTTCATTGGAAATATGTCTTAATGCTGAGGTTTTTTTTTTAATTCGAAGAATGGAAATTCATTCATATAAAAATAGTCTTAATTCTGACAACAACTTCAATATGACTTCCTGGAAACTGTTAGAGTAAAGAAATGTTGATTGTTGTTATATAGCATTTTAGACTAAGGCTGAACCCACACCAAAGCCGACAAAACGTTTTTCCTTGTCGTGTACGACAAGAATACATTGCATCTTATGAGTCAACACACACCAAATGGGACGCAAGACGACAGAACATTTTGTTCGACCGCGCTCGTTGCTCCGATGTCCATTTTATATAGCATTGCATACAGCCAACCCACACCGAACGCAACAAACGTGTTGCGAACACATGTCGTTGCCGAAAAGTACACACTACCTTAGCGGTCAACCCACACCGGACGAAATAAACAGAGCACGACACGACAAGACAAAAAAACATGTCGAAATCCGTTCGCCAGTATTTTGTCTTTCTGCGACAAAATCGATGCATTGCGAATTTGTGAAGCGAAGATAGAAATTGACGCGGAGAAGCTACTAATTTTGATTGAGCAAAGGAGCGCCATGTATACTACGGGACAAAACTCCCTTAGTATACTTGCCATGAAAAAGCTTCTGGACTCAAGCCGTTCGAAATCGGCATTAAACTGTAGGTCCCCTTCACCTGTGTAAAAAATAAATCACACACAGCACGTGGTGAGTTCGGCGAAAAAGGTGTTCTGGCAAACCATTCGCCGATTCAGAGGAAGAAAATTCAACATAATCATAGGAGTTAAATCCAAAGATGATGTGTTGCTTTCCAATGAGATGGACAGCATACGCAGATGGAGCGAGCACTTTTCAGAGCTGCTCAATCCCGAACAGGGCGCTGAGAGGGACAGACCTATAGTCTTGAGTGGGGCGGAGAATAGCCCAACGGTGGAGGAAGCCCTTTTAGCGATTGAATCGCTAAAGGTTGGCAAATCCGCCGGTATGGACGAAGTTCGGCCAGAAATGCTTAAGGCAATGGGTAAAGAGAGAGTATTATGGCTCTCTCATATCATTAAGGTGGCCTGGGAATGCGGTGAGACACCTAGCGATTGTCAGATTGGGGTGATTGTCCCTCTTTTCAAAAATGGGTATAAAAAGGAGTGCTCCAACTAAAGGGGCATAGCTCTTTTAAGTGTCCTCGGTAAAGTCTACGCTAAGGTACTGAAGGTGCGTTATAAAGCTATGGTCGAATCCAGGATAGGGGATGAACAGTGCGGGTTTCGTCACGGCAGAAGTACAACCGACCAGCTTTTCACTCTAAGAATGGTACTCGAGCAGGCTTGGGAGTACGCGATCTACAGCTGCTTTGTAGAATTGGAAAAAGCGTATGACCGGGTTCCTCGAGGTAAACCCTGGAGTGTTCTGCAGGAGTGTGGGATTGATGGTCCTCTGTTGAGGGCCATTCAGTCTCTATACACAAACTGTAGCAGCTGCGTTCGGGTTAACGGTAGTAAATCAACACCTTTCACCGTGGGCGTTGGATTTCGCCAAGGGTGCGTCTTGTCACCTCTCCTTTTCATTATATATATGGACTGGATGTATCAGCGTAGTCGGGGCGAGGAGTGTTTCACATTGGGAGAGTTGAGGGTAAGCCATCTTCTTTTTGCAGATGACTTAGTTGTCCTCACATCCTCCCAGACGGAACTCCAGCGCGCGCCAGATAGGTTTGTGGCCGCAGTGTGAATATTTTGTCTATAGAGGATTTACTTGGCCTGAAACCAAACTTATAAGAACCTATCAGATTATCCACAAAGGGTTTCAGGCGTTCACACAATACGGCAGAGAAGGTCTTATATGCGATGTTAAGGAGACTTATTCTCCTGTAGTTGGCGCAGTTATAGGGGTCTCCTTTCATTTGGACCGAGCAAACGATGCCATATTTTACAGATAAACTGGTGCGTGCGCACTATCAGCTCATTTCCAGCCACTTTAAATAGCTCCGCAGACAGGACGTCCGCGCCCACTTCTTTATTAGTTTAATAGTTTAATCTAGGTCGGGTAGACGGAGTTCTCTTGCACCTTCATCTGTTGCGAATGGATGATTCTGTCTGATAGCGGTATCAGATCCATTATCACTATTAAACAGTCTACAGAAGTGTACTATGTAATAGAGTATGTACATATGTATGTTATAAACAGAGCGAAGTAAATGGACAAACTATACAATTCTGTCGCCAAATGCATTAAGTCTCCATTTGCAAATAAATATAAGAATGGACGTCTGTAATAAGTTGTTGAGGGATTGATGCCTTCCTAAAGTGAACACTGCCAACATCAAGTCTGATATAAGATTGATGCGTGCGTCGAATAGAAAATGCAAAACTGAGTGTACAAATATGTATTTTGCAGGAATAACACACACGCCACGTCTTTTAAAAAAAAGGATAATTATTTTCTGGCAATCTGTTGGCATTTGAGCCTTTTTTGTAGCACGAAACTAGAGGGAAACGGACTCTTGTTTTTATGATTTTCGTTTTTTTTAATTGTGAGACTCGTCTTTCTTTGAATATAAAAAATTCAAGATTCATCCAATTATATTGATTTTTATTACGCACTTACACGTTCAACTCGTTGCATGTTTTATTGCAAGTAAAGTAAAACATTGTTGTGCACCTAACAAGGATTCGTTCATTCTACGAAATGTAAATGTGCACTTAAATAACTCTACCATCAGCAGCGTTGAAGTGTTGGCATTTCATACTGGTCATCAGGTGATATTGTCAATTATCCTATCAAACTATATGTGTGTACATAAACAGCAACAAGCACGAACAAAAGTAACCTGACACAATAAGATGTGAGGCGGAATAAATCTGTCCGCTCGCACTTGCCCCAAAACACTTTCCAAACTTAATGACTTCTTTATGCC
Organism: Eumerus sabulonum; assembly: GCA_951905685.1. Lineage (NCBI taxonomy): Eukaryota > Metazoa > Arthropoda > Insecta > Diptera > Syrphidae > Eumerus > Eumerus sabulonum. The sequence goes on along the minus strand of OX645060.1, from coordinate 248,214,846 downwards.
CTCATTGGCAAAAGGTTTTTTTTCTAAGTATATATGCTTGTGTATATATGTAGAAGTCTCGCAATTCTTTACTTTACTCCAGCAGTTGTTTTCCTTCTCTTTATATAGTACATCACAGGTTTACGACTGTCACTATTTCATTGCTTAGAAAGGGACTCAAATAATGCCTCACATTATTGCCTTCAAGTATTATTTTACTCCTTGTACTGTATAGATTCAGCTCAGAATGCCAGGAATTGAATGCCTTGCATACATATATAGCCTGGGTGCCCTTTTTGAAGCCTCCTGCAAGGCCTTTGGCTTTCTTGTAAAAGGCTCGTGTTTTATGTTTATCCCTAGACTCCTCGATATCCTTGAGCTGGGAAGCTGCGAAGATTCTTTTCTTTCGTCGCAGTAGTTTTTTCTCCTCCCTTCTTCTGACTCGGTACTCTTCTTGCGCTGCCCTGGTTTTCCTCTGCAGCGCCTTTTGGTAGGCCTCGTCGGTTGCTGCCTTTTTCTGCTCACACTCGCCATCATACCACGGGTTTCTTGTCGGGGGTGGTAGGTATCCTAAGGTGGTTTCGGCTACTTCCTGAATGGCTGAGCGGCAATGCAGCCACATATTATTGGCATTTGTGTTCGACGTAGGCATACCGTAGAGTCTTTCGCTCAGCTGCTCCCTGTAGACTCTGGCAACCTCCGGTGTGCTCAGGCGCCCAATGTCGAACCTCCTCCTGATGGGCTGGTGCAGCTTTCTGATATTGGACAGTCGAGCTCTGAATCTTGCTGCTACGAGGAAGTGGTCAGAGTCGACATTTGCCCCTCTGAATGTTCGCACATCCAGGATGTTTGACGAGTGCCACTAAAATATGCTAGTTTAAAAAAGTTCTGTGTTTAGACGTAAGTTAATCGGTCGCACCTAGCCTAATAATATACATATGTAAGTACATAATAATCAAATAAAATTGCTGTAAAAGTGATCTTCTTCCACTTTTTGTCTGTAAGATATTCTTGTATAACTTCTCCAAACTTGTCCTTCTCACCAGTCACCATCTGAATACGGACAAGGACCAAGTGTTTCACCATCACTGAGTTAAAAACCGAATGTCAATCCCATAAAATCCATCCTTTTTTCCATAACTTTTCATATAACTATGATTTTGAACAAACCAGTCAGTCAGTTTTCACATTCAATCTTCGCATTGTGGTATAAATGAGGAACATGTTTCCATATCGTACGTACATTTCCAAATGTAGACATATTCCCTATCCGTCAGAGAAGTTGCTCTCAGGCATCTGAAGCACATGACGTCCATATCAAAATTATAGATGTTTAATTTCCAGATTCGAATTTCATTTTAAGTGGAATCAGAGATGGGGACGACAGCAAGTGGAAATTACAATTTTGGTTTAATTGTATTTCACTTACTCAAGAACGTACACATCGATACATACGTATGAGTACGTTTTACCGCAGTTTGATGGTTAATTTGATATGTTTCACTGAGCGAGAGTAATTAAATTTTCTATGCACATTTACATATTTGAACGTCAGAACGTACTTACAGGAGAACACTAATTACAGGGTATATCTGTGGTCACAAGGCAAAATCGCCTAAGTCGTTTTTCCGTACTTTTCAGGAGACGTGTTTAAAGTTTTAAATTGATCTGGGAAATTAGGAGATTACTATATCGGCTTAAATTTTTCACAGGGGTGAGGGCATTTCCTATCTCATCCACTCCTCCTATGGTCTGACGTTTTTTTTTTTTAAAGTAGTTAATTGCAAATTAGAAATAAGAAACTTAAGCTGTTTTGATTTGCTTTGGTTTTTACTAAGAAAAAACCTAAGTTGAGTTAAGCTGTGATTCCATACAAAGAAATAGAAATTACGCAAACCAAGGTCAAGTTAGGTTGTTTTTCTCTACTATGGTCAAAGTAATTGCAAATTCTATCTTCACCTTGCTTTTATATTTCTAGTTTGCCTTAAATATTATCTGGAAATTAAAAGGGTATTTATTGTTTGCATAGAATAATAACAACGTACCTATTATCATAGTCAAAAGGAGTTTTTATTAATTTTCGAAACCAAACAAATTCAATTTTTCTCCATGCGAAAACAAAAAACCGGCCAAGTGCGAGTCGGACTCGCGCACGAAGGGTTCCGTACCATCTGTATATACATATAAATATGAAAGAGACTATGTATGTATGTTACCTCATCAGCCATCACATTGAATCACATTTTTTGTAGGATGACAGATCTTGGTTGCAGGCAGGTTATCGGCATATTACTTTGATAATCACCATTGAATTCAAATCAATAATCTTACTTGACAGCAACGATGTGAAAAGTTGAATAACAATAAATATGGGAAAAAGGTTTGCTGCTAGGATTAATTCATCAGAGACACAAATAAGATCAAAACTGGGAAGTTTGCTACCGGTTGTGGGATATTGTCGACTAACCTTAGTTCAGTATGTGACCAAGGGGATTTTTTGGATGAAAATCATGTCTGTTGTATGGGAGCCCCCCTTAAATATTCATTTTGTCTCTTGTTTTAGTATTTGTCGTGGTTGCGGCAACAGAAATACATCATCTGTGAAAATTTCAACTGTCTAACTATTACGGTTCATGAGATACAGCCTGGTGACAGACGGACGGACGGACGGACAGCGAAGTCTTAGTAATAGGGTTCCGTTTTACCTATGGGTACGGAACCCTAAAAATGGTGTACAGAAGTAAACACAAAAGTAATTTTCAGAAAATAATAATAATTAGGGGGTAACGTTGAAATTTAAAGTGAAAAATCGTCTTCATTCACCTCAATAAGGTCTGGGTGAGTGTTAAATTCATCGGCTTTGGATTGGAGATTGTTATAAAATGAATGAAATTCTGGATCTATGAACGTTTGCAACTCAAGAAGATCTCTATTTTTCTCCACAGATATGTACGGAATTGCATTAATTTTTGGAAGTACCCTTTCGTCAAGAGAAATTACCCCTCGCCTTCCCACGCTCAGTATTTTAAAGGGTTCATCGTCACATAGTGAAGTTTTGTACAATATCTTGCCTAAACCCTTATTGTAGCGAAGCCATCTTACTGCATTCCAAATAAATGTTTCGCCGTTTTCATTAACTCTTTTGAAGCGAAATTTTGTTTTTGCGAGCTCATTAAAGTTGAAAAAATCCGAGCTCTTCATTTCGACAACATCCATCTTAGGTCCAATTGAGTTGATAAACTGATACCAGTCTCTTGGCACATGGATTTGAACACTCGCTTTTTTTCTTCTTTTTTTCAATTAATGCGTGATCGCTGTCGCACTCCATATGGGTATGCCCGGGTTCTGAGAACTTGTGGTCGATAAAGTCGATTGATGGGTTGCTATTTATAAATGCTAGGACCATAATGGCAACAAACAAGTTTTTATTTTGTCCTGAACAAAAATCGCTGTAAAAAACGATTTGATCAATATGAGTTGCAGTCATTTTTAGGTGCTTGTAAATGCAGGACGATATTTCGTTGCCACCTCATTTAGCGGTGTTAGTCTCCAGGTCATGTACTGTTAGGCTAAATGTCCAGAGCTGACGTTTGTAGAGACTCAGAGAATTTCTCAAAAATGGAAATGGTGTGGGTAGGCACTGTTGCAAATCAAATGCAAGGGCTTTTATGTTTTTATTCTGTTTTGCACTTTCCTTGTCCTTTCTCTTATCAGCATATCCCATTTCTGCCTTATCCAAATGTCACTTTTGTTCTTCTTCTAGAGTCGTCCTTTCCTCTTCATTCGGAGCCACTTTAATTTTTGCTATTAGTGTTTCGCATGTTGCGCAAGTATCTAGCTTCGGTAATTTAGATTTTAAGTTCATTGTTTTAAATATTTCTGAATATTTTGAAAGGCTAACTGGTACTTCAGTGCTTTCTGTGTATAATTTATACATTATTGAAAGGTTGAGATCGGCATTCGAATGCTTCTTAGCAGTATCACGCCTCGTATAATGGCTTTCAACAGCTGGGAATTTGTTAATGTGTTCCTTTACTTTTAGCTCCTTGGCCGAACTTATTTCATTTGGAGGAGTTTTTTTTTTCCACGAAGGTCTGTAAGCGGAATTAAGGGGCAGGACATTTTCTTTTTGATCACACTTCTTATGAAGCTACCAGTTTCACCGGAGCAATGAGTAAAATGTTTACGGCACACATAATAAACATTTTTTGTTTTCTGTATTTAGGGGAATACCCGCTTATCTTAACTTAGGTTGTTATTCCAAAATCAAAAATAACAAATGGGAAGGTAACTAATTCAACTTAGGTTATTTTACCGATGTGAAAGCATGGACAACAATTGGCTTAAGTTGAGTTAGGCAGTCAAACTTGAAAAATTGAAGTTACGTTGTTTTACCAAAATAAAAGTTTAGGAATATCGACTTAAGCCTTGCTTAAGTTTTTATAACTTCTACAATTTTATTAATAGCGACATAAAAAAATTACTGCATATAGATTTTGATACCCTGAATCTTGTGGTATGAATAACTCAATTTTGACCTAAGTCGAGTTAGGCGATTTTGACTTGTTACCACAGATATGTAGAAGTGTAACAGAAAAATGCTGTTAACTTGAAAAGGAGAAAAATTTTTTTTTTTTTTATTATTTTCTTAATGTCAGAATTCAGAATTTATTTAATTAAATTTTCCATACCTTCAAACAGGAGCACAGTGTCCAATTTGTTAGCGAGCGCATTGCATGTGTCTCGAAAGTCGAGTGAGGACAACCCATGAAATGACAATTTTTCGAAGCCATCGAGTTGTCCTGACCTTGTGTATGGTGCTGAGTCCTGCTAGAAAATCCAGCGGCCTTTTTTCTTGAAATGTTTGTCTGCTCAAGATTTGACACAACTTTCAACTTCCTGATAAACCCTGGTCCTCAGGTTCATTCTCGCCGGCACAAAAATTAGTGGAGTACATCCGGTATTGGTTATTCCGCCTCAAACCAACATGGAATTATTCAAATGCACAGCAAAGCGTTCAGACAACCAAAGTCGAACATTTTGTTTCTTATCAGAGAAAAACCAAATGTTCAGGTCGCCACAAACGAATCGCTACTACAAGGCCTTCAATCTTTGGAGCCCCATTGCTTTCTGAGTAACTGTAAGATCTTGAACTTTTGTATTTCAAAAGGCTTGACCAATAAGCTTGCGGCAGAAAAAATGTTGCCATTGCATTTCTCAGCTTCTTCACGTTCTCAGCTGTTGTTGCAGTCAGTCGACGTCCAGCGTCGTATTTTTCTGACAGGTGTGCCGGTATTCTGATATCGTTTTATGGTCAGGTAGACGAAGATATGTGTCACGTCTCGATGCCACAACTTACAAATTGTCGTCAAAATCGATTTTTTTTTTTGTCATATAAAGCGTGATCACTGAATCACGTTTCATTTGCAAGACCATATCGTCGATTGGTGATAGTTAGGATTAAAATGTTACCTACGTTTAGCAAAGAATAGAATGGCGAATAAAAAGACACATCCTCAAATGAAATGCCCTGTATACCGCACCGCCCGAACATTGTTAATAAGCTGATAGGTCCTTATCAGTGCGGATTCAGGCCAGGGAAGTCCACCATCGACCAAATCTTCACACTACGGCAGATCCTGAAAAAAACCTATCAATTTCAAGTCGACACTCACCACCTATTTGTCGACTTCAAAGCCGCATACGACAGCGTAATTAGAGACGAGCTATACAACGCTATGTCTACCTTTGACATACCTGCTAAACTCGTCAGACTATGCAGGATGACTTTGGAGAATGCTCGCTGCTCCATCCGAATCGGTGAACACCTTACCGATAGTTTTGATGTGAAAAAGAATTTAGTCAGGGCGCTGTCGTGTGATTTCTTCAACATCATCCTCGCAACTCCTTGCATACGTCGACGATATAGACATAATAGATTGATCACAACGAGATGTCAATGAGGCGTTTAAGAGTATTGAGGTGGAAGTGGCGAAAAATAGTTTGGCAGTAAACGAGGCCAAGACTAAATATACGCTATCATCAAAATAGGACGCTCACCACCGACGTCTTGGCCAGAACGTTTGTATTGGCAGATAAAAGTTTGAGGTAGTTAGGGACTTCGTGTACCTTGGCTCCGCAGTGACCTGGAATAACGACATCTGTTCCGAAATCAAACGCAGAATCACTCTTGCCCATTGCTGTTTCTTTGGGCTCAGAAGTCAACTAAGTAATAGAGCCCTCTCCCGAACGACAAAGTTGACTCTATATAAGACCCTTATCATCCCGGTCGTGCTGTACGGCGTAGAAGCATGGACACTATCAAAAGCGGATGAAGCCCTTGGTCGGTTCGAGAGAAAGATTTTGCGCGTGATAAACGCAGACGGGGGATGGAGGAAAAGATTCAACCACGAACTTTACGGGCTGTACAGCGACATGAGTCTTGTCAGGCGTCTGCGGATTCAGCACCTAAGATGGCTAGGCCATGTAGAGCGAATGGACACCACAGCTCCTGCCCAGAGGGTCTTTGAATCCAGCCTCTAGGGATGGGACGAAGATACAGAGGACGGCCGCACTTAAGATGGCGCACACATGTAGAGGGGGACCTCTGCCAATTGGGTGTGCGGCAATGGAAAAGGCTAGCAAAAGATCGTGCTAGTTGGAGGGACATGTTGGTTGAGTCCCAGGTTCACCCCGAACTGTAGCGCCCGTTAAGAAGAAGAACAGGTTAAACATTGTTCCTTCTTATAGTAAATTCTTTCAATAGTAAAAGTCCAACTTTTTGTTGCAGCTTTTCTAATGTTTTAATACACACATACTTATACGAAGGCGCATCCTAAGTACTTAGATGAAGGTAATTGAGAAAATAGTTTGTTTTGTTTCTTAGTTCCTCCTTGTGTTCATGGCTTGATTGTTTAAACTTATTTCATGGAAATGAAAATGCTAGCCTCTTATGTAGATAGCTAGGTAACAGGTAGATGTAGTTTGCCTGAATATATTCGTATGTGAAACGGCCTAAAAGTAAAATGGCGAAGATAGGAGTAACGTAAGGCTCTGGATTGTCGAATGCTTTTTGAATCCTCCGGACGTGGCTTAAAGTTGCCAACTGTGGTTGCAAAATTTCAGAGTAATGTTTTGAATCAATAGTAGCATGCTCTATAACCTTTAGTCATTTGTACCCATGTTTTATTCGCACTGTGACTTCGGTTTCCCATTTATCGTACCAGATTTTATTGTTCTGGGTTCTTTGTAAGTGAATGGCAGGTAACCACTGATGTAGGGCAACTTTTTGGCGAACGATGTCATCATTACGAAAAACAATAGGTATCCCTGATATAGGGTAACTTTCTGTCTGCAAATGGTGTTATTGTCACAAAACACAGTCGTATTTTGCTTTATATTTTTCCTTTTCGACTTTCGCCATGCATTCACAGTGAATCTAAACAGACGTACAATATCTTTTTTTCTGAAATAGTTGTCTTGAATATGTATATACAGTCATGTGAAAAATAATAGGAACATATGGATATATCCTGTTATGCTGCAAAAGGGTATAAGGCAGCTGCTTCCTACTCTGAAAAGAATTTTCACTGCTAGTCTAGCACTTGCTCACATACCCATTCCTTGGCGCACAGTCCAAGTGGTCTTCATTCCCAAAATAGGAAAAGATGACTACTCACTTGCCAAGAGCTTCAGACCAAATAGTCTAACATCCTTTCTGCTGAAAAGCATGGAGAGACTGGTAGAGTTGCTCGTGCGAAAAGTTGCCCTTCGAATGCACCCTCTTTCGGAGATGCAACATGCTTACCAGCGCGGAAAATCTTGCGAGACTGCGCTTCAGAACCTAGTTGGGCGAATTGAATGCGCGCTCGAAAGGAAAGAGTACGCGCTGGGCATTTTCATCGACATTGAGGGAGCTTTTGATAACGCAACTTTTGACAGCATGTGCAACGCTGCCAGACATCATGGCGTAGATGAAGCACTGATCCTTTGGATCAAAGCAATGCTCATGCACAGGACATTGACCGCTGTTGCAGGCCTCGACCAGTGTGTCAAATCCGGCATAAACAGGGGCTGCCCTCAAGGTGGCGTCCTGTCTCCCCTGTTGTGGTGCATGGTGGTCGATTCTCTGCTTGATGCTCTCAATGTCTCAGGAATCTATGCCCAGACATATCCGGATGACATCGTCATTCTTTCTGGCGGCTCATGTTTAGCGACTGGCCGTCTCAAAGCACAGGCGGCGCTAAATGTGATCGATGATTGGTGTACCAGAAATGGGCTGTCAGTCAATCCTCTTAAGACCGATGTCGTTCTCTTTACGAGAAGGAGGAAAAATACTGACATGACTCAGCTGGTACTAAAAGGCACTTCCATTCCGATATCCAAGGAGGCTAAGTATCTAGGAGTCATCTTAGATAGTAAGCTTCTCTGGTCAAAACATGTTGAGTCAAAAACCACCAAAGCGCTGTCAGCTTTCTGGCAATGCAAAGGAGCTTTTGGCAAAATATGGGGTTTATCGCCGACAAAGGTCCTCTGGATCTACACGGCAATGATAAGATCTATAATCTCATATGCATCGGTTGTCTGGTGGAACAGACTATAACACAAACACGTCGTAGCCTCTTTCACCAAACTCCAAAGAACGGTTTGTCTCAGCTGCACGGAGGATTTCCCCAGCACGCCGGGCGCTGCTCCATGAACCTTCCACCTCTTGATATATTTATCTGAGGGTGTGCTCTGAAAGCCATGTCTCGTCTGAAGAGAAATAGCTTTTGGTACAATTCGCATAGGAATAACGGTGTGCTTGCGCAAGAATTGTCCTGCGATCCCTGTCTCATGGACATGCCTTCTGACGCACTGACGCCCGTTATCCTATTGCGTCGTAATTTCACAGTCGAGTTTCCATGGCGTTAGGATTGGCTATGGCTGGATACTGAACCTGGAAAGGATAGTCTTGGCACTTTCACGGATGGCTCCAGGTCTGGGCGGGGGTCTGGTGCTGGAGTCTTCTTTGAACGCGAAAACATCCGACTGCACTTTTCGTTAGGAAAGTATGCGTCTGTCTTCCAATCAGAGATATACGCAATCCTAAAGGCCATGCACTATGTTGTGAAGCACAGGTGGAATGGGGAAAGCATATGCGTTTGTAGTGACAGCCAAGCTGCATTAAAAGCTGTGTGTAACCCCTTAAGCCGTGACAACATCTAGTTGATGCAAGATAAGCCCCCATTCAGCAGCAGGCGCAATCAGGAGACGAATCGAACATTGCCTAGCCACTGGAGCAAACGTTTCCTTAAAGTCTATGCCAGTCCGCTGACAGCAACCTTTTGCGACTAGCCGTGCCTTCCTTCTACAAACATTACCCTTAGAGTTCGTTTTTGTTTGAAAAACCCATCGACTGCCTATTATATTTTCCCCCGTTGTAGATATTTCATTATGACATTACATATACATATATAGTTTACATTTTTCAATTGGTTTTTAACATGCACTACTTTTAGACACAAAATATATATATCACATCTGCCTTCTTACTGGAGATCTATTCGCTCTTGCACAGTCTTTCTCGACGTCATGAACTTTTCTAAGGAAGGACCATTTATAAAAGCAGCAAATAAGGATGTCATTAAAAATATATTGCAATGATCTTAGTAAACGTTGCGGAAATAATTATTTCAATTATTAATTTGCCTGTTCTGGGAGTCGGAGGGAAAAGGTAAAAGTCGTTTAAAAAGTTTGCCAATTTGAAGTTGGCTTAGTATGTGTTTATGTCGCATTCGTCGCTTACCAGCTTGTGGAGTTATTTTAAGTTATTTTTCTTAAATTACTATTTAGAAGACAATGGTAAGGGAAACAGAGAAAATCAAATATAAACCCGGCGCTAAAAATGTTATGAAGGTGCTGTCCTGTTGTTTATTTTACGTACAAGACCATCTGCTGGTATAAAGCAGTTTGGTATAACGTTTACTATGAACGTGTCAACATTGAGTTAAGCATCCTGCATCACATTTGAACTTGTTCTACAAAAAGTACTTGAGTCCTAAATGCATCCCCTATTTGCATTTTAAAGTTCTTCCTTTAATATAGGCAAAACATATATGTACGTACGTGCAAAAGACATGACAAGGCTCTTCTCTGATTGTCAAACGCTTCAGTTTTTCACCACTGTAGCAACGAGTTCAAATTCAAATAGGAATGATTGTGCTTCTTAATCAAATTTACACATGACCCAGATTATCCTTCTAGTAGAGACTTTGCTACGTACAAATGTTCATTATATACATATCATTGACAAGAATACGTACGTACGAATAACCGGGTTTATCTTTAAATGAGAACCACACAAAATCCTGTACTATGTCTAAATGGTGGAATAGAAAAGGTCACTTGTAATATGTTTAAGTAGCGCGTTTCGTAAAACTGTCGCGTCAGCTGAATAGATTTATTTTTGCAGCAGTCGTGTACTCATAGGTTATTGTCCTTCACCTCGAGGGTCATGGTTGTAGTAAACAACATCCTTAACATACTTTTACGTATTCAATGATATATTCAGTATCTAGAAAGGTGTATCTTATCTCTACTCTCGTTTCCAACATGTAAAGTAACAATCTGTTCTAGAAATCTTCGTTTTATTCCCCTTGATATGTATGTATTCTAAATTAAACTCTACAGGGTGGGTCATATACAAGTTTCTTTTTAAAAATGCAAGTAGCAAGTACGCCGTAGCGCATTCTGTCACCCTAATTTTCCAAGCTGTAGCTTACGGATTACTTACTTACTTACTTAGGTAGCGCTACAGTCCGTGGTGAACCTGGGCCTCAACCAACAAGCGTCTCCAGCTGGCACGGTCTTTGGCCAGCTGTTTCCAGCGCCGCACGCCCAGTTGGTTAAGGTCCCCTTCCACCTGCGTGCGCCACCGATGATGCGGCCGTGCTCTGCCGCGCCTTCCTTCCGGAGTGGATTCGATGACTCTTCGGGTCGGAGCTGTATTTTCCATACGCTCTACATGCCCTAGCCACCTTAGACGCTGTATCCGTAGACGTCGTACCAGGCCGATGTCGCTGTACAACCCGTACAGTTCTTCGTTATATCTTCTCCCCCATACACCGTTTGAACAAACGGGACCGTAGATAGTGCGCAGAATTTTCCTCTCGAAACGACCCACGAGACCTTAAACGATGATTAAGGTCTTATATAGTGTCACCTTGGTTTTCCGAGAGAGGGCTCTACTTCTCAATTACCTCTTGAGCCCAAGGAAACAGCGGTTGGCAAGAGTGATTCTGCGTTTTATCTCAGCGCTGGTGCTGTTGTCGCTGGTCATCAGTGAGCCAAGGTAGACGAATTCCTTGACCCCTTCAAAGTTATATCCGCCCATGGTGACGTTCTGGCCAATACGTCGGTGTTGTCCGTCTCTTTTAGATGAAAGCAGATATTTGGTTTTACCCTCATTAACCTTGAGACCCATCTCAGCCGCTTCTACCTCAATGCTTACAAAGGCCTCATTGACGTCTCGCTGTGTCCGTCCAATCCCGTCAATGTTGTCGGCGTATGCAAGCAATTGCGTAGACTTGAAATAAATCGTACCTCTTGTGTTGGCCAGTGATTCTTGCACGATTTTTTCAAGCACGATGTTGAAAAAGTTGCATGACAGCGCGTCCCTTACCTAAATCCTTTTTTAACCTCAAAGGTCTCGGTTTGCTCATTACCGACCTTAATGGAGCAGCGAGAATTCTCTATTGTCATCCTGCACAGTCAGTCGGATGAGTTTGGCAGGGATGTTAAAACTAGACATGGCTTTGTATAGCCTTGAAATCGACAAAGAGGTGGTGAGTGTCGATTTGGTATTCCTGGGTCTTCTCCAAGATCTGCCGCAGCGTAAATATTTGGCCTATTGTGGATTTACCTGGCCTGAAACCACACTGATAAGAGCCGATCAGGTTATCCACCAACGGTTTCAGGCGTTCACACAATACGGCAGAGGTCTTATATGCGATGTTAAGGAGACTTATTCCCCTATAGTTGGCGCAGTTATAGGGGTCTCCTTTCTTATGGACCGGGCAAACGATGCTGAGATTCCATTCGTCGGTCATACTTTCCTCCGACCATACCTTGCAAATGAGATGGTGCATGCACCTTACCAGCTCATCTCCAGCCGCCTTAAGAAGCTCAGCAGACAGGCCGTCTGCGCTCGCGGCTTTATTAGACTTAAGTCTTGATATCGCTATTTTGACTTCGTCTAGGTCGGGTGGACTGAATTCTGTTTCGTTGTCATCCATTACGAATGGCTAGTTCTGCCTGACAGCGGTATCTTGTCTATCATCGCCGTTATACAGTCTGCAGAAGTGGTCTTTCCAAATCCTCAGCATCGACTGCGACTCTACTACCAGTTCTCCATTTTCATTCCTGCAGGCCGCCTCTCTGGCTTTGTAGTCATGGCATGTTCGTTTTACCTTATTGTAAAACTTACGGGCGTCATTCCTGCGGAAGCATCTCTCCATCTCCTCGATCTCACGCTTTCCGCGCTCTCTCTTCTTTCTTCTGAAAAGCGTGTGTTCCTCCCTTCTCTTCTGCTCATAGATTTCGCGAGCAGCTCTCGTCCGTCGTTGCAGCATGGCTTTATATGCTTCTTGTTTTGCTGCAGTAGCTCACGGATTGCTTGGATAATATTGACCTTTAGTGCTTGAAACGTTTCCGGATTGTTGGCATAATATTGGTTCTTCAAGGATCCCCACAAAAAAAAAAAAAAAAACCTAAAGGGGTCAAATCGCAGCTCGGTGGCGGCCAATTGACATCGCCAAGACAGTTGATAAAACGTTTTGGGAATTTGATGCGCAAAAAATCGATTATGGTATGGACTGTGTGGGAATTTGATGCGAAAAAAATCGATTATGGCATGGACTGTGTGGCATGGCGCGCCATTCTGCATGAGCCAGAGGTCGTCCAAACCTATGTCTTCAATCCCAGTAAAAAAAAGTCGGTTAACATGGCTCTGTAATGCCCACCTCATTTTCGAAGCAAAATGGTCCAATGATACTACCACTCCACAGTCCGCACTAAACTGTCACTCACTCTGGATGCATTGGCTTCTTGACAATAACGTGCGGTTTTTCCAGATGCGCCTCGTCAAAAGAGATGATTTTTCACCCAAAATCGTTGTCCAATTCAAGCTGCTCTAAGGCCCAAACTGCGAAGCGATGACAAAGCGAATTGTCGCTCGCCTTCAATTGCTGAGTCGATTGGACCTTGTGAGCGAATAATCCGAGATCTTTGTGCAGAATTCTCCTCAGGCTAGTGCGTGAAATGTTGGGCGGTTGAGATCGATGGCGAGTTGATGTTCGTGAATTGAGTCTCACAGCCTCGGCCACAGCAGCCACATTCCATCTGTGCGCCCCGTACGACGATGGGGACCATGAGTGTTGTCCATTAGCATATCAGTCTCACAAACTTTTTGCACCCACCGCGCTTCATTTCGGCCAAAGCTTCGTTTCAAAAAAACGCACTGTTTGGGCTTCAGAGCACTCACTTTGGAAATAAGTTTTCAATATATCCCAACGTTGTTCAAGCGTAAATCGACTCATTTCGTTCCGCGGAGGTATGACAATGACTTTCTGTCAAGATTTCGAGCGGGAAGCAGCTGTCAGTGTCAAAATAACCTATGGTTTATAAAATAACCACTAGATGGCCCACCCTATATAAATAAAAATTAAGTTAATTAAATTAAAATCTTTATTTATTTATGTTGGGATCTTTCAATCCCAACTTTCTATTTCAGTGAAATAAGTAGAGACCTGATACGAGTATTTCACTGACTCACATACCATGTAACTCAGTACAGAAAATTCGTGGAAGGTATGCCTCATAGGGATTGGCAAGCCTGTTGAGAGGTTTATTTCATTTCCCTTTTTATTACGAGTATATCGTACAATCTGCCTTAATTATCCTTTTCCTGTTTTTGTTTTTCTTGAATATTTTTAATCTAACACGCTTAGTAAAGCGGAAATTAATTTTGCTTAATTTACTAGGGCTTTGACGAAGAAATCATCTCAAGGCAAAGAATACAAACAAGCCCTTTCTCAGACAGAGTACTGTAGGAGAGGTTTCCCATCATCAAACCGAAAAAAAACAAAAATCAATGCTAGCCTTTGACATTTTCATTTCTTAACTTAGAATCCTTTTCCTATTTGAACTTAATACGAGTATAAAGCATTGAAATTCCTATTTACTTTCCAAAACCTTCATAAATTGCATTTTATATTATTTTTTACATCCGAAATAGGGTCCAAAATTTTGAAAGTATATAGACTAGACGCCGTGGCGCAGTGGATAGTGTTTTGGACTCTGACGCACGATGGGCGAGTTTGGATCCCGATAACACCGACGCCATCGAATGTTTTTTTCGCGGCGTTCCTCCTCGGCGGGGTACTGGCAAAACCCCCCTTGTATTACTTACTTATCAGGCCAGCGATCCATTAAGGATCTGAGCCTGAGCTATAGCTGCCTTCCATCCTTGACGGTCCCGGGCACGCTGCTTCCAGTTGTCAAGACCAAGATGTCTTACATCCGCGATTACTTGGTCTTTATACCGGAGGTTCGGTCTTCCTCTTCTTCTCGAACCAGGAGGCTCGGAGTCGAAGACCCTCTTAGCTGGAGCGTTGATGTCCATGCGCTCGATGTGGCCGAGCCAGTGTAGTCGACGGATCCTTGCTTTCCGGACTACATCCACATCTTGGTACAGCTCGTTGAGTTCGCGGCTGTGTCTTCTTCTCCATTCACCTTCCTCACAGACAGGACCAAATTTCCGGCGCAGAATTTTTCTGTCCAAAGAACCCAAAATCAGCTCCGCTGTCCTGCTTATCGTCCAGCTTTCGGCTCCGTACAGCAAGACTGGCAGAATGAGCGTTTTGTAAAGCATGACTTTGGTCTTTCGAGTGAGGAGTTTTGACCCCAGTTGTTTGGACAAGCCGAAGTAGCAACGGTTGGCAAGGGCGATTCTATGCCGGATCTCTACTGTGGTGTCATTTGTGGAATTTACGTTTGCCCCGAGGTAGACAAACTCCTTAACTACCTCGAAATTTTAGCTGTCAATTGTTATATTTTGTCCCAGGTGGTGACCGACGGATTGGTTTTTGCTTGACAGCATGTATTTCGTTTTGTCCTCATTGACCTTAAGACCAACTCGTTTCGCCTGTTCTTCAATCGCCGTGAACGCTACCACAATGCCACGGCGAGAACACGCGATGATGTCGACATCATCCGCGTATCCTAGCAGCTGGATGGACTTGTAAAAGATAGTGCCTTCCCTGTTGACGCCTGCCCGTCGCACTATCTGCTCCAGCACCAGGTTGAAGAAGTCACATGACAGCGCATCTCCTTGCCGAAATCCGGTGCATGTTTCGAATGGTTCCGAGGTCCTAGAACCGAGTTGCACGGTGCATCGCGTGTTTTTTAGCGTGGCGCGACACAACTGGATCAGTTTTCCCGGGATCCCGAATTCGGCCATCGCACCAATTAGTTCTTCACAATGAATGCTGTCGTATGCGGCTTTGAAATCGATGAAAAGATGGCGTGTACCGATTCGAAACTCATCGGTCTTTTCCCGGATTTGTCGAAGTGTGAAAATTCGGTCTATAGTTGATTTGCCGGGCCGGAAGCCGCACTGGTAGCTGCCGATTAGTGCGGTGCAAAATGGTTTTAGACGTCCACACAATGCGCTGGACAAGATCTTGTATGCGACATTGAGCAGGGATATACCTCTATAGTGTTTGCAAGAGGTAGGATCGCCTTTTTTGTGGATTGGGCATATAGAGCTGGTATTCCAGTCGTCGGGCATGCTTTCATCTGCTCCCTTTCATCTGCATGCTCCCTACCAGAACATCGCCGCCAGCCTTCAAGAGCTCTGATGGCAAGCCATCTCAGCCTGCGGCCTTGTTATTCTTCAGCTTCTGAATAGCTGTGCCGACTTCTTCGATACTGGGTGGGAGGACTACTTCAGCGGCTGGAGTTGGGATTTCCTCGGTCCCTACCACTCTCTCTTGGTCATGCTCGTTAAGCAGCTGCTGGAAATGCTGCTTAAATACATCCACTATTCGCTGCGGGTCGGTGACAAGATTACCCTCGCAGTTTCGAAAAGCCAGGGTGCCCTTTTTGAAGCCTCCTGCAAGGCCTTTGGCTTTCTTGTAAAAGGCTCGTATTTTATGTTTATGCCTAGACTCCTCGATATCCTTGAGCTGGGAGGCTGCGAAGATTCTTTTCTTTTGTCGCAGTAGTTTTTTCTCCTCCCTTCTTCTGGCTCGGTACTCTTCTTGCGCTGCCCTGGTTTTCCTCTGCAGCGCCTTTTGGTACGCCTCGTCGGTTGCTGCCTTTTTCTGCTCACACTCGCCATCATACCACGGGTTTCTTGTCGGGGGTGGTAGGTAGCCCAATGTCGAACCTCCTCCTGATGGGCTGGTGCAGCTTTCTGACATTGGACAGTCGAGCTCTGAATCTTGCTGCTACGAGGAAGTGGTCAGAGTCGACATTTGCCCCTCTTAATGTTCGCACATCCAGGATGTTTGACGAGTGCCTTGCGTCAATGAGCACATGGTCGATTTGGTTGGCGGTTCGACCGTCCGGAGATAGCCAGGTTCTTGTGCTACTTATCACCGCATTACGTAGTATACTTGCCGTGAAAAAGCTTCTCCACTCACGCCGTTCGGGATCGGCATTAAACTGTAGGTCACCTGTGTGAAAAATAAATCACACACAACATGGGTGATTGAGAGAAGCCTGGCTCTGGTCCTTCATGGGCTGTAACGCCATCAAAGAAGAAGATATAGACTAGAAACAAATTGAAGCTATGTTTGAAAGAAAGAAAGAAACACATCAGTTTATAATAACCCCCAAGGCTCGTTCATCACAGGCACAAATCTCTGAATTTATTATTTTGTCTTGATTTACATACGTCCCTTGTGAGAGAGATACTTGGCGGCGTGCATCGCATTTTTATGACCATCTCTTAAGATCATTTCCGAAACATTGTAAAACAAAGTGAAATAAATGAAAAGAAAAATTAAGGAAGACATATGGTTATGGATGATTTATACAGACGTTTTAAGGTTATGTATTTAACCTGTGCTAGAGGTTTAAGAAATAATTCACCGACACAAGGGTCATGAAATATTTTTTCACATTGCACTTATTACTTGAAATAAAAGTACAAGTAGTAGGAGCAATCAATGTCCTTCATTGGATTAAGTGATATAAGGAAAAAGAGACCAACTAAATATAGTGGCCATTAGTTTGTTCGCCTCCAGTAATGGGACGGGCTTCATTGCTCAAAGAACGAAACCGGTGTGGAAGGGAACTTTTCTGCAAGTAACTAAGCTCGTTAACAAAGAAAAGGAACTGAAGGATCACGAAAATGGGTGATTATTGAGACTATTCCCAACTCCTTTGTGGTGTGGGCTGCGTTTCATGGGCAAGTCAAAATTAATTTCCTTTGATGGTCGAAGGAAGAACATTTCTTCCAGTCAAATACATCATCTTTAAATGCTCTTCAAAACCCGGAAGCTTTTCTTGTTACATCTTTCCTGTTATTTACGCACTGCAGCAATTACGCGAAAATTAATCAAGCGAAGTATGGGACTTCGAAAATATTAATGGTAGCATCGTTAAACTGGACAAAAACTCCCTAAGAATGCTGACAAATTTCCCAGAGCTAGCTTTGGATATGCTTGAAACCCCATGGGATGTATTCATTTTCGAACATCAATTTCAAAGTAATTGGTGAACCATATTCAGGTTTATTGTTAAGCTGCATAGTTTCGTTGGTCTACGATTGAAATTAATTCTCAGAACATTTATCAAGCAAATGTTGTACAAGTACTTATGTACTTAGGTGACGCTATAGTTTGGGGTGAACCTGGGCCTCAACTAACAAGCCTTTCCAGCTAGCATAATCTTTTGCTAGCTGTTTCCAGTGTCGCACTCTCAGTTGGGTAAGGTCATTTTCCTCCTGTGTGCGCCACGTTAGACGCGGCCGTCGTCTGCAATATCGGCGTTTGGGGTTGGAGTCGAATACTCTTCGCGTCGGAGATGTGCTGTCCATCCGCTTTACATGGCCTGGTCATCTTAGACGTTGGATCCGTAGACGTTGTACTACTCCTCCACTCTTCGTCAACACAAACGGGACCGAAGATTGTTCTCTCGAAATGATGAAATGATGAGGGACCTCTTCATCCATTTTTGATAAGGAGGAACGGGATGATTAAGGTTTTATAGAGGGTCGCCTTAGTTTTCCGGGAGAGGGCTACTCTACAATATTGCCTCTAGAGCCCAAAGAAACAGCGGTTGGCGCAACCCTGGTGTGTTTTTTTTTTTTTTTTTTTTTTTACATATACATATTTGTCGTTGGAACCTTTTCTGGCAAGTTGGTCGACAATTTCATTGTCCTTGATACCTTTATGTCCTGGCACCCACCAAAGTTTAACATTGTTTCTTTTGGCGAGGTCTTGTAGGGCGTCATGGTATTCCTTGACGGTTTTTGAGATCGTGCTATACGCTTTAAGCGCTGCCTGGCTATCAGAGAGTATGTTGATGGTTACTCCTCTGATGCCATTCTCGAGATTTTTATTGGCGCATGTTAGGATGGCATGCAGCTCTGCTTGGAAGATGCTTGGGCTTATTCCCAGAGCCTTTGAGATCTTGCGTTTTGGTCCAAAGATGCCGGCGCCAACGCCGGAAGCCATCTTGGAGCCATTCGTGTACCACCTAAGGCCTTTGACATTTAGCAGGGGATCACTGTTTTCCCATGCTGAGCGGCTTGAGATCTTACTTACTTATCAGGCCTGCGATCCATGGAGGATCTGAGCCTGAGCTATAGCTGCCTTCCATCCTTGACGGTCCCGGGCACGCTGCTTCCAGTTGTCAAGACCAAGATGTGAGCGGCTTGGGATCAGTATCTCAAATCTCTTGTCAAAGGTGAAGGTGTGTGACAATGCGTCCGAGACTGTAGTAATCATATCCAGCTCGGGAAGGTGTTCTAATATGGACATGTGGCTTGCAGGTCTACATGTTATATTCGTTTCCGAGCAGAGAATTCTGATTGCACTGCGTAATGCCACCTTTTTGATAAAAAGGTGCAGTGGAGTGAGTCCAATGAGTGCTTCTTGGGCTGCTGTGGGGCAGGTTGGCATAGCGCCTGTGATGCCGAGACACGCAAGTCTCTGAAGACGTTGATGCTTAACAATTGTAGTGTTTTGCTTGGAGGTGACGATAGGTCCTACTATCGCCGTGTATAGCCAGTGGACTACCTTAGGTTTAAGTCCCCAGGTTTTACCGTAGGTGCGTCGACAGGCCCACATGGCCTTAGTCGCTTTCATGAGTTTATTTTTCATATTGGAGTTCCAGTTGAGTCTATGGTCTAGGTCAATACCTATATACTTTACTTCCTCTGAAAATCCTATGCGTGTGCCATTTAGTAATATTGAGCAGACCTGTACCTTTCTCCTCTTTGTAAATGGGACTAAGATTGTCTTATTTGGGTTAATAGATAAACCCTCTCTGCCACATCAATCAGAGATAAGTTGGAGCGCAAACTGCATGCGCTCACAGGCAGTGATCTCGCACTTGCCCGTAACAATGACTATTAGGTCATCAGCATATCCGATGACCTCGTAGCCCCAAGTGGTTAGCTTGCGTAGTAGATCGTCGATGACTATCGAGCAAAGCAGTGGTGAGAGGACTCCCCCTTGTGGGTATCCTCTAACCGCCGATACTGTCACTGAGATCTCTCCGCATGTGCCTGATATGATACGGCTATTTAGCATCGCCCTAATCCAGTGATAGATCCATAGATCGAATCATAGCTAGTATTATCGAAGGCTCCCTCTATATCGAGGAAGGCCCAGATTGCGATCTCCTTTTGTGTACAACTATTATCAATGCCCGACACCAAGTGGTGTAGTGCATTCTCGGTAGATCGCTCTTTGCGATATGCATACTAGTTGGGATGCAGAGGTATCCGATTATCCAGGATACCTCTAATATGGAGCTCTATCAGTTTCTCCATTGTTTTTAGAAAGAACGAAGTCAAACTGATAGGGCGATAGGATTTAGGTTGCTCACTTGGTTTCCCAATCTTGGGAATGAAGACAAGATTGACCTCTCTCCAAATTTGGGGTATGTATCCCAGGTTGAAGCAGGACCTAAATAGAACTATCAGTGGTGGTAGAATTGTTTTCAAGCCTTTCTGTAAGATCGCAGGAAAGACACCGTCTTTGCCTGGAGCCTTGTAGGGTTTGAATGAACCAATTGCCCATTTGACCCTGGCCGGGCTGAAGGGTCTACCAGAGAGGCTATTTGTTCTACTGTCGATGTTATCTATGACGTTAGTTTGATCGTCAGAGGACATCGAGTAAGGAGTAGAACCAGGGAAGTGCACCTCGAGCAAAGTCTCCAGGGTTTCCCTGCGGTTGACGGTAATGGTGCCTGTTTAGCGAAGCAGCCCGAGCCCATTTGTGTGCTCTCCAGATAGTGCTTTGTGGAGTCGGGCCGCAGTTGGAAGCGAGTCTATGTTCTCGCAATGTTTCCTCCAAGACCTTTTTTTTTTGATTTCTTCAATTCGAGGTTGTATTTAGTTAGAGCAGAACTGTGATCAGTCCAACTATTATTCCGTTTAGCTCTGTTGAACAGCAATCTCACCTGCTTCCTTAGGAACTCAAGCTGAGTGTTCCACCAGGGCACACACCGTTTGTGTGTAGTTGACCTGGGTGTACAACTGTTTCTAAAGGATGAGATGAGTGCTGCATTAAGCTGGTAAGCCGCTTCGTCGATATCGTCTGTCGATTCAATCGACTTAAGAAGCATGTTCTCTTTAGCAGCGAGTTGAGCTTGGAACCGAGTCCAATTCGTTCGTTTGGGCTGATATCCGGGCTCAGCCTCATTAACCTCACCGGAGATGTTGAATCTGATATACTGGAAATCCTTGACAACATCAAAGTTATAGCTGCCAATGGTGACGTTCCGGCCAAGATGCCGGTGTTGTGCATATTTCTTTGACGACAACATATATTTGGTTTTACCCTCGTTTACCTTACTTTAGCCGCTTTTCACACAAAAGCTCACAAAAGCTTACTGCGATCTTACTGCATTCTCCCAATGTCATCAGCGTATGCGAGCAATTGTACAGGCTTGAAGTAGATCGTCCCTCTTGTATTGGCCAGTAAATCCCGCACGATCTTTTCTAGGATGATTTTGAAAAAAATCATGTGACAGAGCGTCGCCCTATCTGAATCCTTTTCTGACATCGAAGGTCTCGGTTAACTCCTTACCGACCTGAATGGGGTAGTGAGAATTCTGCAATGCCATTCTGCACAAACTGACGAGTTTGGCAGGGAACAAAACATAACATGGCTCTATATAGTTCGTCCCAATAGATACTGTCATATGCGGCTTTAAAACCGGCGAAAAAATAGTGTGTGTCGACCTGATATTCATGGGTCTTCTCCAAGATCTGCCGCAGTGTGAATATTTGGTCTATAGTGGATTTCCCTGGCCTGAAGCCACATTGATAGGAACATATTAAATTGTGCACGATTGGTTTTAAGCGCTCGCACAGCACGGCAGAAAAGATATACGCGATGTTAAGGAAACTCATTCCCCTATAGTTGGCGCAGTTATAGGGATGTCCCTTTTTAGGAACCGGGCAAACGATGCCGAGATTCCATTCTTCCGACCATACATATCTTATAGATGAGCTGGTACCTGTTCTTAACCAACTCATCTCCAGCTACTTTAAATAGCTTAGCAGGCAGGTCTTCTGCGCCAGCAGCTTTATTCGATTTCAGTATTGATGTCGCTATCTGAACTTCGTCATAGTCGGGTGGATGGAATTCTCTCTCATCTTCATCCAGTATGAATGGTCCGTTCTGCCTGACTGCGGCATCTTGACCATCTTCACCGTTATACAATTTCTCAGCGTCGACTGTGTCCGTGTTTATTCCTGTTGGCTTCCGCTCTGCCTTTATATGGTAACCTTGGCATGTTCGTTTTACTCTTTGGTAAAACGTTCGAACGT
This sequence comes from Eumerus sabulonum, assembly GCA_951905685.1. NCBI lineage: Eukaryota > Metazoa > Arthropoda > Insecta > Diptera > Syrphidae > Eumerus > Eumerus sabulonum. Next base: position 248,192,813 of record OX645060.1, on the reverse strand, counting down.
CATGCCTACAGTAACCCCTCTCCCAGTCCTCGATCGCGCGCTTGTCATGCTCTTTCTCTTTCCTTCTAAAAGACGCTTGTTCCTCCCTTCTTTTCTGCTCAACTCTCGTTCGTCAATGCAACGTGGTCATGTATGCATTCTGTTTTTCTGCATGTACCTGTTTGCATTCGTCACCAAACCAAGGGTTTCTCCTAGGTGGTGGCTGGAAACATAATATATCAGAGGCAGCTTCCCTGAAATTAAATCCTAGGCTTGTCTCTGAGTTTAAATTTTTTTACGGTTACGGCTTTCTAGGCCATAGAAAAACCTGCAGCAGAGGACGACCGAATCTAAGGTGGCGCACACAGGAAGGGGACCTTAACCAACTGAGAGTGCGTCGCTGGAAAAGGCTAGCAAAGGACCGTGCCAGCTGGAGAAGCGTGTTGGTTAAGACCCATGTTCACACCGGACTGCAACGTCATCTATCTAACTTAATTCGAGATCATACGACCAAATTAACGCAACTTTCTGTTACCTTTACGAAAATGAGTACAAATCTGCTGCAATTAAATTGGTTCATTTGAGAGCACCGTGGCGCAGTGGGTAGTGTGTTGGCCTCTGACGCCGATGACACGGGATCGAATCCCGACAACAGCCATGTCATCGACCGTGTTTTCACGATGTTTCTCCTCAGCAGAGTTCTGACAAAACCCCCTGTAGTAAAATTGTCCTGAAAAGCTTCTCGAAATTCGCCGTTCAGAACCGGCAATAAACTGTAGGTCCCTTTCACCTATGGGAAAATTAAATCACACGCAACATGGGTGATTGAGGGAAGCTCGGCTCAGGTCCTTCATGGACTGTAACGCCAACCTACATACTACATTCGATTAAAGCCAGTATACTCGTGCGCAGTTTTGGAGAGCAAAGTAAGCTTTTGTTAATTTTAAAGTTAAATTTCTTTCGCGAGATATTGTAGCTGAGGTATTTGTGTAAAAATGGGTAAAAGAATCGGTTTAACTGCAGCACTTACTTACTCAGTTATCAGGCCAGCGATCCATGGAGGATCTGAGCCTGAGCTATAGCTGCCTTCCATCCTTGACGGTCCCGGGCACGCTGCTTCCAGCTGTCAAGACCAAGATGTCTTACATCCGCGATTACTTGGTCTTTATACCCGAGGTTCGGTCTTCCTCTTCTTCTCGAACCAGGAGGCTCGGAGTCGGAGACCCTCTTAGCTGGAGCGTTGATGTCCATGCGCTCGATGAGGCCGAGCCAGTGTAGTCGACGGATCCTTGCCTTCCGGACTACATCCACATCTTGGTACAGCTCGTAGAGTTCGCGGTTGTGTCTTCTTCTCCATTCACCTTCCTCACAGACAGGACCAAATATCCGGCGCAGAATTTTTCTTTCGAAAGAACCCAAAATCAGCTCCGCTGTCCTGCTTATCGTCTAGCTTTCGGCTCCGTACAGCAAGACTGGCAGAATGAGCGTTTTGTAAAGCATGACTTTGGTCTTTCGAGTGAGGAGTTTTGACCCCAGTTGTTTTGACAAGCCGAAGTAGCAGCGGTTGCCAAGGGCGATTCTATGCCGGATCTCCACTGTGGTGTCATTTGTGGAATTTACGTTTGCCCCGAGGTAGACAAACTCCTTAACTACCTCGAAATTGTAGTTGTCAATTGTTATGTTTTGTCCCAGGTGGTGAGCGACGGATTGGTTTTTGCTTGACAGCATGTATTTCGTTTTGTCCTCATTGATCTTAAGACCAGCTCGTTTCGCCTGTTCTTCAATCGCCGTGAATGCTTCCATAATGCCACGGCGAGAACACGCGATGATGTCGATATCATCCGCGTATCCTAGCAGCTGGATGGACTTGTAAAAGATAGTGCCTTCCCTGTTGACACCTGCCCGTCGCACAATCTGCTCCAGCACCAGGTTGAAGAAGTCACATGACAGCGCATCTCCTTGCCGAAATCCGGTACATGTTTCGAATGGATCCGAGGTCCTAGAACCGAATTGCACGGTGCATCGCGTGTTTTTTAGCGTGGCGCGACACAACTGGATCAGTTTTACCGGGATCCCGAATTCGGCCATCGCACCAAACAGTTCTTCACGATGAATGCTGTCGTATGCGGCTTTGAAATCCATGAAAAGATGATGTGTATCGATTCGAAACTCGTTGTTTTTTTTCCAGGATTTGTCGAAGTGTGAAAATTTGGTCTATAGTTGATTTGCCGGGCCGGAAACCGCCCGGTGCGGTGCGGTGCAAAATGGTTTTAGACGTTCACTCAATACGCTGGACAGGATCTTGTATGCGACATTGAGCAGGGATATACCTCTATAGTTCTTGCAAGAGGTAGGATCGCCTTTTTTGTGGATGGGGCATATAGAGCTGGTATTCCAGTCGTCGGGCATGCTTTGATCTTCCCAAATTCTGCAGATGATCTGGTGCAAGCTCCCTACGAGAACATCGCCGCCAGCCTTGAAGAGCTCTGATGGCAAGCCATCTGAGCCTGCGGCCTTGTTGTTCTTCAGCTCCTGAATAGCTGTGCCGACTTCTTCGATGCTGGGTGGGAGGACTACTTCAGCGGCTGGAGTTGGGATTTCCTCGGTCCCTACAACTCTCTCTTGGTCATGCTCGTTAAGCAGCTGCTGGAAGTGCTGCTTAAATACATCCACTATTCCCTGCGGGTGGGTGACAAGATTACCCTCGCAGTTTCGAAGAGCCAGTGTGCCCTTTTTGAAGCCTCCTGCAAGGCCTTCGGCTTTCTTGTAAAAGGCTCGTATTTTATGTTTATGCCTGTTGATTGAATTTTTACATAATTCGGTGCCTGCTTTCCTTCAAGTCAAAACTCGTCCATCCGATCGGTAAACACAAAATTTACTCTCATCGGAGAGCAAAACTTTCTCGCAAAGCGATTTTGGTTTGCCCGAGAATTCTTTTGCAAAATCCAGTCTCCTCCTTTTGTTCACCTTAGTAATAAAAGGCTTCCCTCTGCAAGTTCTAGCCCTATACCCCTCATTTCTGATAAGGAAAACGTTTTCCAAATAATAACTTTTTAAAAGTGTTTTTTTTCCGCTTTTTATTGTTAGTAACACCACATTACGAATACTTTTGTCCATCAGTGTACATGTTAAAAAAAAAGCTTTTTGCCCATTTTTAGGGTTCCGTACCCAAAGGTAAAACGGAACCCTATTATTAAGACTTCGCTGTCCGTCCGTCCGTCTGTCACCAGGCTGTATCTCATAAACCGTGATAGTTAGACAGTTGAAATTTTCACAGATGATGTAAAAACAGAACAAAATGAATATTTAAGGGGGGCTCCCATACAACAGACATGATTTTCATCCAAAAAATCCTGCCTGCAACCAATATCTGTCATTTGATGAGGTAACATAGATAGTCTCTTTTATATTTATATATACAGATGGTACGTAACCATTCGTGCGCGAGTCCGACTCGCACTTGGCCGGTTTTTTTGTTAATTGCAAAGTAACGTACATAAATTTTCTAGAGTGAAGTTTCCCCCAATAAATTTGAAGAAATTTGTAAATAGTTGCTGAGCCAAGACCTAGCAATAAAATTACTTACTTTGAATGGAAACACAATTTAGACTTTGCGTAATTAAGATAATTTAATATTCAAGTTCAAAAATGTTTTGGAAAATATTCGGCAATCTTTGCAGTTTTGTTCCAGAGCGTGGTGAGAATATCAAAAGTATATTTTTCACGCTGTCATCAAAAAATCTCATTCCCTCACAGCTTTCAGATTTCTTTAACAATCTTAAGCTGAATATTATGACATGCCTTAATTCGTGGTTGCTGGGTAATGTGCCGATTTAAACACAGTGATTGACACTATCACTACTCTAGGGGATTTGCAGAAGATGGCAGAAAAGTCTGCGCGGTGTCGATATTAACACATACTACCTTGCTGCTTTGTGCTTGGTATTTATAATGTTTTGACGTAGCAGTAAACAGGACCCACGTAGCTCAAGTAAAATGCAAATCATTGTTTGTTTTTAATTTGTGTTTTGATGATGAAAGTGCATTTCAAGTATCTGCATACTGGAACTATAAGGCAACTAACGTAGAAGGACTTTTCGAAGATTGCTGTTTCATGTATATAATATTAATTAAATCAATTTATAAGACGTTTTCTGTGTACGCGATGTTACACATGTTGCTGCCTCGGTTGGCTTCGCAGTAGCGCATTCTGTCACCCCAATTTGCTTTGCTTTTCCCTTACAAGATTGATTCTGATTGAAACGTTATCATAAAAAAAAAAGGAAATATTTCTCTCTTATATCTAGTCCCGTCAAACGCAATGTATACGATTAATATTCAATAATAATGTTCTGTAAGTGGTTTCGAACACAATATGGCAATTAATAGGAGATCCTGCAGCAAGAAGTGGTATATTTGCTTGTACATACATATGTATGTGTGCGTTATGTAATTAGGATAATTGGTTCTTTCATTTGTAAAAACATCTCATCAACTTGGTCTACTCTCTGCTGTCCGAAAAACACAATTGCCCACCTACAATGTTATACATGGATATATACCACAATACATACCCCCATTTACATAGGTATATATGTACATACATATGTATCAAGCATGCAGTTGAGATGGTAAATCCCGATAAGAGGACCAACCGAAGACAAACACGATATGGAAAATCAGTTAGTTAAAGGAAGTGCTTGCTTTCCGATATTCCCAAACTGTTTGTATCAGTATCCACTAATGGTTGGTTTACCAGGAAATCTACGCTTCGAATAGGAACACAAACTTATGCCTACACCTGCGCTATTGAGCCCAACGTACATCTGTGACCAATATGTAATCATATGTGTTGTACGTGGATAAATAAATAAGAGTTCAAGCAGGCTACCCTTTGGGGAATATTTGTACAGGAGAGTCTATTTAATTGGTTTTGGGCAATCTTTTGTGCCGAAATTTCAATAACGTACGAGTGTTATTGTATTTGCTTTGGTCAAGCCTAAAGCTTTACGAGTCCTGAGTTCGGCCTTTTGAATCAATTTAGTTACATTTTACCGAATTCTGCAGATATTGCTTTTTTTAACAATTAATTTTTCGTTAGATTTTGTTTTTTTTTTTTTTTTTTTTCTTAGTGTTTAGAAGAAAAGTGAGTTCTAAGACAAGGAAGGAGCGGTTCATTACTAGGACATAGTCGTACAGAAAATGTTGTGTTTTGAATCAATGTTAACTGTAAGACTGTGTCTTAATTTTGGAACGAAATCAACCAAGTGATCTCTGTAAATACCCATATCTCTTTATTTTTGTGCTCTTATTATCCTTTTTCCGTTTTGTTTTATTTTTTTGTAAATATTCAACTATTATACTTATACGTGTTTGGGAGTGGCCGTGGTGCAGTGGTAAAAATCACTATCAAAGTATGTCCATAGCCAAGAAACGCAACTCCTATACGGACAACTTTTGCAAAACAGCTGTGATCAAAAATACTGATGAAGGCATAATATTCGCAGTATATGGTCACTTCAAATGCATACTCTGTGTGTGCAGTTCTAATCTTCTTCTTCTTGGTGGGCGCTACAGTTCGGGGTGAACCTGGGCCTCAACCAACATGCCCCTCCATCTAGCACGATCTTTCGCTAGCCTTTTCCATTGCCGCACACCCAGGTGGCTGAGGTCCCCTTCCACCTGTGTGCGCGATCTTAAGGGCGGCCGTCCTCTGCTTCTTCGTCCCTCGGGGTTGGATTCAAAGACTCTCCGGGCTGGAGCTGTGGTGTCCATTCGCTCTACATGACCGAGCCATCTTAGGCGTTGAATCCGTAGACGCCTGACTAGGCTCATGTCGCTGTACAGCCCGTAAAGTTCGTGGTTGAATCTTCTCCTCCATCCCCCGTCTGCGTTTATAGGCCCAAAAATCACGCGCAAAATCTTTCTCTCGAACCGACCAAGGGCCTCCTCATCCGCTTTTGATAGTGTCCATGCTTCTGCGCCGTACAACAGGACCGGGATGATTAGGGTCTTATATAGAGTCAACTTTGTCGTTCGGGAGAGGGCTCTATTACTCAGTTGCGATTGGCAAGAGTGATTCTGCGTTTGATTTCGGAACTGATGTCGTTGTTCCAGGTCACTGCGGAGCCAAGGTAGACGAAGTCCTTAACTACCTCGAACTTATATCTGCCTATACAAACGTTCTGACCGAGACGTCGGTGTTGAGCGTCCTTTTTTGATGACAGCATATATTTAGTTTTGCCCTCGTTTACCGCCAGACCAACTTTCGCCGCCTCGAACTCAATGCTCATAAACGCCTCATTGACATCTGGCTCTGATCTACCTATTATGTCAATATCGTCGGCGCATGCAAGGAGTTGCGAGGATTTGAAATAGATTGTGCCTCTTGTATTGGCCAGTGATTTTTGCACAATCATTTCTAATATGATGTTGGAAAAATCACACGACAGCGCATCGCCCTGCCTAAATCCTTTTTTGACATCAAAACTATCGGTAAGGTGTTCACCGATTCGGATGGAGCAGTGAGCATTCTCCAAAGTCATCCTGCATAGTTTAGCAGGTATGTCAAAGGTAGACATAGCGTTGTATAGCTCGTCTCTAATTACGCTGTCGTATGCGGCTTTGAAGTCGACAAATAGGTGGTGAGTGTCGACTTGAAATTCATTAGTTTTCTCCAGTATCCGCCGTAGTGTGAAGATTTGGTCGATGGTGGACTTCCCTGGCCTGAATCCGCACTGATAAGGACCTATCCGCTTATTTACAAAAGGCTTCAGGCGTTCACACAAAACGGCAGAGAAGATTTTGTAGGCGATGTTAAGGAGACTTATTCCTCTATAGTTGGCGCAATCAGAGGGGTCTCCTTTCTTGTGGATCTAATATAACACCATAATGGCATGGAACATTTACTGGGAACTACGACCAACGGTAAAATTCTATCAAGTTCCTCTCCTCCTATCTAGGACAACCACCCCTGGAGAGTAGTGAACGAATATCTACGACCCAAACCATCTGCATTTCGTCCAGGTTGTCTTACTAAGCCATTCCACGGTCTTATTTCGTGAATGGTAAAACTTAGCTCATGTCTGATTTGACAGATAATTAGTTTTATCCTTCCGCCTCTCCGAATATGGTTGTGTATATGCTTGAACAACGCTGGAAAATATTGCGACATTACTTTGAAAATCATGGTAATGTTGCATAATGTGTGCGAAAATTGCGTACGGATTTTGGAAGAAGAGAAGCCGTCAGCTCCGTATGTTCGTTATCTTGTGAAAAAAGTGAAAGAAACTGGCATCCTCATCGATAAACCAATGCGTGAAAAGCCAAAAAACAGTGCGTACACCCGAGAAAATTGCTGCTGCGGCAGAAAGTGTGCGTGAAGCGCCATCAACATCAGTTCACCGTCGTTCTCAACAATTGAACATTTCGGAGACATCATCGAGACGAATTTTGCATAAAGACCTTGGTATGACGCCATACAAAGTCCAATTGGTTCAGGAGTTGAAGCCAGCTGATCATCCAATGCGTTTTCGCTTCGCTAAGTGGGCCTGCGATCGACTTACAGAAGATGCCGATTTTGCCAAAAAATCATCTTTTCAGATGAAGCTCATTCTGATCTTGGCGGGTATGTAAACAAGCGAAATTGTCGCATTTGGGGCACAGAAAACCCGCACGCATACATTGCAAACCCGGTGCACCCAAAACGAGCCACTGTTTGGTGCGGATTTTGGTCCAGAGGCATAATTGGGCCATTTTTCTTCGAAAATGAGCAAGGAGTGGCCGTTACAGTCAATGGCGATCGTTATCGGGCCATGTTGAACGAATTTTTGTTCACAAAAATTGAAGCTGAGGAGGATATTGGCAACATTTGGTTTCCACAGGGCGGCGCTACGTGCCACACAGCCGAAGCTACACTCGATGTTTTGCGCCCGGTTTTCAGTCATTGAGGATTTCCTACGACTCGAGATATTTCATTAGCTAACGATTTATAAACGTTTCTATGACATTTGAAAGAAGAGACGTTAATGCAAAGGGTAAGTAATTGGAGGGAGAAGAAGATTCGCCTTTTTTTGGGAATGAGCTGGACAAATACTGTTTCCCACCTACTCGGATAGAGCTCAGAAGAGTAGGAAAGGTGAAAAAGCTTACGCAGTGGTTTTACCAGCGTAGAAGAATACGTCTTCAGAATGATTGTCCCATGGTGGAATTAACGTTCTCCAGACCAAGCGTTGACAGAGATGATTTTGGGATCTGCGAGTTTGCTGCGAAGTGGGTAGCAAGCAGATTGGCTTTGTCTGAGGGTTTGACAACTGGAATGTTATTGTGGATGAGCGTGGGTATAGACGATGAGATGGAGTTCTTAATGTTTTTGACGAAAGACTAAACACTTCTGCTACCTCTGAGACATTGCGTAAAAATTTGGCTCATCGAATGTGGGAGTTGCAGTCATTTCTGGCTTGCATACAACTCTTTCGGTTCTCCTCTGTGGTGTTTGCTTTATAATTCCGAAAACTTGTGTCTCTCAACCTGATAATCTTTTTGCAGCTCGAGACAAACCACGCATTATCCCCGGCTTAAGACTTTTATAACCTGTTGAGGAAAAAATTGCTTATGCCAGTATGGATAATGTTTGTGATCATATCATTTGCGGCGTCCACGTCGTTGTCGAAGAAGCACAACGACCAGTTAACACTCCGAAAGAAGTTGCTAAGGCCGCATCATAAGCTTTTTCTTTAACTGAGTGGAGTTAATATGGGAATTTGGCTGATATGACACAGTGATCAGACGAGCCTGGAGTAGATAATACATCCAAGGTGTATTTATCAGGTTGAGAGGCTAGAGACAATTCCAGGGTGTTGGCGGTATGACTGGCAACATCCGGGATAGCTCATTCACAGGCTGAGATAGTTGGTTCAACTAAGCGAAAATTTCGACATAACTTCAACAGCATCTTCACTAGCAAATTAAGCTTAACCAAGTCCAGTCTGGGATCTGGAATTGTCAATTCCGTCTGTTTTCTTTTATTCTTTCTTGTATTGAAAAGCCCTAAGTATATAAGGTTAAGCTACAAAAACCGCTTAGTAGATATTTCATTCCAAATTGAGGGTAACACCTTCCTAGATGAATTAGTCCCCAATGACAATTTGTTCCACTACAGGTTTTTATCTCAATTAATCTTTTGAATAGCAAATGAAAGTGTGAGCCGACAAATTTGGCTCGCAAATTTTTAGCTACGTACATAAATATCACGAATATACATATCTAAATGACCGCAAATAACAACTGTCAACTGATTTTCAGGCGTTAGGCGATACCCGGACATACCATGCCGACAAACTACAAAGACTTCAATAAATCCATGCTTAAATCAAATATCGTTAAGAGCTGCCAACCAAAACCGAAAAACATACGGTTTTTTACTCATTTAAATCTCATTTATAGTAAATTTGATCTCTCCATCCATTTATGCAGGCGGCAATAATAATGCGAAGCTTTAGAAACCAACTAAACAGCAGACGCAACACGATATTCTTGAGAATCACACTCTCCCATTCATGTACATACTCTACTAATGGTCTATAGATTTTCCAATTGATTTCTGCTAACTAAAAGCTTGGAAATCCTTATATTATTTCCCATTTCATCGAGTGATTTCAAACAAAACAAAAAAAGGAAGAATACTCGCTGTTAATTAATAGACTTATGCTCATTCGCACATCCAATGGGTATTCTATTCCTCTTAGGCTAATTTGGCAGTTTGTTTTTGCACGTTATTTTCCGAATTGTCAGGGATCTAGTTCATATAAAGGGTCCGCCAAATAACTTTTTTTTTTTTTGAAAATGCTATAAAAAAAAAACTACTGAATATTTTCTCAAATTTCTTTTTTTATTTGAAAGTACAATTCTTCCGGTTAATAATGGAAAATAATTTCATTCAAATGGCTGCCTCGGCTGGCCATGCAGTAGCCTACACGATCGGTCCAATTTTTAAGCACATTATCGATTGTGTGCAGCTGTATTTCACCAATGGCTTCACGAATATTGTCCTTTTAAGCGTCAATTGTCTCTGGCTTGTCGGCGTAACACATATCTTTGATGGCACCCCACAAATAATAGTCTAACGGTGTCGAATCGCAGCTCCGAGGTGGCCAAATGACATCAGCTCTGCGGCTGATAATGCGATCTTCAAAAACAGGGCGTAAAACATCGAGTGTAGCTTCGGCTGTGTGGCACGTAGCGCCGTCCCGTTGAAACCAAATGTTGCCAATATCTTCCTCTTCAATTTTTGTGAACAAAAATTCGTTCAACATGGCCCGATAACGATCACCATTGACTGTAACGGCCACTCCTTGCTCATTTTCGAAGAAAAATGGCCCAATTATGCCTCTGGACCAAAATCCGCACCAAACAGTGGCTCGTTTTGGGTGCACCGGCTTTTCAATATATGCGTGCGGGTTTTCTGTGCCCCAAATGCGACAATTTTGCTTGTTTACATACACGCCAAGATCAGAATGAGCTTCATCTGAAAAGATGATTTTTTGGCAAAATCGGCATCTTCTGTAAGTCGATCGCAGGCCCACTTAGCGAAGCGAAAACGCATTGGATGATCAGCTGGCTTCAACTCCTGAACCAATTGGACTTTGTATGGCGTCATACCAAGGTCTTTATGCAAAATTCGTCTCGATGGTGTCTCCGAAATGTTCAATTGTTGAGAAGGACGGTGAATTGATGTTGATGGCGCTTCACGCACACTTTCTGCCGCATCAGCAATATTCTCGGGTGTACGCACTGTTGGCTTTTCACGCTTTGGTTTATCGACGGGGATGCCAGTTTCTTTCACTTTCTTCACAAGATAACGAACATACGGAGCTGACGGTGCTTCTCTTCTTCTAAAATCCGTACGCAATTTTCGCACACATTCTGCAACATTACCATGATTTTCAAAGTAATGTCGCAATATTTCCCAGCGTTGTTCAAGCGTATACACAACCATATTCGGAGAGGCGGAAGGATAAAACTAATTATCTGTCAAATCAGACATGAGCTAAGTGTTCCCATTCACGCAATAAGCACTACTTGAAAAAAAAAAACGTTAGATGGCGGACCCTTTAGCTTTTTTTAGGTATTAAAGAAACGAACGAAATACTGGGAATTATAACCAACGCGAAATTTGGTCGGCTCTCGTCCTAGGACAAACCACCCCTGAGAGTGGTATTAGCGTACAAGTAGAAGACGAGTGTTAACTAACAAGAGGCTGTATTGTTAACTCTATGGTGGTTGGTCTTAGACTGACTGTAAGCTTAGAGAATGCACCGTCATCAGAAAGAGAGAAAGGTCTATTCCGAAAATGGTGTGATCGTAAGATGTTACATACATATGTATGTTCATAAATAAACATATACATGTACATCAGTCAACGAACATCTACAACCCAAAACCACTGCACTCCGTTCAGGTTGTGTGTGTGAACCTGCGCGAAACTCTCCCTCTCCCTGTTACCTTCGCTCGCACAACGTTAAAAAGAAAAACGTTATAAGGCCTTAGCCTTGAGTGCGAGTGTAACTATAAAAAAAAAAACCTAAATGTAGTGTTACGAACAATAAAAGCTTTAAATGCTAATATCGTTGAAATTATAAAGAATTTCGTCACCTGGAGGGTGACTCCTAAAAATAAGGCAATAAAGACAAGTCTTTATTTAAAGTCTAACACCCTTATTTGCAAGGTGGCATTTTTTTTTTTTTTTTTTTGTGTAATTCCTATACACATTGTAAAACATTTCAGTCTTTTCTTACACTACTCTACGCTATATACATATATTTAGCTGAAATACAGGAATTCTTACGTGCAGTTCACGACAAGGAGGCAAACTAGGACCTTGTAAATTTGAGCAGCTCAAGAACAAAATTAAACGCTGTAAACTCTCATTGTGTCATCCAGAGAACAAATTGAATGGGCTCACACGGGAATTCTCTGTATTTCAAGGAATCCAGCTCAACGACATCTTGAATACATAAATATTTACAAACAGGTCGAACGAAGAAGATAATAAGAAAAAACATTCAAAAAAAGTGCCAGGCAAATAGCAAGAAATTAATTTTCCATATCTTTTGGGGTGCTTTTCTCATTTCTAAATCGGATACGAGGAGTGGGTAAGTACGGCAGGCGGCTCTTTTTGGGGGTTATTTCGTACAAGTGATTGTTCGGATGATACGTTTATGCAGGAGTGGGTGTAAGTGTGTTGGAATCGCTTTTCTTATATGGTGTTGTATGTATATGTACATATTATACGTATGTACATTCTAAAGCTTTGTATCTTATTGTTAATTTCGTTAAGCGAAACCTGTGTAATCGTTTTGTTTTCCTCTCGGTTTCCAAGAGGTGTCCCTTCTGACGCCTCTGTTATTCACTACTGGTACAAATGTACGAGAATTATCAGATTTCGTTGTCCTTACTTCAACTGTTATTGCGACTACCGTACTCGCTCTGTTTCTGTCTATTACTTCCTCTCTCCATTACTACAAAATGTAATAATCATTTTTGTATTGCCCAGTAAGGTGTGTCCTTGAGGAAACAGGGCCGTCAGTCTGAAATAATTACGTCTATACAATTTGCTTTCCCTTATACTTTTAGCAAAGATTGGATATTGTATTTAGCGTCGTACCTTTTTTTTTATTATTTTTATTACTTTAAAAGTGCTTACCCTTGTATGTACATTCCTAGTTGATGATAGGGAATATTTATAAATGTTGTATTGAGGTTACTTACTTACTTACTTAGATGGCGCTACAGTCCGGTTTGAACCTGTGTCTCAACCAATAAGCATCTCCTACTGGCACGGTTTTTTGCCAGCTGTTTCCAGCGATGCACTTCCAGTTGGTTAAGGTCCCATTCTACCTGAGTGCGTCACCTTAGACTCGAAGACTCTTCGGTTCGGAGCTGTGTTATCCATTCGCTCTACATGGCCTAGCCATCTTAAGGCTTATTCACACTACCCATCAGGCTACCGACAATCAATCGCCCGACTGCTGTCCATCAATTTTTGTTTGATTCACATTTTCCCGTCAGGTATCCATCAATTCAAATTGTTTCAGTTTTCGGCTGTCGGTTAGTTACATACATACATTATGTATGTAGTTAGTGTGTAAAATGTTTTCTAATTTCAACGACGATTTTGCTGTTATGTATGTATGTATATTGGCGTTACAGTCCATGAAGGACTTGAGCCGAGGGTCTCTCAATCACCCATGTTGTGTGTGATTTCATTTTCCCATAGGTGAAAGGGACCTACAGCTTATTGCCGGTTCCGAACGGCGAATTTCGGGAAGGTTTTCATGACAATTTTACTACAGGGGATTTTGTCAGCACCCCGCTGAAGAGAAACACCGTGAAAAACACGTTCGATGACATGGCTCTGTCGGGATTCGATCCCGTGTCATCGGCGTCAGAGGCCAACACACTACCCACTGCGCCACGGTGCTCTTTTGCTGTTATACATAGCTCTATTGTAAGACGAGGAAGAAGAGAAGCCAAAACGTAAAAGGGCTTGGGTACATAACATGTTATTTACGGAATTAACTGATGATGAAACAAAATTTCTTGAATATTTTCGGATGCACACTTGTTGGTATGCCAATCACACTCATCCTTCACACCACTTCACCGACAGTCTGTTGCCATCAAATATTCTCGTGAACTTTTCCTGATGGTGATGGTTGGTGATGTGATGTGTCGGTGCCGTATAATGTGAATCACGCCATTGAAAGCACAAAGAAAAATATTTTGACGTGATGTTGATTTTCGGTAGCCTGATGGATAGTGTGAATAAGCCTTTAGACGTTGGATCCGTAGACGTCATACTAGGCCGATGTAACTGTACAGACCGTATAGTTCGTCGCTGTATGTATCTTCTCCTCCACACTCCGTTTATACAAAAGTGGCCATAGATTGAACACAGAATTTTCCTTTCGAAACGGCCAAGGGCCTCTTCATCCGCTTTCGTTAAAGTCCAGGCCTCTGCGCCTAGAGGAGGACCGGGATAGTTAAGGTTTTGCATAGCACAACATTGGTTTTTCGAGCGCGAGCTCCACTTCTCAATTACCTCTCGAGCCCAAAGAACCAGCGTGACACCAGTGAGCCAAGGTAGACGAAGTCCTTGATCACTTCGAATTTGTAGCTGCCAATTTTGACGTTCTGGGCAAGACGTCGGTGTTATGCGTCTTTTTTGGTTCACAGCATTCTTGTATATTTCGTTTTACTCTCGTTAACCGAAAGACGCATTTTAGGCGCTTCTGCTTCAATGCTTTCGAACGCTTCATTGACGTTTCACTGTGTTCATCCAATTACGTCAATGTCATCCGCGTACACCAGCAGTTGTGCAGACTTTAATAGCCAGCCAACCTGATCACCAGCCAGTCAACCTAGCCACCAGTAAGCCAGTCTTGCCACCAGTTCCAACAAAACATTTAATTCTTTCGTTAATACGTCCCAATAATTCTTCATCTTGTTCGGATCAGTTGGATCATTCTTACTCGCAAGAAAATCAGGACTCTCCTGCAAGAAATGTAAGTAATGATCCAGCTGTTCTTTAGATGTCCGCTCATTAGATGACCGCTCATCTTCTTTGATGGCGTTACAGCCCATGAAGGACCAGAGCCAATCACCCATGTTGTGTGTGATTTATTTTTCATACAGGTGAAAGGGACCTACAGTTTAATGCCGATTCCGAACGACGTGAGTCGAGAAGCTTTTTCATGGCAAGTTTACTACGGGAGGTTTTACCAGAACCCCGCCGAGGGGGAATGTCGCGAAATAAACATTCGACGGCGTTGGTGTTATCGGGATCCGAAAATAATTTTTTTTATAAGACCTGAATTCACCACGTGCGTCGTGGTAACTATTCTTGGATGTTTTCTTGTGAGGTGTTGGCCAGAATAGCAAACAGCTGATTGCTCACAAGAAACATCACTGACATTCGTGAGTTGTGACCATATCACAATCAGAATTGGGGTACTATTTTCTTTCATCTAGGTCGGGTGGACGGAATTCTCTTGCATCTTCGTCCATTGCGAATGGACAGGTCTGCCTGACAGCGGTATTGGATCTTCCATCGCCGTTAAACAGTCTACAGAAGTGTTCCTTCCATATTCTCAGCATCGACTGTGACTCTACCACTAGTTGCCCGTCTTCTCCCCTACAGGCCTCCGCTCTGGCTTTATAGAATTGGTATGTTCGTTTTATTTTTTCGTACAACTTAAGAGCGTCATTCCTGTGATAGCATCTCTCCATCTCCTTGATCTCACGCTTTTCATGATCTCTTTTTTTCTTCCTTAAAAGCATGAGTTCCTCCCTCTTTTTCTGCTCGAAATGTTCACGAGCGGCTCTCGTATGTCTATGTAGCATGGCTTTGTAGGCAGTTTGCTCTGCTACATGGGCTTGCCCGCATTGCTCATCAATGGCTTGAAACCCAACACATTAGAAGCAGCGTCTCTGGTGGCGTGCTGGCAACGCTCCCACTGTTGTTCTGTGGAATGTGCCGATGTCATCGGAATTTGCGAGATGTTGACGGAAAATTGATCGGCAAAGATTCTAGTGGTCTTCTGTTATTGTAGCTTTCCGACATCAAACTTTTGTTGTCCAGCTCGACTCCATGACATCCTAGATATCTTCATTCGTACCTACCTGGCCATAACAAGGTAGTGATCCAAGTCGACGTTGGCTTCTCGGAAGGTTCGTACATCTAGGATGCTGGAGGAGTGTGTGGCGTCGATCGCAACGTGATCAGTCTGATTGATGGTCGACTGATCAGCTGATCGCCAAATTCCTTTGTGGATGTTGAGTTGTGGAAATCATGAGCTAGCTAGAAGGACACTACCCCGCGCCAGGAAATCAAGTAGCCGATGTCCGTTTTCGGACGTGGTGTCGTGTAGGCTATATTTCCCCGTGATCGACCACTCAAATATGTCCTCTTTACCCAGTTTCGCGTTAAAATCTCCTACTACTATGTATTTTTATATCGTAGCTGGGACATTGGGCATAAATAATTCTGTCTAGGAGAACTCCCCACTCGAAAGACCAAAGTCATGCTTTACAAAACGCTCATTCTGCCAGTCTTGCTGTACGGAGCCGAAAGCTGGACGATAAGCAGGACAGCGGAGCTGATTTTGGGTTCTTTCGAAAGAAAAATTCTGCGCCGGATATTTGGTCCTGTCTGTGAGGAAGGTGAATGGAGAAGAAGACACAACCGCGAACTCTACGAGCTATACCAAGATGTGGATGTAGTCCGGAAAGCAAGGATCCGTCGACTACTATGGCTCGGCCACATCGAGCGCATGGACATCAACGCTCCAGCTAAGAGGGTCTTCGACTCCGAGCCTCCTGGTTCGAGAAGAAAAGGAAGACAGACCCTCCGGTATAAAGACCAAGTAATCGCGGATGTAAGACATCTTGACAACGGGAAGCAGCGTGCCCGGGACCGTCAAGGATGGAAGGCAACTATAGCTCAGGCTCAGATCCTCCATGGATCGCTGGCCTGATAAGTAACTAGGAGAATGTAGAAGTCTTCTTTGAGTCTATCGCCCTTTTCTTCGGTTAGGGCGTGAGGGCATGTTCCCGAAATTAGCTTTGATGCGGATTATTATGAGGCTTTCGCTTACATCCCGAAAGTTTAAGACTTTTTGTCGGAGTCTTCCTCGAATAACGAATCCGCATTTGAATAAGGGTTGTTTGTTCTCCTTGTAGCAATTCCCGTAGTAGATGTCGCAGTTTTTCATCGTCCTCTTGCCTGGCCCATCCCATCGCACTTCTTGGATTACGGTTATATCTGCTCTGTAGCAGTTGAGGGTTTGCCCCAATTGATTAACCGCACACTCCAGATGCAAATTCGCAAGTCATTCAATCGGTTGTAGAGGTCGTTAGTTTTGTATCCGTCCATATCCGATGCCAATTTATTTTTTCCGTGAGAGGAATGTTACCCCTAAGTTCAACCCCCAACCTGGAGGGCCTGGTTTCTTTTGCCCCAGGAACAAGGTGGCCGGGTCGCTGCACAGATTGGTTTACTTCCCGGCAGATGCCAGGCAGCTATCCGGGGGAGGCTACGCGGAGGCTGCGTATCAACTTGAATTGAGCAGGGGAAGAGATCGAGACTGGCATTTCGTTAAACGGGATCAGCTTCTTTGCTCTCATTGCTCGCTCCCTCTCCCCCGTATTGAGGTTAAAATTACCTTTTCCCCAACTTTAATAAAGCATCATATCACTGGAATGACCGCTTCAATGAAGAAATGTATGTATTTGTTTGGTCGCTTCATAGAAATTTTTGGAAAATCTTATTTAATAAAGAAAACGAATTATTAGTTGTTTATATATGTGCATATGTACACTCGTGCGTGTTGTGTATGTATGCTGGCGTTACAGTCCATGAAGGACCAAAGCCGAGCTTCTCTCAATAGGTGAAAGGGACCTACAGTTTATTGCCGGATCCGAACGGCGAAATTCGAGAAGCTTTTCTTGACAATTGTACTACAGCGAGATTTGTCAGTACCCCACTGAGGAGAAACACCATGATAAACATGTTCGATGACATGGCTGTTGTCGGGATTCGATCCCGTGTCTTCGGCGTCAGAGGCCAACGCAATACCCACTGCGTGTTATGAAACAAAAATCTGGATCCAACCAAAATCGTTAACTAGTATGCAAATGACCATATTATTCAATCGTTTGAAGGAATATTAGTATTATTCTCCTCCGAAGTATCTAGAGTCAATCAAATTATCTTCTGCGTCCTATCAGCCTCACTTATCGAATTGCTTATGACAATAATAAAAGCACTGTTATGGAAAATTATAATAAAAATCATTATGATGTTACGACCTTATTACAAAGTAGATAATTTTAGCTCAGTCATCGTCGAAAATAAAGTATGGATTTCATCTAGTTTATGAGTTTCAATGGCCAGATTTCCGCCCACAGCCTCACTCGCATGGACTTGGATCCGTAAAATTGGTATTTAATTATGTACTAACTAACAGAATTTCACAAAGTTTTACTTCAATATATGTACATACAATACATATATGTACATATGTATTGTACAATATATGTATGTACATTTACTATGTATCGCTATATATTACTAGCGATTTCAATCCGTTGTCGGAAGAATATCAATCCTGATAAAATGACGGGATATTGATTTTGTTATAAGCAACGTACAACGTACTTGAAACGCTTTCTTTAGCGAACATTTGATAACTTTTATGTGAATGGTGCTCATTTAAGAATCCGCGATTATTTTAACATTGGTAAGGTATGTGCAGGTCCTCACCTCTAGCCTAGATTGACTCAATCACATATGTTATGAATGATCTAAGTGAAAGGGTTATACAACCTCTAGCCGATCCGAAGGGCTAATTTAAGGAAGCCTGTCTTGACAATTATTTTACAAGAAATAGACAAGGTATAAATGTGCTTTCTCCATTCAATTAAAACCTTGGAATCCTTATGTCCAACTGCTTCCCTGTCGATTTCAACGGCGATCATTTCTAACTTCCCAGTGGGAAGTTATTGTAATGGGGCCGATTTTGCAAATTCCAAATTTTGACATATCTCCACGTTTCAAAGTCACCAGATTCTAAATCCAATGTTTTCATAAAGATGTATGTGTATGTGCGTATGTGCATTCGAATTTTTTGGTCTCGATTATCTCGAAAACCAAACATGATATTGACATGGGACTGGGGTGGAATCGGCTAAGGTGATTTGTGACAAGTGACAGTCACATTCACGGTTTCGGTATCGTGTAAGGTGATAGTCACTGTGATTGTCACATTTTTGTGACAGTTTTCTGGTGACAGCTATTTAGCTATCACTTTCCTATGTTCTGTGCGTTTGATATGGCTTTGATTGTGCTTTTGTGTGTTTTATAAAATATGTATATTTCCGTGTTAAGAACTATTTTTAAGCGAAGATAAAGAGCTCAATGAGACATTGATGGAAGTTAGATATCTGAGGAAGAATTTGAGAAATCGGTCTAAATCGGTTTCCTTTTCCTGTACGCCGACAAAATGTATAATTGGCCAATAAATGAATTGAATGCAATAATAGCATTTCTAATATGTGCATTATTTACTATTCCCAGTAATTGTGCAAAACAATCGGTGACGACGGCCGTGATTTTAATTTCAAAATTTCTTTTTAACTATCTAACAGCTGTCTTAAGGCAGCCCTACACGGCGAACATGTTCGCCGATTTTGTTCGTGAATTTGCTGTGAATGTCGCCGAGTAAACATAAATAAATAACCATAAGCGCAACCACTTGTGTTTATTTATCGTACATGCTTACCCTCTGAAGAATCAGCACGAAATGAATGTTCTCCAAATGGGTTCGCCGTGTAGAGAGTAACGCAAACGAACGGATTCGGCGAACATGTTCGCCGTTTAGGGCTACCTTTATCTATCAGTAACTCCGAAAAAGCCAGTGTTGCTCCTTTTCTAAACTTTTTTTGTGATAATCTTACCCGATACCAACACCAAAGTGACTATCACCTTAGCCGATTCCACCCCTGATTTCATTCGAAACGTAATTATGTAACTTAGAACTTACGTTTTTTGTTAGAAATTAAATAACTAAAAAAGGCAAAAAATTTCTGCAACACAGGCTGTTGTGAATGAGAAGTGATCAAACATAATGATGAAGGCATATAACTCACAGTATATGGTCACTTTAGATTTGTACTCTGTGTGTTTGGAATAGTTGCTGAGAACTATAACCAACTTGAAAATTCGGTCGGTTCCTCTCCTCCTATCTGGGACAACCACTCCTGTAGAGAAGTGAGCGAACATCTACGACGCCAACCATTGCACTCCGTCCAGGTTGTGTGAAAAACATTAAAAAAAAGAAAGAAAAGATATATGTATATGCCTCTTCCAAACCATTGATAACCGCATACTGTAAGGAGTTACGAAACCTCTACGTGAAGAATTTGATTATTTAAAACTTGTTGCATAGTCCCAGGCAAAACTATGATTGGACTAAATCAAGCCAAATCCGTACTTTGTATTGGAAATTCATATTCGAATTTCATCAAAATCGGTGAGTGTACGGCCTTTTTCCAAATAAATAGGACGATAATCCGCTTCGCAATCTACCCAAATAAAGCGTAGCGAGCTCTTTTAAAGCAAGCAACAGATCCACTGGTGATTTGATGGCATACCTCGCTGAAAAGTGGAATCACTCGCTTCATCAGGCAGGTGAAAGCAAAATTGTTGCACTGGATATTTCGAAAGCATTTGACAGGGTTCGGCATGAAGCCCTTTTGTCGAAAATGCGTGCTTTTGGGATCGATGAGTCTCTTTTTCAATGGATTAGAAGCTACCTTTCGAATCGTCCAATTCAAGTTATTTTGGACGGATTCAAGTCTGGCACTCACTTTGTAAATGCTGGTGTTCCCCAGGGCTCCGTTTTGTCTCCGACACTCTTTCTTATTTTTATAAATGATCTCTTGTCTGTTACTTCTAATCCAATTCACTCCTTCGCTGACGACAGTACCCTCAGCTTCTCACCAGTTTACGACCCTGCACTTCGGTTGTAGATAATGAGCGGCAGCGTATGTTAAGCTCATTAAATTTCGATATATACAGCATCATCCAATGGGGTAAAAACAATAGAGTGGAATTTAGTGCATCCAAAACACAATGCTGTCTCTTGTCGTTAAAGCGTATAACTAACCCGCAGCTATTATCCATGAATGGCACTTGCATCTCAGAAACTGAGAAGCTTTCCATCCTGGGTATGAGTGTTGCTCACAATCTTAATTGGAGCGACCATATATTCAGTGTCGCCAAGAATGCTGCGAAATGCCTAGGCTTCTTATACAGATGAACGAAATATTTCTCACCCTTAGATCTGGCTACAACCTATGCGGCATTCATTCGCCCCAAATAAGAGTTTAACGCTCATGTCTGGTCTGGTGCTTCCAAGACCGCATTGCACCTACTAGACAGAATACAAAAACGAGCCATAAAACTGATAGGCGACTCCAGCATTACCAAAACATTAGACTTGCTGGAACACCGCAGGAATGTGACTTGCCTCTTCCTGTTTTATCGTTACTACCACCAAAAATGCTCTGATGAAATAGCCAGTTGCATTCTGCCCCTTCAAAATTTCTCCCGCAATACACGTCTCTCTAGGAATGCTCACCAATATACCCTGAAGCCCGCTTTCGGACGTACCGTCAAAGATAGAGAATCTTTCATTAACCGAACCACACGAATCTGGAACTCCCTGCCAGATTCGGTTTCCCTCCCTCAATGCAACATGCAAGCATTAAAAAAAAAAAACAAAAAAAAAGCAAACGCCGCGATCGCATCCGAGATAAGCAACATCTCGTCTCGGACCTTCGAAGGATGTAAATCTGCGCAACAGACATGTTGATTGTTGGTACCGTTTTTGACAACAGACTTTTCTGTATAAGCTGTAAGGGAAGTGTAAGGCACATGGAAACACGATATCACATAAAATCAGAAAAGGACAACAGCTATTATATTTCAAGTTCAAACGTTTTCGCTTTAATTAGCATTAGGCTTATAGGTTGAATTTACGCAGTACTATCATTTTGTAATGATAGCTCTTTGAGCCTTTCTAATTCGGAGCGCTTAACGATCCATCCAGCATGGTTGTTGGATGAGAGTAACCTTGATTTAGGAAAGGCTGGTTCTATGAGTAGTCCGGACAACTTGCGAACACGCGAAAGACAAACGCATGATAGACCAAGTCCGAATTCAGCATCTCCTATGTCAACGACTTGGGATTTATGTATCGTAATAGCGAGGGCACCGTGGCGCAGTGGTAAGTGTGTTGGACTCTGGCGCACGATGAGCGAGTTCGGATCCCGATAACACCAACGCCATCGAATGTTTATTTCGCGACGTTCCTCCTCAGCGGAATACTGGCAAAACCCCCCGTAGTAAACTTGCCAAGAAAAAGCTTTTCAACTCACGCCGTTCGGAATCGGCATTAAACTGTAGGTCCCTTTCAGAACAAAAAAAAAAAAAAAAAAAATCACACACAACATGGGTGATTGAGAGAAGCTTGGCTCTGGTCCTTCATGGGCTGTAACGCAACGTCCAGCGGAAATTGTTTTCGGGTATAGTTACCAGTACATTTTTTGAATCCTACAGTCCGAGGCAGAATAGGGATTAGTCCATTATATACAGAAGGCCCTTCATAGTCATCAAATCGAACCAAGACACATATCGGGAACTCATTCGTTATATCTCCAACATCGGAAGGCGCATAAACTACATCAACAACAGTGCCAAGGGTCCCGTTGCATAATCCTTTTGCCGTCCAATTATTTTGCGTGAGCCTAACCCGACAACCACTTGCTAGCTTGAGGATGGGCTGTGATCCTTGGGCGTCATGAGCTGAAGCACGACTTGCAATATTGTTGTTATGGATAGCCTTTATGCTTGCTTGATTACATTGTACGAATCGAGTTTTCAAAAGCTCGTAGTCTTCGTTTGTAATTATGCCAGAGGATATATTTTCGAGGCGAAAGGCTATCCTGCCTCTTGCAAGAACTATAGAGGTATATCCCTGCTCAATGTCGCATACAAGATCCTGTCCAACGTATTGTGTGAACGTCTAAAACCATTTTGCACCGCACTAATCGGCAGCTACCAGTGCGGCTTCCGGCCCGGCAAATCAACTATAGACCAAATTTTCACACTTCGACAAATCCTGGAAAAGACCAATGAGTTTCGAATCGATACACACCATCTTTTCATCGATTTCAAGGCCGCATACGACGGCATTCATCGTGAAGAACTGTTTGGTGCGATGGCCAAATTCGGGATCCCGGTATAACTGATTCAGTTGTGTCGCGCCACGCTAAAAAACACGCTATGCACCGTGCAACTCGGTTCTAGGACCTCGGAACCATTCGAAACATGCACCGGATTTCGGCAAGGAGATGCGCTGTCAGTGACTTCTTCAACCTAGTGCTGGAGCAGATAGTACGACGGGCAGGCGTCAACAGGGAAGGCGCTATCTTCTACAAGTCCGTCCAGCTGCTAGGATACGCGGATGGTATCGACATCATCGTGTGTTCTCGCCGTGACATTGTGGAAGCATTCACGGCAATTGAAGAATAGGCGAAACGAGTTGCTATCAAGCTAAAATCAATCCGTCGCCCACCACCTGGGACTAAATATAACAATAGAAAGCTATAATTTCGAGGTAGTTAAGGAGTTTGTCTACCTCGGGGCAAACGTAAATTCCACAAATGACACCACAGTGGAGATCCGACATAGAATCGCCCTTGGCAACCGCTGCTACTTCGGCTTGTCCAAACAACTGGGGTCAAAGCTCCTCACTCGAAAGACCAAAGTCATGCTTTACGAAATGCTCATACTGCCAGTCTTGCTGTACGGAGCCGAAAGCTGGACGATAAGCAGGACAGCGGAGCGCCGGATATTTGGTCCTGTCTGTGAGGAAGGTGAATGGAGAAGAAGACACAACCGCGAACTCTACGAGCTGTACCAAGGTGTGGATGTAGTCCGGAAGGCAAGGATCCGTCGGCCACATCGAGCGCATGGACATCAACGCTCCAGCTAAGAGGGTCTTCGACTCCGAGCCTCCTGGTTCGAGAAGAAGAGGAAGACCCAAACTCCGGTATAAAGACCAAGCAATCGCGGATGTAAGACATCTTGGTCTTGACAACTTGAAGCAGCGTGCCCGGGACCGTCAAGGATGGAAGGCAGCTATAGCTCAGGCTCAGATCCTCCATGGATCGCTGGCCTGATAAGTAAGTAAGTATATATTTTCGAGCGTTTTCTTGAATAGTTTTTGCTCGATTCCGGTTTGCCTCAATACTTTTTGCAATACAAATAGTCGGGTGAACTTCTGATATAGAATCTTCCCACGGATTGCAGCCATGTTACTTGGTTTTGGAATCCCTAACATTGACGTATCTCCAACAGGTGGCAGCTGGAAAAAAAACACCCAAGAAATACACAATGGCACCTCCAAACTCAATAGATTGATTTTCTGGAAAAGCTTGCCTGAGGCGCTGAACAATTATTGATAACAAACGCAGTCCGACCATGGACATTTCGTCGCAGATAATAACTTTCTTGTTTGACATTTTGTCTTGAAATGCTCGTTCGTCTTGTCCAGACAGATCAGATAGTGCTCCACGCCTCGTAACCATTAAGTTTAAAGCAGAGTGTACTGTTTCCTCACCGATATTATAAGCAGCCACACCTGTAGGAGCAATCAACAACACCGATTCAGGACCATATTTTGCTTCAAGTAACCCAATCATTTGGCGAATGATACTCGGCTTTCCAGTGCCAGCTTTTTCTTGCACGATAGTTAGCTTCTCGACTGTTGTTAAATCTAATTGTCCTGTCATGTGGTTGATAACTTGCAATTGTTCTGGAGTTAATGCAATATGCTCTGGTCGTGAAACAACACGCGCCTCGACAAATTTTTTTTTGGTGTTTTTCAAGAAACCTAAATTCTTCTCGATGCCAGGATATCCCGTTACAGGTATATTCCAAATCAATGTTTCTGTAGCCGCTCGAACAATCGGTGGAATCTTCTTTCCTATGACTTTAATTCACGTCGATTCCGCGCGTGATGAATTTTTCCTATTGGTTTCAATGGAATGTCTTTTTGGTGATTATTCCTCAATGGTAAGTCCGATCGGGACAATCGACCCCTTACGACACTCAGCGATGTCCACGCTACCGCCTCCGCCGTTTGATCAAGTCCGCCCTAGTGGTCTTGGAGGAGTACGATTTGTTGCGAAATACATGTGTGAGGGATAAGACGCTTCGCTCGCCTTCGGCTCACTACGCTTAATTACCAAATTGTTAAACTCAGCAAGTTGATAAATGGTATTGATGAGATTTCTTCAAATTGATGATTTCTTGATAACTTGAAGAAGAATATTTCACTATTCATCAAATATTGTAGTAATTGTAGAAGCAAGTGTTTACACGTAGGCCATTGGTGTTCGAGATTGAGCTTCATTAAACCTTTCCGTATCTGTAAAAATCTTGATTATTTGAAAAGAGTATTTCGAAGTTTATCGACATAAACATGAGACTCATAAAATTGTAAAAATATGAAATTAAGTGGGAAGTTAGTCGTGAGGGCCTTGCGGGTAGCACCTAGACCACACTTTTTCTCAGGTATCCAATCATCCGACATATAATATGAAATACGAGTGTAACAACTTGAGAGTCCAATATCCAAACCGCATGTCTTCTTCTTCTTCTTAGTGGGCGCTACAGTTCGGGGTGAACCTGGGCCTCAACCAACATGCCCCTCCATCTAGCACGATCTTTCGCTAGCCTTTTCCATTGCCGCACACCCAGTTGGCTGAGGTCCCCTTCCACCTGTGTGCGCCATCTTAAGTGCGGCCGTCCTCTGCTTCTTCGTACCTCGGAGTTGGATTCAAATACTCTCCGGGCTGGAGCTGTGGTGTCCATTCGCTCTACATGGCCCAGCCATCTTAGGCGTTGAATCCGTAGACGCCTGACTAGGCTCATGTCGCTGTACAGCCCGTAAAGTTCGTGGTTGAATCTTCTCCTCCATCCCCTTGTCTGCGTTTATAGGCCCAAAAATCACGCGCAAAGTCCTTCTCTCGAACCGACCAAGGGCCTCCTCATCCGCTTTTGATAGTGTCCATGCTTCGGCGCCGTACAACAGGACCGGGAGATAAGGGTCTTATATAGAGTCAACTTTGTCGTTCGGGAGAGGGCTCTATTACTCAGTTGCGATTGGCAAGAGTGGTTCTGCGTTTGATTTCGGAACTGATGTCGTTGTTCCAGGTCACTGCGGAGCCAAGGTAGACGAAGACCTTAACTACCTCGAACTTATATCTGCCTATACAAACGTTCTGGCCGAGACGTCGGTGGTGAGCGTCCTTTTTGATGACAGCATATATCTAGTTTTGCCCTCGTTTACCGCCAAACCAATTTTCGCCGCCTCCATCTCAATACTCGCAAACGCCTCATTGACATCTCGCTGTGATCTACCTATTATGTCAATGTCGTCGGCGTATGCAAGGAGTTGCGAGAATTTGAAATAGATTATGCCTCTTGTATTGGCCAGTGATTTTTGCACAATCATTCCTAATATGATGTTGAAGAAATCACACGACAGCGCATCGCCCTGTCTAAATCCTTTTTTGACATCAAAACTATCGGTAAGGTGTTCACCGATTCGGATGGAGCAGCGAGCATTCTCCAAAGACATCCTGCATAGTCTGACGAGTTTAGCAGGTATGTCAAAGGTAGACATAGCGTTGTATAGCTCGTCTCTAATTACGCTGTCGTATGCGGCTTTGAAGTCGACAAATAGGTGGTGAGTGTCGACTTGAAATTCATTGGTTTTTTCCAGGATCTGCCATAGTGTGAAGATTTGGTCGATGGTGGACTTCCCTGACCTGAATCCGCACTGAGAGGGACCTATCAGCTTATTTACAAAAGGCTTCAGGCGTTCACACAAAACGGCAGAGAAGATTTTGTAGGCGATGTTAAGGAGACTTATTCCTCTTTAGTTGGCGCAATCAGAGGGGTCTCCTTTCTTGTGGATCGGGCATACGATGCTGAGACTCCATTCCTCGGGCATGCTTTCCTCTAACCATATCTTACGGATGAGCTGGTGCATGCTCCCAAACAGGTCATCCCCAGCTGCCTTGAAGAGCTCAGCAGACAGTCCGTCTGCGCCAGCAGCTTTATTCGACTTGAGCTTCGATATGGCAATCTTAACTTCGTGGAGGTCAGGGGGACAGAATTCTCTGCGGTCTCCGTCAATTAGAAATGGATCATTTTGCCTGACAGCGGTACATTGACTAACATCGCCGTTATACAGTCTGCAGAAGTGGTTTTTCCATATTCTCAGCATCGACTGCGGTTCTACTACTAGGTGTCCGTTCTCATCCCTGCAGGCTTTATAACCTCGGCATGCTCGCTTTATCTGTTGATAAAACTTTCGAACGTCACGCCGGCAGTAACACCTCTCCAAATCCCCAATCGCGCGCTTCTCGTGCTCTTTCTTCTTTCTTTTAAGAAGCTTATTCTCCTCCCTTCTTTTTAACTCGTAGAGCTCACGAGCTACTCTTGTTATTTTATGATGCGATGCCTTATATGCATCCTGCTTCGCTGTATGAATCCTCCTGCACTCGTCATCGAACCAGGTGTTTCTTGGTGGTGGAGCCTTGATACCCAAAACTTCGGATGCAGAGCTTTTCAGGGCTTGTTTGCAAAGGCTCCACTGCTGTTCTATTGATAGTTTGGAGGATTCAGGTGTATTGGAGAGCTTAAGGGAGACGCGATCGGTTAAAGCACGAGCGGTTTCTGGCGATAGCAGCTTTCCGACGTCAAAACTTTGTATCCTTACTCTACTCCTTTGCGTTCGTGATATCCGTAAGCGCATCTTGGCTACTACTAGATAGTGGTTCGAGTCGATGTTAGCCCCTCGGAAACTTCGAACATCAAGAAAAGTGGAGGACTGTCTGACATCGATCGCGATGTGATCAATCTGGTTGGTAGTCGACTGATCAAAAGACCGCCAGGTGCCTTTGTGTATCTCGAGGTGCGGGAATCGCGTACTGGCTAGAAGGAGATTTCGCCCCGTAGCAAGATCAATCAGTCTGTGTCCGTTATCGGAGGTGGTGTCGTGTAGGCTATGTTTGCCGATGACTCGTTCAAAGATGCTTTCCTTACCCAGCTTAGCATTGAAGTCTCCTAGTACAATTTTGATGTCATAGCTGGGACATTGGACATACGTTCTGTCTAGGAGATCGTAGAACTCATCTTTGGTGGAGTCATCCTTGTCTTCCGTGGGGGCGTGAACGCAGATCAGGCTGATGTTAAAAAATTTAGCCTTGATACGAATTGTTATGAAGCGTTCGCTCACATGCCGAAAGCTTAGGACTTTTTGCCTTAGTCCATCCCGGACCACAAATCCGCATCCGAGCAATCGCCCTCTCTCCCTATAGCAGTCGCCGTAGTAAATATCGCAGTTTTTCATCCGCTTTATACCCGGTCCATTCCATCGCATTTTCTGGATGGCGGTGATGTCCGCTTTTTACCGGTCTGGGGTGTCCGCCAGTTGTTCGGCTGCACGTGGCCTGTTTAGGGACCTAACATTCCACGTACAAAGCCGAAGATCATTGTCCTTTTTTCGTTTTTTGCAAGGGTCGTCAACATAAATCCGGTCCGTTATATCCGAGGCTTGTGGTTGTTTCGGAGTTTGTGTTTTTTTGTACGGTTACGGCTTACTAGACAATAGCCCAACCGACTAATCCTGTTTTTTAGCGCAGGAAGCTCGCCGTTCCCCCTTCCCCGTCTGCAATTTCCATAGGAAATCTCCAGATGGCACCACGAGGAGGTGGGGATAGGACTTATTAACAGTGCTGCAGATGTTCGACTGCGGGCCAGCATCCGTCGGATAGATGCTACCCCTACGAGGCCTTTGTTAGTCCTTTGCCATCTCCGAACCGCATGTGCTACTCTAATATTGCGTTGTCATCGATATAGTTTGGAGTGCGTCAGTTGTATACAATCAATCATTTTATCTGCACCTTCCTACATACAACTCCAATGTTGACAATCTCTCTTATCTCCAAAAAAACAGTCACCGTTTTATTTGGAAAGCCAATCCCAATTACGATTCAGGTACCTGCTACTGTCGCCAAGATTTCATTTTTCTAATACAAACAGTAAATGTCTACAACTTTTCTGAAAAGGGATAAAATGCATATTAATGTCATTACTACTGGGTATGTGTAGCGAGGCTGTAAAAAAATCCGTAGTCTTGTTTCATCTTAATAAAAGACCTTCGAAATTCAAATTGACTTGAATTAACGAATTGTTATACAAATAATTGCATTCAGCCTAAAGCAGGAATGATTGCTGAATTCTGAATTCACTATTGCAAGAAAACTCGAGAAGGAATAACTTCTTCTTCTTAGGCGCTAGAGTTCATTGCGAACCTGGGCCTCCTTTAAAAAATCTCTCCAACTGGCACGGTCTTTCGCCGGCAGTCTCCAGTGCCGCACGCCTGGTTGATTGAGGCCCTCTCCTTCTCCACTCCCCATTTATGCATATCGGGACAAATATCATAAACAGAATTTTTCTCTCAAAACGACCAAGGACTTTCTCATCCGCTTTCGTTATGGTCCATGTCTCTGCGCTACATATAATGATCAACTTGGTTTTCTAAGAGAGGGCTCTGCTTCTCAATATTGCCTCCCGAGCCGCCCAAAGAAACAGCGGTTGGCAAGAGTTATTTTCCGTTTGTTTTCGGCACTGACGTCATTGCTGCATGTCACTGCGGAGCCTAGGTAGGTGAAGTCCGACCACCTCGATATTATACCTGACAGATGGCACAACGAGGAGGTGGAGATAGGACTTATTAACAGTGCCGCAGATGTTCGACTGCGGGCCAGCATCCGTCGGATAGATGCTACCCCTACGAGGCCTTTGTTAGTCCTTTGCCATCTCCGAGCCGCATGTGCTACTCTAATATTGCGTTGTCATCGATATAGTTTGGAGTGCGTCAGTTGTATACAATCAATCATTTTATCTGCACCTTCCTACATACAACTCCAATGTTGACAATCTCTCTTATCTCCAAAGAAGCAGTCATCGTTTTATTTGAAAAGCCAATGTCAATTACGATTCAGGTACCTGCTGCTGTCGCCAAGATTTCATTTTTCTAATACAAACAGTAAATGTCTACAACTTTTCTCAAAAGGGATAAAATGCATATCTATGTCATTACTACTAGGTATGTGTAGCGAGGCTGTAAAAAAAATCCGTAGTTTTGTTTCATCTTAATAAAAGACCTTCGAAATTCAAATTGACTTGAATGAACGAATTGTTATCCAAATAATTGCATTCAGCTTAAAGCAGGAATGATTGCTGAATTCTGAATTCACTATTGCAAGGAAACTCGAAAAGGAATAACTTCTTCTTCTTAGGCGCTACAGTTCATTGCGAACCTGGGCCTCCTTTAAAAAACCTCTCCAACTGGCACGGTCTTTCGCCGGCAGCCTCCAGTGCCGCACGCCTGGTTGGTTGAGGCCCTCTTCTTCTCCACTCCCCATTTATGCAGATCGGGACAAATATCGTACACAGAATTTTTCTCTCAAAACGACCAAGGACTTTCTCATCCGCTTTCGATATGGTCCATGTCTCTGCGCTACATATAATGGTCAACTTCGTTTTCTAAGAGAGGGCTCTGCTTCTCAATATTGCCTCCCGAGCTCAAAGAAACAGCGGTTGGCAAGAGATATTCTCCGCTTGTTTTCGGCACTGACGTCATTGCTGCATGTCACTGCGGAGCCTAGGTAGATGAAGTCCGACTACCTCGATATTATACCTGACTATATGTGTGCCAAGACGGCGGCGGTGGTTCGTGTTCTTTTTCGACGACAGTAATACTTCGTCTTGCCCTCATTTACCGCCAGTCCCATTTTAGCCGTTCCCGCCCCGATGCTCGTAAAGGCCTCAATGACATCTCGCTGAGTTCATCCAATTATATGTATAAATGTCATCGGCATATGCGAGCAGTTGTACCAACTTGGAAAGATTGTGCCTCTCGCATTCACCAGTGAGTTTTGCACGATCCTTTCACAGACGATATTGAAAAAGTCGCACGATAGCATGTCGCTCTGTCTGTAACCTTTTTTGACATTAGAGGTCTCGGTTAAGTCGCTTTACATCCTGATGGAGCTGCGAGAATTTTCCAGTGTTATCGTCAACAATCTCACGAGTTTGGCAGGGATGTCAAAACTAGACATGGCGCTGTATAGCTCGTCTCTATCGCATGCGACCTTAAAGTCGACAAACAGATGGTGGGTGTCGATCAGCAACTCGTTGGTTTTTTTCAGGATCTGTCGCAGTGTGAATACTTCATCGATAGTGGACTTCCCGGGCCTGAAACCACACTGATATGGACCAATCAGTTTATTAATAAACGGCTACATGCGTTCACATACTGCAGCAGAGAAGTTCGGAAGACTTATACCTCTGTAATTGGCGCAAACAAAGGGGTCTTATTTCTTGTGGATCTGCCTACCGATACTAAGTTTCCAATACAGTTGAACTGGTGCATACTCCCAACCAGGTCATCTCTAGTTGCCTTAAAGAGCTCGGCAGGTAGGCCGTCCACTCCTGCAGCTTTCTTGATCTTATGCTTAGAAAAAACATTCCTAACTTCTTCCGGGTGAGGGGGACGAAATTCTCTGTTTCATCATCGCCGTTATACAGCCCGTAGAACTAGTCTTCCCAGACTCTTAGTATCAACTGTGAATCCATACTATGTTTTGATTTTCATCCCAGGCTTCCGTTCTGGCTTTCTATCCCTGGCATATTTATTTTATTCGCTGATAAAACATCCGAACATTATTCCTGCGATAGCATCTCTCCATCTCTTCGATCGCGAGCTTCACATGCTCTCTATTTCTGTTTTGAGAAGCTTATGCTCCTCCCTCCTCTTCTGATCATAAGCAGCTCTCGTCCTTCTGTGCAGCGCCGCTTGATAGGCTTGCTGCTTGGCTGTATGTGCCCTTCTAGACTCGGCGTCAAACCATAGGTTTCTTGTTGGTGGCGTTTTAAAACCCAGTACCTCAGAAACTCTCTAAGGCTTGTTGACGACGGGTTGGTGTCAACGGTCAGAGCAGGTGTTGGAGGGTTTTTCGAGAGCTCGAGGGTGACGCGATAGCATTGCGACGTTGTATGCCGCTGACCTTACTCTATTTTTCTGGACCAGGCATATTCGTAGTCGTAACCTGTGGCAGCTAGGTGGATAGTGGTCCGAGTTGATGTTGACTCCTCGGAAAGTTCGTACATCCTGAATATCGGTTGCGTGCCTGCCATCAATCGCAATGTGGCAAATCTGGTTGAAGTCCGGAGACCGCTAAGTCCCCTTATGGATGTTGAGATGTGATAAACGCGTGCTAGCAACTAGAAGATTTCACCCCGTTACGTGTTGTGAAGGCTATGCTTGCCAATGACCCTATCAAAAGCGACTTTCTTGCCCAGTTTCGCGCTCAAATCTCCTAGTACGATTTTAACACCTACGGCGTCCCCGTAGTATACTTGCTATGAAAAAGCTTCTCGACACACGCAACATAAGTGATTGAGAAATGCCTGGCTCTAGCCCTTCATGGGACCATCAAAAGAAGAAGAAGAACGATAAAACAGGGAGTGTCCGGAAACTTTCCTACGATGGTCCAGCGAACCTAGTGTTTTGGTAATGCTGGAGTCACCTATCAGTTTTATCGTGCAATTTTGTTGGATCTAGTAGCGACATGAGCGTTAAACTCTAATTTAGGCCGAATGAACGCCTTATAGAGTGGCCGTGGTGCAATGGTAAACATCACCGACCGTCGAGCGGAAGGTCTGTAGTTCAAAGCCAAGAAAAAACAATGCCTGTACGGAAAGAAATTGTGCAACACACAATTGTGTTGTGAATTCTCATTCACATGATCAAACATACTGATGATGGCATAACACTCACAGTAAATGATCACTTTGAACTCATACTCTGTGTGTGCAATTCTAATATAACGCCATAAGTGCATCGAAAAGTTGCTGGGAACTACAACCAACGTGAAAATTCGGTCGGTTTTTCTCGAATCCTATCTAGGACAACCACCCCTGGAGAGAAGTGAGTGAACATCTACGACCCAAACCACTGCACTCCGTTCAGGTTGTGTGACAAACATCATAAGAGTATAACTCTTAAACCGGCGCGAACTATAAAAAAAAAACAAAAAGCTCTGACATCTTGCATCTATGTAAGAAGCCTAGGCATTTTGCAGAATTCTTGGCGACACTGAATATGTGGTCGTGCCAATTAAGATTGTGAGCAACACACATACCCAAACTTGGAAAACACATGGAAACACATGGATAATGGCTGTGGGTTAGTTATACGTGTTTTGGATGCATTAAATTCCACTCTATTGTTTTTACCCCATTGGATGATGCTGTCGATACCGAAATTTAATGAGCTTAAGATACGCTGCCTCTCACTGTCTACAGCCGAAATGCAGGGTCGTAAAGTAGTGAACGAATATGAGAAGCTAATTGTACTGTCGTCAGCGAAGGAGTGGATTAGATTAAAAGTGGCAGGCAAGAGATAGATAGCTTAAGTCAAACCACGTATTATCCATTGGCCTAGTGATTTTAATCCTACTAGGATTAAAATTTGCCCTGCCGATATGGATAACAATTACGATCATATCATTTGCGGTGTCCATGTCGTTGTCGAGGAAGCACAACGGCCAGTTAAAGATCCGAAAGAAGTCGTATAGCCATAATGTTCTCTAACGAGCTTTTTCTCTAACTGGGTGGTGAGAGTTCGAGAATTTAGCTGGTATCATGCAGTGGTCGGACGAGCCTAGAGGCAACAATACATCGATCGTGTATTTGTTAGGCTGAAGGATAAGAAACAAGTCCAGTGTGTTGGCGATTTGACCAGCAACATTGGGGCTACGCGAGGTGGTACAATGTACAATTACATTTGATTACGGCCCTTTTGCTCCTTTCATTCTCGTCCTCGGATTTTATCACAATCGCCTGAACTTAATCTGTTTGGGCTTATCCGAGAAAGAAAACTATATACCGGTATTTATGATTGTTTAACAAATGATATTTACTATCTCATGAACAGTTTCAAAAATATGGATATATGTACATACATTCATACATACATAGTATATTTCTCATCCTAATAAACACTAAATAAAAAATATATCCCATATCCCTTGCATTGCTTCGTACTAAATATGGATTCCTGTTCTAATTTCAGGTACGTGACCAAGCTTATTCCCATTATTCTTGCCAAGTAAGTGCGTTTTCAAAATGTCCTTATGTTCGAAACATGTTCTAAAGTACAATGTTGAAACTTATGGTAAATTCTTTGGTTGCTGCGTAGGATTGCGTTTCGGAAACATTATATGGTTTGCGTATTGGCTAGTCGGGAATATTTTTCCAAGTTTGATAACTGAGTGCAAAGATGTCTACTCGTTCTTACCATTCGACAATGACGCAGTGGATTCCATAACTGAACCATGGATACGTTTTCGGATAAAAAAAAAAATGTAAACGGCTGCGCAGTGTTTCCAATTCTTACTGCTCTGACATTTTAATCCTCAAAAAACCCAGGAGGAAAATATTAAATCTTAGTTGTTGGAGAATAGCGGTATTAGAAAGAGTAGAAAGTGCCTACGCGTTTCCTAAAACATTTTAAATTATTTGTTTTTTTTTTTTTTTGGCGGGAAAGATAAAAACTCGAAACTCGTGCGCTTATGAAGATATTATATCCATTTTGGAAGCGTGAAGCTTTTCGGTGATGTAAATATATAACTTGAATTGACATAGGTTTCTAATCAACACAGAAAATATCGTTCCATTACTTGTATATATAAAATTCTTATTCTTTCACATTTTTGATGGAGATATATTGTGTAGCTAGAAAAGAGAAAATACAAAGATATAAAATGAGTTTGGAGCAAAAGAGTAGCGCGTCTTCAATCAGTTTTGTAATATTAAACCGTGAATTCCACGCTATGCAGAGAAATCGAAATCTGAAATACAATCTGATGTGTATCCATTGATATTCGTCGTCAACAAGCGGCCAAAAGGCTTGTTGATTGTACCACTCCTGCATCCTAGAACTGTGTCCAATTCTTAATTAGCAGTCTGCACTTCTAAATGGGTAGTTATTTTCCCGCAAGCACAACAAAATACCAAATGCCTTCTGCTATACATTAAGTGCATTGGATATATCTGATATCACATCAGCATTACATGGATGCACAGAATGCTGCATTGTAATTGTCAAGTTATTAATCACGTAAATAAACGTAATAAAACTGAAGACATCCTTTTTCTTATTTCTCACTGGACAGCATATTTTGTTTCTAGCACGAACTTCGTGCCTTGAGTACACATATATTCCAAGCAATTTTTCCTCAAACCCCACAGTGAGTAACATAAAATGTTGCAATGATGCTAGTGCATCTAAGCCTCTAACAGCTATTGCATTTAAACAATGATATGTTATAGGGAAAGGAAGGAAAAAATATGTATTCTGTACATGTTTCCTTTAAAACACCTCTCCGAACTTTCGAATTATCCTTTGCATGTTAGCATATTCCTGTGGCTTTGGGCGGCAATATAAAAACGTGAGCGAAATAATGAAAAGTTTTAAACCCCTATTGCTACTGGATTATCCAAACTCAACAGGGTACAACGTATTTGTTGTTCATAACTGCAGAAAGTTTTCGACGGAATGATATATGTAAGTAAATAGCTTGCTAGAACTCTTTTTGATTTTTGGAAACTTTTAAATGAAAAAATAATAAAAATCATATTTTTAACTAATCTAGCAAAAACAGAAACAGAAAAAAAAAATCCGGCCAAGTGCGAGTCGAACTCGCGCACGAAGGGTTCCGTACCATCTGTATATATAAATGTGAAAGAGACTATGTATGTTACCTCATCAAATGACAAATCTTGGTTGCAGGCAGGATTTCTTGGATGAAAATCATGTCTGTTGTATGGGAGCCACCCTTAAATATTCATTTTGTTCTGTTCAGAAATACGTCATCTGTGAAAATTTGAGATACAGCCTGGTGACAGACGGACGGACGGACAGCGAAGTCTTAGTAATAGGGTTCCGTTTTACCTTTGGGTACGGAACCCTAAAAAAGGAAACACAGTATATGTATATATACATATATATAGTATATTGAATCCTTTTGACACCTATTTTTTAAATTAATTTTATTTTATTTCGTTTATAAATTTACAATGAGGTCGCCACACAATTTACATACAGTGATTCGATAACTAGCTGTATATCTTTCAACTGAAGTATTATCTTTTGAAGCTTTAAAGGAAAAAAAAAATGAATGTTTTGAAGGAAGCTACGAAAAGAAAAACCTTCAATACTTACTTACTTACTTATCAGGCCTACGATCCATGGAGGATCTGAGCCTGAGCTATAGCTGCCTTCCATCCTTGACGGTCCCGGGCACGCTGCTTCCAGTTGTCAAGACCAAGATGTCTTACATTCGCGATTACTTGGTCTTTATACCGGAGGTTCGGTCTTCCTCTTCTTCTCGAACCAGGAGGCGCGGAGTCGAAGACCCTCTTAGCTGGAGCGTTGATGTCCATGCGCTCGATGTGGCCGAGCCAGCGTAGTCGACGGATCGTTGCCTTCCGGACTACATCCACATCTTGGTACAGCTCGTAGAGTTCGCGGTTGTGTCTTCTTCTCCATTCACCTTCCTCACAGACAGGACCAAATATCCGGCGCAGAATTTTTCTTTCGAAAGAACCCAAAATCAGCTCCGCTGTCCTGCTTATCGTCCAGCTTTCGGCTCCGTACAGCAAGACTGGCAGAATGAGCGTTTTGGAAAGCATGACTTTGGTCTTTCGAGTGAGGAGTTTTGACCCCAGTTGTTTGGACAAGCCGAAGTAGCAGCGGTTGCCAAGGGCGATTCTACGCCGGACCTCTACGGTGGTGTCATTTGTGGAATTTACGTTTGCCCCGAGGTAGACAAACTCCTTAACTACCTCGAAATTGTAGCTGTCACTCCGCCAAGGGTGTTTTCCTTTCCGATTTTGGCGTTGAAGTCCCCGAGCACGATTTTTACATCGTACTCCGGACAAGCTCCGTAGGCGTTGTCCAGGAGGTCATAGAAGTCCTCCTTGATAGGGTCTTCAGCCTCGTCGGTAGGGGCGTGTGCACATATAAGGCTGATGTTATAAAATCTGCCTCTGATGCGGATAACAGCCAGGCGATCACTTATAGGTTTAAAGTCGATGACCTTCGACCTTAACCACTTTCCCACGACAAATCCGCATCCCAGTAAGTGCAACCTTTTGTGACAGCTGTAATAAATGTTTCTTCCTAATCATACCGTTTCCTATCCAGCGTATTTCCTGGACCGCAGTAATATCCGCCTTGTACTGCGTGAGGATTCCTTCTAGTTTATGAGCAGCTCCGGGAGTGTACAGGGTTCTGACATTCCAGGAGCATACTCGCAAATCGTGTTCCTTTTTCGTGCGTTGTCGTCGTCGAGTATCCGTCCGTGTATCCGAGGCATCTTGCTCATTCATAACTTTAGGTTTTTTTTTACGTGGGCGGATTGTAAGCCCGCCGCACAACCGCCATTCTGGTCGGGGTTTTTTTCGCTGCATACGTTTGTTCACCTCCCAACGGTTGTTGAAGAGGCTATCCAGAGGGCGCCGCGAGGAGGCCGTATGTCAACTTGACCCGGGCGTTTAAACAGGGATCGTTGCTGGCATCTCGCCAGGTTGAGAGCAATCAACAACTTTACCCTGTATGACCGAGCCCATGCCCTCCCAAAAACCTTCAATACAAGTGAAAAAAAAAAAATCATAGTAATAATAAATAGATAAATAAATAAATGAGTAAATAAATAAATATATAAATAAATAAATAAATATGCAAATAAAGTAAATATATAAATAAGTAGATAAAAGGTAGCAACAATAGCAATAATAAATAACGAAATGATTTAATAAATAATTAGATAAATAACATACAGAGACTACAATAAATATATAAATGTATAGATAAATAGTTAAATAAATAATTAAGCAAATAGATACGTATATATCAAATAGATGAGTTAAAGGTAAATAAGCATGGTTAGGTATAGGTGTTTAATTGAGTTATGTGAGGATTATCTGAAAAAACAGGGTTTTGCAGAAATTTATCTGTCAATTTATTAATTCTGTCGGAGATCAATTCAACACTCGATTGTAGGTGAAGATCAGTGGTAGAGTGGTATCTAGGTATGTTAAGCATCATTTTCAACAGTTTGTTTTGCGATACTTGTAGCTTTTTTATGTAACATATTGCACATTTTCCCCACACTTGGCATCCATATAGTAGTATAGATTGAAATACTACTTTATAGATGATGATTTTGTTAGATCTGCTTAGCATTGACTTTCTATTAATAAAAGGGTAAAGCATCTTGGTGGCAATATTTACCTTGTTGATGGCATTGGATATATGTTCTTTAAATGTAAGTTTTTCATCCAGATGACTACCTAGATACTTTATACTTGGTTTCCAGACAGCACTTATCCCACACACATTAAGCGGATTGTTAGGGAGATAGCAATTTTTCCTCTTTCGGCTGAAAAAGATTGATTGCACTTTTTCGGGATTAATTTTCATTTTCCATTTATTGAAGTAATTAACGGATATTCTAATCGCATTTTGCAGATTAGTCTCAACATTGAGACTGAACTCATGTGATGAGAATATGCCTGTGTCGTCGGCGTAAATAGCTGTTTCACATTCAGGCAGCCTTGGAAAGTCAGATGTGAAAATATTGTAAAGCACAAGGCCAAGAACGGAGCCCTGTGGTACTCCTGCATTTATGTATTGTAAAGATGATGCTTTACCATGAACATAGACTCTAAAGCGTCTGTTAGTCAGGAAACTCTGTACAGTTTTGACTAGATACAGTGGAAAACCATAGTCAATCATTTTGTAAACGATCCCATTGTGCCAAACGTGCCAAATAAGTGGTACATCTAAACCACTTTTCGTACCTACTGGATAGTGTTAATACAAGTACTTGGAAAAGGCGGACAAAATGGATGGCTATGTTTAAGAGTTCCTAGATATTTTATTCTTTACTCCAGTATATCCTTTTAATGTTCTATTGTCTCGAATTGAAGGGGAATAATAATCAATTTAACTGGTCGATAACCTCCAATTTATCAGTCAGAAACACACGTCCCTGTGTGCTATATGTACATACATACATATGTATGTACATCTGTCGATAATTAAGGTTTTTCTAATTCAATGCACTTTCATTATGGATTTTGTTTGTTTTTTCTCAGACGAAAATCCTTCAACCCCACGTGACTTGCATTTGATGGAAGCGTAACATGCTTTTTTGTCCAATGGGTTGTACATCCATAAATACATATTTGCTTGTAACGTTGTACATGTTAGATACATCATATGCTTAAGGGACTAGTTGATACATACACCCCGCGCAAATATCTAAAGTCACGTGTATGCTTGTAATATTTAGATATCCTAGCTAATGTATATATGTACATATTCGTACACATGATTGAAACAAAATAAAATACATTTGTATGTGTATGTATGTATGTTGGCGTTACAGTCCATGAAGGACCTGAGCCGAGCTTCTCTTTAAATCACCCATGTTGTGTGTGGTTTCATTTTCCCATAGGTGAAAGGGACCTACAATTTATTGCTTTTCATGACAATTTTACTACAGGGGGTTTTGTCAGAACCCCGCTGACAAAACCCCCTGAGAAACACCGTGTCATCGGCGTCAGAGGCCAACATACTACCCACTGCGCCACGGTGCTCTCAAAATACATTTATAAAAATAATAATAAATAAATCGAGCTTTCCAAATTATAGCTAAGAAAAGAAAAGAACACACATATGTACGTATAAAGTGTACATTGTATCATTCGTCTATTTTTAGCGAATGCCAACAATTTAAGGGCTTCAGTAGTATTTTATTGGCAGTTGGACAAAAGAATCAATTTATTAAAGGCGTGTGCTATAAAACTTATAGAAACTCTTAGTCCCATTTACAATCTTCCTAAATGGCACACACATAGGATTTTCAGAGGAGGTAAAGTATCTAAGTACTGACCTAGACCCCAGACTCAACTGGAACTCCAATATGAAAAATAAACTCATGAAAGCGACTAAGGTCATGTGGGCCTGTCGACGCACTTACGGCACCTGGGGACTTAAACCAAAGGGAGTCCACTGGTTATACACCGCGATAGTAAGACCTATCGTCACCTACAGGTCGACGTATGACAAAAGTTGAGCAAAAAACTGCAATAGTTAAGCTTCAACGCCTTCAGAGACTAGTGTGTCTCGGCATTACAGGCGCTATGCCAACCTGCCCCACGGCAGCCCAAGAAGCACTCATTGGACTCACTCCACTGCACCTTTTTATCAAAAAGGTAGCATTACGCAGTGTAATCAAAATTCTCTGCTCGGGAACAAATATGCCATGTAGACCCGTAGGCCACATGTCCATATTACAACACCTTTCCGAGCTGGATATGATTACTACGCATTGCCGCACAGCTTCACCTTTGACAATAGATTTGAGATACTGATCCCAAATCGCTCAGCATGGGAAAACAGTGATCCCCTGCTAAATGTCAAAGGTCTTAGGTGGTACACGGATGGCTCCAAGATGGCTTCCGGCGTTGGCGCCGGCATCTTTGGACCGAAACGCAAGATCTCGAAGGCCCTGGGAACAAGTGCCAGCATCTTAAGCAGAGCTGCATGCCACCCTAACATGCTTCAATCTAAATTTCGAGACTGGTATTAGAAGAGTATCCATCAACATACTCTCTGATAGCCAAGCAGCGCTTAAAGCGCTGGGTTCGTACAGTACGAACTCAAAAACCGTCAAGGAATGCCATGACGCCCTAC
This sequence comes from Eumerus sabulonum, assembly GCA_951905685.1. Lineage (NCBI taxonomy): Eukaryota > Metazoa > Arthropoda > Insecta > Diptera > Syrphidae > Eumerus > Eumerus sabulonum. Next base: position 248,152,299 of record OX645060.1, on the reverse strand, counting down.
AAGACCTGGCCAAAAGAAACAATGTTAAACTTTGGTGGGTGCCGGGACATAAAGGTATCAAGGGCAATGAAATTGCCGACCAGCTTGCCACGAAAGGTTACAGCGATAAATATATAGGTCCGGAACCATTCTGCGGCATTCCCGGGACTAAGATAAATTTCTTCTTAGACAAGTGGGAAAAATTGCAACACCTGTCCTTTTGGAACAGCGTTCGGGGATAGCGTCAATCCAAACGACTTATACGACCCCTGAATAAACACTCTAGTGACATACTCAAACTCAATAGGGTGGATATCAGAAGACTAGTCAGCTACCTGACAGGACACTACGGTCCGAGATATCATCTAAACAAAATTAGTCTCTCGTTCGAAACTGAGTGTCCGGTTTGTCTCGAGGACGAAGAGACAGCGGAACACATACTATGTGAGTGTGCTGCTCTCTGCCATCTTAGGAAGCGTATCCTTCTCAGAGAAGTTATGACTCCTGAGGGGATCACCTTAGCTCCTACGAGAAGCATTCTCAACTTCATTATATGTAGAAGTGGAGAGGCTAATCGGCTAGCAGGCAGAATAGATCTGCAAAGGTCGCAGTGCCATATTGCTAATGGTGGCACTAGCCCCATATATAAAAAAAAAAATATAGAAACTTAATAAGGGGCTACTGCTAACAAATAGTATGAGGCACTGCGACCTTTATAGATCTATTGTACCTACTTGCCAATAAGACGAGGAGCTTCTCCACTTCCTTAATGAAGTTGAGAATATCTGTCGTAGGAGCTGAGATGATCCCCTCAGGAATCATAATTTCACTGAGAAGAATACGCTTCCTAAGACGGCAAATAGCTGCAAACTCACATAGTATGTGCCCTGCAGTTTCTTCGCTCTTAAGAGTCGACACTCGGTTCCAGACGAGAGGTTAGTTTTATTTAGATGATATCTCAGGTCACAGTGTCTCGTAAGTTAGCTGACTATTCTTCTGATATCTACTTATTAAGTTTGAGTATATTAATAGATTGTTTGTTCGATTGGCGAAGTCGGTGAACGCTGTTCCAAAAGGGCAGGTGTTGCGATTTTTTCCACTTGTCTAAGAAACAATCTTAGACTTGGGATGCCGCAGAAGGGTTCCACATCTATGTACCTTTGGCTGGAATCTCTCCTAGCAAGTTGATCGGCGATTTCATTGCCCTTAATACCTTTGTGCCCTGGCATCCACCAGAGTTTGACGTTGTTTCCTTTGGCAAGGTCTTGTGGGGCATCAAGGCATTCCTTAACGGATCAGAGAGAATATTGATAGTTATCCCTTTATGCCAGTCTCTAAGTTTAGGATGACGCATGTCAAGATGGCATATAAATCGGCCGAAAATATACTAGGATTCAGTCCTAGAGCCTTCGAGATTTTCCCATTTGGTCCAAAGATGCCGGCGCAAACGCCAGAAAGCATCTTGGAGCCAGGTTTTACTGGTTTCCCAAGCTGTGCGGTTTGGGATCAATATTTCAGATCTCTTGTCAAAAGTGATGGTGTGTGGTAACGCATTCGAGACAGTGGTAATCACATCCAGCTCAGGAAGATATTGCAGGATAGCGACCCATAGGACTATATAGCAGGCCTGTCCCCCAAAGAAGAATTCTGATTGCACTACGTAATGCAACCTGCAACCTTTTTAATAAAAAGGTGCAGTGGAGTAAGTCCAATCAATACTTCTTGAGCTGCCGTTGGGCAGGTTGGCGTAGCGCCTGTAATGCCGAGACACGTTGGTCTCTGAAGGCGTTGAAGTTTAACGATTATAGTTTTTTTGCGGAAATTGCGATCTCCTTGCGTGGGAAACTGTGATCAACATACGCCACTAAGTGATGTATGCGATATGCATATTGGTTAGGATACAGTAGTATCTGATTCTCTAGAATACCTCTAATATGGAGCTCTATCAGTTTTTCCATTGTTTTGAATAGAAAAATTGTTGAGGGATGTAGCCGAAGTTGAAACAGGACCTAAAAAGAACTATCAGTGGTGATAGAATAATGGTAAAACCCTTCTTTTTTTTTTTTAGGGACTCGCGCAGGTTCAAGAGTTTTTATATTCTCTATTCTCTTATGATGTGTTACACACACAACCTGAACGGAGTGCAGTGGTTTGGGTCGTTAATGTTCGTTCACTACTCTCAGGGGTGGTTGTCCTAGATACGACGAGAGCCGACCAAATTCCGCGTTGGTTATAGTCCGTAGTAATTCGTTCGAGCACTTTAGTATCGCATCTGCAGTGGATGAATTTCATTTGACCATATACTGTGAGTGTCATGCCTGCAGCAGTACGTCTGGTCACTTTCCATTCACAACTGCGTTGCATACTTTGTGTCCGTATAGGAATTACTTTTTCTTGGCGAATTTGAACTATAGACCTTCCGCTCAGAATAACATTAACCTTCATTTCTATAGAATAGCATGAAAGACTCTAAGACACCATATTTGCCTGGGGCCTTAGGGTTTAAATTAACCAATTGCCCATCTAACTCTATCGGGGCTAAAAAGTCTACCAGAGAGGCTGTCTGGTCTACTATCGATATTATTTGTGGCGCTCGTTTGATCGTCAAAAGGCATATGCTGGAGATTGAAACCAGGTAAGTGTACCTCAAGCAAGATCTCCTACATTTCCCTGCGATTGACAGTAAAGGTACCGTCTGATTTACGAAGCAGCCCGAGGCCATTGGCGTGTTCCTGGGATAGCGCTTTATAGAATTAGGCCGCAGTTGATAGCGAGTCTATGTTCTAGCGGTGTTTCTTCCAAGACATTTTCAGTCCAGACAGTAATCAGTCCAACTATTCTCACTCTTCGATTTAAGAAGCATATCTTCTTTAGCGGCAAATTGAGCTTGGAAAAGAGTCCAATTTGTTCGCTTAGGCTGATATCCAAGCTCGGCTCCCTTAATCCCACTAGAGACGTTAAATCTGATATGTTGGTGATCAGATAGTGAGGCTTCATTCGAGAGGTGCCGGTTACAAATTGTATTTCAAACAAAGTGGCTAGGTACTGTGAGGTCAAGTACCTCTTCCCTAATTGAGTCTATTAAAGTAGGTTTGCTGCCACTATTGGCCACGGTGAGATTACTCTATAATAAGTAAATACTCAAAAAGTGACTCACATCATTTGTTGGTGTTGCTGTCGCCACATTCCACGTGGAGCGCATTGACATCGCTTCCTATGAACAGATGTCGTTTACTAGGTCTTGTACCTCAGTAGGTGGAATTTGGTAGCCGTCTCCTGGCAAGTAGGCGGAGGCACCAACGATCTCCCTTACTTCTCTGTCAATGGGGACTTCCACGACAACGGCTGCCAGGTCCGGTGTTACAAACTCTGGAATGGAATCATTCTATTATATGAGCGACATTTTTATACGTTTCTTTACCATTCTACCGATAGATTCTTAAGTAGGACGATTAAATCGAATGAATTAGCCCAGAAAAGAACTCAATATATAAAGGGTGCCCCACGAGCAGTGTGCCAAAAAGCTAGAGTGTGTAGGTCTGGTCAAGACAAGAAAAAAATCGTATGGGAAGGGAGGGTCTTGGATTCAATGGAGATCATGATAAAATGTTCTCTATGTTTGATTAAATCAAAATATAATACTATCTCTTTGTTCGATGTGGTTTTGAGTCTGTCTCTAATTTTCTCTCAAGGGTTGAGTTTTATACTTCGAGAAAGGAACAATTTAAAAAACACATTTATCTGAAAATCTATATTCGTCTCCTCTGTTGTTCCCATCTCGCAGGGTGTTTATTGCCATTCAAATTAGCTTCCAAAACAAACAAACTTTGTAATTAGATATAATCTTTCATACATGTTTGTGTTTACACGTAGAAATGCTTTAATATGTTTTTCAACAGTTAATGAGGAATTAAGAAATGCTTTTTAAAAGAATTCGTAAAAGAATTCCAAATGTACACACCTACAATTATACATATATGTACGTTTTTTACTCACATGGAGTCGTGTAAATATTGTGATTATAGTTCCTTTATACGTTTGTATAAATACTTATAGAGTGAACAACGAACGTTTTTTATTTCTTCTTTTTTTAGGGCTCCGTACCCAAAGGTAAAACGGATCCCTATTACTAAGACTTCACTGTCCGTCCGTCTGTCACCAGGCTGTATCTCATGAACCGTGATAGCTAGACAGTTGAAATATTCACAGATGATGTATTTCTGTTGCCGCTACCACGACAAATACTAAAAGCAGAACAAAATTCATATTTAAGGGGGGCTCCCATACAACAGACATGATTTTCTTCCAAAAATCCTGCCTGCAACCAAGATCTGTCATTTGATGGGGTAACATACATAGTCTCTTTCATATTTATATATACAGATGGTACGGAACCCTTCGTGCGCGAGTCCGACTCGCACTTGACCGGTTTTTTTAATATTCCTAGCATGTATTGGAATTTTATGAATATTCTCATTTTTTTCCTTAATGACAGTCTCCAGATTCTGCTCCTACATATTGTATGCAGAACCTTCTTAAGACATACGCATAGCATTTCTCATCAGAATAAAAGTTGGCTGAATATTAACTTAATTTTCCATCTGATATCACATTCTGTTTTCATTAAAACTACACAAGCTACAAGCATATTAACGTGAACATTGCATACATACTTATGTATTTATGAGTATTAATGCAAAAGTGCTTTTAAGAGGATAATAGTGACATGATAACGATATGAATGAGCCTACAAAATGACGGCGGTAATGGTGATTTATAAATAAGGTGTAATGTGCGCAAGCTGACATCTTGTACTCCTGTGTACTCATATATAAGTACTTTTAGCAGCGCGGTCGTGAATGAAATTTCCTTGCTTTTTTTTGCACAAATTCCTCTGCCAAATAACGTGCATAGGTATCTGATTTACTCGTATACTGCGAGCGAACATTTTACTCAGTAGCTCCTTTCAATAAGTGAGTTAAGTTTTAGGTCAACATTACGAATTCATGCTATTTATATTTCCCTTCTAGTGTCGCGGTAAACACATTTTTTATTAAATTTGTAATTAGAGCTAATCTACCATTTAAACAACATGAATGCAATCCAGAGAAATGCACAATAAGCTGCATAATGATAATGCCTTCCGCTTTTTGGCAGCCCACGAAGTGTCCTTTATTAAAGAATTCGTCACGCACTAAGCAAGATGAAAAAATGAAGTTTTTATTGAATTTATTGTTTTATTTTTTATAATGTTTAGAAGCTCGGCTCAGGTCCTTCATGGACTGTAACGCCAACATACATACAATATTTCCAAACACAATAACAAAATACAATGCTTGAACGAGTATATTTTACACGTTTAGGTATTTACTGTTATAATTTGATATCAGCTATGACACAGCAAAGTACCTACAGTTTACTGATATGTATGAGCAGCATGGTACGTAAAAGTAAAGAAACTACTTCCGAAGAGCGAAAGATAATTTTAAATCTTTTTAAAGTGGTGAATCAGTAAATAAAAATTAGTGACGTAGTGAAAAAGAGTTGCACAACTGTATATGACATTACAAAACGTTTGTAAAATTCATCGGACTTAAACAAAAGCCTAGAAGTGGTCGTCCGAGTAAACTGACATTAAGGGCTAAGAGGAAAATTCTTTTAATGATAAAGAAGGAACGTAGGACACATTCCTCCGAAATTGCTTCAGAGATAAAAGAGAGCTCCCGAACAAAGGCTGGCCCTCGAGCAATCCGAAGAGTACTCAGAAATGAGGGGTATAGGACTAGAACTTGCCGAGGGATGCATTTTATTTCTAAGGTGAACAAGAGGAGAAGACTGGATTTTGCAAAAGAATTCTCGGGCATACCAAAATCGGATCGGATGGACGAATTTTCACTTGGAGGAGAGCAGGCACCGAATTAGATCAACAAAATGTTCAATCATCTGTCAAACATGGTGGTGGTGGAGTCATGGTATGGGAATGTATGGCAGCTTCTGGTGTATGGACGCTTGTATTCGTCGACGAAATCATGAAAAAAGAAGAATACCTTGAAAAATTTAAAGATCAGCGCTAATGATTTACTTCTGAGCAACGATTTTACATTCAGCAAGATAACGACCCAAAGCACACTGCTGAAATAGTTCGATTGTGGATATTATACCGGGTGCCCCATGAGCAGTGTGCCAAAAACTTGAGCGTGTAGGTCTGGTCAAGACAAGAAAAAAATGTTACGGGAGGGGGGGTCTATTTTAGAAAATTTCTAAAATATTGACTTAATTTGGATATACTTTTTTGTAAAGCCAGAAATCTCTTCTTTCATCTCGTTTTTAAACGAAGCAGTTTTAGGGAATAGTTTTTGAGAAATTAATTTTCAAACTTAAAATTTAGAAAAAAAAAATTTCGAACTAATTTTTTTCAAGAACTCATTTCTCTTATTAGTTTTTAGTTATAAACAGAAAACCGGATACAAAAATGTCTTGCAGTTTTTGAGAAACTAAAAAAAAAAAAAAAAAAACCCAAAACACTTTTTTCTAAGAAAAACCTTTTTTTTTTTTTTGTTTTAACGCGGCTGGACTTGTAGGCAAATTAATGTATGAAACACTTGGGCACTCCAAGCATAATAGCTATCCTCCTTGTACTATGGGAGGGATTACGTCCGACCAAATCCAAAATTCTTTCAACTAAGATTGCTGATCCATCTGTAATTGATCTTTCGCTTCTTCGATGCTCTAGCACTCCGTGCTCTCGCAGACGTCGGTGGATTCTTGAAAACATGGTACGACTGGGACACCTCCGATTGGGATATCTTTCAGCGTAGAGTCTTTCGGCTTCACAATCTCGACCATTAGCTAAACTGTAGCAGAAGTGCATGTCCCTCAATTCTTCTCGAGAGTATGGGTTAACATCCAATTTTGAAATGGTTTTTTATTAAAAATGCGATGCCTTTTAATTACATTTGGGTTGCAAATATTTTGTTTTTCAATAAAGAAAAATTGCGGTTTTATTGTCTTAAGGTCCTAACGGGTAGAACCTAATGACGGTGGGCGGACCCAGACGAAATTGGCAGGTCAGTTTTCAGGCGTTATCACTGAAAAAAAAAAAAAAAGATTAATCCAGGACTACTCCAATGCTGTGTCACTTTATTCTATCCCCATAAAACTCCGAATTTTTTCAAAAATAATAAGAAGGAGGTCAATGTTTCATACATTAATTTGCCTACAAGTCCAGCCGCGTAAAAATCAAAAAAAAGGTTTTTCTTAGAAAAAAGTGTTTTGGGTTTTTTTTTTTTTTAGTTTCTCAAAAACTGCAAGACATTTTTGTATCCGGTTTTCTGTTTATAACTAAAAACTAACGAGAGAAATGAGTTTTTGAAAAAAAATTAGTACTTAATTACATATAATTTTGAAAATAATTAGTTCGATTTTTTCTTCTATTTTTTTTTTTTTTCTAAATTTTAAGTTTGAAAATTATTTTCTCAAAAACTATTCCCTAAAACTGCTTCGTTTAAAAACGAGATGAAAGAAGAGGTTTCTGGCTTTACAAAAAGTATAACGCGGTGTTGTGGATGTAACCGTTGATTTCAAATTTTTTTTTCCAAATTAAGTCTATTTTTTAGAAAAGTGCCCCTCCCGCCTAAACGGGGGTATATACCCCCCCCCCCCCCCCCCTCCCCCCCCCCCCACACCCATACGATATTTTTTTTTGTCTTGACTAGACCTACACGCTCTAGCTTTTTGGCACACTGCTCGTGGGGCACCCTGTATAACACTCCTCATACCTTGAAAACACCACCCCAATCACCAGATCTCAATCCTATAGAGCATCGGGTAAACGGGTGCAACAACGCAACATAACGTATAAACAGCAACTTAAAGACTTGCTACAGGAAGTTTTATTACTATTGTTAGTAACTTCATATTACAAATACTTTTGTCCATCAGAATAGATTTATTAAAACATGAACTCATTGTTTATATGTGTATGTAATTTGAATGGAATAAATTTTGGACGACCGATAGTTTTCCCTTAGTTCAAAGAGCAACCATCACAAGACTGTGATTTAAAATTCCGTTCAAGTAAACGAACTCCCCCAATGGAGATAAAGACTATTATTACCGCCATTGAGAAGATTGTCAGCCGTATCGCAAGTAAAAGCAATTATCCGCCTTAAAAGAGGAAGACATAGCTGCAAAGATTCATACTTAGATATAATTGGTAGAATTACTCCAAGAAGAGGCGAAAATTAACTCGGCTATGAATAAGAAAGGAAAAGCAAAACAAGATGAATAAGAGGAAAATGATGGTTTTCGTCAATGTGCTAGAATTGTAATACGAAGTGGAATTTATAATATCATAACGAAAGTGAAAGGAGGACTTTTAGGTAGAACATTTATTTTACCTATGGCATACATACATATTTGTATATAATTAATAAACTGTTCCATAAGCATACAAGTTAAAATACTCTATTTGTTTCCTATATATTTAAATTTGGTCTTAAAAAGTCCAAATAAATTAATTTTAGATTTAAATCGGAAATGTATAGAATTTCGCTATTTAAATATGTACGTACTCACTTACTTAGGTGGCGCGTAAACCCGGTCCTCAACCAACAAGCCTTTCCAGCTAGCACGATTTCTTGCTAGCTATTTCCAGTGTCACAAATCCAGTTGGATAAGGTCCCTTTCCACCTGTGTGCGCCAGCTTAGATGCGGCCGTTCTCCGCAACATCGTCCTTCTGGATGGGAATTGAAGACTCTTCCCGCCGAAACGTTGCTGTCCATTCGCTCTACATGGCCTAGCCATCTTAGACGTTGGATCCGTAGACGTCGTACTAGGCCGATATCGCTGTACACCCCGTACAGTTCGTGGTTGAATCTTCTCCTCAACTCTCCGTCAAGACAAACGGGACCGAAGATTGTATGCAGAATGTTCCTCTCGAAACGATAAGGTCAAAATCTCTACGCCGTAGAGGAGGACCGGGATGATTTGAGGGTCACCTTAGTTTTCCGAGAGAGGGCTCTACTACTCAATTGCCTCTTGAGTTCGAAGAAGGGGTGACCGTGGTGCAGTGGTAAACATCACCGACCGTCGAGCGGAAGTTCTGTAGTCCAAAGTCGTTCCATAGCCAAGAAAAAACAATCCTATCAAAACAATCCCTATACAGAAAGAAAATTATGCAACACAACTGTTGTGAATGAGAAGTGATCAAACATACTGTTACGAAATTTAATCCCACACCGAATAGGGTTCGCACCACTGGATTGCGATAAACTACAATTGTCAACGTTTTATTCAAATTGAAACACACACTTTTCTTGTTTCACCTCAGATCAAGTATCTGTGCAGCTTCACCACTTTTCTCTATTATCCAAAACCTATTGAACACTTCAAACTTTATTACACACACAAACCTTTATTGAAAGCTTTTATTTTCCCACTGTTTTATCGATAGATCACACCGACTTGTCACACGCTGTTCAATTCCACAAACTGAATGAATGCCGAGGGCGAGTGTTCGCGCTTATATAGCTCTCGGTTCACCTTCTCGAATGTTCGCCGTCGGAAGTTCCCCTTCGGAAATCTCTAGAATGCTCTGACAGTTAGCATTACGCCGTTGACAGTTGACATCATTGCAATCTCCGCTTCAAGAGAGCTTTCGAACTTCGACAGCGAAATTCGAACCGTCGGTTTGTGTCTCCGCAACAATTCTGATGAATTCATAACACACAGTATATGGTCATGGTTCAATTCTTACTCTGTGTGTGCAATTCCAATACAGGACGGCCCAATTAAAGTATTAGCATACTTCTAACATGTCATACATATATGTAGGTAAGTATGTTAATGTAATGCGTGTTTGTTCCATGACGTTGAAATCGCATAAGTTTGTGCCCGACGTGCAAATTTCTCGAAGAAATCATTATTAAAAAAATGACAAGTATCGCCAGCTGTCAAAACGCACGACCGGGTAGCCAATGGCTCTACTCAGGCCTCGATTTTACGTTATTTACGATATTAGCCGAAGCAACGCATGAGGTCGTATTCCGTGTTACTCCATATGAATTCATTGTTCCTTCCTACCCATGCTGTCGAAAGCGCGACCGCTCGAACGCGACAATGTGATTCGGCGATAAAGCGATGGTAGCCCAAGCCATGTGGCGCCATCTTGTTGGAACCAGAAGTTGTACATGCCATGTTCCGTTAAAAATAACAACAAAAAATCGGTTATCATTCCTCGATAACGCCCGCCACTAACGGTCGTTTTCAAAAAATTACGGTCCAGTGACCCTATCCGCACAAATTCCGGCCCAAACAGCCACGCGTAAGTCGTGAAGAGGTACTTCGTGGATTAATTGAGGATTTTCAGAGCGCCGTGACGCGGTGGGTGGTGTGTTGGCCTCTAACGCATATGACACGGGATCGAATCCCGGCACAGCCATGTCATCGAACGTGTTTTTCACGGTGTTTCTCCTCAGCGGGGTTCTGACAAAACCCCCTGTAGTAAAATTGTCATGTCGGCAATAAACTGTAGGTCCCTTTCACCTGTGGGGAAATAAAATCACACACAACATAGGTCATTCAGAGAAGCTCGGCTTTGGTCCTTCATGAACTGTAACACCAACATATTTACATACAAAATCAACAATTTTGTTTCTTGACCGATCCATTTAACAAAAGCCCCATTGCTCATGATGATTTTATCCCAAAAATAGTATCGGTTTGAGCCAAGTTCACGACGAATTTCGCATAATCCAAGCGACGTGACCTATCGGTTGACAATAATCGATGAGTAATTTGAATTTCGTACGGAAATAACTTCAAATCATACCGAGTTATGCGTTGCAGCGGGCTGCGACTGATGCCGAACTGAGCGGAACGGCGGCGACTCGATGTTCGTGGTGAGGTCTCAACTGAGGCCCGTATAGCCTCTATATTCTCATCAGATCGCCTCGTACGCTCTCTCCCCTGATGACTGGCATTGCAAAGATTACCGGTGTCCAAAAATTGTTGGTGCAAACGCCTAATGGTCATGTGAGAAGGCGCGTCTGTCACTTCAAATTTTAAACGGTACGCACGTTGTGTTTTGAAATTTGGGAAATTGTTTTGAATGTGAAGATACACAACACCAGCGCGTTTTTGTGGCCTGTACTGTTCCATACTAAAAATTCTCTTTGAATTCGGGCTGTCACAATCCGTTCTGCCAACCAGTGTCAAAGTTACTGGGTTGCCTGATGCTAACACTTTAATTGGGCCACCCGTTATATCACCTTAAATGCATTGAACAGTTGCTGAGAACTACAACCAACGTGACAATTCGGTCGGTTCCTCTCCTCCTGTATAAGACAACTAACCCTGGAGAGTAGTAAACGAACATCTGCGACCCAAACCACTGCACTCCGTTCAGGTTGTCCGCGAACTTAAAAAAAAAAAAAAAAAAACAACACCGGTTGGCAAGAGCTATTCTGCGTCTAATCACAGCGCTGTTGTCGTTGCCGCTTGTTTCCAGTGAGCCAAAGTAGATGGAATCGTTAACTACATGAAAGTTATAGCTGTCAATAGTGACGTTCTGGCTAATATTTCGGTGTTTTGCGTCTTTCTTTGCCGACAGCATATATTCGGTCTTGCCCTCAAACCCACTTCTGCTTCAATGCTCACAAAAGCTTCATTGACGTCTCTCTGCTTTCTAGTAATCACGTCACTGTCATTAGCGTATGCGAACAATTGTACAGACTTAAAGTAGATCGTGCCTCTTGTATTGGCCAGTGAATCCCGCACTATCATTTCGAGGATGATTTTGAACAAATTACATGACAGTGCGTCGTCCCGTCTGAATCCTTTTTTGACATTGAAGGCTTCGGTTAATTCCTTACCGACCTTAATGGAGCAGCCAGAATTCTCAATTGTCATCCTGCACAACCGGACGAGTTTGGCAGTGATGTCAAAACATAACACTGTCATTTGAGGACTTAAAATCGACGGAAAGGTGGTGTGTGTCGACCTGAAAATCATGGGTCTTCTCCAAAATCTGCCGCAGTGTGATCATTCGATCTCTCGTGGATTTTCCTGGCCTGGAGCCACATTGATGGGAACCTGTCAAACTGTCCACGATTGGTTTCAGGCGTTCACACACATAGCAGAAAAGGTATTATACGCGATGTTAAGGAGACCTATTCCCCTATTCGCAGATGGCGCTTTGATAATGTCTCCATTGCAGTTCTATGGTTTGTGCAGTTTGCATCGGCTCTTGAGAGAGCTGGAGGAGACACAATCGGCGTAGTTCCTGGCGGTCTCTTATGATTGGAACTTTCCGACTCCGCGGTGTTCGCGATATCCGCATTCGTACCTTGGCTGCAACTAAGTAATGATCCGAGTCCACATTGACTCCTCGGAAAGTGCAGACATCCAAGATGTTGGAGGAATTTTTGGCGTCGACCGCTAATCGATTTGATTAACAGATAATTATGAATATTGAGATCGTGTGCTAGCTATTAGGAGATTACGCCCCGTCACAAAGTTTATTAGACTGAATACGTTTTCGGACGTGGTGTCGTGTAGGCTGTGTTTTTCTGTGACCCTGTGCTTTGATGCGGATTGTTATGAGCCGATCGCTCACATGCCGAAAGCTTAGGACTTTTTGCCTAAGTCCACCCCGACCAACAAATCCGCATCCAAATAGGCGTTGTTTGTTTTCGTTGCAGCAGTTTCTGTGTATATGTCACAATTTTTCATCCTCCTTTTAGCTGGTCCATCCCATTGCACTTCTTGGACTGCAGTAATGTCTGCTTTATAGTTGTTTAGGGCGTTTTCTAACAGTTCATTCGCACCCGAATGGGAACCTAACATGCCAGGTGCAGAACCGAAACTCCTGCCCTTTTATACGTTTTGCGGGGGTCGTCAACATGAAAACAGTCCGTTAAATCCGAGGCTTGTGGTTGTCTCTAAGTTTTATATATTTTTATGATTAGGGCTTAGCCCATCCGACCGAACCTGTTTTTTGGCGCAGGAAACTCGCCATTCGCCCTTCGCCATCTGTAATTCCCAGAGGAAATCTCCAAATGGCACCACGAGGAGGTGGGAATGGGACTTACTAACAGTGCCGCAAGGTGTTCTGCGGTTGCTCTTCTCGCTTTTTAGCAGGCCAACATCCGTCGGATAGATGCACCCTATGAGGCCTTTCTTAGTCCTTTAGCGAAAATATACGACCAACAAGTACGAGTAGCAACTAGAAATTTGGCAAAAATTTGAGTAAAACTCTCTCAGATAAGAGGATCGACTTTAATCATTTTAAATGTTATTCTGAGAATTTAGAGCGCCGTAACGCAGTGGGTAGTGCGTTGGCCTCTGACACGGGATCGAATGCCGACAACAGCCATGTCATCGAACATGTTTTCACAGTGCTTCTCAGCGGGGTTCTGATGAAACTCCCTGAAGTATAATTGTCATGAAAAGCTTCTCGGAATCGGCAATAAACTGTAGATCCCTTTGACATATGGGGAAATAATTTGGACCTTCATATGCTGTAACGCCAACATACATACAACTAGTGATATGTTCTCTCTCAAAATTGGATGGATTAACATCTAAACTGCCCATGTATTCGTACCACTATATTACAATAGTTCTAATGATTGATGAGCATCTACATGTTTTAATGACAGCTTTCGTACAGATGACTGCTTTCGTATAAAAATACAGGAACAGTATATTAAGCTTCGAAATCAGTCTATTCATGAATATGCACATAAATATCCACATATGTCTGAGGGCTTTTCTTACCACATCATTTCCTGTTTAAATGTTTCAACTTTAGCCTGGATAACACATGCGTCATTAAAGTAGATGCATCAAAGAATCCCATTTGAATTTATCCGATAAAAGAGCAAGCATACCTCCATGAAGTAATAATGATGTGTTTTGTATTAGAATTTTTTGTCGTCCTTTTAAATTCAAACCCGAATCTCATACATATTATACTTACGTTACTGCTCAATAACGAGTGGAAGTTTAATATTGCTTTATTTTTTTTTTTAATGTGGATGCACAATAACGTTGTTAATATGTAAACTACTCAAAACAAAATAAGGCCCACTAAGTTTTTTGGCTTTCAATTGCAAAAAAAAAAAGAAAAAAATGGTTGTCTGTAGTCGGTTTACGGACGATTATTTTGCGTGATAACGTCATAAGAAAACTTTGATGAAAAATGAGCAACACGCGGTGTTCCCAAGCGGTCCACCATCTAAGTACTAATCGCATCCGATGCTGGTTGATTACGGTTTTCGGACGACAGCCGATACATATGAGATTGCTCGGACAGTGTTGTGGTTAGGTAAGGAAACGCAAACACTCATGAGCTGCTCGTGAGTGTGCGCTACCCAACGAGCAATTATTAAGCGCACGCGCTCATGAGTAATTGGTTGCGAGCAGTTTTTTCGATTTGGAAATGGGCACATACATATGTATGTATATATGTATATCCAACATGTAAGCTCCAGACTTTTTCACACGATTTCTTCAGAATCGTATTTGTCGTCTAAAAACAGAATTAGGGTGTATGCATGTATGTATGTATCACCTGGATTACAGATTACTCCTAAAAGTATGTCATCGAAAAACTTGTTCATGCCCTCAAGTATGCAAACAAAATGCTATCCCATAGGCAAAATAGATGCCTCTCTATCGTTTGTTTCGCGCTCTCTCTTGCACTTTTTCGTACGTGCGACCGGTGTTCGTTGATTTATAAGACGTTATCACGTTTTATCTGAGTATTGAGAAATTGAGTAAACAATTTCGTGCTACACACGGGGTAGCCGTGGTGCAGTGGCAAATATCACCGTCCGTGGAAGGTCTGTAGTTCAAAGTCGTTCCATAGCCCAGAAAAAAAAACTTCCTTTACGGAAAAAAAATTAATCAACGCAGCTGTTGTGAATAAGAAGTGATCAAACATACTGATAAGGCATAACACTTGCACTATATGGTCACCTTAGATTTATACTCTGTGTATGCAAGAAGAGTACCGAGCCAGAAGAAGGGAGAAGAAAAAACTACTGCGACCAAAGAAAAGAATCTTCGCAGCCTCCCAGCTCAGGGATATCGAGGAGTCTAGGGGTAAACATAAAACACGAGCCTTTTACAAGAAAGCCAAAGGCCTTGCAGGAGGCATCAAAAAGGGCACCCAGGCTCTTCAAAACTGCGAGGGTAATCTTGTCACCGACCCGCAGGGAATAGTGGATGTATTTAAGCAGCATTTCCAGCAGCTGCTTAACGAGCACGACCAAGAGAGAGTGGTAGGGACCGAGGAAATCTCAACTCCAGCCGCTGAAGTAGTCCTTCCACCCAGCATCGAAGAAGTCGGCACAGCTATTCATAAGCTGAAGAACAACAAGGCCGCAGGCTCAGATGGCTTGCCATCAGAGCTCTCCAAAGCTGGCGGCGATATTCTGGTAGGGAGTATGCACCAGATCATCTGCAGAATTTGGGAAGATGAAAGCATGCCCGACGACTGGAATACCAGCTCTATTTGCCCCATTCACAAAAAAGGCGATCCTACCTCTTGCAAGAACTATAGAGGTATATCCCTGCTCAATGTCGCATACAAGTTCCTGTCCAGCGTATTGTGTGAACGTCTAAAGCCATTTTGCACCGCACTAATCGGCAGCTACCAGTGCGGCTTCCGGCCCCGCAAATCGACTATAGATCACATTTTCACACCTCGACAAATCCTACACACCATATTTTCCTCGATTTCAAAGCCGCATACAACAGCATTCATCGTGAAGAACTGTTTGGCGCGATGGCCGAATGCGGGATCCCGGGAAAACTGATCCAGTTGTGTCGCGCCACACTAAAAAACACGCGATGCACCGTGCAATTCGGTTCTAGGACCTCGGAAGCATTCGAAACATGTGCCGGATTTCGGCAAGGAGATGCGCTGTCATGTGACTTCTTCAACCTGGTGCTGGAGCAAATAGTGCGACGGGCAGGCGTCAACAAGAAAGGCACTATCTTTTACAAGTCCATCGGATGATATCGACATCATTGCGTGTTCTCGCCGTGGCATTGTGGAAGCATTCACGGCGATTGAAGAAGAGGCGAAACGAGTTGGTCTTAAGATCAATGAGGACAAAACGAAATACATGCTGTCAAGCAAAAACCAATCCGTCGCTCACCACCTGGGACAAAATATAACAATTGACAGCTACAATTTCGAGGTAGTTAAGGAGCTTGTCTACCTCGGGGCAAACGTAAGTTCCACAAATGACACCACAGTGGAGATCCGGCATAGAATCGCCCTTGGCAACCGCTGCTACTTCGGCTTGTCCAAACAACTGGGGTTAAAACTCCTCACTCGAAAGACCAAAGTCATGCTTTACAAAACGGTAATTCTGCCAGTCTTGCTGTACGGAGCCGAAAGCTGGACGATAAGCAGGAGCTGATTTTGGGTTCTTTCGAAAGAAAAATTCTGCGCCGGATATTTGGTCCTGTCTGTGGGGAAGGTGAATGGAGAAGAAGACACATCTACGAGCTGTACCAAGATGTGGATGTAGTCCGGAAGGCAAGGATCCGTCGACTACACTGGCTCGGCCACATCGAGCGCATGGACATAAACGCTCCAGCTAAGAGGGTCTTCGACTCCGAGCCTCCTGGTTCGAGAGGAAGAGGAAGACCGAACCTCCGGTATAAAGACCAAGTAATCGCGGATGTAAGACATCTTGGTCTTGACAACTGGAAGCAACGTGCCCGGGACCGTCAAGGATGGAAGGCAGTTATAGCTCAGGCTCAGATCCTCCATGGATCGCTGGCCTGATAAGTAAGTAAGTAAGTATGCAATTCTAATATAAAAACATACGTGCATGAAACAGTTGCTGAGAACTACAACCAACGTGAAAATTCGGTCGGTTCCTCTCCTCGTATCTAGGAAAACCACCGCTGGAGAGTAGTGAACGAACATCTACTACCCAAACCACTGCACTTCGTTAGGGTTGTGTGATTAACATTATAAGAGTATAAACTCTTGAACCCGCGCGAACTTAAAAAAAAATAAATCCACACAAAAAACATTTTGCGGGAAAAGATACGAAAAATAAAGAAAAAAAATTGTTCTGTTATGATTTGTTGTTGGTTTGTTTAGTAGCGAGTGGGACCTCCTATATGTGGTACGCTTTCGATCAGATGCGTTATATTTTGCCCAGGCATGCGCTCCCAACAGGATTTTAACCCGTTTATCAGCTCCTGTTTCGTGTTGACATGGCTGTGGTTTTCTTTGAGGCTTTCTTTTTAATTGGTCCCATAAATGCTCGATAGGATTGAGGTCTGGGCTCTTTGCTGGCTCTGCAAAGGTGAAATATTGGCGACAAAAAGAGCTGCTTGGGTAATACGGACCGTATGTGGGCGAGCATTGTCTTGCATAAGAAGAAACTCATCGCCAACTCTCGGTCTCAATGGAATTATAACAGGTCGTATTACCTCATTCAGGATTACCAGCTCTGTATTCCAGCCCATTCCATAACACGGGGCCCTCCAAATCGGTCACTTCCGTGAATGCACGGGTCGGTAAAACGTTCTCCTTTACTTCTCCACACGCATACTCCTTCATCATCACTCAAAAACTTTATCTTGCATTCGTCTGTAAAAAGTACAGACCTCCAGTTATCCATGGTCCAATTTGAATGCTCACGGGCGCACCTTAAGCGCGCTGCTCGATAGGTCGCTGTAAGTTTCGGCCGAATAGCACGCACTCTGAAACGTTCACCACCTCCGTGGGGTCGATTGCGAATAGTTTGATCACTGACTTGAGTGCCAGTTGACTATCGCAGTTGAGTTTGTAAAGCCCCGGACGGTTACGGTATGCTCCCGACGTGCACTTATTCGCAGGGAGACCGGTACCCTGCCGAGTTGTGGATCTGATTCTTTTGGATCCAGGTCCCCTTGCTACACTCCCGGTCTCCTGGAAGCGTTCCCACACGTTACAGATAGCTCGCATCGACACGCCGATACGATTTACAATAGCTCTTTGAGACTCTCCTTACTCCAGCAAATTTACCGCTCTTATTGCGTTTTCAGTATCCAAATGACGGACGTCTACAACCGGGCATAAAGATAAATTAAAGAAAATAACACCTAGCAGACTGAGAAAACAAATGCAATCATTTTTGCATTTATTGTTTTTTCGAGCCATGGGCTTTTTTGCCTACTCACTTAGAGGCAACGGTCAATTTGTTGTTCAAAGCATTTATAAGGACTCATACACATGCAAACTGTACACTACAATGCTTCGTTTCGATAATGTCTTCCTTACTTACTTACTTAACGGGCGCTACAGTTCGGGGTGAACCTGGGCCTCAACCAACATGCCTCTCCACCTAGCACGATCTTTCGCTAGTCTTTTCCAATGCCGCACGCCCAGTTGATTGAGGTCCCCTTCCACCTGTGCGCGTCACCTCAGGTGCGGCCGTCCTCTATTTCTTCGTCCCTCGGAGTTGGATTCAAAGACTCTACGGGCTGGAGCTGTGGTGTCCATTCGCTCTACATGGCCTAGCCATCTTAGGCGTTGGATCGGTAGACGCCTGACCAGACTCTTGTCGCTGTACAACCCGTACAGTGATTGAATCTTCTCCTCCAACCCTCCTCTGTGTTTACGGGACCGAAAATCGAACGCAGAATCTTTCTCTCGAAACGACCAAGGATTTCCTCATCCGCTTTAGATAAAGTCCATGTTTCTGCGCCGTATAACAGGACCGGGATAATTAAGGTCTTATATAAGGTCAACTTGGTCGTACGAGAGAGGGCTCTACTTCTCAGTTGCCTCTTGAGCCCAAAGAAGCAGCGGTTGGCAAGAGTAATTCTGCGCTTGATTTCGAAACTGGTGTCGTTGTTCCAAGTCACTGCGGAGCCGAGGTATATGAAGTCCTTAACTACCTCGAACTTATATCTGCCAATATGCACGTTCTGTCCAAGACGTCGGTGGTAAATGTCCTTTTTCGATGACAGCAGATATTTAGTCTTGCCCTCATTAACTGCCAAACCAATCTTTGCCGCCTCCATCTCAATACTCGCAAACGCCTCATTGACATCTCGCTGCGATCTACCTATTATGTCAATGTCGTCGGCGTATGCAAGGAGTTGCGAGGATTTGAAATAGATTGTGCCTCTTGTATTGGCCTGTGATTTTTGCACAATCATTTCTAATATGATGTTAAAAAAATCACACGACAACGCATCGCCCTGTCTAAATCCTTTCTTGACTGCGAAACTATCGGTCAGTTCTGCACCGATTCGGATGGAGCAGCGAGCATTTTCCAGGGTCATCCTGCATAGTCTGATGAGCTTAGCAGGGATGTCAAAAGTAAACATGGCATTATATAGTTCGTCTCTAATTACGCTGTCGTATGCGGCCTTGAAGTCGACGAATAGATGGTGTGTATCGACTTGAAATTCATTGGTTTTCTCCAGGATCTGCCGTAGTGTGAAGATTTGATCGATGGTGGACTTCCCTGGCCTGAAGCCACACTGATAAGGACCTATCAGCTTGTTTACGAATGGCTTCAAGCGTTCACACAAAACGGCACATCTTGGAAGAATCTTGTATGCGACATTAAGGAGACTTATTCCTCTATAGTTGGCGCAGTCCAAGGGATCTCCTTTTTTGTGGATCGGGCAAACAATGCTGAGTCTCCATTCCTCGGGCATGCTTTCCTCTGACCATATCTTCCAGATGAGCCGGTGCATGCTCCTAACCAGCTCACCGCCAGCCGCTTTGAAGAGCTCAGCAGACAGTCCATCTGCGCCAGCAGCTTTATTCGACTTGAGTTTCGACATGGCAATCTCAACTTCGTCGAGGTCAGGGAGACGGAATTCTCTGCGATCTTCGTCGTTAAAAAATGGATCATTCTGCCTGACGGCGGTATGTTGGCTGTCATCGCCGTTATACAGTTTGCATAAGTGGTTTTTCCAAATTCTCAGCATCGACCGCGATTCTACTACTAGGTGTCCGTTCTCATCCTTGCAGGCCTCCGTTCGGGCTTTATAGCCTTGAGACATTCGTTTTATCCGCTGACAAAATCTTCGAACGTCGTGCCTGCAATAGCACCTCTCCAAGTTTTCAATCGCCCGCTTCTCGTGCTCTTTCTTTTTTCTCTTGAGAAGCTTATGTTCCTCCCTTCTCTTAAGCTCGTAGAGCTCACGAGCCGCTCTTGCTTTTTTGTGTAGTGAGGCTTTGTATGCCTCCTGCTTTTCCGCATGAATCCTTCTACACTCGTCATCGAACCAGGTGTTTCGTCGTGGTGGAGCTTTAAGGCCCAGCACTTCCGTTGCTGTGCTCTTCAGGGCTTGTTTGCACAGGCTCCATTGTTGCTCTACTGACTGAGTGGAGGATTGAGGTGTATCGGAGAGCTTAAGGGAGACGCGGTTGGCAAAAGCACTGGCGATCTCCGGCGATAGTAGCTTTCCGACGTCATAGCTTGGTGTTCTAACTCTACTCCGCGGTGTTCGTGTTATACGCTGACGTATCTTGGCTACTACAAGATAGTGGTCTGAATCGATGTTCGCTCATCGGAAAGTGCGAACATCAAGAATAGTGGAGGAGTGTCTGACGTCAATCGCGATGTGGTCAATCTGGTTTGTGACTGATTGATCTGGCGACCGCCACGTGCCTTTGTGTATATCGAGGTGGGAAAATCGTGTGCTGGCTACAAGAAGATTTCGCCCCGTGGCAAGGTCGATCAGCCTATGTCCGTTGCCGGATGTGGTGTCATGTAGGCTGTGTTTGCCGATGACCCGCTCAAAGATGCTTTCTTTACCCAGCTTAGCGTTAAAATCTCCTAGTATGATTTTGGTATCATAGCTGGGGCATTTGGTATATGTTCTGTCTAGGAGATCAAAGAAATCATCTTTGATTGAGTCATCCTTTTCTTCCGTGGGGGCATGGACGCATACATATGAGGCTGATGTTACAGAAATTTGCCCTGATGCGGATCGTTATGAGGCGTTCACTCACATACTGGAAACTTAGGACTTTATGTCGTAGTCCACCTCTAACAACAAATCCGCAACCAAATAGTCTGTTTATGGACCTAACATTCCACGTACAGAACCGAAGGTCCTTGTTTGTTTTTTGTTTTCTTATAGGGTCGTCAACATAGATCCGTTCCGTTTTATTATCCGAGGCTGTTTTTTGTTTCTGAGCAATTAGTGGTTTTACGGTTATGGTTCGCGAGACCATAGCCCAACCGACACTAATCCTGTTTGGTGGCGCAGGATACTCGCCATTCGGCCTCTTCCGTCAGTAATTTCCCTTTTAAGGAAATTTCCAGATGGCATCACGAGGAGTTGGAAGTAGGACCTGACTAGCAGAGCTGCAAGATGTTCGGCTGCAGAGGCTCTTACTCGCTTTTTGTCGGGCCAGCATCCGTCGGCAGATGCTACCCCTACAAGGCCTTTGCTAGTCCTTCACCATCCAATGATTGATTGGATAATGTCTTCCAATCAAGTATTTTTTAGGCAAAACACAAAATAAGTCTTGGGGGGTTACTTCCTTTAGCCTTATATCCCTTCATTCATGATGTTTCACATTCAAAAACATATACATGGAGAAATCATGAATACCATCGATCCAAACTTATAGCCAAAGGTCTGAAAGCATACATATAACCTTTCACCGGATATGAATGCCACAATCTTCTTTTAACTTCGAACACACATTCAACGCTCAATTTATCAAATTTAAATTGTTTGATGTTCGCAAGCTTATTGCTTTGCTTGTAAAATGGTATGACGTGTCAATCCCATGTGCTTTTATTGTCACCCCTCCAAATGTAGCTTGTGGCATTTTGTAGGAGCTTGATTGATTGAAATACATACATATGTACATATATCGCATCTTTATACGTTTGGATACATACGTGCATTTAATTTCTGCACTTGACTTAACTACTTGTGCTCATTATTGCGAACACGTCCTCCTGAGAATTAAAGTCGTAAGTGGACTGAATTATAAATGCATAACCAATGCATAAATATTGAATTCATATGAAGAAATAATTGTAATAATATCGAATATGAATAAATTCAATAAATTGGTTAATAATCGAAAATGAACATTTTATGAATTCGAAATCAGATAACCTACTCAACTGAAATTTCACTGCTCACTTTTTATGTTGTCAGACATTGTCGGTATGTCGCTTACATATGTACATATATACACATTTCTTTCGCTTGTCTTCCGGTCGACGTCTCGGATTCGGGCATATCCTTCCATTAGGAGCCGATTTCGAATACCCATTTGCAACCATCTGCTGCTAATGCAGTTACTTAGCTCACAACTAAGTAAGATTGAAAAAGCCGGCCAAGTGCGAGTCGGACCCGCGCACGAAGGGTTACGTACCATCTATACGTATACATAAATATGAAAGAGACTTTGTATGTTACCTCATCAAAGGACAGATCTTGGTTGCAGGCAGGATTTTTTGGTTGAAAATCATGTCTGTTGTATGGGAGCCCCCCTTAAATATTCACTTTGTTCTGTTTTTAGTATTTGTCGTGGTAGCGGCAACAGAAATACATCATCTGTGAAAATTTTAACTGTCTAGCTATCACGGATCATGAGATACAGCCTGGTGACAGACGGACGGACGGACAGCGAAGTCTTAGTAATAGGGTTCCGTTTTACCTTTGGGTACGGAACCCTAAAAAACATAAATTCTGCTCACAAGATAAAGGAAAGTTCACATGAATCCGCATATATGTACAAATGAGAGTATTATTCGTTACATTTTACTTTAAATATTATATATAAGATAAATGCAAGAGCTTTTCTCTAAATAAGGGAAATACAGGGCGCGCC
Organism: Eumerus sabulonum; assembly: GCA_951905685.1. Taxonomy (NCBI): domain Eukaryota; kingdom Metazoa; phylum Arthropoda; class Insecta; order Diptera; family Syrphidae; genus Eumerus; species Eumerus sabulonum. The sequence goes on along the minus strand of OX645060.1, from coordinate 248,129,476 downwards.
GAATACAAGTTTCCCATTAACTATGAAGTACAACGTTGTTCAAATGGCTACCTCGGCTCGCTTCACAGTAGCGTATTCTGTCACCCCAATTTTCCAAGTCCTTGTTGTAGCTCACGGATTGCTTGGATGATATTGGTCTTAAGTGCTTGAATCGTTTCCAGATTGTTGACATAACAGCGGCCCTTCACGGTTCCCCACAAAAAGAAAGCCCAAAGGGGTGCAGCTCCGCGACGGCCAGTTGACATCGCCAAGACGACAGATTTGGGAACTTAGTACGCAAAAGATCGATTGTGGCATGGCGCGTCATCTGCATGAATCAGAGGTCGTCCAAAACCATGTCTTCAGTTTCAGTAAAAAGAAAAGTCGGTTAACATGGCTCTGGTCCAATGATGCCACGACGCCACGGGTGGCCGTGGTGCAGTGGTTAACATCATCGACCGTCGAGCGGAAGGCTTATGGTTCAAATTCGCTTCATAGCCAAGAAAAAGTAATTGATGTACGGACAAAAAGTATGCAACGCAGTTGTGAATGGAAAGTGACCAGAAGTACTGCTGCAGGCATAACACTCACAGTATATGGTCAACCGAAATTTATCCTCGGCGTAGGCAATACTATAGTGCTTGAACGAATTACTATGGACTATAACCAACACGGAATTTGATCGGCTCTCGTCCTATCTAGGTCTAGGACAACCACCCCTGAGAGTAGTGAACGAACATCAACGACCCCAACCACTGCACTCCGTTCAGGTTGTGTGTGTCAACACATCATAAGAGAATATAAAAACTCTTGAACCTGCGCGAGTCTCTAAAAAAAAAAAAAAAAAAAAAAAATCTGCACCAAACTGTCACTCTCTGTGGATGCATTGGCTTCTCGACAATGACATGCGGGTTTTCCGAGCCCGAGATGCGGCAATTTTATTTGTTAACGTAGCCGTCAGAAAGGGTGAAGCGATAACGAAGCGAATGGTCGCGCGCCTTCAATTGAAGAGTCAATTGGACCTTGGAAACGAATAATCCGAGATCCTTGTGCAGAACTTTCCTCAGGCTAGTGCGTTAAATGTTGAGCTGTTGAGATCGATGGCGAGTTGATGTTTGTAAATTGAATCTCAGACTCTCGGCTAACAGCAGCCAGATTCTCATCTGTGCGCACCGTACGATGCCGGGGACCATACCAGTCTCACGAACTTTTTGCACACACTTGCGTAAAGCAGTCGCGGTGGATGCTTCATTTCTGCCAAAACTTCTTTTCAAAAATCGCACTGTTTGGGCTTTACAACACTCACTTTGGAAACAAGTTCTCGATATTTCGACTCTCTCGTTCCGCGGATGTATGATACTGACTTTCTGTCAACAGCTGTCAGTGTCAAAATAAACTATGATTTTAAAAAACCACTAGATGGCCCAATCCTTATAAGACAAAGAAGCATTTTAATGGTTGGTTTATTAACAATAAGTTAATAAACAAACTCTTTACTCTAAATTATTGGCCGTAATGAATGCTCTTACAATGTTGGTTTGATTTTATTACGTAGCAACTAAAGGTTAATATCATTTCGTGCTCTTTCGCCGTTCCTCATAGAACGATTGCCTTTACATTGAAGCCTTTTCACTGATGTTTAACGGAAAAGTGCTATAATGATGTTAAGGTCATGCAGCCGGTATGCCATAAACTATTCATGCAGGCTTTTAGTAGATACGTTTACGTACATATATCAGATGTACAAGATGCGTTACAAAGCAAACATGACGCACTGTCGATTGTAACATGATAACTAGGCTTCTGATCGTATGTTGGTCATTTAATTATGACGGAACTTCGGCGAAAGATGTACTTCCCGATTTCAGCACCCATTAACAGCGATTGCGAAACTAGAGTGTACAATTTTGGAAAAATCAATTTTTGTTTTGGCGTAACCAGATTACTATAAGAAATTAATTCCGTCAGGAAGAATGGAAGTTTGGAAATGTGTTGCCATTTGAAACCACCGTCTGCTTTATTGTTCGCAAATGCTTTATTGACATCTCTCGCAGTATAAAGACTTGGACAGTATGTTGTGTCGCCCTGCCTGAATCCTTTTTTAACATCTAAGCTTCTTACCATCTTAATGAAAGAACGCGAGTTCTTCATTCTGGACGAACTGACGAATTTAACAGACAACCCAGCACATTTCCAGCTAAATGGCTTTTATATGAATTTTAATGAGTCATCGTAAGCTTTAGGGATTTGTGATTTTTTGTTTTTTTTTTTTGTTGTAGGCTTCTGCTATAGATCTGATGAAAACTCAGACGCAAACACTGATCCATTGTACTGACAGACATCTACCTTTATTGTATTTTCCCCAATTTCGGGAGTAAAATTAGGAGGAGCTTCAGTGATATAGAGCTAAGAGATTCGGCACACACCCCGTCGGCTCCAAGGGTGCGCCACCGTGCGCGAGCAAAGGCGGGACAATCACAGAGGAAATGTTTTGCAGTGTCATCCTCCTCCTCGCAACATGCAGCACAGATAGGCGTCTCACTGATGCCAAGCACGTAGAGATGCTTCGCTAAAGTGTAATGGGCCGTGATAACTCCCACAAGGCTTCTGCAGTCGTTTCTCCTTAAAGACAGGAAGAATGCTGCAGATTTTTTGCAGAAATCAGGGCATACGCGCTTAGCCATCCTGTAACCTGGACAATCCCTCCATCTAGGGTTGTGTGTATTAAATACACAATCGTTAATGTAGGAATTTACCGTGGACGCAGGTAGACCTAGAACGGGTTCAGGTCCTGAGATGCTCTCTTTTGAACCCATTCTGGCGAGTTCATCAGAGATCTCATTCCCTGGAACCCATACAAGCCTTAATGAATTTAGTCTGCCGACCTTGTTCAGGAAGGACTTGAGTTCAAGCACTAATTTGGAGCAAGTTAAGGGGTTACACACAGCTTTTAGTCCAGCTTGGCTGTCACTACAGACGCATATGCTTTCCCCCTTCCACCTATGCTTCACAACGTATGGCATGGCCATTAGGATTGCGTATATCTCTGATTGGAAGACAGATGCATATTTTCCAGTCGGATGTTTTCGCGCTCAAAGAAGACCCCGCCACCGGACCCCCGCCCAGACCTGGAGCCATCCGTGAAAGTGCGAAAGCTATCCTTTCCAGGTTCAGTATCCAGCCATAGCCAATCCTGACGCCATGGAAACTCGACTGTGAAATTACGCCGCAATAGGATAACGGGCGTCAGTGCGTCAGAAGGCATGTCCATGAGAAAGGGGTCCCAGGACAATTCTTGGGCAAGCACACCGTTATTCATATGCGAGTTGTACCAAAAGCCATTTCTCTTCAGACGATACATGGCTTTCAGAGCACACCCTCTGATAAATATATCAAGAGGTGGAAGGTTCATCATAACATCTAGAGCAGCGCCCGGCTTGCTGGGGAAAGCCCCCGTGCAGCTGAGACAAGCCGTTCTTTGGAGTTTGGTGAAACAGGCTACGACGTGTTTGCGTTCTAGTCTGTTCCACCAGACAACCGATGCATATGAGATTATAGGTCTTTGGTGGTTTTTGACTCAACATGTTTTGACCAGAGAAGCTTACTATCTTAGATGACTCCTAGATACTTAGCCTCCTTGGATATTGGGATGGAAGTGCCTTTTAGTACCAGCTGAGTCATGTTAGTTTTTCCTCCTTCTCGTAAAGAGAACGACATCGGTCTTAAGAGGATCGACAGACAGCCCATTTCTGGTACACCAATCATCGATCACATTTAGCGCCGCCTGTGCTTTGCGACGGACAGTCGCCAAACATGAGCCGACAGAAAGAATGGCGACGTCAACCGCATAGGCCTGGGCGTAGATTCCAGAGGCATTGAGAGCATCAAACAGGGAATCGACCACCATGCACCATAACAGCGGAGACAGGACGCCACCTTGAGGGCAGCCCCTGTTTACATCAGATTTGACACACTGGTCGAAGCCTGCATCAGCGGTCAATGTCCTGTGCATGAGCATTGCTTTGATCCAAAGGACCAGTGCTTTATCTACGCCATGATGTCTGGCAGCGTTACACATGCTGTCAAAAGTTGCGTTATCAAAAGCTCCCTCAATGTCGATGAAAATGCCCAGCGCGTACTCTTTCCTTTCGAGCGCGCATTCAATTCTCCCAACTGGGATCTGAAGCGCAGTCTCGCAGGATTTTCCGCGCTGGTAAGCATGTTACATCTCCGAAAGAGGGTGCATTCGAAGGGCAACTTTGCGCACGTGCAATTCTACCAGTCTCTCCATGCTTTTCAGCAGGAAGGACGTTAGACTAATTGGTCTGAAGGTCTTGGCAAGTGAGTAGTCCTCTTTTCCTATTTTGGGAATGAAGACCACTGTGCGCCAATGAATGGGTATGTGAGCAAGTGCTAGACTAGCTGTGAAAATTCTTTTCAGATTAGGAAGCAGCTGCCTTATACCTTTTTTGCAGCATAACAGGATATAGCCCGTCGGTGCCCAGCGATTTGAAGCCATCGAAGGATATCACAGCAAATTCAATAGCTTCAGTCGTAACCACGCGCCACGCAATATACCAGCTACGCCGAGTTGTTTTCATTGTTTCAGTTGCAGTTTTCCTTGAGTGTGCAACGAGCCGATGTCGATCTGATTTCCCGGGAAATGAGTCCCAAACCGTAAACTAAGAGTTTCCGCTTTAGACTCTGTAAAGGTACCATCAGATTTTCTGAGTGCATCTGGCTTTGGCGGTGTTCCCCGCTTGAGGACTTTAACCAACTTGCTAGTCGTTCTTCGATTTACGAATAAGTTTCTTATATTCTTTCTGCCTCGACCGATACTTGTTCCAGTCATCTTCCGAATTCTATTTGAGCGATCTATTCAGAAGAATTCTGGCTTCCCTACGAAGACTTTGGGGCTCGGCATTCCACCAGGGGACCAATTTCCTGCAGGGAGGTTTGCTGACAGGACGTGCGAGTTCAAAACAACTGGTGATGACGCTATTCAGGTTATGAACAGCGTTCTCTACCAATTGTTTCGTTCTAAGTTTAGGTAAGACCTGAGTGGATTTCTCAAGCTCCTCTCTTAACCGTACCCAGTCCGTCCGTCTCGGATTCCGTCTAGGTTGCAAGGAAAAGATCCCACAACCTAATTGGAATTCGATATATTTATGTTCCGACAGCGTAGCATCAGGCAAGACTCGCCAGTTAGTGATGTCCTTCACATATCTGTTGGATAGGGTCAGGTTAATCACCTCCTGTCGTCTTGTCGTAACAAACGTTGGTTGAGAGCCAATATTGTTGATGGTAAGGTGAGACGAGATAATGAAGTCTAAAAGTTACTGTCACTTGTGGGTTGAAAAAAATAAGGACCAATTATCCCTCGGGCAGAAATGGCACACCATACCGTCGTTTTGGGGCAATGTAAACGTATTTTTATTTTTTTATGGCTTTCTCTAGGGTTGTTTGGGCATCAGTAACGCTAAGCCTTCATGCTGTTCGGAAACGTTCGAGCATTGTTCTTGTGAAGGTTTCTCGCAAAGGACTTTCCTTTAGACCTTGCACGATTTGGATTTTGTATGGGTGCACAGTTGATTTTTTTATGCCCGTAGAGGCCGCAATCTCTCTTATGGATTTATGTAGATTTCGCATAATTTCGTATCGAATTTGAGCGACGTGTTCCGACGTCCATGCTGATGTTGTCGGTCCCGGAGCAGTTCTGTTCACCATTGTCCCTTCTTGTCTAAGCCTTTGCACCCATTACCTGACAAGTTGCTTGCTCGGACCATCACTAAGTCTAAGTAAATTGAAGTGAATACAAAAATTTATCCGAAGGAGTTTTTCTAGACGAATGGAAACAGTCATTTCTCGTTCCCATTCATAAATCGGGCTCTAAGAATAAGGTTAAAAATTAAAGAGGCGTTTGCAAGCTTTCAGCAATTCCAAAACTCTTTGATTGCATAGTAAAAACTAAAATAGATTTTATCATCAAAGAGCACATATCCGAAGCACAACACGGTTTCATGTCGGGTCGCTCGACCTCAACCAATCTATCCATTTACTCTTCCTTCATAATAAATGAGTTAGAAAACAAAAATCAGGTTGATGCAATGTATACTGGGTTTCAGTAAGGCATTTGACTCAGTTAATCTTTCGCTGCTAATCAATAAGCTTGAGATATTCGGATTTCACTCCCTGTTCCTTTGCTGGATATCCTCCTATCTCTCAAATCGTACTCAAAGGGTTAAAATTGGAAATTCGTTATACATATATGCAAATAAAATGTATGTCGGGCGTTCCGCATGGTAGTCATTTAGGCCCTCTTTTGTTCATAATTTTCATTGACGATATTACTCGTTCGGTACACTTACACAGTAAGTGTTTGCTTTACGCCGATGATATGAAATCAATCAAGAGCATTAAAAATGTCAGCGAATGCCTACTATTACAGTCTGATATTTATAATGTTTTCGCATGGTGTAATAGTAACCATGTAAACCTAAATTTAAAGAAATGTCATTCTATTTCTTTCACGAAATCAGCCTATCCACATTCCATTCCACATTCCTCCACATTCCTTTCAAAAGCGAATAGTGTCAAAGATTTAGGAGTTATGCTTAGCTCCTCTTTCTCATTTCACTCTCATATTAACTATATTTTATCAAAAGCCAACTCAGCCCTCGGCTTCATTAAGCGCAACACTAAAGGATTCACTGATCCATTATCACTTTACATCTCGCTGGTCAGACCTTTCCTTGAATATGCGATCGTAGTCTGGAATCCAGCTTTTGTAACTTGCTCTGAGCGTATCGAAAAGGTTCAAAAGCATTTCACAAAATTAATATTTTTTAAAATGCATTGGAATTTTCACCCGAGCTACATAGCAAGATGCCAACTGCTTGGTATAAAAACCCTGGCGACTAGACGAACCATTCATGATGTTATGTTTGTTAGGGACATACTTGCTTACCATATAAAGTGCCCTTGTCTTCTTGCAAAGATTCAATTTTATTTGCCCACTAGGTCGCTGCGAATCCGTCGATTATTATTCGAAATATTTCACAATACAGATTACGGGAAAAACGAACCACTGTTTATTTACAAGGCGCGAACGAACCAATATTGCTCAACCCCGAATACGCGGTGCGCTCCCTACCAATGACTTCTTGCGATTAACATAACAGCAACCTTAAAAAATGCCTTCCCCACTTGCCGCTGGTTTTCGAACATGCGAATTTCGAAGTTGAACATTTCCCCCTGAACACCCTTTATCAATGGAAAGAAGGTTCATCATAACTGAATTTTGTGGGCACGTTTTTAAAAAAATGCCATTGCTGTTCCAAACGATAAATGATTCATTATGCTCTAAAGAAAGCTATTTTTGTTTGAACAGTTCCGTAAAATCACATTGACTCAAGCATGTGCGAGTATCTAGAGCACGCTTGAAATGGAATGATTTAAAGTTTGGTCAGTTTTAAAACAATTGTTAGGACGAGAAAGTTTGGCATTTCATTTCCATATATGTACATATGTATGTATTCTCACCGTGCACTCATACACATCACATTCACTTTACACATTATAACATTATTTGACTGCACTATGCAACAAGGTCCTTTTTTAGGGTTCCTTACCAAAGGTAAAACGGAACCCTATTACTAAGACTTCGCTGTCCGTCCGTCCGTCCGTCTGTCACCAGGCTGTATCTCATGAACCGTGATAGTTAGACAGTTGAAATTTTCACAGATGATGTATTTCTGATGCCGCTACCACGACAAATACTAAAAACTGAACAAAATGAATATTTAAGGGGGCTCCTATACAACAGACATGATTTTCATCCAAAAAATCCCCTTGGTCACATACTGAACTAACGTTAGTCGACGATATCGTTTGTCTCTTTGATGAATTAATCCTAGCTGCAAACTTTTTCCCATATTTCCCATTATTGTTATTCACCTTTTCACATCGCTGCTGTCAAGTAAGATAATTGATTTGGATTCAATGGACACTTTGACTATTAATATGCCGATAACCTGCCTGCAACCAAGATCTGTCATCATACAAAAAATGTGTTTTAATGTGATGACTGATGAGGTAACATACATAGTCTCTTTCATATTTATATAACCAGATGGTACGGAACCCTTCGTGCGCGAGTCCGACTCGCACTTGGCCGGTTTTTTATATAATGATACATATGTACATATATGTATACGTATGCGTGCCCTAGAGGAAAAAATCAATACCAAAGGTAAAAAAAAAAGGAAATCATAAATTGTTCAATACACATCCTAGAAACCGGCTGGGTCCTTTCATTGATATAGTGCAATATTGACCATTATTGCGCGCGGATGTGCAAAATTGCAGACTCCTTTGTTTTTGTGTCATACATGTCATTGTGTCATTTTTATTTGGATTGGGCGTTTTTTATTACGGATGTTTAAATCAATTGACGAGAAAATTGCTTCTGTAACACCAAGTCATTACGCCAAGCGCGAAGCATTTAGTATTTATGACCCGCATTTGTGGACTATATTGCCGTATTTATGTATTACTACATCTAGATATGTACATTTGTTTTGAGAAGCTTTGTTTGCGTGTTTGGCTTACATTCGAAGTAATTTGCGGGCGCTTTTTACTTGAGCCGGGAGAGGTTATAAAATACTAAAGTAACAATAGGCTCTGATGACTTTTTCCTACGAACGGACTGTAGTAATATTGTCCGATAAAATACACAGTAAATGTTGAGATAACAACAAGCCTATTTCTCTTAATTCCAAAAGGATCTTGAGGCAAGCACGTTCTTATGCTAGCCATATCTTTACAATTGATCGAAAGCCATACGATGTTAAGCAGGAACCAGTATTGATAAAGCACGCCCGGAAGTACAATTTTTGTTTTTTTTTTAAGAGTTTATTTATTCCACTAACGCAATGTATTTACATGTTTAACTAAACTGAATTAAACTACAATTTACATGTAATTTAAAAGTACATTACCTTAAAGGTTCTCCATACTTAACTAGTTATATATATGTAGAAAAACATAGCTTTTAAATTCATTACTTTATTTAATTTTATTAATTCAATTAATCAAACAGGAAATGCAAAATTATTCAATTGTGTAAAGAAATTGTATTTTTTGTTTTTTTATTTACTTCAATATTTTACTTTTTGATTACCTACTACTCAACCCGAAGAACGCCAACATATTCGCGGGACAGCTAAAGAGAGACTGACTGACTTCTGCGACCACATTCCTACATTCGGCCATCCTGGCTTCCGGCTGCCCTCAGCCGATCTAGTTGTCCTCGTCACTGCTGTCACTGTCCTCCGATATCCAGGGTTTCATAAAATCTGCTGCTGTTGAAGTCGTGTTAGGTCCTTCATGTTGCCCAACTTTTCGGACATCGTAGCGATCTCGTCCCTTGACCTTGACGACTTCATATGGCCCGAAGTATTTGGCGTGTAACTTCAGTCCCGCACCGAACTGTGTTCGCGCGATCGCCACTAGGTCATTCAATTTATACTCCCTGGCCGCTTTCCTCTTTCTGTCAAATACTCGTTGGTTCTCCAATTGAATCCTTCCAATCTCCTCCTTAGCTACCCTGCGTAATTCATTTCGAGCGTCCGCGAACTGGTCTAGCATGACCTCCTCCAGCAGGCTCTTCAGTTGTTGGTCGGTTTTTGACTTCATTGCTACTCCGAACATCAATTGGAATGGGCTTTGTTTTGTACTTCTCGATGTGGTTGAGTTAAGCAACCGTTGGACCTGGCTTACATGCTTATACCATTTGGTCGGGTCTTCTATTGAGGCCTTCGTGAGTATCTCAATAATGGTCCGCTTTATCCTCTCAACCTGTCCGTTTCCCCGCGGGATCCCGGTCGTCGTCAGGACGTGTTGAATCTGGTTCGTCTCGCAAAACTCCCTGAATGCGTTGGCCGTAAACGCTGCACCACGATCTGATACTATGCGGGTTGGTTGTCCAAATATGTCACTCTGTATCTCCAGTTTTTAAATCGCCTCCTCACTCTTAGTAGACTTCACCGGATATATCCAAACGAACTTCGTGAAGGCGTCGACCACCACAAACAGATAGTTGTATAGTTTGTTCGTAGATGGCAATGGCCCCACGTGATCTACATGGTAGGTGTGTAGTGGTCGATCACCTTTCTCGATCGGATGCAGGAGCCCTTCCGTTCTCCCACTCTTCCTGGTGCTCAAAATACAGGCCACGCAATTTGAGACCACTTTCTCCACACACCGCGCTCGTTTCGGAAGGTAATAGTCCTGTTTGAGAATCGCCTCCACCCTTGCTGCACTGATGTGTCCCCTTCCGTGGATATCCCGTATTATCTCTTTCTGCATTGATTTTGGTAGTACAAGTAAGTGCGCTCCTTCTTCAAACTTGTACAAGACGCCATGTCTTAATTCATAGTCTTCGTAACTTCCGTTTGCTGCAAGAATCGAAATTATTAGTTTACAAAATTCATCAGTACCTTGAGCTGTTATAATTCTGTGCAGTAAGCCGTCTTCAACCCTTCACAGTTGTTTTGATGTGACGCTCCTCAGAATAGACGCACCTTACTTGACTGACTGCTTTTGATGCTGAGGCAGCTTCCCCTCTTATTGGACAATTGGGAGATATGTGCCCAAATTGGTTGCAATTAAAGCAGCGAGCGCCCTTGCTCTTATCCGGGCAATTTTGTGCTAAGTGTGCCGTAACACCACAGTTATGGCACCGCTTCACTCGTACCGTACCCCTTGTGTACGTAGTCGCTTCTCCTTGACCTTGGCTTGTCCCTGTCCTATGCTTCGCTATTTGTCGTCGGATCTTCTGATATGTCTCCAGTCTTACTTTGAGCTCCTCGAGAGTTGAAGCCTCGAACAGCACAGCCTTGTTACTTACTGAATCCGGTATACCATTTATAATATATTCCACCAGCGATATCTCATCTACTCCTCCTCCATTACCGATTTGTGCCATAATGTAGAGGTATTCCAAGTAGCTTTCTGATGTTCCCTTTCGCCTTTCCGCCAATTGTCTGGGAACCTCTATACTTGACACTTGTTTCCCGAACTCCCTCGCCAAGCAGGCCTTCAACTTGTCCCAATTCGTAGTTCCTTCTGTTACCTCCACGGCCAATTTTGCAGCTCCCCTCAAAAGCCTACGTGCATAGAGATATTTTTGTACGTCATTCCACTCACACGCAATCGCAATATCTTCGAACTCCTTTACCCATTTAGTGTAAGTTTTTCCTTTTTCTCCGGAAAACTGTTCTAGTGACTCCTCAACGTCACGAAAAACGAAGTTGTTGTTGTTAGACATCGTCTCCTCCTCAGATTCTTCTCCTGTCTCACTTTCACTCTGTGTTGCTAATGAGACCTCGTCGTGTATTTCGAGTTCTTCCCCTTTGATGCCCTTGACGTTATCGTTGGTAGTTACTAATTTGCTTATCTTTTGTGCCCCTACTACTGCCTCGATCTTCACAACTCCTCGTCCAAACTCGTTGTTTATTCGGTCCACTAGATCAGATTTGACGTTGTAGCGATATGGCAAATTATTCTTCTTAAGGAAAGTTTGCAATTGCCGAACCGTCAACGTATGTAAATCTTCCATTCACCTCGACATGAACCTTTCCGTTTCTTGTGCTATCTCACCAACTCTTCCGACACTTGTTTTAACGGAAAATTAGTTTTTCTTCACTCCTCTCTTCTTTCCTTTCTCTTACTTGTCTTCGCAAATTCTTTACGCTTACTTCTCCCTCTTCTTACACTTCTTAAAAAAAAACACTTGCTTCAAATCGTTTCATAAGAGATTCCCGGACGAGCCCCCATGTAGAAAAACATAGCTTTTAAATTCATTACTTTATTTAATTTTATTAATTCAATTAATCAATTAATTTTATTTACTTCAATATTTTACTTTTTGATTACCTACTACTCAACCCGAAGAACGCCAACATATTCGCGGGACAGCTAAAGAGAGACTGACTGACTTCTGCGACCACATTCCTACATATATATACATATTTTTTATTCATAATTATATTTTATTTTAGAATATATTTTATAAGCCTTTTTCTTTTATTTCATATCTTTTCTGTAAGGGAAAATTGTGTGAAAAACCTTGTTGAATCTCTCTGATTACATTACATTACTTAGTCTAACCTAACGCTACTTAGTCTAAGTAAGGTTAGGTTAGGTTGACGTGGTAGGCGTAAGCCACACTTAGGCCGAAACCGGCCCATTGTGATACCACCTGGATCAGGTTACCCTGATCCGCTACCTGGGAATCAACCGTTGCTTCTAATAAAGCGGTGGAGTTGAGCTATTTTTTGGTTTGCTTGCTCACTCAGATTGTCGAAGAAGGGCGCGCCGAGGTAAAACCTCCTGCGATCCGCAAAAGAGGGACATGAGCAGAGGAGGTGGTGTAATGATTCCTCTTCCTCCTCGTCCATGCAGCCGCGACAGAAGTCATTGTAGGGTAGCCCCAGTCTGGCGGCGTGTTTTCCAATGGTGCAGTGACCTGTAATGACACCCACTAGAGTGCTTAAGGTTTCTCTTTTGGTTGCCACCAGGTCCCTGGTTCGTCCTAAGTTTAACTTAGGCCACAATTGTTTGGTGATACAGCCGATATTGCTCTCATTCAATTGGAGATTGGTCTCCTCTATGGTTTGAAGCTTTATCATGTGCTTTACCGTACTTATTGGTGTTTCTAGGTACCAGAGGGTAGGTAGGCTGAGTGTGCTTGACCCTAACTTTGCGAGTTCGTCGGCCGCGCAGTTTCCTGGAATATCCCTATGCCCGGGATCCCACAGTATTTTAATGTTGAACTGTTCAGCCATCTCATCTGGAGATAGGCGACAGTTAATGGATGTTTTTGATTTGTGGGTTACCGCTGCCAGGGATTTTATCGCAGATTGGCTATCCGTGTAAATGATAATATCCTTTGTGGATATTACATTGATCCTGAGCCATGCCAGGGCCTCCGTTATCGCAGTTATTTCTGCCTGAAACACACTAGAGTAGTTTGGGAGTCTAAACGACAGGTTGATGTTAAGTTCCTTGGAGTAGACCCCACTGCCTACACCCGACTCCATCTTAGAGCCATCGGTATAGAGGGAGATCGAGTCCTTTGGTATGACTTTCCCTTCAGCCCATTCCTCCCTGGATTCCGTGGATGGAAAGACAACTTCGAAGTTCCTGGTGAACACATTCTGCGGGTTAATGTAATCAGTGTCCATGGGTACTTTGAAGTGTTTTAGAATAGAGGTGTGGCCTTTTTGAGATGTGGGCCATTTTCTTATGCTCCTCATCCTTAGGCCCGCGCATGCAGCGACTTGCTTGCTGAAAATGTTTAATGGTGGAAGATGTAGTAGAACATTTAAGGCCTCCGTGGGGTTGATCTGATCGCTCCGCTTATATATAAGCTGGCCGATTTTTGTACCTTCCCCAGAAGGTTTCGACTGACTGCTTTGTCCAGAGCAGTCCACCAGACAACGACGCCATACAGGAGGATGGGCCTTATGACTGCTGTGTAAAGCCAGTACTACCCACTACTTTCTTACAGCTGTAGAGGGCAACAGTTGCTTTCTTGACCCGATCAAGAATGTTGGGTTGCCATTCAGCCTCCTGTCAAGGACTAGGCCTAGATATTTAGCCTGTTCATTGATTGTTAGTTGAGTTCCACCCAGCCTCGGTGGGTTGAGGGGCGGAATTTTATATTTGTTAGTGAACAGTAATAGATCGGTCTTCTTTGGGTTCACCCCAAGTCCACAGTACCGTGTCCAGGTTTCTACTGTATGTAGTGCACTCTGCATAAGGTCGCATAGAGTGCTGGGAAATTTTCCTGTGACGGCAATAGCAATGTCATCCGCATAGGCGATCACAGCGTACCCTTCCTGCTCCAGCATCAGCAGTAGTTCGTTGACCACCACGTTCCAGAGGAGAGGGGAGACTACTCCACCCTGTGGTGTACCTTTGCTGACCATTCTGGTTGAAACGGCACCAGCGAAGTTGGCTTTGACTACCCTTTGTATTAGCAGCTGTCGTACCAGTTCTATCACTGATCCCGTAACACCCAGATCAGACAGCGCCTTGATGACGGCCCATGGTTCAACATTGTTAAAGGCGCCCTCAATGTCGAGAAAGGCGACTAGAGTGTATTGTTTATTTTCCAGAGACCTTTCTATTTTACTGACCAATGAGTGGAGTGCTGTTTCCACAGATTTGCCTTTGTTGTAGGCATGTTGGTTATCCGGCAGCCTTCCTGAGATGCAGCTGTACCGGATGTGTACGTCCAAAATCTTCTCTAGAGTTTTTAATAGAAAAGAAGTGAGACTAATAGGCCTTAGGTCATTTACTTACGTGTGGGAGCTTTTGCCTGCCTTTGGTATGAAAATATGCCTCCCTATTGGAAAGGGAGAGGCAATTATTGTATATAACTACTTAGTCTAACTTAAACTAATCCTAACCTAACTTAGAGCACAAGGATTAGGCCCCGACAGCTTGTCCTTGGGTCCTCGAAGCCCATGAGCTTCGACAACTCAAAAGTCAGGTGTCGGAGCCTCTTCCTGGACTTAATCTAAGCCATGACCCAGTCGAGCCACCAGTATTTGCCTGTGTTATATCTACTGATATTTATTTCATCCCTTTCAGGTACGCCAGTGCAGTACTTTAGTTCAAAATTTAAGTTGTTAGGGATATAGACGATCTTTTTATCTGTTGCTCTTCTAGCAATGTGGTATATGATAGGCACGTTATTTTCGTTTGATAAGTACTGGTGGGTGTCCAAGTATAGGAAGGTTCAGGCGGAATGAAACCATTCTCCAACGTTTTCGCGAAACAGTATGATTTCACACTTTGTGTAGTTGATTTTTAGCTTCCAATTTGAGCAATATGTCTGCAGCTCATCGAATTTTGTTTGAAGCTCGGTTTGTATGGTTTCTATTTTCGAGCCACTGGCGTAAAGAATTACATCCTCAGCGAATGCTATAGAGTTATCCTTGTCCCTTAACATTTCAGAAACGAAAATATTAAATAAAAGTGGGGCTGTAACCGTGCCTTGTGGAAGACCATTAGCGATATTAAAAACTTTAGTCTTCGTGTATATCCTATCTGTTACGATAATTTTTTTCCACAAATCATGGAAGAAATCATGCCTATGAGTTGGTGAGGAAATTCGTATTTTATCAGTTTATTATCAATCCGTCGATCCATACCGTGTCGAAGGCTTTCTCGATATCTATCAGACAAGCACCTGTACATCTTTTGGCATTCAGATTCCAGTTAATATCTGATGTCAGATCTGAGAGATTTTTCTTAAATCCAAACTGATTTCCCTTTCTATTGCATTCAAATAAAATTGACTTATTTAAAAATATCTTAACAATTTTCCCGATGTTAGGCAGGAGACTGATTGGCCTATAGCTCGAAGGATCAGAAGGATCCTTGCCTTTTTTGCTATTGGAAAAACCTTCGATGTTTTATAACAACTGGGAAAGTGACGGTTATTTAGTAGGTTGTTAAAAATGATGCAATACTGCCGTATAATAATGTCCGGTAGATGCGTCAGTATTAAGTTGGGAATGTTATCTAGACCACTTGATTTTTTGTTATTTAGTTTTCTAAATATTTCTGTAAGATCGTCCAGTGTCGTAAAGTAGCTATTTGTTTGTTGAGTCGTAAGCTCGTCTGCTTTTAATACCTCGGAAAATCGTAACGGCCGGCGAACTGATTTGATTATTTTGGAATCTCAGTAATTCATTTTTGACATCGACAGTCTTGACGCTTTGAAGGCACCTATCATGAATGGCTTGAAAGTGGGAGCCAATGAGATTTGGCTTTTCTATTCCAGAATCGACTGTGAAATGTCCTTCGATGATGGGACAGCTATCGCTATCTATTTCTGCTTGAGTTAGTAGACCTTGAGAGTTTAAGGGTACTTTGAATTTTGAAATTTTAACTCATTCCCGAAGTTTGAGTGTCTGATTGATTTTAGGAAACATGTGTCTTGATTCGGATTTCATAATCCAGTAATCGTTGATAACGTTTCTCAAAAGAGATTTGTATCTTCTTAGCTCCCGGTTGGTCGATTCATCTAGGAATTGATTTCGTGTTCGATTTATCTGCGTTATTAAAAAGCTTTTATAATTTTGCAGTGTAATTATATCTTGGTTTGGATACCATTCAGCGCTATTTCTCGATTTGATTTTTGGGACTGACGACACCATAGCCGCTAGTATCTACTTACTTACTTACTTAGGTGGCGCTGCAGTCCGTGGTGAACGTGGACCTCAACCAAGAAGCGTCTCCAGCCGGCACGGTCTTTGGCCAGCTGTTTCCAGTGCCGCACGCCCAGTTGGTTGAGGTCCCCTTCCACCTGCGTGCGCCACAGCTGAGGCGGCCGTCCTCTGCCGCGCCTTCCTTCCGGAGTCGATTCGAAGACTTTTCGGGTCGGAGCTGTATCTTCCATGCGCTCTACATGGCCTAGCCACCTTAGACGCTGTATCCGTAGACGTCGTACCAGGCCGATGTCGCTGTACAACCCGTACAGTTCTTCGTTATATCTTCTCCTCCATACACCGTTTGAACAAACGGGACCGTAGATAGTGCGCAAAATTTTCCTCTCGAAACGACCAAGGGCATCTTCATCCGCTTTTGTTTAGGTCCAAGCTTTTGCGCCGTAAAGGAGGACTGGGATGATCAAGGTCTTATATAGTGTCACCTTGGTTTTCCGAGAGAGGGCTCTACTTCTCAATTGCCTCTTGAGCCCAAAGAAACAGCGGTTGGCAAGAGTGATTCTGCGTTTTATCTCAGCACTGGTGTTGTTGTCGCTGGTCATCAGCGAGCCAAGGCAGACGAATTCCTTGACCACTTCAAAGTTATATCCGCCCATGGTGACGTTCTGGCCAATACGTCGGTGTTGTCCGTCTCTTTTAGATGAAAGCAGATATTTGGTTTTACCCTCATTAACCTTGAAACCCATCTTAGCCGCTTCTACCTCAATGCTCACGAAAGCCTCATTGACGTCTTGCTGTTTTCGTCCAATATCGTCGGCATACGCAAGCAATTGCGTAGACTTGAAATAAATCGTACCTCTTGTGTTGGCCAGTGACTCTTGCACGATCTTTTCAAGCACGGTGTTGAAAAAGTTGCACGACAGCGCGTCGCCCTGCCTAAATCCTTTTTTAACATCAAAGGACTCGGTTCGCTCATTACCGACCTTAATGGAGCAGCGAGAATTCTCCATTGTCATCCTGCACATTCGGACGAGTTTGTCAGGGATGTTAAAACTAGACATGGCTTTGTACAGCTCGTCTCTATATACGCTGTCATACGCGGCTTTGAAATCGACGAAGAGGTGGTGAGTGTCTTCTCCAAGATCTGCCGCAGCGTAAATATTTGGTCTATTGTGGATTTACCTGGCCTGAAACCACACTGATATGAGCCGATCAGGTTTCAGGCGTTCACACAATACGGCAGAGAAGATCTTATATGCGATGTTAAGGAGACTTATTCCCCTATAGTTGGCGCAGTTATAGGGGTCTCCTTTCTTATGGACGCTTTCTTAGCCGCTAGTATCACTGTATTTAAATTCTCGATATAGATGTCACATTCGTTTGGAGCATTAGAAGGAGTAGAGCAATTTCTATATTTTCTAATGGCATACCGCTTAAATGTGCGCCAATTAGTGTTTTTAAAATTGAATTTAGGAACATTGTGCTGCGTGGCGAAACTGAATGCGGGGTCGGCGGATAACGTCATCGGGATCACTATAGCATCATGGTCACTATCATAAGGCAGTGTTGAAATCTTATTATTGTGGATCGTTTGAATGTGTATTCGCGCGTCCGCAATACATAGATCGAGAAACGAATTTCCTGATGGATATCTTGGCGTAACTGGGCTATATAATTTCATTTTGTACTCGATTTGGTTTTCCCCGATAAAGGCCCGGAAGTACATGTGCAAGTACAAAACTTAATTAAACGTTCAAAGTGTCCAGCAGTTTTCCTCTAAATAATTTAATGTCTTAAAGCTTATGTTGACTTATGCAAAGTAGAAAACATTGTAAAGCATTTATAACAACTAATGACTCCAAATCCTTTTACTTTTTTTCGATGCTCCGAAGACTAAAGGTTATCAATTCCTAATGAGGTCTTTGTTTTATCGCGAATGTTTTCATAGTACCTACGAGTATATCAATTCTTTAATCTTCAAGAGCCTATGCCTGTTGAAAAATGTATAAAACAAAAAAAAAAAATAATTCTTAATCGTCTAGGCAATCCGTCTTATGTCATCACCGCTTGTTAGATACACTCATTCATATGCATTTGCAAGTGTAGATGTGTATCCGTTTCTTATGTCATTTTTCCATCCACGCTATAAAACTATATTGTGTTTGATATGTTCTCGAATAACGTAGCATAAATTCATATTTAATATGCTGTGCTCGTAAGTTTGAACTCATTTTGTTTCATATTCATCACTCGACGAACTGCTGATGACCAGCTGACCCTCACCTCGGTATCAAACTTTCCCCTCAGCACATGTACATATGTATGTACGTTTATGTAGATATTCATCATCTTAAGTCGAATTTGTCTTAATATTTTGTGTCTGCTCTTAGTTTTATATTAATCTTAAGTATCTTTGGTATTAATTATCACTGACAAAATACATATATGTGATGTTCATAGCATATAGACCTTCGGTCTTTCAACATTGAAGAGAACACTGACATTTTTGAGCTGATTTTGACAAATGAGCTAGACTTACTGGGGATACCCTTTACCATTTATTTCAAATCAGTTTTTGAAGACAATATCGATTAAATGACCACTTCTATTCGACACGCAAAAAGTAGCTCGTTTTCGGACACTCTGCATAACATCGGCCAGGATTATAGCAGCTACTTCAGCTCGTATGTTGCCTTTAAGTTCGTCAATGGTCTTCGGCTTGCTTAAATAACCCCAACGAAAAAAGTCAGGTACAGTTAGATCCTGAGGGCGCCGTGGCGCAGTAGTTAGTGTGTTGGACTCTGGTGCATGATGAGCGAGTTCGGATCGCGATAACACCAACGTCATCGAATGTTTATTTCCCAGCATCCTTCCTCGGCAAGGTACTGGCAAAGCCCCCCGTAGACTAACTTGCCTTGAAAAAGCTTCTCGACTCGCGCCGTTCGGAATCGACATTGAGCTGTAGGCCCCTTTCACCTATGTGAAAAGTGAATCACACACAACTTGGGTGTGAGAAACTTGGCTCTGGTCCTTCACAGGCTGTGACGCCATCAAAGAAGAAGACAGTTAAATCCGGAGAACAAGGAGGCCACTCCAAATCACCCAAGGTGTAACGGAAATAACTCGGGTGTGAGAAGCTTGGCTCTAGTCCTTCATAGGCTGTGACGCCATCAAAGAAGAAGACAGTTAAATCCGGAGAACGGGGAGGCCACTCCAAATCACCCAAGGTGTCCCGGATACTTACACTGCAAGAGCTTTAACGTAGCGCCTACGGTGTGGCAAGGAGCGCCAGCTTGTTGAAAATAGAAGTTCGTCAGACGTTTTACACGCGTTTGCGGATACACCAAGTGCGTCAACATCCCACGATAGCGTACGCCGTTTCTACAACTTTGAAGGAAAATGGTCCGATGATGGTTTTTGGTCGAACTCCGGCCTTAAAAGTGACTTTCTTTCTGATCGTGCAGTGGTGTTTCGTGAATGATGTGTGGGGTTTCTGTTCCATATATTCGACATTTTTGTTTATTGACTCCGCCAGAGAGGGTAAAATGAGTTTCGTCCCATTTTGTCCCAAAAGTCAGGCTCGGCATCGATCAATCTTGCGACAGTATTTCCATATTGCAAGCGACGCGGCTTGTCCGTTAGCAACAATTTTAGGGTAAATTGCACTTTGATGGAAAGAGAACATCTACGACCCAAAAACCACTGCACTCCGTTCAGGATGTGTGAAAAAACATCAACCAGCGAGAAACTCTCCCTCCCCTATTACCTTCGCTCGCACAACTTTCAAAACGTTATAAGGCCTTAGCCTTAAGTACGAGTGTGACTATAAAAATAAAAAAGATGAACATCTTGCCTTAACCCTCCTTAGAGTCGTTCCACTCACGTTTAACTCCTGAGATCTACGGCGATATGACTTACATACTTACTAACTTATCAGGTCAGCGGTCCATGGAGGATCTGAGGCTGAGCTATAGCTGCCTTCCATCCTTGACGGTCCCGGGCACGCTGCTTCCAGTTATCAAGACCAAGATGTCTTACATCCGCGATTTCTTGGTCTTTATACCGGTCGTTGGGTCTTCGTTTTCTTCTCGAACCAGGAGGCTCGGAGTCGAAGACCATCTTAGCTGGAGCGGTGATGCCCATGCGCTCGATGTGGCCGAGTCAGTGTAGTCGACGGATCTTTGCCTTCCGGACTTAATCCACATCTTTGTACAGCTCGAAGAGTTCGCGGTTGTGTCTTCTTCTCCATTCACCTTCCTCGCAGACAGGACCAAATATCCGGCGCAAAATTTTTCTTTCGAAAGAACCCAAAATCAGCTCCGCTTTGGTCTTTTGAGTGAGGAGTTTTGACCCCAGTTGTTTGGACAAGCCGAAGTAGCAGCGGTTGCCAAGGGCGATTATATGCCGGATCTCCACTGTGATGTCATTTGTGGAATTTACGTTTGCCCCGAGGTAGACATACTCCTTAACTACCTCGAAATTGTAGCTGTCAAATGTTATATTTTGTCCCAGGTGGTGAGCGACGGATTGATTTTTGCTTGACAGCATGTACTTCGCTTTGTTCTCATTGATCTTAAGACCAACTCGTTTCGCCTGTTCTTCAATCGCCGTGAATGCTTCCACAATGTCACGGCGAGAACACGCGATGATGTCGATATCATCCGTATCCTAGCAGCTGGGCGGACTTGTAGAAGATAGTGCCTCCCCTGTTGACGCGTGCCCGTCGCACTATCTGCTCCAGCACCAGGTTGAAGATGTCACATGACAGCGCATCTCCTTGCCGAAATCCGGTGCATGTTTCAAACGGTTCCGAAGTGCTAAAACCGAGTTGCACGGTGCATCGCGTATTTTTTGGCGCGACACAACTGGATCAATTATCCAGGGATCCCGAATTCGGCCATCGCACCAAACAGTCCTTCACGATAAATGCTGTCGTATGCTGCTTTGAAATCGAGGAAAATATGGTGTGTATCGATTCGAAACTCGTTGGTCTTTTCCAGGATTTGTCGAAGTGTGAAAATTTGGTCTATAGTCGATTTGCGGGGCCGGAAGCCGCACTGGTAGCTGCCGATTAATGCGGTGCAAATTGGCTTTAGACGTTCACACAATACGCTGGACAGGATCTTGTATGCGACATTGAGCAGGGATATCCCTCTATAGTTCTTGTAAGAGGTAGGATCGCCTCTTTTGTGGATGGGGCAAATAGAGCTGGTATTCCAGTCGTCGGGCATGCTTTCATCTTGCCAAATTTTGCAGATGATCTGGTGCATACTTCCTACCAGAACATCGCCGCCAGTCTTGAAGAGCTCTGATGGCAAGCCATCTGAATCTGCGGCCTTGTTATTCTTCAGCTTCTGAATAGCTTCAGCCGACTTCTTCTGACATTGCGACAGTCGAGCTCTGAATCTTGCTGCTACGAGGAAGTGGTCAGAGTCGACATTTGCCCCTCTGAATGTTCGCACATCCAGGATGTTTGACGAGTGCCTTGCGTCAATGAGCACATGGTCGATTTGGTTGGCGGTTCGACCGCCCGGAGATCGCCAGGTTGCTGTGTGGATTCGCTTACGAGGGAATCTTGTGCTACTTATCACCGCATTACGAGCTGTCGCAGAGTCCGTGAGTCGGAAGCCGTTATCTGTTGTTGTATCGTGGAGGTTGTGCTTTCCGATCACTCCACCAAGGGTGTTCTCCTTACCGATTTTAGCGTTGAAGACGCCGAGCACGATTTTAACATCGTACTCCGGACCAGCTCCGTAGGCGTTATCCAGGAGGTCATAGAAGTCCTCCTTAATAGGGTCTTCAGCCTCGTCGGCAGGGGCGTGTGCACATATGAGGCTGATGTTATAAAATATGCCTCTGAAGCGGATCACAGCCAGGCGATCACTTATTGGTTTAAAGTCGATGACTTTCGACCTTAACCGCTTTCCCACGGCAAATCCGCATTCCAGTAAGTGCAATCTTTTGTGACAGCTGTAATAAATGTCGCAATTTTCCTTCCTCATCAAACCGTTTCCTATCCAGCGTAATTCCTGTATCCGCCTTGTACTGCGTGAGCATTTCTTTCTAGTTTATGAGCAGCTCCGGGAGTGTACAGGGTTCTGACATTTGTGACTATGCGCAAATCGTGTTCCTTTTACGTGCGTTGTCGACGTTGAGTATCCGTCCGTGTATCCGAGGCATCTTGTTCATTCATAACTTTTATGTTTTTTACGTAGGCGGATTGTTAGCCCGCCGCACAACCGCCATTCTTGTCGGGGTTTATCCCTGCAAACGTTTGTTCACCTCCCAACGGTTGTTGAGGAGGCTATCCAGAGCGCGCCGCGAGGAGGCCGTATATCAACTTGTTTAAATGCCCGGGTTAAACAAGGTTCTTTGCTGGCAACTCGCCAGGTTGAGAGCGATCAACAACTTTACCCTGTATGTCCGAGCCCATGCCCTCTGCGGCGATACGACACATTTGGATTATCGGCAACACTCACTCTTACCGCTTCAACAACTTGATTGGAGCGTTGCGGACGCGGGCGAATGGGACACTGGAGAGTCGCTACAGACCCGTACTCAAAAATTTCTTCACCAAAGTACGAATCGTGTTGTCTGAATTTCGCCGAATTTCTCCCATATTTTTTGCAATAAGCACGATTGAACGATAGTTTTCAATGTAAAGCGCTACAATTTCAGTGCGTTCTTTTGGTGCGTATTGACTCATAACTAAAATGGCACATTTGTCAAAATAGGCTGAAAAATGTCAGAGTTACGAAATTGAGAAATACCGAAGGTCTAGATGGCCCATATGTATCTATATCGTGAATTCAAATATAAAAAAAAAAATATAAATTAATTAATGCAAAAAATATTTCGGTAAAAGTTTGACCCTGAGGTACAGTGGCAAACTGGTGTGCGTTCTCAGTGAAAACTTATCGAAATTCGTCGAAACTATAGAGAATACGGACTGAATAATTCGCATATGTCAGAGGTGATTGGTGGAATCTCTGGTCTAATTTGTATATAAGTTCGCATTACCTGTATGTGTAGCTAGCAGATATCTGATAGATTGATTCTTTTCACAATCAATTTGCAAAATAGCATAGCAGTTCATCTCGAAAACTGAAATTCTTCAAAAGAATTTTCCTTCTCTTCAATCTGGTGTCATGTCAAACCACCCCACCCTGGCCATATGTATCATTCATAGAAACGGCAACTGCTGTTGACAAGGACAGTTTTCAAACCTTTTCAGTATTTGTAGTTCAAATTTCATTTTCTAACAGGTTGATACGTTTTAGAAAATATGATCTCAAAAAGCACGTTGTAGTGGATGGTGCTCTTCACAAGAGTTAGAGAGCACAATCTACTGGTGTGTTCACAAAAAAAAATCCCAATTTTACCGAGATGTCATTTTCACTCATAAGTGACGTATCCGTATTGGAATCCATAGAGAAATGTGGGTCAGTAGCATTACTCTCAATTAACATTGGATAACATCGGTTTCTTCGGTTCCATTAGTTATTCATTTAAAACATCGTTTTACTCGTATATTTCTCTTGTTCCTTTAATCGAACGTTGAGTATTAAACTCATTTATGAAATTCATATTTCGTTCTTCCCCAAAACATGATTTTTTTTTTATACATAGGGCTAGTGCTACAATTAGCAATATGGCACTGCGACCTTTGCAGATCTATTGTGCCTGCTAGCCAATTAGCCGAGTAGCCTCTCCACCTCTGTAATGAAGTTGAGAATGCTTCTCGTAGGAGCCAGGGTGATCCCATCAGGAGTCATAACTTCACTGAGAAGGATGCGCTTCCTAAGATGGCAGAGAGCAGCACACTCACATAGTATGTGTTCTGCCGTCTCATCGTCCTCTAGACGGAGCCGACACTCAGTTTCAGATGAGAGACTAATTTTGTTTAGATAATATCTCAGACCGCAGTGTCCCGTTAGATAGCTGACTAGTCTTCTGATATCCGCTCTATTGAGTTTGAGTATGTCAATAGGGAGTTTGTTCAGGGGTCGTATAAGTCGTTTAGATTGACGGAGTCCCCGAACACTGTTCCAGAAGGACAGGTGTTGCGATTTTTCCCACTTGTCCAAGAGGTAATTTATCCAAACAATTTATACCAAAACATGATATTAAAATAACTCAGCTCTAAACGCGATACATAAAATTAAATCTATCAGAAATAAATTCCACTCTACTATATGACATCCGCTTCAAGAATTTAAAAGACAGTATTTCGTGTTTATTACCATTCCCAAATATCCGAACATTTTCATTGTCTGTCGTTGATATATGTATAAAGATAGAATGTTTCCAACATAGAACCAAAGGTTTTAGAATACGTTGTGATCCAAAGAAGGAATGTCGAATTAAATTTTGTGTTAGAAAAAAAAAAACTTTATTAAGGTGACAGGGCAGCGAGAACAAAGTACGTACCATCTCCACCCGATTACTTTCTTGGCTTCGTCGTCCTCAATGTTAAAAACGAGGTTTTTCTCAAACTCTTTTTTTTTTTTTTGACTCACTGGAATGTGCCTTTTATGTCAGTAAATTAGTCTATTATCAACACGAAAATGATAAAGGCAACTGTTTTCCTCCGTTTCGGTACCTTTGAGTAAAAGGTACTCTCTCATACCAAAAAAAAGTAATACACAGCCTTTTTATATATTTATTTTAACGCGAGTAGCTTCCTAACTCTTTCAACAACAAAGTCCTTATTAAAGTTTCATGACAGTAGAGAATAAGCATAGCATACATTACAAGAGCAACCGTGTAGCTGTGAGCGTGTTTTACGGATGCGATAACCAAGTTTTTGTCCTTTCCATATCCCTTCTGGCCAGGTCCCTGTGGTTTCGTACTGCATTGGTTGCTTAAAAGCTTGGAAAACGACGAAAGAACGTTTATTTTTGTTTTTTCCTCTAAACAATTCTGTCAGGATAACACATTTATTGGCAAATTTTTTTTTCTTATTTGCTTTTTACATTGGGACCAAGACGGTGATGAGGTTCTACATGTGTATTGTATACCTTTTGTTGTTGGAGTATTTTGGTGGCTTTCATTCATCACTGTCCAAGTGACTTATATTAAATGCAAAGTAAAGCGATAGCATACTAAGCGCACAGCAACAAAGGTGGTAATAACTCAATTGACTTCAAATCAGTCTCCATTTACTCAAATGCTTCCAAACTACCAAGCGAAATAACAGATCAAAAGACAAAAGATTTCTTTAGTGCGAATGATATTGGTAATTGTCACCTAGTCTTCAAAAAGGGTTAGTTATTTTTGTTGAGTTTACGAGTATCTTCTTGTTGACTAACTTTAAATTTCTATGCATCGATTATGAGCTTTTCTAATCTAAAATCTGTAGAAGTGTAAGAAAGCCTCAAACTATCCTCTTTGGCTTTGTATGTATGTATGTTTGTACTGTTCCTCGCGATCAGTTGTGTTTTTCTTCTGCTTGCCCATGTGCTTTTATTTTTTCTTTTTATTTCTACTTTTTTTTCTCAATGGCTAACAACAAGGGCCCTAAGTGCGATAGTAAACTGTTTGATGCCGATTTTATAGTGTTAAACATTTACTATTTGCAATCTGAAATCGCTGAACTAAGACTTGTAATCTCGCTATCTTTTGGTAGTTTAGGTACTAAATCTCAAATTGTTCTTCTTCTTTGATGGCGTTGCAGCCCATGAAAGACCAGAGCCAAGCTTCTCTCAATCACCCATGTTGTGTGTGACTTATTTTTCACATAGATAAAAGGGATCTACAGTTTAATGCCGATTTTCCGAACGGCGTGAGTCGAGAAGCTTTATCACGGCAAGTATACTACGGGGAGTTTTGCCAGTACACCGCCGAGGAGGAACGCCGCGAAATAAACATTCGATGGCGTCGGTGTTATCGGGATCCGAACTCGCTCATCGTGCGTCAGTGTCCAACACACTAACCACTGCGCCACGGCGTCCTCAAATTTTTACACGCTCCACGCTCAAATTATTACACGCTCCAAATCAGTGAGTGAAGTAAAGTTGTGTTTATGGGATTCTCCATCTGTTTCTAAAGTGCCTCGAGAAGATCCAAAAGTGTGAGTGCTGTCAGCCCGCTAATAAACCGCACCCCCACCAACGCCAAAGTGAGTTCAGGCCCTCCTCACAATCCCAATGCTATTCCTGCTACAAATATTCCGGTGGTCCCTCTTGCTGTTTCCTCCTTCCTGCCGTTTCGGTCGATGATACTCCCATCTTATCAGTCCCGCATGCGCCCTCCCACCCTCCGCTTGCTCACTCTCGGTCATCGAACTCCGATAGCTGGCAAGTTTCCAAATCAAAACAAACCGCTAAACGGATCAAACCAATCATCCGTACAAATAAAAAGAAACACAGCTTCTGGTTTGGAACTTGAGGTTGTGTCTAAATTGAAATGGCTTCATCTTTCATCATTTAAACCAACTACGACTACTTGTCAGTCTGTGCTTGATTATGTGGCATCGGCGTTTGATGTGAACTGTGCATTATAAGTATTGTTACGAAAATGTACAGTCAAGGATATGTCGCTATGATTGCGTTAAACTATAACTGTACACTTGTTTATTCATTACACACTTTATTATTACACCTCAGATTAATTATCTGGGCCCTTCACCTTTATTTCAACCTTTGTCTCTACAACTGTCCACTAGCTCACTAGATGTCTTGATTACTTTCACACTGGATTACTGGCTGATCACTAGATACTGAATCACTGAATCCTGAATACTGAATACCCTCAAGGGCGAGTGATCCGGCTTATACATATAGCCCTCGGTCCAATCTCTCGAATGTTCGCCGTCAAACGTTCCACTTCTTTACGTCAGATGCATCTAGAATGCTCCGTGCTCTGGTATTGACATTTATAAACAGACGGCTGAAAGTTACCATTATTTCCTTTTTAGATGCCTCTGAGCATTCCAAACTGTGACAGCGAAATTCGAACACAACCGTCGGTTGGTATCCGCAACAGTATGTTATAAATTAATAAAGGTCGAGGTTAATGAGAACTCATTCAAAAATGTCAACTTCTAACTTGCTGTACCGGCTGATATGATGTCACTTTTCCCAAACTCTGATGTATGGCTGAAGGGTATTCGAGTGCCTGCCTTCCAATTTCATTAAAAAAAAACGATGTACCCGATCCCTCTCCTACCGCCAACTAATTTAACATAATAATATTGCACCCCTGCCACTACATCAATTCGATCCTCCCTTGTCCACTTCTGGCTCCCTTTCCCTTTTCTACCATAACGTGGCGGTGGGGGCTAAGAAAAAAGACAAACTTGTTCCATTCTGCTGCTGCCAGTTCTCCCTATGCTGTTATCGCCCTAACTGGGACGTGGTTGAATGACAACATTTTCTCCGAAGATTTATTCGCATCTACAGGGTGGGCCAAATACAAGTTTTTTTTTAAAAATGCAATAAAATGAATATGAAATACATTGTCGTTCAAGTTGCTGCTTCAGCTGGCTT
Source organism: Eumerus sabulonum (assembly GCA_951905685.1). Taxonomy (NCBI): domain Eukaryota; kingdom Metazoa; phylum Arthropoda; class Insecta; order Diptera; family Syrphidae; genus Eumerus; species Eumerus sabulonum. The sequence goes on along the minus strand of OX645060.1, from coordinate 248,101,764 downwards.
CGCAGTAGCGCATTCTGTCACCCCAATTTTCTAAGGTCCTTGCTGATGGTTTCGGGCTGTAGCTCACGGATTGCTTGCATCAATCTCTCCAAGCCTTAAGGGTTTGAATCGTTTGCGTATTGTTGGCATAACATCGGTCGAGGCAGCTGCAAGGCGGCCAATTTACATCGCCAAGACGGCTGATAACACGATCGATTGTGGCATGGCACGCAAACCGACATGAACCAGAGGTCGTCCAAATCCATGTCTTCAATTTCAGTACAAAAGAGAAAACATTGGTAATTGTAGTAATCCCCACATCGTGTCCCATTGGTCGTACACAATATGTGGGTATTGGAACGACGCTGTCGAAAGTAATTGAGTAATTGTTAATTACTAAGGAGTTCCTCAAGGCAGTCACTTAGGCCCACTTCTATTCCTTTTATTCATAAATAACCTATCTTTGTAGGTACCTAATTCTAATTGTTTACTATTTGCTGATGAACTGAACATCGATGTCGATGCTGCTGATCTACAAAATGACATTAATAGTATAACCGAATGGTGCCGCGCTAATAGACTACACTTTAACATTAGCAAGTGCTCGGCAATAGCATTGTTTTTGAATGTGTACTCCCTTAACAACTGTGTCCTGAATAGGCCTAAAGATTTGGGTGTAATATTCGAAAAGAAGTTTGACTTCTCATTGCATAATGATTAAATTTTATCTAAAGCGAACTCTATGTTGGGCTTCTTATCTCGCAACACAAAGGACTTTCAAGATCCTTATGCACTAAAGATCCTGTATATTTCTCTAGTCCATTCAGTATTGGAATACTGTTGTGTTGTGTGGAACCCCTTCTACTTAAATAGGTCTAACCGAATTGAGAAGATCCAAAAGAGGCTCTCTTTATATGATGATGTTATGATTTTAATCTAAATCGAAATTTGTGCAAAACTCTACTGCTATGCTATTACGTAACTTTGAATAATTCTAACAATATTTTTGCCTCTACGAGTATCTACGAGATCTGCTTATACGTATCTATGAAAGTTTTATGCACTTGATAGACTAAATAAAACTAAACTAAACTAAATGTTGGGCTACGGCTGAGCAAGCCGTAACCGTAAAAAAAAAACACAAGCATCGGATATAACGAACCGGATTAACGTTGACGACCCTTGCAAAAAAACGAAAAAAGGACAATGATCTTCGGCTCTGTACGTGGAATGTTAGATCCATAAACAGGCCACGAGCAGCCGAACAACTCGCGGACGCCCTAGACCGCTATAAAGCGGACATAACCGCCATCCAGAAAATCCGATGGAATAGACAGGGTATAAAGCGGATGAAAAACTGCGATATTTACTACGGCGACTGCTATAGGGAGAGAGGGCAACGATTGTTCGGATGCGGATTTGTTGTTCGAGGTGGACTAAGGCAAAAAGTCCTCAGCTTTCGGCATGTGAGCGAACGCCTCATAGTAATCCGTATCAAGGCTAAATTTTTTTAACATCAGCCTGATCTGTGTCCACGCCCCCACGGAAGACAGGGATGACTCCGCCACAGATGAGTTATAAGATCTCTTAGACAGAACGTATGCCCAATGTCCCAGCTATGACATCAAAATTTTACTAGGAGACTTCAATGCTAAGCTGGGTAAGGAAAGCATCTTTGAACGAGTCATCGGCAAACATAGCCTATACGACACCACATCCGTTAACGGACACAGGCTGATTGATCTTACTGCGGGGCGAATTCTCCTTCTAGCCAGTACGCGCTTCCCGCACCTCGATATACACCTGGCGGTCTTTTGATCAATCGACTACCAACCAGATTGATCACATCGCGATCGACGTCAGACACTCCTCCACTATTCTTGATGTCCGAACTTTCCGAGGGGCTAACATCGACTCGGACCACTATCTTGTAGTAGCCAAGATGCGCTTACGCAACGGAGTAGAGTAAGAATACAAAGTTATGACGTCGGAAAGCTACTATCGCCAGAAAACGCTCGTGCTTTTACCGATCGCGTCTCCCTTAAGCTCTCCAATACACCTGAATCCTCCACACTATCAATAGAACAGCAGTGGAGCTTTTGCAAACAAGCCCTGAAAAGCTCTGCATCCGAAGTTTTGTTAGTCAATATACCGCTGTCAGGCAGAATCATCCATTTCTAATCGACGGAGACCGCAGAGAATTCTGTCCCCCTAACCTCGACGAAGTTATGATTGCCATATCGAAGCTCAAGTCGAATAAAGCTGCTGGCGCAGACGGACTGTCTGTTGAGCTCTTCAAGGCAGCTGGGGACGACCTGGTTGGGAGCATGTACCAGCTCATCTGTAAGATATAGTCAGAGGAAAGCATGCCCGAGGATTGGAGTATCAGCATCGTATGCCCGATCCACAAGATAGGAGAACCCTCTGACTGCGCCAACTACAGAGGAATAAGTCTCCTTAAAATCGCCTACAAAATCTTCTCTGCCGTTTTGTGTGTATGCCTGAAGCCTTTTGTAGATAAGCTGATAGGTCCTTATCCGTGCGGATTCAAGCCAGGGAAGTCCACCATCGGCCAAATCTTCACACTACGGCAGATCCTGAAAAAAACCAATGAATTTCCAGTCGACACTCACCACCTATTTGTTTACTTCAAAGCTACATATGACAGCGTAATTAGAGACGAGCTATACAACGCTATGTCTACCTTTGACATACCTGTTAAACTCGTCAGACTATGCAGGTCGACTTTGGTGAATGCTCGTTGCTCCATCCGCATCGGTGAAAACCTTACCGATAGTTTTGATGTAAAAAAAAAGCCGCGCAGAGTCTCGTCCCGACTCTGACGACCATATCCTAAATTAGGATTGAGAGCACGTTTCAAAAATTTTGAAGTTCCGTAGAGTTTAACGCAAAGAAATTGTAGATAAAATTTCTCTCTTCGATCCGAGCTCGTATGTCGTGTTGGTCGATTACGAGAGTCCACTTGATATATTTTTCTAACCAAAATTTTATTTTTGTATGCTGCATGTCGTGTCGCGAAAACATGTCGATCGCAACATTTTTGAAACGTGCTCTCAATCCTAATTTAGGATAAAAGGATTTAGGCAGGGAAATGCGCCGTCGTGTGATTTTTTCAACATCATATTAGAAATGATTGTGCAAAAATCACTGGCCAATACCAGAGGCATAATCTATTTCAAATCCTCGCAACTCCTTGCATACGCCGACGATATTGACATAACAGGTAGATCACAGCGAGATGTCAATGAGGCGTTTGCGAGTATTGAGATTGAGGCGGTGAAAATTGGTTTGGCGGTAAACGAGGGCAAAACTGAATATATGCTGTCATCAAAAAAGGACGCTCACCACCTACGTCTTGGCCAGAACGTGTGTATTGGCAGATATGAGTTCGAGGTAGTTACGTACTTCGTCTACCTTGGGTCCGCAGTGACCTGGAACAACGACATCAGTTCCGAAATCAAACGCAGAATCACTCTTGCTAATCGCTGTTTCTTTGGGTTCAGGAGGCAATTGAGTAATAGAGCCCTCTCCCGAACAACAAAGTTGACTCTATATAAGACCCTTATCATCCCGGTCCTGCTGTACGGCGCAGAAGCATGGACACTATCAGAAGCGGATTAGTCGGTTCGAGAGAAAGATTTTGCGCGTGATTTTCGGGCCTATAAACGCAGACGGGGGATGGAGGAAAAGATTCAACCACGAGCTCATGGGCGAATGGACACCACAGCTCCAGCCCGGAGAGTCTTTGAATCCAACCCCGAGGGACGAAGAAGCAGAGGACGGCTGCACTCACGATGGCGCACACAGGTGAAAGGGACCTCAGCCGACTGGGTGTGCGGTAATGGAAAAGGCTAGCAAAAGATCGTGCTATATGGAGGGGCATGTTGGTTGAGGCCCAGTTTCACCCCGAACTGTAGCGCCCGTTAAAAAGAAGAAGCTAAATGTACTCTATCAAAATATTGATTGTTTGTTTTATTTGACACATCAAATATGTTGCTAAATAATGCCTCACTAAAAACGTATTTTCGAATCTCGTAGTTAGGTATTCTGCCATACTCTATCAACGTAACACAATCAATTTGACGCGTTGCTCACTTGACCCGTTTAGCGGAAACCAATGCGGAATGTTGGTCTCAAGGGAATTGTGTAGTTCTTTTTCTGTACCCCCTTTTTGTATTGCATTTTGCTCATGGCGAAATTTTACATCTCACCAACATCAAACCATCGTGGAGTGTCAACACAATAGACTGAATTCAAAAGGTGTTCTTTTTGTCATCTGTCGTTGGCAGTTGTTCCGAAACAGAATTTTGAAATTGTGAGCTCACTTTTCAAGCAGAGCAAGTGCTCCACATGATTCTGAAAGTCACTTAATTAATTTGAGAAGTGTATCCTCGAAAACCATCGTTCTCCCTTACTGAGGAATTTTAACTTTTTAACATCACGAGGGGTTGGACTATTGTATGGTACGGATCTCTACAGTACGAAAGTTCTAATTGTAAAGAAGAACCGGCTGTCCATTCTGTGTCAGTATTATTTTCTCTTGTAATTATTTCTACTTAGATCATATTTGTAAAAGCTAATTGGGTTGTGTACACTTTCGGAGTTGACATTGTGCACACCAGAATACCATGACAAGCTGTCATTACTTTCTTTCAGAAACACTTCCATATACGCGTTTGTTTTGATAATATACAGATATACTCGTATGTAGTATGTAGTACATATGATTGCACTTACTGTCGTGTCTCAAACCAAGCAAAGCTTACATCGCACTGTACCGCCGACATAATAAGGTGACCGACCTTAACAAAAATATTGTGAAGCCAAACCCTTACAACTGGAGACATTCAGTGCATATATGCAACGTATTCCTAACTGGACCCTTTGCCTTCGCACACTGTTCACACTTGCGAATGAAATTTGTGACCGACTCATGGCATCCTACCCAGTAGAAACGTCTCTTTATCTTTTCTACAGTTTTGTTATCATCAAGATGACCCCCGCTTGGTCCCTCGTGGTATTCTCGGATGACCTCGTTGATTTGTCCCTTTGGAATTACCAGCAGATCGTTTACAATGTTCCCGTCCTCACTTTCCCAACTGCGGTAGAGGCAACCGTTCTTCAGCTTCAAACTCTGCCATTGAGCCCAGTAAGCTTTCACGATTGGGCTTTCACTGGATATTTGCTGCCAACTTGGTCGAAAACCTCGTTCTTGGTAGTCGATGATGACTGCTAGATCGGCATCTTCTCGCTGCTTCCTTCCGACCTTCTCGACAGTCCAGGAGTCTTCTGGCAGCACATGGAAACGACGAATGTCGGTGACCTGTTCCTTGGTTTCGGCACGTGAACAATGTTTACATTCAACATCGCAAGGTCGCCTTGATAATGCATCCGCATTTCCATGACTGCTTCCCTTCCGGTGTTCGATACTGAAGTCATAACTCTGGATTCTCTCTATCCATCTAGCAAGCTGGCCTTCCGGGTTTTTGAACTGCAGCAGCCACCTCAACGCTGCGTGGTCCGTCCTAAGATGAAAAGCCTGGCCATAGAGATATTTGTGGAAATGTTTGACACAGTCAACCACGGCTAAAAGCTCCCTCCTAGTTACACAGTAGTTCCTCTCCGGCTTCGATAGGATCCTACTGTAGTAAGCGATGACCCGTTCTCGCCCGTCAATCATTTGAGAGAGTACTCCTCCGATTCCATGTCCGCTCGCATCGGTGTCCAAAATAAACTTTTCTCCCGGGACAGGATATGCAAGAATCTGCGCACTGCAGAGCAATTCCTTCAGGTGAGTGAACGCTTCCTCCCGTGGCTTCTCCCACTTGAATGGCCGATTCTTTTTGGTGAGCTCGTGCAAACTGCTGGCAACGTTTGCAAATCCTGGGACGAATCGCCTATAATATGTGCAAAGTCCCAGGAATGACGTTAACTCATGAAGATTCTTCGGCCGCGGTCATTCTTTAACCGCTGAGATTTCCTCTTCATCTTCATTGCACCCCTGCCACTACATCAATTCGATCCTCCCTTGTCCACTTCTGGCTCCCTTTCCCTTTTCTACCATAACGTGGCGGTGGGGGCTAAGAAAAAAGACAAACTTGTTCCATTCTGCTGCTGCCAGTTCTCCCTATGCTGTTATCGCCCTAACTGGGACGTGGTTGAATGACAACATTTTCTCCGAAGATTTATTCGCATCTACAGGGTGGGCCAAATACAAGTTTTTTTTTAAAAATGCAATAAAATGAATATGAAATACATTGTCGTTCAAGTTGCTGCTTCAGCTGGCTTCGCAGTAGCGCATTCTGTCACCCCAATTTTCTAAGGTCCTTGCTGATGGTTTCGGGCTGTAGCTCACGGATTGCTTGCATCAATCTCTCCAAGCCTTAAGGGTTTGAATCGTTTGCGTATTGTTGGCATAACATCGGTCGAGGCAGCTGCAAGGCGGCCAATTTACATCGCCAAGACGGCTGATAACACGATCGATTGTGGCATGGCACGCAAACCGACATGAACCAGAGGTCGTCCAAATCCATGTCTTCAATTTCAGTACAAAAGAGAAAACATTGGTAATTGTAGTAATCCCCACATCGTGTCCCATTGGTCGTACACAATATGTGGGTATTGGAACGACGCTGTCGAAAGTAATTGAGTAATTGTTAATTACTAAGGAGTTCCTCAAGGCAGTCACTTAGGCCCACTTCTATTCCTTTTATTCATAAATAACCTATCTTTGTAGGTACCTAATTCTAATTGTTTACTATTTGCTGATGAACTGAACATCGATGTCGATGCTGCTGATCTACAAAATGACATTAATAGTATAACCGAATGGTGCCGCGCTAATAGACTACACTTTAACATTAGCAAGTGCTCGGCAATAGCATTGTTTTTGAATGTGTACTCCCTTAACAACTGTGTCCTGAATAGGCCTAAAGATTTGGGTGTAATATTCGAAAAGAAGTTTGACTTCTCATTGCATAATGATTAAATTTTATCTAAAGCGAACTCTATGTTGGGCTTCTTATCTCGCAACACAAAGGACTTTCAAGATCCTTATGCACTAAAGATCCTGTATATTTCTCTAGTCCATTCAGTATTGGAATACTGTTGTGTTGTGTGGAACCCCTTCTACTTAAATAGGTCTAACCGAATTGAGAAGATCCAAAAGAGGCTCTCTTTATATGATGATGTTATGATTTTAATCTAAATCGAAATTTGTGCAAAACTCTACTGCTATGCTATTACGTAACTTTGAATAATTCTAACAATATTTTTGCCTCTACGAGTATCTACGAGATCTGCTTATACGTATCTATGAAAGTTTTATGCACTTGATAGACTAAATAAAACTAAACTAAACTAAATGTTGGGCTACGGCTGAGCAAGCCGTAACCGTAAAAAAAAAACACAAGCATCGGATATAACGAACCGGATTAACGTTGACGACCCTTGCAAAAAAACGAAAAAAGGACAATGATCTTCGGCTCTGTACGTGGAATGTTAGATCCATAAACAGGCCACGAGCAGCCGAACAACTCGCGGACGCCCTAGACCGCTATAAAGCGGACATAACCGCCATCCAGAAAATCCGATGGAATAGACAGGGTATAAAGCGGATGAAAAACTGCGATATTTACTACGGCGACTGCTATAGGGAGAGAGGGCAACGATTGTTCGGATGCGGATTTGTTGTTCGAGGTGGACTAAGGCAAAAAGTCCTCAGCTTTCGGCATGTGAGCGAACGCCTCATAGTAATCCGTATCAAGGCTAAATTTTTTTAACATCAGCCTGATCTGTGTCCACGCCCCCACGGAAGACAGGGATGACTCCGCCACAGATGAGTTATAAGATCTCTTAGACAGAACGTATGCCCAATGTCCCAGCTATGACATCAAAATTTTACTAGGAGACTTCAATGCTAAGCTGGGTAAGGAAAGCATCTTTGAACGAGTCATCGGCAAACATAGCCTATACGACACCACATCCGTTAACGGACACAGGCTGATTGATCTTACTGCGGGGCGAATTCTCCTTCTAGCCAGTACGCGCTTCCCGCACCTCGATATACACCTGGCGGTCTTTTGATCAATCGACTACCAACCAGATTGATCACATCGCGATCGACGTCAGACACTCCTCCACTATTCTTGATGTCCGAACTTTCCGAGGGGCTAACATCGACTCGGACCACTATCTTGTAGTAGCCAAGATGCGCTTACGCAACGGAGTAGAGTAAGAATACAAAGTTATGACGTCGGAAAGCTACTATCGCCAGAAAACGCTCGTGCTTTTACCGATCGCGTCTCCCTTAAGCTCTCCAATACACCTGAATCCTCCACACTATCAATAGAACAGCAGTGGAGCTTTTGCAAACAAGCCCTGAAAAGCTCTGCATCCGAAGTTTTGTTAGTCAATATACCGCTGTCAGGCAGAATCATCCATTTCTAATCGACGGAGACCGCAGAGAATTCTGTCCCCCTAACCTCGACGAAGTTATGATTGCCATATCGAAGCTCAAGTCGAATAAAGCTGCTGGCGCAGACGGACTGTCTGTTGAGCTCTTCAAGGCAGCTGGGGACGACCTGGTTGGGAGCATGTACCAGCTCATCTGTAAGATATAGTCAGAGGAAAGCATGCCCGAGGATTGGAGTATCAGCATCGTATGCCCGATCCACAAGATAGGAGAACCCTCTGACTGCGCCAACTACAGAGGAATAAGTCTCCTTAAAATCGCCTACAAAATCTTCTCTGCCGTTTTGTGTGTATGCCTGAAGCCTTTTGTAGATAAGCTGATAGGTCCTTATCCGTGCGGATTCAAGCCAGGGAAGTCCACCATCGGCCAAATCTTCACACTACGGCAGATCCTGAAAAAAACCAATGAATTTCCAGTCGACACTCACCACCTATTTGTTTACTTCAAAGCTACATATGACAGCGTAATTAGAGACGAGCTATACAACGCTATGTCTACCTTTGACATACCTGTTAAACTCGTCAGACTATGCAGGTCGACTTTGGTGAATGCTCGTTGCTCCATCCGCATCGGTGAAAACCTTACCGATAGTTTTGATGTAAAAAAAAAGCCGCGCAGAGTCTCGTCCCGACTCTGACGACCATATCCTAAATTAGGATTGAGAGCACGTTTCAAAAATTTTGAAGTTCCGTAGAGTTTAACGCAAAGAAATTGTAGATAAAATTTCTCTCTTCGATCCGAGCTCGTATGTCGTGTTGGTCGATTACGAGAGTCCACTTGATATATTTTTCTAACCAAAATTTTATTTTTGTATGCTGCATGTCGTGTCGCGAAAACATGTCGATCGCAACATTTTTGAAACGTGCTCTCAATCCTAATTTAGGATAAAAGGATTTAGGCAGGGAAATGCGCCGTCGTGTGATTTTTTCAACATCATATTAGAAATGATTGTGCAAAAATCACTGGCCAATACCAGAGGCATAATCTATTTCAAATCCTCGCAACTCCTTGCATACGCCGACGATATTGACATAACAGGTAGATCACAGCGAGATGTCAATGAGGCGTTTGCGAGTATTGAGATTGAGGCGGTGAAAATTGGTTTGGCGGTAAACGAGGGCAAAACTGAATATATGCTGTCATCAAAAAAGGACGCTCACCACCTACGTCTTGGCCAGAACGTGTGTATTGGCAGATATGAGTTCGAGGTAGTTACGTACTTCGTCTACCTTGGGTCCGCAGTGACCTGGAACAACGACATCAGTTCCGAAATCAAACGCAGAATCACTCTTGCTAATCGCTGTTTCTTTGGGTTCAGGAGGCAATTGAGTAATAGAGCCCTCTCCCGAACAACAAAGTTGACTCTATATAAGACCCTTATCATCCCGGTCCTGCTGTACGGCGCAGAAGCATGGACACTATCAGAAGCGGATTAGTCGGTTCGAGAGAAAGATTTTGCGCGTGATTTTCGGGCCTATAAACGCAGACGGGGGATGGAGGAAAAGATTCAACCACGAGCTCATGGGCGAATGGACACCACAGCTCCAGCCCGGAGAGTCTTTGAATCCAACCCCGAGGGACGAAGAAGCAGAGGACGGCTGCACTCACGATGGCGCACACAGGTGAAAGGGACCTCAGCCGACTGGGTGTGCGGTAATGGAAAAGGCTAGCAAAAGATCGTGCTATATGGAGGGGCATGTTGGTTGAGGCCCAGTTTCACCCCGAACTGTAGCGCCCGTTAAAAAGAAGAAGCTAAATGTACTCTATCAAAATATTGATTGTTTGTTTTATTTGACACATCAAATATGTTGCTAAATAATGCCTCACTAAAAACGTATTTTCGAATCTCGTAGTTAGGTATTCTGCCATACTCTATCAACGTAACACAATCAATTTGACGCGTTGCTCACTTGACCCGTTTAGCGGAAACCAATGCGGAATGTTGGTCTCAAGGGAATTGTGTAGTTCTTTTTCTGTACCCCCTTTTTGTATTGCATTTTGCTCATGGCGAAATTTTACATCTCACCAACATCAAACCATCGTGGAGTGTCAACACAATAGACTGAATTCAAAAGGTGTTCTTTTTGTCATCTGTCGTTGGCAGTTGTTCCGAAACAGAATTTTGAAATTGTGAGCTCACTTTTCAAGCAGAGCAAGTGCTCCACATGATTCTGAAAGTCACTTAATTAATTTGAGAAGTGTATCCTCGAAAACCATCGTTCTCCCTTACTGAGGAATTTTAACTTTTTAACATCACGAGGGGTTGGACTATTGTATGGTACGGATCTCTACAGTACGAAAGTTCTAATTGTAAAGAAGAACCGGCTGTCCATTCTGTGTCAGTATTATTTTCTCTTGTAATTATTTCTACTTAGATCATATTTGTAAAAGCTAATTGGGTTGTGTACACTTTCGGAGTTGACATTGTGCACACCAGAATACCATGACAAGCTGTCATTACTTTCTTTCAGAAACACTTCCATATACGCGTTTGTTTTGATAATATACAGATATACTCGTATGTAGTATGTAGTACATATGATTGCACTTACTGTCGTGTCTCAAACCAAGCAAAGCTTACATCGCACTGTACCGCCGACATAATAAGGTGACCGACCTTAACAAAAATATTGTGAAGCCAAACCCTTACAACTGGAGACATTCAGTGCATATATGCAACGTATTCCTAACTGGACCCTTTGCCTTCGCACACTGTTCACACTTGCGAATGAAATTTGTGACCGACTCATGGCATCCTACCCAGTAGAAACGTCTCTTTATCTTTTCTACAGTTTTGTTATCATCAAGATGACCCCCGCTTGGTCCCTCGTGGTATTCTCGGATGACCTCGTTGATTTGTCCCTTTGGAATTACCAGCAGATCGTTTACAATGTTCCCGTCCTCACTTTCCCAACTGCGGTAGAGGCAACCGTTCTTCAGCTTCAAACTCTGCCATTGAGCCCAGTAAGCTTTCACGATTGGGCTTTCACTGGATATTTGCTGCCAACTTGGTCGAAAACCTCGTTCTTGGTAGTCGATGATGACTGCTAGATCGGCATCTTCTCGCTGCTTCCTTCCGACCTTCTCGACAGTCCAGGAGTCTTCTGGCAGCACATGGAAACGACGAATGTCGGTGACCTGTTCCTTGGTTTCGGCACGTGAACAATGTTTACATTCAACATCGCAAGGTCGCCTTGATAATGCATCCGCATTTCCATGACTGCTTCCCTTCCGGTGTTCGATACTGAAGTCATAACTCTGGATTCTCTCTATCCATCTAGCAAGCTGGCCTTCCGGGTTTTTGAACTGCAGCAGCCACCTCAACGCTGCGTGGTCCGTCCTAAGATGAAAAGCCTGGCCATAGAGATATTTGTGGAAATGTTTGACACAGTCAACCACGGCTAAAAGCTCCCTCCTAGTTACACAGTAGTTCCTCTCCGGCTTCGATAGGATCCTACTGTAGTAAGCGATGACCCGTTCTCGCCCGTCAATCATTTGAGAGAGTACTCCTCCGATTCCATGTCCGCTCGCATCGGTGTCCAAAATAAACTTTTCTCCCGGGACAGGATATGCAAGAATCTGCGCACTGCAGAGCAATTCCTTCAGGTGAGTGAACGCTTCCTCCCGTGGCTTCTCCCACTTGAATGGCCGATTCTTTTTGGTGAGCTCGTGCAAACTGCTGGCAACGTTTGCAAATCCTGGGACGAATCGCCTATAATATGTGCAAAGTCCCAGGAATGACGTTAACTCATGAAGATTCTTCGGCCGCGGTCATTCTTTAACCGCTGAGATTTCCTCTTCATCTGTATGGACTCCTTCTGCAGTCACCACATGTCCCAAGTACCTCACCTCGTTCTGGAAGAACGAACATTTCTTCGGGCTCAATTTCAGTCCGGCTGCTTGAATATGTTCCAGTACCCCTTCAAGCTTCTTAAGGTGATCGTCGAAATACTTGCCCATGACAATTATGTCATCCAGATAGACAAGGCAAGTCCTCCAGTGAAGTCCTCTTAGCACCCGGTTCATAAGTCTCTCGAATGTGGCTGGCGCATTGCAAAGACCGAAGGGCATCACAGAGAATTGCCACAACTCTCCCCCGGCAGTGAACGCGGTCTTTTCCTTGTTTTGCTGGTCAAGCTCTATTTGCCAGTATCCACTTTGCAAATCCAGCGTCGAGAACCACTTTGCACCAGATAGTGTGTCCAAGGTGTCATCGATTCTCGGTAAAGGATAGCTGTCCTTCTTCGTGACGTCGTTCAGCTTCCTATAGTCCACGCAGAATCGGGTGCTTCCATCCTTCTTCTTAATAAGCACTACTGGCGAACTCCATGGGCTTACAGATGGTTGGATCACGTCCTCCTTTTCCATCTCGTCGATTAGTTTGATCACCTCGCCTTCTTTCGCCAAAGGTACCCTCCTCGGTGGTTGCCGGATCGGTCTAGAGTCCCCTGTGTCTATTCTGTGCTTCACAATTGATGTTCTTCCACAGTTCTTACTATTTGCAAAAACTGTCCAATATTTACGAAGCAGAGAGAGTGCTTTACTTTTCTGCCTCTCCACTAGATGTTGCGTCCACTCTCTGGCCATTGTTTTTAAGAAGGCTTTGTTGGACTGGATTTGCTGTTCTTTCTTATCTTCGCAGTTCATAATGGCGGCAGCTTCTTGGCACTGAGCGATTGTTGTTCCTTTTTGTATTGTCTTAAGTGTACTGGCAGGATTCAGGACTCGTACTGGAACCAATTGGTCTTGTCGGGGTTCCACGAGAGCCCTTCCAACAACTATATCGCTGGGTCGATTTCTTTTGTCGGGTTCGACCACCCACATTCGGCTTGTCCCCGCATCCTCTTCTATCTTTGCCCAAACCACAGCTTCTGCATTCGGGGGAACTGTTTGCCGCGCTTGCACGACTATTCGCTTGACCTTGTCACCCTGTCCATTATCTATCGTTAATGGGAGCTCCAAGTTGCCATACTTCATCACACTTTGGTTCCAATATGAAGCCATGCCTAATCATGAAGTCGACGCCGATTATGATGTCATCAGTAATGTCCGCCACGATGAAATCATGCTGAAACTCGACGGTACCCATCGTAATTCTTTTCTGGACCTTTCCCTTAACTTCCGCCTTCTCACCAGTTACTGTACGAAGCCATACGTCGGAAAATGGTTCGATGTCAGAAACCAATCCGCTTCGGATGACTGAATGAGTTGCGCCCGTGTCCAACGTCAGCAGATATCGTCGCCCGTCCAGGCTGGTTGCACCTCTACAGATTCGGGATACGAGGATGCTGGGGCACTCCAATGTGGGAGCCAGCGCATGCCCCTCTGCACTGACTCGTTTTAGTTTAACGGATTATTAGGTGCACCTTTTGCACCTCCACGGTCACGTTCACTCCCATGGTCTCTTTTTGGCGAACTAGACCTCGAAACCTTTCTTCGCAGGCGGCAGTTCCTCGCAATGTGCCCCTGCTGGTCGCAGATGTAGCATCTACCCGGGAATGAACCACTCCTACTCGACGTTGTTGTTCTGGAACCATCCTGGTCTTGAGATATGCGCCGTAGTTTGAGTGAAGGTCGGCATATCAAGAGCGATGTTTCACATGCGAGAGCGCTGGCAACTGTCTCCTTGAAAGATGTCTTCGGCAGGAGAATCAAGCTTCGTTGCGTGTCGGGGTCCCTTAGCCCTTGGATGAAAGAATTCGTTTTCAGTTTTTCCACCACATCAACTGGAACATCCGCGTAGGCTAGATGAGATAGCCTCTCGATGTCGGCAGCATACTGTTGGATGGTCCCGTTTCCACGCTGCTTGCGTCCATTAAGTTCCAGCTTGTGCATCTTCTGCATGTGCTCACTGCCGTATCTTCGATGAAGGGCTTCCCATATGGCTGTGTAGTTCCTTCTCTGTGTCTCCGGGATGGTCTGTAAAACACCAGCTGATTCGCCTTTAAGCGAAATCACTAGAGCGCCCACACGATCTTCTTCTCCCCATTGATTCCGTTCCTCTGTTGTCTCGAACTGAAGTTTAAAGATGTTAAACGCACTAGTGGCGTCGAAGTTGGGAGCTGTGAATTTCGATGCTGCAGTCGGTACAACGATTCCTTGATGCTGAACGTTCTGGAGAGTTTTCTCGAGTTCCAGAACCTTCTTGTCGAACCTCGATTCCAGAGTCTCGATTATCTTTTCTTGATTAATTTCGAGATCTAGAACCTTCTTGTCGAACCTCGATTCTAGTGTCTCGATTCTCTCTTCGACGTTCTGGAATCGATCGTCGACGGCCTGCTGGATGTTTCTTAAGCTTTCTCGAGTATTCTCTAGCATCTCTTCCAGCTTCTGATTCAGGGAAGTGGAATTTTCCTCCAACTTTCTACTTACGGCAGCGGAATTTTCCTCAAGTTTCTACAGTTTCTGGCTCAGAGAAGTGGAATTTTCCTCCAGTTTCTGACTCAGAGAAGTGGAATTTTCCTCCAACTTTCTACTTACAGCAGCGGAATTTTCCTCCAACTTTAGATGTACGGTCGCCTCCAGTTTCTGGCTTATGGAAGTGGAATTTTCCTCCAACTTCCTACTTACGGCAGCGGAATTTTCCTCCAGCTTTTGATCGAGTTTCTGGCTCATAGCATTAAGAGCCGCGAGAATGTGCTGCATATCGAACGCTGGCTCAGTGGATGTCGACGGCTTCTCCAACCCGAATTCGTAACTCTCCCAGTCGACACCTTCTTCCTGCAACGCTGATCGTAGTCTCTCCACCAGTTTGGCTTTACTTCCCACTGTGGATAATTCCCGAGCATCCAGCTCTCTTTTCAGTTGTTCGATGGTCAACTTTTCCAATTACACCATTTTCTCACTCTTTTAATAGTTCACTTTTAATAGTCCAATTCACACTTTGAATAAACGTTTAACTCGTTTACTCGCAATCCCACTTCTGACACCAAATGTTACGAAATATTCGATCCCACACCGAATAGGGTTCGCACCACTGGATTGCGATAAACTACAATTGTCCTTTTTGTCAGAATAAAAACACACACATTTTTATTTCTTTCACCACGGATCAATTATCTGTGCAGCTTCATCACTTTTTTTTATTATCCAATACTATCCACTTTAAACTTTATTACACAAACAAACCTTTATTGAGAGCTTTTATCTTCACACTGTTTGATCGCACCGACTTGTCACGCGCTGTTCAATTCCACAAACTGAATGCCTGCCGAGGGCGACTGTTCGCGCTTATATAGCTCTCGGTGCATCTTCTCGAATGTACGCCGTCGGAAGTTCCCCTTCGGAAATCTCTAGAATGCTCTGACATTCGGCATTACGTCGTTGGAAGTTTCGATCATTCCAATTTCCCCTTCACCAGAACTTTCGAACTTCGACAGCAAAATTCGAACTTAACCGTCGGTTTGTGTCTCCGCAACAGTATTTTGGGAATAAACTGAATGTCAGTAAACTTCAGCTTATGGCCTACATGTGCAAACATACATAAATGATAAGATTATAAAAACTAATGCAATAGCATTACAGTGCAATTTCATCCATAAGCTTTGATTTGATTTTATCTTGAAAATAATTTGTGGATGGATGTTGGTTTCCTTTTCCAAAGGAAGCAAATTGAACGAATACATAGGATAAAAACCGTGACATGACATATCCATTAAGATATAACAAATGAATAGTCATTCGGAGCTTATTAAACGAATATCCTGATGTTGAACGTTTTGTACGCCTGTAACTGAATTGGGAAAAGAACATTAAAATAATTGACGATACTTAGTGTATCAACATGGCTTTTTTGGCTTGGGATATAAAGATTATTTGGAGAACCATATCCATGGTTTTTTTTGTTTCTTGTTGTTGTAGGCTTCTGTTATCTGTTGGAGCACTCAGACGCAAAGACTGGTCCATTGTCCAGCAAGACAGACACCCACCTTTTTTTTTTTTTTTTTATAGTTCGCGCAGGTCCAAGAGTTATACTCTTATGATGTTTGGCCACAACCTGAACGGAGTGCAGTGGTTTGGGTCGTTGATGTTCGTTCCCTACTCTCAGGGGTGGTTGTCCTAGATAGGACGAGAGCCGACCAAATTCCGCGTTGGTTATAGTCCGTTCGTTCAAACACTTTAGTATTGCATACGCAGAGGATGAATTTCTGTTGACCATGTAGTGTGAGTGTTATTCCTGCAGCAGTACGTCTGGTCACTTTCCATTCACAACTGCGTTGCATACTTTTTCTTGGCTATGAAGCAAATTTGAACTATAGACCTTCCGCTCGGCGGTCGATAATGTTAACCACTGCACCACGACCACCCCTTTAATGTAGAGCTAAGAGATTCGGCACACACCACGTCGGCCCCAAGGGTACGCCACCGTGCGCGAGCAAAGGCGGAACAGTCGCACAGAAAGTGTTCCTCTGTGTCGTCCTCTTCGCAACATGCAACACAGGTAGGCGTCTCACTGATGCCAATCATACAGAGATGCTTGGCAAAAGTCTCCTTACGGATAAGAAGAATGCTGCAGATTAGTCATCCTGCATCCTGGATATTCCCTCCATTTACGACTGTATGCAATAATGACCCAATCGTTGATGTGGGTATTGACCGTGAAAACAGGTAGACTCAATGCGGGCTCAGGCCCTGAGAAACTTTCTTCTGAACCCCATCTGGCGAGTTCTTCGATGATCTCATTTCCTCGGTTCCCAGAATGACCTGGGATCCAAACAAGTCATAGTGAGTTTAATCTACTGAATTTATTCAGAAAGGCCTTCAATTCCTACACTAACTTGGAGCTGGTTAAAGGGTTGAACACAGCTATGAGTGCAGCTTGGCTGTCATTACAAATGCATGCGTTTTTACCCTTCCACCTATGCTTCGCAACATAGTGCATATCTCTGACTAAAAGACAAACGCATATTTTCCTAGCGAAAAGTGCAATCGGAGGTTTTCCGCGTTCAAAGAAAACCCCTAGCACTGGACCCCAGTCCAGACTTTGGTGCCATCTGTGAAAATGCGAAGACATTCCCTTCCAGGTTCAGTATGGTTCACCATGGAAATCCGACTGTGAATTTTTAGCGCAGTAGAATGACAGGTCTCATTGCTTCAGAGGGCATATCCATGAGACAAGGATCGTAGAATATTTCCCGCGCAAGCACACTGTCATTTCAATGCGAATTGTACCAAAAACCGTTTCACTTAAGAAGAGGCATGACTTTCAGTACACACCCTCTCATTAATATGTCAAGGGGTAGAAGGTTCATCATAGCATATAAAGCAACACTCTTCGTGCTGTGTGTTAGTCTTTTCCACCAGACAACCGATGCATACAGGATTATCGGTCTAATCATTGCCATGGTCATGGTTTGCCAAAGTCACCTTTATATTGCCAGAACGCTGACAGCGCTTACAGAACGATATGAGTCTTGAGAGCGTTAACTGACAGCCCATTTCTCGTGCACCACTCATCGATCACATTAAGCGCTTCCTGTGCTTTGAGGCAGACAGTCGCTAAACATGAGTCGACAGAGAGAACAACTACATCATCCGCATAGGCCTGGGCATAGATAATATGACTTGTTAAGAGTCATACTCTTATTATGTTTTCGTCACACGACCTGGGCGGAGTGCAGATGGTTTCTAGCGGTGGTTCTCCTAGATAGAATTCGAGAGGAACTCGACTGAATTTTCACATCTACATACATACTGTGAGTGTTATGCCTTCATCAGTACTTTGATCACTCCCCATTCACAACAGCTGTGTTACATATTTTTTCCGTACAGACCCTCCGCTCGACGGTTGGTGGTGTTTTCTACTGCACCACGGCTATGCTAATAACGATTCTTCTTTTTTTACTTATGTGGCGCTACAGTCCGGGGTGGACCTAGGCCTCAACCAACAAATCTCTCCAGCCAGCAGCTGCCTCCATTTGCTTACACCAATTTGGTCGAGGCCCTTCTCCACCTGTGTGCGCCAAAATGGCAGGGCTTAAGGGATTTTTGAAAACAGAAAAGAAAATCAAATTAGTCAAACTTTTTCCTTCCCGATGTCATTCGGGACAAGCCCGAAACCTCTGAAGCCTTACCTACTATGTAAAGCATACATACATGTATGTATGTAAGTATTTGAATTTGAGGTATGCGAATTTACATTTGTAGTCAATTCTTCTCCTTTGGTAGCATTACATCCCTGAAGGACCAGAGCCCATCTTCCCTGAATTATCCATGTTGTGCGTGATTTATTTTTCACACAGGTCAAACGAAACAACGGTCTTAATACCGATTGCGAAGGGCGTGAGTCGAGACGTTTTTTTCTTGGCAAGTGGTGCTATGGTAAGTTTTGCCAATACCCCGCCAAGAAGAGACGCCGCGAAAAAAACATTCGATGGCGTTGGTGCTATCGGGATCCGAGCTCGCTCATCGTGCGTCAGATTTCGACACTCTAACTTTTTTTTTTTTGTACATTCTAAAATCATTTTTATTAATATTAATCTTATAACTATCTTACGCTAGACAAAATGGCTTAATCTAGCTTAATTAACTTAATTACACTCTACCATAACCTATATTTATTTCTTAAAAAAAATGTCGTTCGACTTATATATTCTGGTGGTGGAAAACCCACGTACAATAGTAAGACAATTTGCAGGAGAACTAGGCGTGGCAATTGGAAAGGTTTCTACCCACCTGCGAGAAATTTTCAAATCAAACAAGCTCGGCAAGTGGATCGAGCGTCGTTTTGAAGTTGTATATGTATGTATATTGGCGTTACAGTCCATGAAGGACCAAAGCCGAGCTTCTCTCAATCACCCATGTTGTGTGTGATTTTATTTTCTTATAGGTGAAAGGGACCTACAGTTCACTTGACAATTATACTACAGTGGGTTTTGTCAGTACCCCGCTGAAGAGAATCACCGTGAAAAACACGTTCGATGATATAGCTATTATCGGGATTCGATCCCGTGTCATCGGCGTCAGAGGCCAACACACTACCCACTGCGCCACGGCGCTCTCGTCGTTTTGAAGTCGCGTCTTCGAAAATTTTGCCCAAATAAGTACAATGATCCATTTCTCGATCAGATTGTGACGTGCGATGGGAAATGGATTCGGTACGACAACCAGCGCGGCGTAGCCCAGCTGAAAAGTTGGATCAAGATTAAGCACCACGATACTTCCCAAAGCCGGCATTGTACCAAATAAAAATAATGGTAACTGTTTGGTGATCTGCAGCTGGTTTGATCTATTACAGCTTTTCTAAATCCTGGCGAACCTTGCCCCATCCATCATACTTGCCGGACTTTTCTAGAACCGGCTACCATATGTTCAAACATCTCGACAACTTCTTGGGTGGGAAATGCTGCAAAGACCCAAAATGGCGCCAAAACGCCTTCAACAAGTTCATAGCCCCCAGACCACCATAGCTGTACACTGAAAGAATAAGTAAACTTCCTTCCAAAAGTGTGTTGATCCCATCGGTTGCTATTTTGATTAACAAAGTTTACTTTCACTTAAGGTCTATGCTTTTAAAGTTAAAGGTTAAAAACCATTATTTTTTTAACAACCTAATAGTCCATGGACTAAAGGCCGGCCTGGCCTTTAAATGCATTTGTATGTTGTTTTATAACTTCTCATAGGACGTTATTGCAATGAGACTAATGGAAACATTGGGAAAACCTTCACGTTTCGTGGAACGAACTCCAAGTACCATCAATCCATGTACATATTGTTAGAGAAATACCGAGCCAATAGTTTCAAGAACAGATTGACTCCACGTCAATTTCTTCCGTAGCGTAATTATGTACTCTAGAGTTAATAAGGTTTTCAAGAAATTTCAGCAGATGCTTTTCTTTCTCATTAATAAGTGTGAAGTGGTTTCAAATACCAGTGCTAGTCTAAATTAACTCGGAAACCAATAACCAGATTGATTCGAGATCAGTTTCGTTCGTCGCCTAGTTTCATATTCAAGAATTGAAAATATTTGTAAGAAATTTAAATTCGTTGTTTTTTAGGGTTCCGTACCCAAAGGTTAAACGGAACCCTATTACTAAGACTTCGCTGTCCGTCCGTCCGTCTGTCACTAGGCTGTATCTCATGAACCGTGATAGCTAGACAGTTGAAATTTTCACAGATGATGTATTTCTATTGCCGCTACCATGACAAATACTAATAACAGGACAAAATTAATATTTAAGGGGGGCTCCCATACAACAGACATGATTTTCATCCAAAAAATCCTGCCTGCAACCAAGATCTGTCATTTGATGAGGTAACATACATAGTCTCTTTCACATTTATATATACAGATGGTACGAAACCCTTCGTGCGCGAGTCAGACTCGCACTTTGCCGGTTTTTTTTTTTTTTTTTTTTTTGTAAATAACACAAAGGCGGCCTATGTAAGGTACAATGTTCTTCAACGACTTATAAAGAAATTACTATTATGTTAGACATTTAAAACATATTGATGACCAGTATCTAAAAAACAGCCAACGGAAAATTGGCGATGTCGGCAGAATTGTCGCATCAAGAAATTTGAAATTAATTTGTGCCTTGTCACACTGTTAGTAAATTACGATTATATTTGCATTCTAACTTTCATGCTAATTTCCAGGCTCTTTTGCACACGCATGACGTTGTCGCAAGAGAGGTTTATGGCGAAGAGGCTTTACGGGTAACACCTCCGCCAATAGCGCCTTATATTAATGGTGATGACATCGATAACGTTGACAGCGCTGAATTGCAGCATGTGACCAGAGTGCGATTGGTGCAGTTCCAGAAGAACACAGATGAACCAATGGTAAGTTTGATTTTGCCTCAAAAATAATAACTCTACCGACAATCATAAGCCTTTATGATTTATGTTTTCATAGAACGTTGCAAAGTCAAAACTCGATATTGTATTTCCATTTATTGCAGGGTATAACTTTGAAAATGACCGAAGATGGACGTTGTATTGTAGCTAGGATAATGCATGGCGGTATGATACATCGCCAGGCAACTTTGCATGTGGGCGATGAGATTCGAGAAATTAATGGCCAACCGGTACAGCACCAATCTGTTGGCCAGTTACAACGAATGCTGGTGAGTGATTTTTGTATATGCGTTTAAGTCAAGCCCTTACACTTCTTGGGCTTGTTGGTTTTCTTAGGTTATATGACGTGATAATGAATGTTAAAATTAGTTTCTTACTGAAACTGGACACGTTTATTTATTACACTTCTTCGGACGTTTCCAAAAGCAGGAAAGCATATACATATATCATACCAAAGTTAACGCTGTTCTTGATTTATTTATAGTGTTTTCAAGAAAATATGGTATGAAATAAAAGCCCAAAAAGCAATTCCCACAGTGAGAGTCGTAACCTGTCATTATTCATCCATTCCCTTGTCGATTGGTCGAAAAGGACTTATTGATTTTTGATATATTAAAGTCAAACTGTTTTATAGATGAAACGAACTTTCCAAAATCGGGGGCTATCTATATTATTTTGTACTTGATATTCAAAATGAAGCGAAGAAAACAATTTCTTGGCGCTTCATTTTGAAAGACATGCTCGTTACGCAGTCCTCCTTTCAACGTAGTAATATCTTAAAATATACAGCAAGATTTTCCACAAATCACGAATCCCAAAAAACACTTAAACAGTGCCCAAGTTACCTTGCTCCTTTTACTTTCCACTAGCAATATTGCTCAATAAAGAATGATTGCATTATTGCGTGCCGTGCTCGTTGATCTCTTTACACTTCAAGGCATTAAATCATCGGTAAAACAAATGCACTTGTATTAAAAAGTGTACTATACGCTGGTGAATTGTATGATGGACTTGTCATTTGGCTTTTTGCTCCTTTACATATTTTTACGAAAATTAATAGTCCAGAATGGTCCAGATTGGTTTGGATGAAATAAATCCTAAATTTATAAAGCTTAGTCTCCCTTTCCTTCTTAAACATATCACTCATATTTTTAATCAAATATTAACGACTTGTGATTACCCCTCCTGGTGGAAAAAGGCTAAGATAATTCCTATACCTAAGTTGCAAAACAGGACTAGCTCCGAATACAGACCTATCGCAATATGACCGTTGTTATCTAAAGCCTTTGAGAAGACGATCCTAAAACAAATGCAAGCGCATCTTATCAACAATAACCTTTTGAGTACCGCTCAATCCGGCTTTCGCGCAAAAAGAAGTTGTAAGACTGCACTGCTACTTGTTGTCGACGAAATTCGCAAAGGTCTGGACGCTAACAGTCCTACGTTTTTGACGTTGTTGGACCATTCTCCTCTCTGTCAAGCTGTCAAGCTCTTGCATTCCTACTTAACGGACCGACAGCAGGGCGTGACCGTAGGAAACACAAGGTCATCATTTCTCGGGGTACCTATCGGAGTTCCACAGGGCTCTATCCTCGGCCCCATATTGTTTTCTATTTATGTGAATGAACTCCCACAGCTTACACTAAATTCTACGGTCCACATGTTTGCTGATGATGTCCAATTATTCATGCGCTGCCCGTTGGATATGATTAGTAGCTCCATTCAGCTAATAAATGAAGATCTAGAGGTCATTCAGCAGTGGGCTCTTAATCACAACTTGTCGCTTAACCCGTCAAAGTCAAAGACTCTGTGTATCTATTTCTTCGTCCCTTAGGGTACCATTCAAAGACTCTCCGGGCTGGAGCTGTGATGTCCATTCGCTCTACATGGCCTAGCCATCTTAGGCGATGAATCCGTAGATGCCTGACTAGACTCATGTCAATGTACAGCCCGTAAACTTCGTGGTTGAATCTTTTCCTCCATCCCCCGTCTGCGTTTATAGATCCGAAAATCACACGCAAAATCTTTCTCTCGAAACGGCCAAAGACTTCCGCTTTTAATAGTGTCCAAAATCCTGCAGGACCGGGATGATAAGGGTCTTGTATAGAGTCAACTTTGTCGTTCGGAGGAGGGCTCTATTACTCCATTGCCTCCAGAGCCCAAAGGAACAGCGATTGGTAAGGGTGATTCTGTGTTTCATTTCGGAACTGGTGTCGTTGTTCCAGGTCACTGCCGGGCCAAGATAGACGAAGTCCTTAACTACCTCAAACTTATATCTGCCAATACAAAAGTTCTGGCCAAGACGTCAGTGGTGAGCGTCCCTTTTTGATGACAACATTTTTTTAGTTTGGCCCTCATTTTCTGCCAAACCAATTTTCACCAACTCCGCCTCAATACTTGTAAACGCCTCATTGATATCTCGTCGTTTATGTCAATGTCATCCACGTATGCGTGGAGTTGTGAGGATTTGAAATAAATTGTGCCTCTCGTGTTGGACAGCGATTTTTCACAATCATTTTAATACGATGTTGAAGAAATCACACGACAGCGCATCGCCCTGCCTAAATCCTTTTTAGATATTAAAACTATGGGTCAGGTCTTTATCGATTCGGATAGAGCAGCGAGCATTCCCCAGAGTCATCCTGCATAGTCTGAAGAGTTTAGTATAACTCGTCTCTAATTACTCTGTTGGCACCGTGGCGCAGTGGGTAGTGTGTTGGCCTCTGACGCCGATGACTCGGGATCGAATCCCGACACAGCCATGTCATCGAACGTGTTTTTCACGGTGTTTCTCCTCAGCGGGGTTATGACAAAACCCCCTGTAGTAAAATTGTCATGAAAAGCTTCTCGAAATTCGCCGTTCGGAAACGGCAATAAACTGTAGGTCCCTTTCACCTATGGGAAAATGAAATCACACACAACATGGGTGATTGAGAGAAGCTCGGCTCAGGTTCTTCATGGACTGTAACGCCAACATACATACATACATACAATTACTCTGTTGTATGCGGCTTTGAAATCAACGAATAGGTGGCAAGTGTCGACCTGTCAAATTCATTGGTTTTTACCAGGATCTTCCGTGGTGTGAAGATTTGGTCGATGGTGAATTCCCTGCCCTGAAGACCCACTGATAAGGACCTATCAGCTTATTTTCCAAAGGCTTTAGGCGTCCACACAAAACGGCAGGGAAAATTTTGTTAAGAATGTTAGGGAGACTTACATATTCCTTTGCAGTTGGCGCAGTCAAAGGTGTCTAATTTCTACTGGATCGGGCTAACTATGCTGAGACTCCATTCCTCGGCCATGCTTTCCTCTGACCATATCTCACATATGAGCTGGTGCAAGAGATCAGCAGACAGTCCGTCTGCGCCAGCACCTTTATTCGACTTGAGTTTCAATAAGACGATCTTAACATCGTCGAGGTCAGGGGGGCGGAATTCTCTGCGATCTTCGTCGTCAAGAAATGGATCATTCTGCCTGATAGTGTTATATTGACTAACCTCGCCGTTATACAGTCTGCAGAACTGATTTTTCCATAATCTCAGCATCGACAAGGATTCTACTACTAGGTGTCCGTTCTCATCTCTACAGACTTCCGTTCTGGCTGTATAACCTTGACATGTTCGCTTTATCTGTTGTTAAAACGTCCGAACGTCATGCCTGCAGGAAACACCTCTCCAAATCCTCAATCGCGCGCTCGTGCTCTTTCTTCTTCCTCCAGATAAGCTTATGCCCCTCGTCGAGCTCACCTCGTAGAGCTCACGACCTGCTCTTTTTTGTCTATGCAGCGAGGCTCCTCCTGCTTCGCTGTGTGAATCCTTCTGTACTCGTCATTAAACTGGGTATTCCCTCGTGGTGGAGTGCTTTTTAGGGCTTGTTTGCAAAGCTTCTTCTGTTGTTCTATTGGCTGCGTGGACGATTGAGGTGTATGAGAGAGTAGCTTGCGACAGTAGCTTGCCGACGTTATCCGTCAGGGCATCTTGGCTTCTACAAGATAGTAGTCCGAGTCGATATTAGCTCCTCGGAAAGTTTAAACATCAAGATTAATGAAGGAGTGTTTGACGTCGAGAGCGATGTGATCAATTTGGTTAGTAATTGAATTATGCGGCGACCGTCAGGTGCCTTTGTGTATATCGAGGTGCGGGAAACGCGTACTTTCTAGAAGGAGATCTCGCCCCATAGCAAGATCAATCACCTTGTGTCCGTTATCGGATGTGGTGTCGTGTCGATGACTCGTTCAAAGATGCTGTCCTAGACCAGCTTAGCAATGCAGGTGGAATCATCCTTGTTTTCCGTGGCGCGGACGCAGATCATACTGATGTTAGAAAATCTAGCCTTGATACGGATCGTTATGAGGCGTTCGCTCAGATGCCAAAAGCTTAGGACTTTTTGCCTTAGTTCACCTCGAACAACAAATCCGCATCCGAACAATCGTTGTCCTCTCTTACTATAGCAGTCGCCGTAGTAGATGTCGCAGTTTTTCATCCGCTTTATACGCGGTCCATTCCATGGCGGTTAAGTCTGCTTTCTAGCGGTCAAGGGGGTCCGCTAGTTGTTCGGCTGCACGTGGTCTGTTTAGGGACCTAACATTCCACGTACAGAGCCGACGATCATTGGGGTGGAAGAAGGACCCACCTAACAGAGCTACAAAGTGTTCGACTGCAGAGGCTCTTACACGCTTTTTATTTTAGCGGACAAGCACCCGTCAGCAGAAGCTACTCCTGCGATGTTGGTCTTTTACCATCCATTATAAATAATTATGTGCTACATATGTATGTAAGTGAGCCTTCAAGAATGATGGGCTACAAATTGTACATAAATGCCTGTCACAGACAGATGTGCCTACAGCTAGTGGTCATAACAAAATAAATTAACTGGATGGTCACAAGCAATATGTATCTAACTATACTAATATTATAAACGTGAAAGTGTGTGTGTCTGTTTGTCGGTCTTTCACGGCAAAACGGAGCGACCGATTGACGTGATTTTTTAAGTGGAGATAGTTGAAGGGATGGGGAGTGACGTAGGCTACTTTTTGTTTCTTTCTAGCCCCCGATAAGTTTGTATGCAGCAAACAAAAAAAAATCAGTAGGGGATGGAAATTTGTGTCAGACTCTCCGCAAAATTAGTATAGGTTCTATGATACAAACGAATAATAAAATAATTTAATTAAAACAACCATAAATCAATCAGCATTTGAGAAAACAATCAACATTCGAAGCATAAATAAGTGTTACTCTTGAATTACGATAGATGGCGCTGATATGTTTCTGAAACGCGCTAACGTTGTGTGCTCCCTATCTGTACTTAAGTGCGGGCATCGGGCCGCGCTTCACACTATAGTGCATACGGTACCTATACTCTGTTATTTGACTACTAAGCGTCCCAGTCATGCTTATACGAAATTTAAACGCCCCGAGATTATGTAATGGGACGAGCCTTCGTGTCACACAACTTGGCCGCAATATCATTAGCGCCACTATCTTCACCGGCGTAGGAAAGGGTGAAAATGTAATTATCCCAGGAATCCCAATAATTCCCACAGATCTCCCGTTCCAGTTTAAAAGACTACAATTTCCTCTAAAGCTTCGTTTTGCTATGACCATTAACAAAGCGCAAGGTCAAACATTAAAGGTGGCTGGGGTGAACTTAGAAAAGCCGTGCTTTTCCCATGGACAATTGTATGTAGCATGTTCGCGTGTGTCTGATGCCCAGAATCTTTACATTCTACCCCCAAATGGAAAGACATATAATATCGTCTACAGTAGCATATTAAAATAACATTCTGCTCCGAGTTCTCTTCTGTGTTCTAAATCAGGAAAGGGGAACCGTGTTACCCCGAACTTAACGCGAGCGAAGCCGTGGGCAAAAGCTAGTAATACATAAGTCTAAAGCTGAGTGGGAAGCAAATTATAAATATTTTATGTTACATGTGGCTTATTATGAGATTTTAATTATTTTAAACTATATTTATGACAATACAAATACATTGTAGTATAACACAAAACAAATGCATATTAGACTCTTACCAGACTATAGCAAAATTAATTAAATAAAACATATTCACCTTTCATTTGCTTTTTATATTTTTCTTTACTCACAGCGCGAAGCTCGTGGTTCTGTTACCTTCAAAATAGTTCCTTCGTACAGGAGTGCTCCGCCACCGTGTGAGGTAAGCTGTCTTTAAATTACATTGCCTTGCTAAATGCTTATTTTTAATTATAATATACACGTACGAACTTATTTACTTTCCTTCATTAACTGGCTGTATTTGCATCTATTTTTCGTTTCTGATAAAATCGCACTCACACTTACTTACTTACTTATCAGGCCAGCGATCCATGGAGGATCTGAGCCTGAGCTATAGCTGCCTTTCATCCTTGACGGTCCCGGGCACGCTGCTTCCAGTTGTCAAGACCAGGATGTCTTACATCCGCGATTACTTGGTCTTTATACCGGAGGTTCGGTCTTCCTCTTCTTCTCGCGCCAGGAGGCTCGGAGTCGAAGACCCTCTTAGCTGGAGCGTTGATGTCCATGCGCTCGATGTTGCCGAGCCAGTGTAGTTGACGGATCCTTGCCTTCCGGCCGGACTACATCCACATCTTGGTACAGCTCGTAGAGTTCGCGGTTGTGTCTTCTTCCCCATTCACCTTCCTCACAGACAAGACCAAATATCCGGCGCAGAATTTTTATTTCGAAAGAACCTAAAATCAGCTCCGCTGCCCTGCTTATCGTCCAGCTTTCGGCTCCGTACAGCAAGAATGGCAGTATAAGCATGTAAAGCATGGCTTTGGTCTTTCGAGTGAGGAGCTTTGACCCCAGTTGTTTGGACAAGCCGAAGTAGCAGCGGTTGGCAAGGGCGATTCTATGCCGGATCTCCACTGTGGTGTCATTTGTGGAATTTACATTTGCCCCGAGGTAGACAAACTCCTTAACTACCTCGAAAGTGTAGCTGTCAATTGTTATATTTTGTCCCAGGTGGTGAGCGACGGATTGGTTTTTGCTTGACAGCATGTATTTCGTTTTGTCCTCATTGATCTTAAGACCAACTCGTTTCGCCTGTTCTTCAATCGCCGTGAATGCTTCCACAATGCCACGGCGAGAACACGCGATTATGTCGATATCATCCGCGTATCCTAGCAGCTGGATGGATTTGTAAAAGATAGTGCCTTCCCTGTTGACGCCTGCCCGTCGCACTATCTGCTCCAGCACCAGGCTGAAGAAGTCACATGACAGCGCATCTCCTTGCCGAAATCCGGTGCATGTTTCGAATGGTTCCGAGGTCCCAGAACCGAGTTGCACGGTGCATCGCGTGTTTTTTAGCGTGGCGCGACACAACTGGATCAGTTTTCCCGGGATCCCGAATTCAGCCATCGCGCCAAACAGTTCTTCACGATGAATGCTGTCCTATGCGGCTTTGAAATGGATGAAAAGGTGGTGTGTATGGTTTTAGACGTTCACACAATACGCTGGACAGGATCTTGTATGCGACATTGAGCAGGGATATACCTACCTCTATAGTTCTTGCAAGATGTAGGATCGCCTTTTTTGTGGATGGGGCATATAGAGCTGGTATTCCAGTCGTCGGGCATGCTTTCATCTTCCCAAATTCTGCAGATGATCTCGTGCATGCTCCCTACCAGAACATCGCCGCCAGCCCTGAAGAGCTCTGATGGCAAGCCATCTGAGCCTGCGGCCTTGTTGTTCTTCAGCTTCTTAATAGCTGTGCCGACTTCTTCGATGCTGGGTGGAAGGACTACTTCAGCGGCTGGAGTTGGGATTTCCTCGGTTCCTACCACTCTCTCTTGGTCATGCTCGTTAAGCAGCTGCTGGAAATGCTGCTTAAATACATCCACTATTCCCTGCGGGTCGGTGACAAGATTACCCTCCCAGTTTCGAAGAGCCTGGGTGCCCTTTTTGAAGCCCCTGCAAGTCCTTTGGCTTTCTTGTAAAAGGCTCGTATTTTATGTTTATCCCTAGACTCCTCGATATCCTTGAGCTGGGAGGCTGCTAAGATTCTTTTCTTTTGTCGCAGTACTTTTTTCTCCTCCCTTCTTCTGGCTCGGTACTCTTCGTATATAACTTTCTTAGTATCATTCAATTAAAATCTTCAATTTGCCTATAGACGGAAGTGTTAAATAAACTGAATGATTTTTTAATACTGTTGAATACTTCCTTGCCAAGAACTGTCTCATTGCCCGAGATGCATATATACCTCGGTACCCATCAAAGAAGCATCTATTGAAAAGGTTTGTATAGCACTATTCTTCTTCTTACTCTTCGTGTGGTCTTGGGCCTCAACCAACAAGCGACTTCAGCTAGCACGATCTCTTGCCAGCCGCCTTCAGTCACGCACACAAAGTTGGTTGAAGGCCTTGTCCACTTGTGTGCGCCATTTGAGTCGAGGACATCCTCTATTGCGTTGTCCCAATGGCTCCTATTCGAAGATCCTTCGGGGCCAGGGCTATGTTGTCCATACGCTGCACATGGCCTAGCCATCTTAAGCATTGTATCCGTAGACGCAGAACTTTTCTCTCGAAGAAACAAAGAGCTTCTTCACCCGCTTTCAATAGCGTCCATGCCTCTGCGCCATAAAGCAGGACTGGGATAATTAGGGTATTAAATAAAGCCAGCTTACTTTTTGAGAGACGGCTCTGTTACTCTATTGCCTTTTGGGCCCAAAAAGTTAGCAAAAGTTATGCTGCGTTTAATTTCGGTACTGATGTTGTTCATATTTGTTACTGCGGATCCAAGGTAGACGAAGTCTTTGACTACCTCGAAGTTCTTGCTGCCCATTGTGACGCTTTGTCTGAGGAGTCCATGTTGCGCGTCCTTTCTTGGTGACAGCATATACTTCGTTTTGCCCTAATTTACCGCCAGACCCATTTTGGCCGCCATCGCTTTAATGCCAGCAAACACCTCATTGACGGCCCGCTGCGTTCGACCTATCACGTCAATATCATCGGCGTAAGCTAGGAGTTGAACGGACTTTTGTAAGATCGTACCCCTAGTGCTGACCTGTAAGTTCCGCACGATCTTTTTTGACATTGAAGATCTCGGTAAGTTCGTTACCGACCTTGAATTCAGAATTTTCGATCGTCATCCTACATAATCTGACGAGTTTTGTAGGGACACCAACACTTGACATGGTTTTGTATAACTCGTCTCTATGCACACTGTCATTTGCGGCCTTGAAATCGATAAATAGGTGGTGAGTGTCGATCTGCATTTCATGGGTCTTTTCCAGGATCTTCCGCAGGTTGAAAATTTGGTCTATTGTCTATTGTGGAAAATAAGGACCTATTGACGAACGGTTTTAGGCGTTCATACAAAACAGCAGGGATGATTTTGTATGCTACGATAAGAAACTGATTCCTCTGTAATTGTCGCAGTCAAAGGGGTCTCCTTTCTTGTGGATCGGGCAAACGACACTGAGATTCCACTCGTCGGTCATGTATTTCTCCGACCATATCTTACAGATGAGCTGGGGCATGCGCCCTGCCAGGTGATTCCGCGGACAGTCCGTCCGCTGCAACAGCTTTGTTTGACTTCAGCCCTGATATTCGGCCTCGTCAAAGTCGAGCGGACGGAATTCTTGTCTATCGTCGTCCAAGTGGAGTGGGACATTCCATCTGAGTCGCCGATTAACAGTCTGCAAAAATGATATTTCCAAATCCTCGGTATTGACTGCGACTCTACTACAAGTTGTCCATTGGATAGCTGTTTTACCTTATGGTCAAATTACCGGACTTCAGGACTTCATTCCTGCTGTAGACCATCCTAACACCTCCATCTCCTCAACTGCGCCATTCGAATTTTCAGAGTTTTTGGTAGACTCGGTAGGCAAAGTTCCTAGCGGTCGGAGGCGGCGATTATAACTTTCCTTCCTGTTCTCTCTCTCTCTCGTTTGTTTTTTTTTTTTTTTTTTTTTTTTTTTGTTTATACCCGTGCTTTTACCTCCCACCTGTTTATAAAAAAAAAAAAAAAAAAAACATGGGTGATTGAGAGAAGCTTGGCTCTGGCCCTTTATGGGCTGTAACGCCACCAAAGCAAGCAAACTCTTACCTTGGCCACAACAAGGAAATGATTCGAGTCGATGTTGGCTCCTCGGAAGGTTCAGACATCGAGAATACTGGAGGAGTGTCTGACGTCGATCGTAATGTGATCAATCTGATTGACGGTTGATTGATCAGGTCACAGCCAGGTCCCTTTGTGGATGTTGAGGTGTGGGAACCGCGCACTCACTGCTTTTCTTTTTGAGAAGCTGGTTCTCATCTCTGCATTTCTGTTTATAAAACTTACGAACAGCTCTCGTCTTTCGATGCAGCATTGCTTTGTAGGGGTCTTGCTTAGCTGCAGGGGTCTGCCTGCACTCGTCGCCAAACCACGGGTTTTTCCTGGGCGGTGGTGTCGTAAGTGTATGTTAAGCTCATTAAATTCCATTATCGACAGCATCATCCAATGGGGTCAAAACAATAGAGTGGAATTGAATGCATCCAAAACACAATGTTGTCTTTTGTCGTTAAAGCGTAACACTGCCATTACCCATGAATGGCACTTGTATCTCTGAAACCGACAAGCTTTTTATCCTTGTGCATCAGTGACAACCTTTGTGGGAACGATCGCGAAGTAAGCTGCGAAATGCCTAGGTTTCCTATACACTTCCCACCCACCGATCTGGCTAAAATTTATAAGGCGTTCATTCATCCTAAGTTGGAGTTCAACGCTCATGTCTGGTTTGGAGCACTGCAGTTACTGGATGGAGGTTCCAGCGTCACAAATTCATTACACTCGCTGAATCATCGAATGTCTCCTGCCTTTCATTGTTTGATCGTTACTTTCATCATAAGTACTTATGTATGTATTTACAGTTCAGGGTGAACCTGGGCCTCAACCTTCAAGCTTTTTCAGCTAGCACGATATTCTGCTAGCTGTTCCCAGTGTCACACGCCCAGTTGGTTAAGGTCCCTTTCCACCTGTGTGCGCCACCTTAGATGCGGCCGTCCGCTGCAACGTCATCCTTCTGGGTTGGAGTCGAAGATTCTTCGAGCCGAAGCTGTGCTGTCCATTCGCTTTACATGGCCTAGCCATCTTGGACGTTAGGTCGGTAGACGTCGTACTATGCCGATGTTGTTGTACAGCCCGTACAGTTCGTGATTAAATCTTCTCCTCCACTCTCCGTCAACACAAACGGGACTGAAGATTGAACGCAGAATTTTCCTCTCGAAACGACCAAGGACCTTTTCATTCATTTTTGGTAAGTTTTCCGAGAGAGGGCTCTATTACTCAATTGCCTCTTGAGCCCCAAGGAACAGCGGTTGGCAAGAGTTATTCTGCTTCTAATCCTTGACTACATCAAAGCTATAGCTGTCAATACTGACGTTCTGGCCAAGACGACAGCATGTATTTGGTTTTGCACTCTATTACCTTCAGACCCACTTTAGCCGCTTCTGCTTCAATGCTCACAAAAGCTTTATTGACGTCTTGCTGCGTAGAAGATTGTGCCTCGTGTATTGGCAAGTGAATCGCACACAATTTTTTCAAGCATGATGTTGAAAAAATCACACGACAGTGATTTTGACATCAAAGGTCTCGGTTAACTCCTTACCGGCCTTAATGGAGCAGCGAGAATTCTCCATTGTCATCGTGCACAACCTGATCAGTTTGGTAGGGATTTCAAAACATAACATGGCTCTATATAGCTGGTCCTTATAGACACTGTCATATGCGGCCTTAAAATCGATGAAAAGGTGGTGTGTGTCGACCTGAAATTCATAGGTCTTCTCCAAGATCTGCCGCAGTGTGAATATTTGGTACATGGTGGATTTTCCTAGCCTGAAGCTACAATGATAGGAATCTATCAAATTGTCCACGAATGGTTTCAGGTTTTCAGATAGGACGGCAGAAAAAATCTTATACGTGATGTTAAAGAGATGTATTCCCCTATAGTTGGCGCAGTTATGGGGGTCTCCTTTTTTTCATAAGTGCTCTGATTAAATAGCCAGTTGCATTCCTTCCCCCTCAAAACTTCTGCCGCTATACACGTCTTACTCGGAATGCTCACGTATTCATCTTGAAACCCGTTTTCGGTCGTACTGCCAAATATAGAGATTATTTCTTCATCTGAACCACATGAATATGGAAGGCGCTATCTCGTTCGGTCCCCCCTCAATTCAACATGCAGGTATTTAAGACCAATGTTAATAGGCACCTCCTCTCCCTGCTACCTTCTGCTCGCACAACGTCTCGCTGACGTTATAAGGCGGTAGCCTAGCCTTGAGTGCGCGTAAAAAAAATTTGAATTCATTGCCTTCAAAATTGAAACTAAATTCTAAATACGAATTCAGTGTATCCAACATTAAAATTAAATGAAATGCATTTCTTATAATAAACTGAAGCCCATCTGATTGGCTTCACACTATTTCAGTGATATTCCTTATTGCACTTAAAGCAAACCACACGCAGCCACATCCGTGCTCTATGTCAATCATATACATGCAAGCACTTTACAAACACGACCAGCAAATTAAATATTCCTTTTGAAATTACCCCCGCACACATACATACATACATAGAAGTCATGCAAATGAATAAGGATGACTTTGAATTTATTTTTAATTCGCATCTTTTATAAGTGCATGCAAATTTTCAGCATGTCAATTTGTGTACGCTTTAAATGTATCTTTGAGAATATATAAAAAAAATATAAATTTAAGTATTTATGTTCATTCCATTCACACATTGAAACTCATGCAGCTATTCAGGATTAGACCTGCTCCAGTTTTAGTAAGTATTTTGAGAATTTTTATATTTTTGATTGCAGTACATTTACCCTTCATTGACTTGCAGACACCATGTTAGTTATCAATAAACAATAAATCCGCAGTGCCGTAAAAAAAAAATCAATAAATCAATAAATCATTTGAGATATTATTATCATTTCCCTGGTGTTATATATGTGTATGATATTGTATATGCGTATGAAATAAAAAAAAATAAGAAAAGCGAGTACACCGTAAGGTCATGCGAATTTGCCTTTGAGAGGTTTAGGCCACACTAGAGTCTAAAAAAGTAAGCTTTTTAGGATTTCTTTTTTCATAAGTATTACAAAATAGATCGAGATTCTAATAAAGAGTATACATACAGTGGTGTTCTAATAAATAGCACACCCTTACTTACTTACTTACTTTGATGGCGCTACAGTTCGGGGTGAACCAGAGCCTCAACCAACAAGCCTCTACAGCCGGCCCGATCTTCGGCCAGCCGCTTCCAGTGCCGCACGCCCAGTTGGTTGAGGTCCCCTTCCACCTGTGCGCGCCACCTTAAATGCGGTCGTCCTCTGCTGCGTCGTCCCTCGGGGTTGGAGTCGAAGACTCTTCGGGCCGGAGCGTTGATGTCCATTCGCTCTACATGGCCTAGCCATCTTAGACGTTGGATTCGAAGACGTCTAACCAGGCCGATGTCGCTGTACAGCCCGTACAGTTCTTGGTTGAATCTCCTCCTCCATTCTCCGTTTACACAAACGGGACTTTTTGTAGAGGGAAACCTTAGTTTTTCGAGAGAGGGCTCTACTACTCAATTGCCTCTTGAGCCCGAGGAAGCAGCGATTGGCAAGAGTTATTCTGCGTTTTATCTCAGCGCTGGTGTCGTTGCTGCTTGTCACTACCGAGCCAAGGTAGACGAAGTCCTTGACTACTTCAAAAATATAGCTGCCGAAGGTGACGTTCTGACCAAGACGTCGGTGTTGTGCGTCTTTCTTGGATGACAGCATATATTTGGTCTTGTCCCCATTTACCCTTAGACCCACTTTCGCCGCTTCTGCTTCAATGCTTGTGAACGCCTCATTGACGTCTCGCTTTGTTCGTCCAATAACGTCAATGTCATCTGCGTAGGCAAGCGATTGTGTGGACTTACTTGAAGTAAATCGTACCTCTTGTATTGGCCGCAGAGTCCCGCACGATCTTTTCAAGAATAATGTTGAAGAAATCACATGACAGTGCGTCACCCTGTCTAAAACCTTTTTTAACATCAAAGAGGTCGGTTAGTTCACCTCCGACCTTAATGGACCAGCGAGAGTTCTCCACAGTAATGCTGCATAATCTGACGAGTTTGGCAGGAATGTTAAAACATGACATGGCTCTGTATAGCTCGTCTCTATAAACACTTTCATACGCGGCTTTAAAGTGGACGAAAAGATGGTGCGTGTCGACCTGGATTTCGTGGGTCTTCTCCAAGATCTGCCGTAGTGTGAACATTTAGTCTATCGTGGATTTTCCTGGCCTGAAACTACACTGGTAGGAACCTATCAGATTGTCCACGAACGGTTTCAGATACTTACACAGTACGGCAGAGAGGATCTTGTACGCGATGTTCAGGAGGCTTATCCCTCTGTAATTGGCGCAGTCATAGGGGTCTCCTTTCTTATGGACCGGGCAAACGATACTGAGATTCCATTCAACGGGCATGCGTCAACGCCTTCTTCCTGCAACGCTGATCGGAGTCTCTCCACTACGTTGGCTTAACTTCCCACTGTGGATAGTTTCCTAGCATCTAGCTCTCTTTTCTACTGTTCGATAGTTAGCCATTCTAATTTCACCACTGAATACTGAATACCGCCGAGGGCGAGTGTTTCCGCTTATATAGCCCTATGTCCAATCTCTCGAATGTTCGCCATCAGACGTTCCCCTTCTTTACGTCAGTGGTCTCTAGAATGTTCCGTGTTGTGACATTAACATTCAGCAGTATGCCGCTGAAAGTTACCATCATTTCCTTTTAACTGCTTCAGAGCATTCCAAACTTTGAAAGCGAAATTCGAACACAACCGTCGGCTCGTGTCCGCAACAGTGTGTAGACTTTTGCGACATTTATTTTGTGCTTGTTTACATTTTCTTCTTCTTTACCAAGGATGTGTACGCTACTGCTAATATTTCTTGTTATTAATGAATATAAGAATACACAATAAGACACATATACAAAACACATATACAAAATCAACAATTGTCCTTATTTTAATGAAAGGATCACATAACTTCGCTTCGTATGTAGACCTTTGTGACATGGTGTACTTACCCGTTTACCCTTGTTTTGGCGATCTGGTAAATATTTCACAATACAATTTCACCGATGGATGATACTTCATGCTCTTCATCTTTTAGTCTGAGAAGTCCACGTTTCCTTGTTTTTCACTCATACATTCCACAAATAACTTTTCCTGTTTTGTGCGGCATAATTGTTTAATTACAAAAGTAAGTCGGAAGCATATGATTGTAAATATTCACAGTATACTTCTAAAGAGACTTAAGTATTGACATATGTTCGTATGTATGAGTACCTCAAAAAGGCAGCAAGTAAAGTAAAGTATTGCGTCCTTTAAATTATTTCCCAGTTGAACATATGTATACATACTTGTGTCCTTATGGGTCATAATAAAGAAAAGTAACAAAATATAGCAACATTATCATAAATTCTGCCTCACGGCATAGCTAAGCAACACATGATACGAGTACATTCCTTGCAACCCGTTCTTCGAAGTTACTCCTTAGAGGAATACCTTCGAATATTGTACGTATGTATATACCGGACAGGCACGCATGACTTAATACTCATGTATATATGTATATATTTGAAGTATAAATGAAAATTGAGATAGGATGTCCTCGCATTTCACATAACAAAATATTTTTTTTTTTTTTGTTTTGGTAAAAGTGCTACTCTACTCTGGGGTATACAGTCACTGGCAAAACTATTAACACAGCCATCGAATATTGCCAAAATTATTTACACAAATGCAATTAACTGCACTTGGAAGGTAACCGTTTAAAATTTCTTTGGTAAATTGATGCTTAGTGCGTTATTCAGTTATCGTGATCAGTGATTTTTCATGAGAATAGTCATACGAGATTGCCGAACCTTTTCTTGTACAGAGTGCTGCCATTGTAATAGAGTTACAGAGAGGTGATTCGGCCACGGAACTTGCAAAAACTACGGTTGTACGCGAAATCAAATTTATAATCAAATTTCAAAATTTAAGGAAGTATTAATTATTAAAAATAAAAGTGGGAGAGGCACAAAAAGTGTGACATCGAATAGAGATGATGCTAACATTGTTCGGCTCTTCAAAAACAAAGAAACCGTGTGGAAGTGTCTTAAGTTAACTCGCTGACCTAAACAAAGATCGAGAAAACAAGATCAGTGAAAGAACGCAATGAAGGCTGAAGGAAAATAAGATAAAAGCCTACGTCATCCAGAAAAAGCCGTACATA
The DNA here is from genome assembly GCA_951905685.1 of Eumerus sabulonum. Lineage (NCBI taxonomy): Eukaryota > Metazoa > Arthropoda > Insecta > Diptera > Syrphidae > Eumerus > Eumerus sabulonum. Next base: position 248,064,231 of record OX645060.1, on the reverse strand, counting down.
ATCCCTGAAAACAAGCAGTTTAGATTACAATTTGCTAGAGAGCACATGCGATGATGTCGATATCATCCGTATCGTAGCAGCTGGACGGACGAAGATAGTGCCTTCCCTGTTGACGCCTGCCCGTCGCACTATCTGCTCCAGCACCAGGTTGAAGAAGTCACATGACACCGCATCTCCTTGCCGAAATCCGGTGCATGTTTCGAATGGTTCCGAGGTCCTAGAACCGAGTTGCACGGTGCATCGCGTGTTTTTTAGCGTGGCGCGACACAACTGAATCAGTTTTACAGGGATCCCGAATTCGGCCATCGCCCCAAACAGTTCTTCAAGATGAATGCTGTCGTATGCGGCTTTGAAATCGATGAAAAGATGGTGTGTATCTATTCGAAACTCGTTGGTCTTTTCCAGGATTTGTCGAAGTGTGAAAATTTGGTCTATAGTTGATTTGCCGGGCCGGAAGCCGCACTGGTAGCTGCTGATTAGTGCGGGCAAAATGGTTTTAGACGTTCACACAATACGCTGGAAAGGATCTTGTATGCGACATTGAGCAGGGATATACCTCTATAGTTCTTGCAAGAGGTAGGATCGCCTTTTTTGTGGATGGGCATATAGAGCTGGTATTCCAGTCGTCGGGCATGCTTTCATCTTCCCAAATTCTGCAGATGATCTCGTGCATGCTCCTTACCAGAACATCGCCGCCAGCCTTGAAGAGCTCTGATGGCAAGCCATCTGAGACTGCGGCCTTGTTGTTCTTCAGCTTCTGAATAGCTGTGCCGACTTTTTCGATGCTGGGTGGAAGGACTACTTCAGCGGCTGGAGTTGGGATTTCCTCGGTCCCTATCACTCCTCTCTTGGTCATGCTCGTTAAGCAGCTGCTGGAAGTGCTGCTTAAATACATCCACTAATTCCTGCGGGTCGGTGACAAGATTACCCTCGCAGTTTCGAAGAGCCAGGGTGCCCTTTTTGAAGCCTCCTGCAAGGCGTTTGGCTTTCTTGTAAAAAGTTCGTATTTTATGTTTATCCCTAGACTCCTCGATATCCTTGAGCTGGGAGGCTGCGAAGATTCTTTTCTTTTGTCGCAGTAGTTTTTTTTCCTCCTTTCTTCTGGCTCGGTACTCTTCTTGCGCTGCCCTGGTTTTTCTCTGCAGCGCCTTTTGGTACTCCTCGTCGGTTGCTGCCTTTTTCTGCTCACACTCGCCATCATACCACGGGTTTCTTGTCGGGGGTGGTAGGTATCCTAAGGTGGTTTCGGCTACTTCCTGAATGACTGAGCGGCAATGCAGCCACATATTATTGGCATTTGTGTTCGACGTAGGCATACCGTAGAGTCTTTCGCTCAGCTGCTCCCTGTAGACTCTGGCAACCTCCGGTGTGCTCGGGCGCCCAATGTCGAACCTCCCCCTGATGGACTGGTGCAGCTTTCTGACATTGGACAGTCGAGCTCTGAGTCTTGCTGCTACGAGGAAGTGGTCAGGGTCGACATTTGCCCCTCTGAATGTTCGCACATCCAGGATGTTTGACGAGTGCCTTGCGTCAATGAGCACATGGTCGATTTGGTTGGCGGTTCGACCGTCCGGAGATCGCCAGGTTGCTGTGTGGATTCGCTTGCGAGGGAATCTTGTGCTATTTATCACCGCATTACGAGCTGTCGCAAAGTCAGCGAGTCGGAAGCCGTTATCTGTTGTTGTATCGTGGAGGGTGTGCTTTCCGATCACTCCGCCAAGGGTGTTTTCCTTACCGATTTTGGCGTTGAAGTCCACGAGCACGATTTTTACATCGTACTCCGGACAAGCTCCGTAGGCGTTGTCCAGGAGGTCATAGAAGTCCTCCTTGATAGGCGAAATTTTTCTTCCTAATCATACCGTTTCCTATCCAGCGTATTTCCTGGACCGCAGTAATATCCGCCTTGTACTGCGTGAGGATTCCTTCTAGTTTATGAGCAGCTCCGGAAGTGTACAGGGTTCTGACATTCCAGGAGCATACTCGCAAATCGTGTTCCTTTTTCGTGCGTTGTCGTCGTCGAGTATCCGTCCGTGTATCCGAGGCATCTTGGTCATTCATAACTTTAAGTTTTTTTTACGTGGGCGGATTGTTAGCCCGCCGCACAACCTCTGGTCGGGGTTTTTTTTTTTTCACTGCATACGTTTGTTCACCTCCCAACGGTTGTTGAAGAGGCTATCCGCGAAGGGCGCCGCGAGGAGGCCGTATGTCAACTTGACCCGGGCATTTAAACAGGGATCGTTGCTGGCATCTCGCCAGGTTGAAAGCAATCAACAACTTTACCCTGTATGTCCGAGCCCATGCCCTCTCCTTGGATGGTACCTACGGATATAAATATTTTTACTCCGATGCTAAAACTAAGGCAAATCGACCCATCACACAACCCAGGAGACATTCCAAAGGTGGTAGGGTCATGATATGGGGTTGTATATCATATAGTGGTCTGGGCCCCCTTGTCAGATGCTCCGATAATATGACACAGTCACATTTCTAAAATATTTTAAATGATGTTGCACTGGTCTGTAGGCTCAAAATTTATCGGTAGTCATTTTATACTACAACAGGATAATGCGCCGATACATACAGCCTGTAACATTAAAAAGTATTTGGCAGAAGTAGACCAACAAGTCTTAAAATAGCCCCCGCATGTCCTGATCTGATCTGAATGTAATAGAAAATCTGTGGCATGTAGTAAAATTGGAAATGCCCGTAAACATTGGCAGAACTGCTGATCAGGCTTGGAAGGACCTCATTGTGACTTGGATTACAGTTCCATTGGAGCAAGTCCAAGGATTAGTCGACTCTAAGCCCAAACGCTTTGCGGAAGTTATTGCGGCAAAAGGAGGAACCAAAGAAGGTTCGATAGTCAAAAAAACATGAAGCAAAATGGAATTTGCGACTTGCTTTTAGTGTTGTTCAACATGGGGGGTCGGACTCAGACAATGAAGTTGTGCCAATATATGTACGTACATATATATGTACATACATAACAAGTTCGTGGCCCGCATGTTCCACTAAAATGTTGGCGGGGGTAATGCGCGCACGCGGGATCTCCAGGCCACTCGATTTTCCGCCATCGACTCTAACTCGTCAGGAGCTATGCCCAAGCGCACCCAGGCGAGTTTTTGGATAACCATCTCGTCCTGGGTCCTGGGTCTGCCAAGCAGTCGCCGACCTAATGGTATTGCATTCAAGGCACGCTTCGGAAGACGTGTTGATGGCGACATTCGTCTCACGTAACCAAATCATCGGAGAAGCTGCTCAACATTGAGCTCCCTGCGCACTGCCGTGTTTCTCACTCTACCTCGTCGAGTAGCTCCCACAACAGCACGAAGAAATCTCATTTCGGCAGCTTGTATTCGTGATCTTATTCTTTCGGTCAATACCCAAATTTCATGACCATAGGTTAGAGTTGGAACAAATAGTACAGTACAGTCAGTACAGTATGTTGGCGTTACAGTCCATGATAGACCAAAGCCGACCTTCTCTCAATCAACCATGTTGTGTGTGATTTAATTTTTCCATAGATGAAAGGGACCTACAGTTTATTGCCGGTTCCCAATGGCGAAATTCGAGAAGCTTTTTCTTGACAATTACACTACAGGGGGTTTTGTCAGTACCCCGCTGAGGAGAAGTACCGTGAAAAACACATTCGATGACATGGCTGTTGTCGGGATTCGATCCAGTGTCATCGGCGTCAGAGGCCAACACACTACCCACTGCGCCACGGCGCTCTCAGTTGGAACAAATACTAAGTTAAAAACCGCTAACTTGGTTTTGTCACCAAGCTCGGTCTTTCTGATTGGAGATCTTCTAAGCTGTTTCAAAATTGACCCAGCTTGGCCAATCCTGCAGGAAAGCTCAGTATTACTCCTCCCATCACTCGTACAGAAGACCCGATACACTTAAACTTCTCCACCTGCTTCAATGGGACTCCACTAACATGTAGAGTGCGTTGGACAGGTGTTCTGGAAATAAGCATTACCTCGGATTTGTCCACGTTCCTCATTCCAGCATCGGCACATACGGCCACAACCCTATCTAGCGCGCGTTGGAGTCCCGCCTGGGAGGATGGGAGAACAACTAAGTCATCTGCAAAAAAAGATGGCTTACCCTCAACTCTCCCAATGTGAAACACACCTCGCCACGACTGCGCTGCAACATCCAGTCCATATATATGTATAATGAAAAGAAGAGGTGACAAGACGCACCATTGGCGAAGTCTAACTACCGTTAACCCGAGCACAGCTGCTACAGTTTGTGTACAGAGACTCAATAGCCCTCAACAAAGGACCATTAATTCCATTCTCCTGCAGAGCACCTACAGAGTTTACCTCCAGGAACTCGGTCATACGCCGTATCTAAATCTACAAAACAGCTGTAGATCGGTTTGGCGTACTCCCAAGCCTTGTCGAGTACCATTCTTATAGTGAAAAGCTGGTCGGTTGTACTTATGCCGTGACGAAAATCGCACTGTTCATCTCCTATCCTGGATTCGTAGCGTAGACTTTACCAGGGACACTTAAAAGAGATAGCCCTATAGTTGGAGCACTCTTTTTTATCCCTTTTTTTAAAAAGAGGACAATCACCCCAGTCTGCCTATCGCTAGGTGTCTTACCGCATTCCCAGGCCACCTCAATGACGCGAGAAAGCCATTTTCGACAACCTGCACCGAAACACTTGAAATCAAAAACGTATGGTTTGTTTCGTTTTATTTGATGTGTTTAGTCTCATAAGAAACAATGTTCTCTTGTTTCACGAAACAAAAAAACACGTTTTGCTTTATCCGGTGTATTTTCAGCCTTAAACCTTAAAAATATTTCCTCTTTGTTTCATATAGACTTACTTACTTTGAGAACGCTACAGTTCGGGGTGAACCAGGGCCTCAACCAACAAGCCTCTCCAGCTGACACGATCTTTTGCCAGCCGCTTTTAGTGCCACACGCCCAGTTGGTTGAGGACACTTTCCACCTGTGCGCGCCACCTTAGATACGGTCGTCCTCTGCTGCGTCGTCCCTCGGGGTCGGAGTTGAAGGCTCTTCGGCCCGGAGCGGTGATGTTTGTTCGCTCTACATGGCCCAGCCGTCTTAGACGTTGGATCCAAAGACGTCTAACTAGGCCGATGTACAGCCCGTACAGCTCTTGGTTGAATCTCCTCGTCCATTCTCCGTTTACACAAACGGGACCAAAGATTGCACGCAGAATTTTCCTCTCGAAACGCCCAAGAGCCTCTTCATCCGCTTTTGATAACGTTCAAGCCTCAGCGCCGTAGAAGGGGACCGGGATGATTAAGGTTTTGTAGAGGGATACCTTAGTTTTCCGGGAGAGGGCTCTACTACTCAATTGCCTCTTGAGCCCAAAGAAGCAGCGGTTGGCAAGAGTTATTCTGCGTTTTATCTCAGCGCGGTTGTCGTTGCTGCTTGTCACTATCGAGCAAAGGTAGACTTCAAAAATATAGCTGCCGAAGGTGACGTTCTGACCAAGACGTCGGTGTTGTGCGTCTTTCTTTGATGACAGCATATATTTGATCTTGTCCCCATTTACCCTTAGACCCACTTTAGCCGCTTCTGCTTCAATGCTTGCGAACGCCTCATTGACGTCTCGCCTTGTCCGTCCAATAACAATGTCATCTGCGTAGGCAAGCAATTATGTTGACTTGAAGTAGATCGTACCTCTTGTATTGGCCGCAAAGTCCCGCACGATCTTTTCAAGAATAATGTTAAAGAAATCACATGACAGTAGTGCGTCAGCCTGTCTAAAAACTTTTTGAACATCAAAGCGGTCGGTTAGTTCACCTCCGACCTCAATGGAGCAGCGAAAGTTCTCCATAGTCATCCTGCACAGTCTGTCGAGTTTGGCAGGAATGTTAAAACCATAGATAAATACATAGAGATGGCAATCTGATGGCTTTGACAGGCACTTTGACAGATAGCACCTACAAACGCGTTGCGGTTTGACGGCGTCTTGACTATGTCATTCTGCCTTGTTCCGGCCTGGTTCCGACGTCTTGACTCTACACATCGACGTCTTGAGACTATCATTGTGTTAGTCAAAAGCGTCGTTTTTAAACGGAGAATAACACGCATAGTATCGGTGTATTAAAAAAAAAAAAAAACCAACCCCTGCGGGGATCACAGGGTACGTACACCTACGAAAGTTTTCCATCTTGTTCATTTATCTATGGTTAGAACATGACATGGCGGCTTAAAAGTCGTCAAAAAGATGATGCGTGTCGACCTGGAATTCATGCGTCTTCTCCAAGATCTGCTGTAGTGTAAATATTTGGTTTATCGTGGATTTTCCTGCCCTAAAACCACACTGGTAGGAACCTATCAGATTGTCCACGAATGGTTTCAGGCGCTTACACAGTACGGCAGAGAGAATAGTGTACGCAATGTTCAGGAGACTTATCCCTCTGTAATTGGCGCAGTCATAGGGTCTTCTTTCTTATAGACCGGTCAAACGATACTGAGATTCCATTCATCGGGCATACATTTTTTTTTTTTTTTTTTTTTTTTCTTTACGAAAACTTTATTCAGAAAAACTTTACAAAAATAAACATAAGTATTGACCTGCGAATCCTATTGGCTTATCTGCAGGAGATTATTTATAAAAATTAATTTTTAAAATATGTGTAAGATACATATAGTTTATAGAAAAATTGTTTTAGGCGTTGTTTTCGTGCATTGATTTGGTTGATGTTCCTCACGCGTTTACTACTGTAGGCACGGTGTACCACAGGCTTCTTCTGCCATACTCGTTTATGATTGAGGGCAGTTGATACAATCCTTCGGCTTGTCTTCTTGTACCGAATTTATGATTAATTGGTGTGCGGAAGCTTGCATCGTTATAATACCCCAGTGCTATACTCATGTTAAATATCTGCCTTACATTCAGGACCTTTACATTAGGGACGTTTCTCCTTGACAATAATTTGACCGCGCTGTTTTGTATGTGTTGTAATTTTTCTATATGTCCTTGAGCACCTCCCCACGCTATTATGCCATGACGTAGTCTCGGTACTATAAGTGCGTGATTCACTTGTTTTTGTACCCCCAGTGGGGCTTTGTATTGCAGACAAGCGAGCGCAAACAGGGACCCTCTCAGCTTGTTCCGTAAATGATTAATGTGAGGCTCCCAGAGAAAGTGGCAGTCAACGATGATGCCTAGATACTTATAAGTATCCACGACCTCAATTTGCTCGGAGTTATACGCGTTGGTACATTTAAAGGTTTTCAAAACAATTTGAGACGCTAGATACATCGGACTTCTAATGTGGATGAGTTTCGTTTTTGAACCATTTCTAACTATCCCGTTATCGTGACACCATTTAGCTAGTTCGCCGAACTCTTCCTGCATTACCTCTGTGGCATCTTCCAACGTGTCATCAGCATATGCGAAAGGTACGCTTTTTTTAAGCATTTGAGCATTTCATTGGTATACAATATGAACAGGAGCGGGCCAAGCTTAGAACCCTGCGGTACTCCATATAGGACCTTATGTTCATCACTACAGCATTTCTTGATTCTTACGCGAAATATTCTTTCTGCAAGGTAATCAGTTAACAAATCGGATAGCCTGCCCCTAATCCCCGCTTTACATAAGCGTTGATTAGTTTGTTATGGTCGAGCGTATCGAATGCTTTACTAAAATCCAAAATCAGGACGAGGGCTTGGTGACGCTTGCTGAGTGCTGTATTGATGACATTTGCGAAGCCTCCAAGAAGTGTATTAATGCTCTTTCCTTTTTGAAAGCCGTACTGGTTTTTGGAGATTAGATTGTGCCTTTTTACAAAGTCCCAAATACGATCTGAGACGATTTGCTCCATAATTTTGTCGATGGCCGGTAAGATTGCAATCGGCCTGTAGTTAGTGATTCGGTTTTTAATTCCTCCTTTATAAATTGGACGTACGATTGCCTCTTTTAGTTTTTTTGGGATTGTGAGCTCATCGAAGCTTAGATTGATTAGTCTGGTTATTATGGGAACAAAGATGTCTGCGTTCGATTTAATGTCAATGATCCTGATACCGTCAGGCCCAGGTGCCTTCCGGCTGTTTAGGCAATGCACCAATCTTTCTACCTCTTCATGATCCGTTTCTCCGAAATATATCGAACTGCTCAGTCTCTCGTTTTGATGTCTGGATGTTGTTGCGTTGCATTTGTGAATGATCAATTCTGCCTGTCTCGCGAAAATGTTACCAAATTCATCTGTCAGCGCTGCTGTGTTTGCGTTAGAGGAGAAGTTTTTCATAACTTATCAAGACCATATCTTACAGATGAGTTGGTGCATGTTCCTGACCAACTCATCGCCAGCTGCTTTAAACAGTTCCGCGGGGAGTCCGTCTGCTCCAGCAGCTTTATAAGACTTAAGTTTCGATATCGCTATTTTAAAATCGTCTAGGTCGGGTGGACGGGATTCTCTTTCGTCTTCGTCCATTGTGAATGGTTCGCTCTGCCTGACGGCGGCATTTTGACCATCATCGCCGTTATACAGTCTGCAGAAGTGATCCTTCCACAATCTCAGCATCGACTGTGACTCCACTACTAGTTGTCCGTGCTAATCCCTGCAGGCTTCTGTTCTGGCTTTATGGTCTTGGCATTTTCGTTTTACTTTTTAGTAAAATGTTCGTTTTTGTTTCTTATAGAAATAAAAAAAAAAAAAATCGAAAAATGGATTGGTGCAAATAATGTTGCCTCTTACTTTCATTCGTTTTTAACAGTTACTTGTTGGAATTGGACAAGTTTTTTTGTTTTTCTGTTTACTATTTAAAAAAGTTAAATTAAAAAGATTGAAACTCAGAAAAATCATGGACGATTTATTGTTACTTTAGAAGTTCTGCAGTTTAAAAGGAACAAGCTCTACAGTAAATGGAAACATAGCCCATCTCAAGCCAACTGGTCATCATACAAGACGGCACGGAACTCCGCTACCGCAGTAGTGCGTGCTTCAAAATTGATTTTTTTCAGATCTAAACTAAGTGCATCTCTCCCACCAAAGAAACTCTGGAACAACCTACGAAAAATTGGAATATCTAGTTGTAACCACATCTCTAAATGTGACTTTAGTGCTGATGAACTAAACCATGCATTCCTGGGGGAAAAACCTAGTTCAACAGACTTTGACTTTAATAATACATTAGACAATGCAAGTTCAAGACTAGATGAGTTTGTCGTAGCTTCAGAAAATGAAATGATCCGGTGTGTAAATGGTATTAAATCAGACTCCATAGGAGAGGATGGCATACCAATTCGATTTATCAAACTTATTTTACCACAAATCGCCTCCCATCTTGCACATGTGATCAATTGGTGTATAATTACATCGACCTTTCCGCGGTCCTGGAAAGTCGCTAGAATTATACCCATTGCTAAGAAAACCAACCCAGCGTCCACTGCCGACTTTAGACCAATTAGTATCCTGCCCTGCTTATCCAAAGTCTTCGAGAAAATAATAGCGAATCAAATTACAAAACACCTATCAGTTAATGATCTTCTTTATACCCATCAATCAGGATTCAGAGCAAATCACAGTTGCTCTACAGCCATGATTAATGTTTTGGAAGAAATAAGAGTATTCCTTGACAAAAATTACATCTCGTATTTGTGTCGACTGGATTTCTCGAAGGCTTTTGACAAAGTAAATCATGATATCCTATGCTGGAAGCTACGGAACAACTTTGGTTTTAGTACTAATGCGGTTAAATTAGTGAGGAGTTTTCTCTCCGGGAGGTCACAAAAAGTCGTAATGGGTGAATGCGATTCGTCCCTTATGAAAGTAGAGCAAGGTGTTCCGCAGGGCTCAATTTTAGGCCCGATTCTCTTCTGTATGTTCATCAACGATCTACCATCCGTGTGCAGGCACTCTTCAGTACACATGTACGCCGATGACGTTCAATTGCATTTAGCCATGCCCCTTTCAAATATAAATGAACTGGCGTCTCTCATGAACGATGATCTGAAATGTATCTATGGTTGGTCAAAAGCGAATGGTTTACAACTCAATCCAATCAAGTCCCAAGTAATCCCTATCTCTAAAACAAAATTTAATCTCGACCATCTTCCTGCCCTCTATTTAAGCGCTACTATGATCAAAGCCGTAGAGAAAACCACTAGTCTAGGATATGTAATAAACAGAGATCTATCTGGTTATGATCATACTAATATGGTCGTCGGTCGCATTTATGGATGCCTTCGCAAGCTGTGGACCAGTGCTTATTACACTCCGCTAGATACCCGGAAAAAACTAGTAACTGCCCTAATTCTACCTCTCATAACATACGGTGAATTAATATATTGTCATCCTGATTCGCTCTCCATGCAAAAGCTACAGGTGGCATTTAATGATGCGATACGCTATATTCACGGCATTCGTAGATGTGAGCACATCTCTGCTTACGCTAGGAACCTGCTTGGGTGCAGTCTTCAACAGTATATTAAGGCAAGGAACTGTATTTTCCTCCACAAAATCATTCACAGTCGTATTCCGGAATACCTGTTCAACAGGCTAAATTTTACCCGTTCCAATAGGACAATCAATCTAATTCCCTACTGCAGTAACTTTTTAAATTCGTCCCGCTTATTTTTCATTCACACTATAAAACTATGGAACTCTTTACCTTTTGCTATAAAATCTATATCTAATCACAGAAACTTTAAAAGTGCAATTTTCCGTCATTTCTCAACACTCCCATAATAACTGATCCCTTCCGTCACTTAGCTTTAAGAACATACGTTAATTTTGAATTAAACTGTTTCAACTGGAATTTAATGACTAAGTACAAAAAAAGATGTAGATCTTAATGTACATACCTCTTATGTCAAATAAATATGAAATATGAAACGAAAAAGGTTGCTTACGATACGAGTATTGCAATGTGTGAATAATTTTGTCAGTGACTGTATATCTGATATATGAAATTCCTATTCAAATGATGTGTATTTTATAAATATGCAATATGTATCCGAATGGTATTTCTAATATAATAAAAAAACGCAAACATTAATACAACTGATATTTCAATATGGACTTTGACACCCACTTATATATATTTTTATTTTATTCATACTATCAGTAATTAATTTTTCTTTTTCTAATTTTTCCAATAAATTCATTTGGTCGAGCAGATTTTTGTACGAGCACAATTTGATTATAATCCTCTGGATGATGAGCTTATTCCCTGTGCTCAAGCTGGAATTGCTTTCCAGACTGGTGATATTTTACAAGTAACTTTCTCAAAATCTAAATGTGTTCCGGTACAATAATTATTTTGAATGGTTTTTGTAGATAATAAGCAAAGATGACCATCATTGGTGGCAGGCCAGGTTGGATACGGCAGGAGGTTCGGCCGGGTTAATTCCTTCGCCAGAGCTTCAGGAGTGGCGTATTGCTTGTCAAACTGTAGATAAAACGAAGCAAGAGCAAGGCAAGTATTAATATCTAAACACAGCGGCAAGACATCACTTCAATTTTTTTCTGTATCATAACTTCTCTATCGTATTGTAATGCGTTAAACAATCAGTGTATATCTATAACTTTCATATCATCTTATGGTTTTCAAATCGTTTCATGGATATGAACTAGTCCAGCACCTCAAGTATATCATCATTTTTTTTTTCTATTTATATATTGGCTTAAAATACTATTTTTTGTGTAATTAACTGCTCGCGTTTATTCGCCGCAAATTTTATCAAGACAAGTTTATGAATAGATACACCCTCAGGAAAGATTCGTTATAATTTAATAAAGGGTGGGCCAAATACGAATTTCTTTTTAAAAATTCAAAAAAATTAACGACATTTTTTAGTAAACATTCCCATTATCTATGAAAAATAACGTCGTTCAAGTGGCTGCCTCGGCTGGCTTCGCAGTAGCGCATTCTGTCACCCCAATTTTCCAAGATCTTGTTGATGGTTTCTGGCTTTAGCTCACGGATTGCTTGGATGACGTATGTAGGTATGTTTGCGTTACAGTCCATGAAGGACCTGAGCCGAGCTTCTCTCTCAATCACCCATGTTGTGTGTGGTTTCATTTCCCCACAGGTGAAAAGGACCTACAATTTGTTGCCGGTTCCGAACGGCGAATTTCGAGAAGCTTTTCATGACAATTTTACTACAGGGGGTTTTGTCAGAGCCCCGCTGAGGAGAAACACTGTGAAAAACACGTTCGATGACATGGCTGTGTCAGGATTCGATCCCGTGTCATCGGCGTCAGAGGCCAACACACTACCCACTGCGCCACGGCGCTCTCAGTGGGTAGTGTGTTGGCCTCTGAGTGCTTGGATGATATTGGCTTTAAATACTTGAATCGTTTTCGGATTGTTGGCATAACATCGGTCTTTCACGGTTCCCCACAAAAACAAATTCCACAGGGGTAAAATCGCAGCTCCGAGGCGGCCAATTGACATCGCCAAGACGGCTGATAACACGATTTGGGAATTTGGTGCGCAAAAGATCGATTGTGGCATGGGCTGCGTGACATGGCGGGCCATCCTGCATGAACCAGAAATCGTCTAAATCCATGTCTTCAATTTCGGTAAAAAAAAAATTGAACACAAAAACGTTGGTTTTCCGGGAGCACCGTGGCGCAGTGGGTAGTGTGTTGGCCCCTGACGCCAATGATACGTGGTCGAATTCCGACAACAGCCATGTCATCGAACATGTTTTCAGGGTGCTTGTCCTCAGCGGGGTTCTAACGAAACCCCCTCTAGTATGATTGTCATGAAAAGCTTCTCGAAATTCGTCGTTCGGAATCGGCAATAATCTGTAGGTCCCTTTCACCTATGGGGAAATAAAATCACACACAACTTGGGTAATTGAGAGAAGCTCGGCATTGGTCCTTCATGGACTGTAACGCCAACATACATACAGATGCGGCAATTTTGTTTGTTAACGTAACCGCCGCGATGAAAATGCGCCTCGTCAGAAAAGATGATTTTTCGCCTAAAATCGTTGTCCAATTCAAGCTGCTCTAAGGCCCAAACTGCGAAGCAATAACGAAGCGGATGGTCGCGCGCCTTAAATTGCTGAGTCAATTGGACCTTGTAAGTGAATAATCCGAGATCTTTGCGCAGAATTCTCCTCAGGCTAGTGCGTGAAATGTTGAGCTGTTGAGATCAATGGCGAGTTGATCTTCGTGAACTGAGTCTCACACTTTCGGCCACAATAGCCACATCCACGGGGATCATGAGTGTTGTCCACTAGCATACCAATCTCACGAATTGGTACAATTGCACAAATTTGAGTACAGCAGTGACGGTGGGTTGCTTCATTTCGGCCAAAATATCTCTTCAAAACACCCACTGTTTGGGCTACACAGCACTCCCTTTGGAAATAAATGTTCAATATTTCCCAACGTCGTTCAAGCGTAAAGCGACCCAGTATCAGGTATGATACTGACATTTTGTCAAGATTTCGAGCTGGAAATAGAGTCAAAATAACCCATGATTAAAAAAAAAAAAAAACTCTAGATGGCCCATCCCTTATTTAACAATTTTTAGTTTATCCCTGTGTCACTCTGCAATGAGGCCGGTTTTAAAAGGATAATATATGATTTAAATCGTAAATATATACTTCCATTGTTCTGTTTAATTTTTGCTTTTCTTCTATAGATTTTAAATGAATTTTTGAAAGATACCCATATTTAAATATGAAGAAGATGTGGCATGATACATAATAAACTCTTCAGAGTCCTTAAAATTGTGCCATGATATATGTTGAAAATTGTCCTTGACAATGAGCCCCTTGGCTCATGATGTTGAAATTAAAAGCAAAAAGCCACAAAAGTGTGACATACAAGTACATAATCGCAAAATGTATTTTTAATTACCTGCATTTTATGCAATCCAAAAATAGTCGTTAGTATTCTTTAAGTACTTATCCTTCTTGTGTCCATATTTCATCTTTGTTAAGTACCTTCTCTGATGAATGTGAGTTTTTTTTTTCTTTGTGGTTTTAATTGATTTTTTTCGTCAAAACTAAAACAATATACCAGTCATGAACAATTTGTTTTCTATTGTTTTGTTCTCATATTACTTCCTCATTAAAGTTACTTACATTTTAAGAATTTAATTAATATTTATCAAACCTATATACATATGATGTGTGATATTTGTTTTGTGTGTTGGTTTGTTTGTTGTGGAACCGCTAACAATTAAAAAAAAATCACCTTCCAACTAAAATATAAATACATAAATCTAAATAATAAACAAAAAATAAAGGTGAAGCTGGACCCGGATGTTCGGCACATGCCGATGGATGTGATGGATCGACAGGTATCTTAGCAAAGAAAAATCGAACGCCAAAGCCATTTTACAATTTTGTTAATTTTTTCTATGATTCTTTGTATAGTCACCAGTTAGTCTTATAGGTCCATATAAAGGGTCCGCCAAATAACTTTTTTTTTTTTTTTTGAAAATTCTATAAAAAAAAAAAACTGCTGAATATTTTCTCAAATTTCTTTTTTTATTTGAAAGTGCACTCCTTTCGGTTAATAATGGAAATTAGTTTCATTCAAATGGCTGCCTCGGCTGGCCATGCAGTAGCCTACACGATCGGTCCAATTTTTAAGCACATTATCGATTGTGTGCAGCTGTATTTCACCAATGGCTTCACGAATATTGTCCTTTAAAGCGTCAATTGTCTCTGGCTTGTCGGCGTAACACTTATCTCTGACGGCACCCCACAAATAATAGTCCAACGGTGTCAAACCGCAGCTCCAAGGTGGTCAAACGACATCAGCTCTGCGGCTAATAATGCGATCTTCAAAAACAGGCCGCAAAACATCGAGTGTAGCTTCGGCTGTGTGGCACGTAGCGTCGTCCTGTTGAAACCAAATGTTGCCAATATCCTCCTCTTCAATTTTTGTGAACAAAAATTCGTTCAACATGGCCCGATAACGATCGCCATTGACTGGAACGGTCACTCCTTGCTCATTTTCGAAGAAAAATGGCCCAATTATGCGTCTGGACCAAAATCCGCACCAAACAGTGGCTCGTTTTGGGTGCACCGGCTTTCCAATGTATGCGTGCGGGTTTTCTTATTTTATTTTCTTATTTTATTTTCTTATTTTACTTCTTTCTTTAATTAAAGATCTGTTTTTGGAGAACGAAAACACTCGAGTGCCATTTCGCACACCCGCACACGTTATCGGTACTTCTGTTTTCGTAAAAAAAAAAAAAAAAATGTAGTCCTGAATGGTGGAACTGCTTATATGATGCCAATCTTTATGGCAATGTCCAACGCATCATAATCCCTAGCGAGTCGGACGGATGCCTTCTTCTGTCCATCGGGTCTGATGAGAATGTTCACCTTGGCTACTTTGATGTCATACAGTTTGCCGACAGCGGCACGAATGTGATTCTTGTTCGCCCTCAGATGCAGGGTCAATGGTCAATGGATACTTGATGATGTTGTAGGCATCCATGCGATTTCTGGTTGGGACCGACTTTCTGGGGTATTTAGGATTACGTGGTAGCGTCAAGGTTTTCGGCCTGCGGAAATGTACGCTTGTGCGAATCTTCCTAGTACGGGTACCGAAAGCGCCCTTGATGACCTTTGTCGGAACCTTCTTCGCCTTTAGCAGAGCAACTGCCTTAGCCTTGGCTGTTCTCTTTTGGACCTTAAGACCGGGCTCGGCTTTCTTGGATTTCAAAGGCTTTAGCCACCATCGACTGTACACGGCCAGTAACCTTTTTGGTCTTGCCATCCTTGCCTTTGCCCTTGAGTGCGCCGATCTTCTTGGTTGGTGCAGCCTTCTTGGCAACTGGCTTCTTTGCGGCGGTTGTTGACTTTTTGGCCGCAACCTTCTTTGCAGCTCCGGCAGCTGCTGGTTTCTTCTCAGCTGGTTTCTTGGTTACACTTTCCTCGGAGGCGGTTGGTTTGGGTGCTGCTGGCTTAGCGGCAGCTGGTTTGGCAGCAGCCGGCTTGGCACCACTTGAAGTTGATGCTCCGCTGATTGAGGTGGTCGAAGGTTTCCTCTCAGGTTTCTTATCTCCTGGTTTAGCAGACTTCTCTCTTGGCTTCTTGGGTGCCATTTTTGAGAAAAAAAGAAATGGAAATGTGCCCCAAATGCGACAATTTTGCTTGTTTACATACCCGCCAAAGATGAAAAGATGATTTTTTTGGCAAAATCGGCATCTTCTGTAAGTCGATCGCAGGCCCACCTAGCGAAGCGAAAACGCATTGAATGGTCAGTTGGCTTCAACTCCTGAACCAATTGGACTTTGTATGGCGTCATACCAAGGTCTTTATGCAAAATTCGTCTCAATGATGTCTCCGAAATGTTCAATTGTTGAGAACGACGGTGAATTGATGTTGATGGCGCTTCACGCACACTTTCTGCCGCAGCAGCAATATTCTCGGGTGTACGCACTGTTTTTGGCTTTTCACGCTTTGGTCTGTCGATGAGGATGCCAGTTTCTTTCACTTTTTTCACAAGATAACCAACATACGGAGCTGACGGTGCTTCTCTTTTTCCAAAATCCGTACGCAATTTTCGCACACATTCTGCAATATTACCATGATTTTTAAAGTAATGTCGCAATATTTCCCAGCGTTGTTCAAGCGTATACACAACCATGTTCGTTCAGCGGAAGGATAAGACTAATTATCTGTCAAATCAGACATGAGCTAAGCACTACTTGAAAAAGAAAACGTTAGATGGCGGACCCTTTACAGTATGTCAACATATTTTTCATATAGATCACATAAAGCGGTTTATTAAAAGTCACGTACTTTTTTTGTTTTTGTTAATTTTCTGTATTACGTTAAATCAATTTTCACTAATTTTTCTAAAGTAAATAGCCTTCGTTGTATTTTATAATTAAAGTAGGAAAAATGTCTCCATCCACCTCCCTAGTTTAATTTACAATCATTTTAATTTTGTCGGTAAAAGTACCTTTTCTACTCCCTTCTTACTGTTGACATTTGTAAACAGAAATTAAAGACCCGAATCGAAAAATAATTGTTGTGCTATACTATCTCTGCTCCGGTCTTGATTGAATTTTTCAATTTTGTATTTTCGAATATTCACGTTTAGACAACAGTTTTCATTATCCTAAGACAACAAAAGGGTTTGTCTTAAAACAAATCACAATGTGACTGAGTAATGCACAATTCAATACCCTCTTTTTCTTTTCTTTTCTTAATTGGCTCTTTTTTAAGGGTTCCGTACCTCAGAAAAAAGGTACCCTTATGGGATTACTTTGTTGTCCGTCCGTCGGTCTGTCTGTCAAGACCCTTTATCACTGGAACGCGTGGAGGCATCGAGTTGAAACGATAAAACGATATACTCAGGTCTACAGTCTCTTGAAGCTTTTAAAAATCATGCCGTAAAAAACGTATATTTCGACACTCTCAAGGGAATCAAAATGTATAGGGTATTTTTCGTTGACCTATAACTATAAAATTTGGCAAATAATACCGTCTTATACTACAAGTATAGATAAAAGTCTGAAAACTATATACAAATGTACAATACAAACGTGCTTGGCAAAAGTGTAATGGCCCGTGATAACTCCCACAAGCCTTCTGCAGTCGATTCTCCATAAAGACAGGAGGAATGCTGCAGATTTTTTGCAGACATCAGGGCATACGCGCTTAGTCATCCTGCAACCTAGACAATCCCTCCATCTACGGTTGTGTGTATTAAATTACTTACTTACTTATCAGGCCAGCGATCCATGGAGGATCTGAGCCTGAGCTATAGCTGCCTTCCATCCTTGACGGTCCCGGGCACGCTGCTTCCAGTTGTCAAGACCAAGATGTCTTACATCCGCGATTACTTGGTCTTTCTACCGGAGGTTCGGTCTTCCTCTTCTTCTCGAACCAGGAGGCTCGGAGTCGAAGACCCTCTTAGCTGGAGCGTTGATGTCCATGCGCTCGATGTGGCCGAGCCAGTGTAGTTGACGGATCCTTGCCTTCCGGACTACATCCACATCTTGGTACAGCTCGTAGAGTTCGCGGTTGTGTCTTCTTCTCCATTCACCTTCCTCACAGACAGGACCAAATATCCGGCGCAGAATTTTTCTTTCGAAAGAACCCAAAATCAGCTCCGCTGTCCTGCTTATCGTCCAGCTTTCGGCTCCGTACAGCAAGACTGGCAGAATGAGCGTTTTGTAAAGGATGACTTTGGTCTTTCGAGTGAGGTGTTTTGACCCTAGTTGTTTGGACAAGCCGAAGTAGCAACGCTTGCCAAGGGCGATTCTATGCCGGATCTCCACTGTGGTGTCATTTGTGGAATTAACGTTTTCCCCGAGGTAGAAAAACTCCTTAACTACCTCGAAATTGTAGCTGTCAATTGTTATATTTTGTCCCAGGTGGTGAGCGACGGATTGGTTTTTGCTTGACAGCATGTATTTCGTTTTGTTCTCATTGACCTTAAGACCAACTCGTTTCGCCTGTTCTTCAATCGCCGTGAATGCTTCCACAATGCCACGGCGAGAACACGCAATGATGTCGATATCATCCGCGTATCCTAGCAGCTGGATGGACTTGTAAAAGATAGTGCCTTCCCTGTTGACGCCTGCCCGTCGCACTATCTGCTCCAGCACCAGGTTGAAGAAGTCACATGACAGCGCATCTCCTTGCCGAAATCCGGTGCATGTTTCGAATGGTTCCGAGGTCCTAGAACCGAGTTGCACGGTGCATCGCGTGTTTTTTAGCGTGGCGCGACACAACTGGATCAGTTTTACCGGGATCCCGAATCCGGCCATAGCCCCAAACAGTTCTTCACGATGAATGCTGTCGTATGCGGCTTTGAAATCAATGAAAGGATGGTGTGTATCGATTCGAAACTCGTTGGTCTTTTCCAGGATTTGTCGAAGTGTGAAAATTTGGTCTATAGTTGATTTGCCGGGCCGGAAGTCGCACTGGTAGCTGCCGATTAGTGCGGGCAAAATGGTTTTAGACGTTCACACAATACGCTGGACAGGATCTTGTATGCGACATTGAGCAGGGATATACCTCTATAGTTCTTGCAAGAGGTAGGATCGCCTTTTTTGTGGATGGGGCATGCTTTCATCTTCCCAAATTCTGCAGATGATCTGGTGCATACTCCCTACCAGAACATCGCCGCCAGCCTTGAAAAGCTCTGATGGCAAGCCATCTGAGCCTGCGGCCTTGTTGTGTGTATCAAATACACAATCGTTATTGTAGGAATTTACCGTGGACGCAGGTAGACCTAGAGCGGGTTCAGGTCCTGAGAAGCTCTCCTCTAAACCCATTCTAGCCAGTTCATCAGTTTGCCGACTCTTTTCAAGAAGAACTTGAGTTCAAGCACTAATTTTGAGCTAGTTAAGGGGTTACACACAGCTTTTAGTGCAGCTTGGCTGTCACTACAGACTACCAAAGTCCTCTTATAATTAGCCTAAGAGCGCTAAACTTCCATTCTTGACAGTCCTAGGCACGCTGCTTCCAATTATCAAGACCAAGTTTTCTTACATCCATGATTACTTGGTCTTTATAACGGAGGCTCGGTTTTTCTCTTCTTCTCGAATCAGGAGGAGTCGAAAACTCTCTTAGCTGGATGTGGCTCGATGTAGCCGAGCCAATGCAGTCGATGGATCTTTGACTTCCGCACTATATCGACACTTTTGTACAGCTCGTAGAGTTCGCGGTTGTGTTTTCTCCTCCACTCAATTCATATTCTTTCTTTTGGTGGCGTTACAGCCCATGAAGAACCAGAGCCAAGCTTCTCTTCAATCAGCCATGTTGTGTGTGATTTATTTTTCGCACAGGTGAAAGGGACCTACAGTTTAATGCCGGTTCCGAAAGGCGGGAGTCGAGAAGCTTTTTCATGGCAAGTTTACTACGGGGGGTTTTGCCAGTACCCCGCCGAGTAGGAACGTCGCGAAATAAACATTCGATGGCGTTGGTGTTATCGGGATCCGAACTCGCTCATCGTGCATCAGAGTCCAACACACTAACTTCTGCACCACTTCGCCCTCATATATCTTCCTCATATACAGGGCCAAATATCCGGCGCAGAATTTTTCTTTCGAAAGAACCCAAAATCAGTTTCGCCGTCAGCAAGACTGGCAGTATAAACGTTTTGTAAAACATGACCTTCGTTCTTCGAGTGAGTAATTTTGACCCAATTTGTTTGGACAAACCGAAGTAGCAGCGGTTGCCAAGGAAGATTCTATGACGGATCTCCACTGTGTTGTCTTTTGTGTCGTTTGTCCCGAGGTAGACAAACCCCTTAACCACATCGAAATTATAGCTGTCAATCGTTCTTTAAGACCAACTCGTTTCGCCTGTTTCTCCTGTTTCTCAATCGCCATGAAAACTTCTTCAAACGTCACGCTGAGACAGCGCTATGATGTCACATTAGCGTATCCTAGCAGCTAGACAGACTTGCCTTCCCGTCGCACTATCTTCTCGGCAAGCGCATCTCCTTGCCGAAATCCAGTGCATGTTTTAAACGGTTCAGATGTCCTAGAACCAAACTGCACGGTTCATCGCGTTGAAGAGCTCTGATGGCAGGCCATCTGAGCCTGCGGCCTTGTTGTTCTTCTTTTGAGTAACTGTTTCGACTTCTTCGATGCTGGGTGAGAGGACAACTTCAGCGGCTGGAGTTGGGATTTCCTCAGTCCCTACCACTCTCTTGGTCATGCTTGTTGAGCAGCTGCTGAAAATGCTGCTTAAATACATCCACTATTTCCTGTGGGTCGGTGACTAGATTACCCTCGAAATTTCGAAGAGACTGGGTGCCTTTCTTGAAGTCTCCTGCAAAGCTTTTAGCTTTTTTATAAAAGGCTTGTATCTTATGCTTGTCCCTAGACTCATCGATTTCTTTCCTTTAGTCGCAACAGTTTTTTCTCCTCCCTTCTTCTAGCTCGGTACTTTTCTCACGCTGCCCTGGTTTTTCGCTGCAGCGCCTTTTGGTACGCCTCGTCG
Organism: Eumerus sabulonum; assembly: GCA_951905685.1. Classification (NCBI taxonomy): domain Eukaryota; kingdom Metazoa; phylum Arthropoda; class Insecta; order Diptera; family Syrphidae; genus Eumerus; species Eumerus sabulonum. The sequence continues at coordinate 248,043,339 of OX645060.1, read as the reverse complement.
GTTGCTGCCTTTTTCTGGTCACACTTACCATCATACCACGGGTTTCTTGTCGGGGGTGGTCGGTAGCCTAAGGTGGCCTCGACTACTTCCTGAATGGCTAACGGCAACGCAGCCACATATTGTTTACATTTGTGCTCGACGTGGGCATAGCGGAGAGCCTTTCGCTTAGTTGGTCCCTGTATACTCTGGTAACCTCCCCTGTGCTCAGGCATCCAATGTCGAACCGCCTCATGGTGGGCATTGGACAGTCGAGCTCTGAATCTTGCTGCTACGAGGAAATGGTCAGAGTCGACGTTTGCCCCTCTGATTGTTCGCACATCCAGGACGAGTGTCTTGCGTCAATGAGAACATGATCGATTTGGTTAGCGGTTCGACCATCCACAGATCGCCTGATTGCTGTGTGGATATCACTGCATAACGACCATCCACAGATCGCCTGGAGGCTGTGCTTTCCGATCACACCGCCAAAGGTGTTCTCGTTACCGATTGAAGTTCCCAAGTACGATTTTAACATCGTACTCCGGACAAGCTCCGTAGCCGTTTTCCAAGAGATCATAGAAGTCCTCTTTGATGGGATCTTCAGTCTCTTCGGTAGAGGCGTGTGCACATATGAGGCTGATGTTGTAAAATCTGGCTTTGATGCGGATCACAGGCTTAAAGTCGATGACATTGCAATCTGACACTGCAGCTGTAATAGATGTCGAAATCTTTTTTCCTCATCATACCGCTTCCTATCCAGCGTATTTCTTGGATCGCAGTAATATCCGCCTTGTCCTGCGAGAGGATTCTTTCCATTTTATGAGCAGTTTCAGGAGTGAACGGAGTTCTGACATACCAGGAGCATACTTGCAAATCATGTTATTTTTTCGCGCCACGTCGTCTTCGAGAATCCGTCCCTTTTTCCGGGGCATTTTGCTCATTCGTAAGATTTTTTTTTTTTTTTTTTTTACATGGGCGGGTTGTTGGCCCGCCGTACAACGGCCAGTCGAGGTATTGCAGCGCCCTCTTGCCAAGGGCGATAGAGGCTATCCAGAGGGCACTGCGAGGTCAACTTCGCTTTATATATAAAATCTAGTTGTTAGGACCATGCCCTAATATCAATTCTATTGGGAAACAAGGGAACGCTTTTTAGAACAGCATGTCAACTGTCGGTTACAGCTGCATGGACTTCTCTCCCTAATGAGCAAAATCAGAATTATGTATGTACATATGTACGTATGTACATATGTATATGGTACGCCAAGCTGACGAACAATGATTACCGATTACCTATTCTTCCATTCCGCTAAAATCAATCAATGCCTGAGCAGGAAACAATAGGCCGATTATTCTCCACATGTATACTTCCATTTCCAAACAAGGCAAAAATCAGATTTAATTAATTGTATCCACATGGCTTTCTGCAATTGAACCCTATTACTCATACGATAAGTATCTGAAAACGCATTGCACTTTACTTGCTTCTTCTTATGGATTTTGAACACTCCCTTCTGTTCATCACAACCCTTAACGAGCTAACCATCCGTTAATATTTATTTATAAGTAGGTACATGTGTATGTATTTGCGTTCCTTTTTAAATAACTAAGCTGCCGTTATATTCACTTATTTTTAATACGTACATATATACCGGCACGAATTCAACTTTTCAGCCATAAAAGTCAGAAAGGTTTGTACGTTGTTGCACTAGTCAATGTCTACTTGTAAAGCATCTGTACTCGTATAACGATGTTTTATCATTAATCTCATTCAGCATGCAAAGATATCTAATTAAGTATATTTTTAATCGCAATGCGTTATAGTTAATGGCACGAATACCTGACCCATTTGTTCAAATTATCATAATCTACAGTGGTGTTCAGATAAATAGCACACCCGTAAGTTTTCATACATTATGTTGTGCCAAAAGTCTAAAAAGAGGTTCAGATTTTTTTGTTTTATAACTGATGTGCGTTTATATGTACTTTATTAAAAAACACATAATTCATTTAAATCAACTCAAAAATAATAATTCAAAATGGGAAAAAATGAAAAAGCAGTTGTTCATTTAAATAGCACAGTCAGCGGAACACTTAAAAGAATGAATAAATACTCTAAAAAAACGAATGTATAAGTAAATGCATATTTTATTAATATTTTGTAGGATGTTCTTTGTTCCTTATCACTCTTGACAAGGTTTTTGCAATCTCTCTACTAAGCGCTTACATTTCTGGGCAGGTATAGCTTCCCAAGCAGCCTTCATGGCTTGCCGAAATTCTTTTAATTTTTTTGAGCTGGAGTCTTTAAGAAGTGAGTCAACATCAGTCCAAAGATTCTCGATAGGATTCAAATCGGGATTTTGGGCCGTCCAATCAAGCAGGAAAATTTGTCGCGCCGAAAGCCAATTCTTCACTATCCGCGAAGTATGCTTTGGATAATTGTCATGCATAAAAATTCTTGATACAGGCATAGAGTCGTCGGTATATGGCTCCATTTGGTTCTCCAGGATTAGCTTTTATTGATGTTGATTCATAATGCCATTTATTGGTCCAACGCCATGTCATGGCAACGCCGCCCCACCATAAGGCTCCCACTGCCATGCTTGACAGTCTTAATGGTGTATCTGGGATGGTACTCTTGGTTCGTTGGCCTTCGCAAATGCTTTTTTCCATCTGATCCAAACCTGTTGAACTTATTTCCGTCGCTCCACAAAATATTTTTCCAAAAGGACAAGAGTTTGTTCTTGTGAGCGTTTGCGAAAATAAGTCTTCTCTTTCGGTTTTATTTTCTTTTTTTTTTGAAGACAAGAGGTTTTTTTTTGGCGATTCTTCCATGAAGCTGGAATTCATTTAACTTAGACAAAGCTAACCTACTTGCTGCCCATTTCGCAACCAGTTCTCAGCTGCCAGCCTGTACTTTGTCTCCGCCTGTACTAGAGTGCATCAATTCCACCATGGGACTAATCCACTTCCGCACTCTTACAGTCGCAAGGGTTCTTAAAGACCTAGACATACACAAATCCGCTGGTCCAGATGGTGTTGCCCCAATAGTTCTGAAGAGGTGTTCTTCTACGCTGGCAAAACCACTGCGTAAGCTTTTTCACCTTTCCTACACCTCTGGGCTCTTTCCGAGTAGGTGGAAAACAGCATTTGTCCAGCCTATACCCGAAAAAGGCGAATCATCTTCTCCCTCCAACTACCGACCCATTGCACTAACGCCCCTTCTTTCCAATGTCATGGAAACGCTGATTAACCGTCAGCTTATGAAATATCTTGAATCACGGAAACTCCTCAATGATCGCCAATACGGTTTCCGCAGCAACAGATCCACTGGTGATATGATGGCATATCTCGCTGAAAAGTGGAATCACTCGCTTGACCAAGCAGGTGAAAGCAAAATTGTTGCACTGGATATTTCGAAAGCATTTGACAGGGTTTGGCATGAAGCCCTTTTGTCGAAAATGCGTGCTTTTGGGATTGATGAGTCTCTCTTTCAATGGATTAGAAGCTACATTTCGAATCGTTCAATTCAAGTTGTTTTGGACGGATTCCAGTTTGATACTCACTTTGTAAATGCCGGTGTTCCCCAGGGCTCCGTTTTTTCCCCGACACTCTTTCTTATTTTTATAAATGATCTAATGTCTGTTACTTCTAATCCAATTCACTCCTTCGCTGACGACAGTAGCCTCAGCTTCTCATATTCGTTCACCAGTTTACGACCCTGCACTTCGATTGTAAATAATGAGCGGCAGCGTATGTTAAGCTCATTAAATTCCGATATCGACAGCATCATCCAATGGGGTAAAAACAATAGAGTGGAATTTAATGCTTCCAAAACACAATGCTGTCTCTTGTCGTTAAAGCGTATAAATAACCCGCAGCCATTATCCATGAATGGCACTTGCATCTCAGAAACTGAAAGGCTTTCCATCCTGGGTATGGGTGTTGCTCACAATCTTAATTGGAGCGACCATATATACAGTGTCACCAAGAATGCTGCGAAATGCCTGAGCTTCTTACACAGATGCAAGAAATATTTCACACCCTTAGATCTGGCTACAATCTATAAGGCGTTCATTCGCCCCAAATTAGAATTTAACGCTCATGTCTGGTCCGGTGCTTCCAAGACCTCACTGCACCTACTAGACAGAATACAAAAACGAGCCATAAAACTAATAAATGACTCCAGCATTACCAAAACATTAGACTCGCTGGAACACCGCAGGAATGTTACCTGCCTCTCCCTGTTTTATCGTTACTACCACCAAAAATGCTCTGATGAAATAGCCAGTTGCATTCCGCCCCTTCAACATTTCTCCCGCAATACACGTCTCTCTAGGAATGCTCACCAATATACTCTGAAGCCCGCTTTGGGCGTACCGTCAAATTAATCTTTCATTAACCGAACCACACGAATCTGGAACTCCCTGCCGGATTCGGTTTTCCCTCCTCAATGCAACATGCAAGCATTTAAGATCAATGTCCATCGGCATCTCCTCTATTCCTCTTCCTCTCTACCTTCTGCCCGCACTGTGTCGCCGACCCAATAAGGTTATTAGACCTTGAGTGCGCGCAAATTTAAAAAAAAAAAAAAAAAACTGGCGACTTACAGTTACGGCTGATATTTGGACATTATGTTGATCAGGTAGTTGTTGCTTTATCTCCCAGGAAGTTATGAAAAGGTCGCTGCCACTGATTTTGTGGATAATTCTGTCAGTCACTTCTGACGTTTGTGGAAGATTGGCTGAACCGTATGACCTTCATTGCATTTTGAACAAGCTTCCTCGAGCACCTTAATGTCCTTGCCACCACTGAAATAGTCTTTCCACCCTGTATCATGGTACCGACTATTTGCCTCCTTTCCTCCGTGCAACGCTTTCCTCTGCCCATTTTAAATACTCCTATTTGTGTAAGAAATGAGTGTAATTATGGCTATCCTTAAACAGATCACCTAAATCACTGAAAAATATTTTTTTTCTGATACACCATGATATGTGCTATTTATATGAACACCCAATTTGCAATGATCCCTAGCTCTAACCAGGAAAACCTAACGGGATCTTCCTTGTAGTGTGTTTTCATATTCATAACGATAGTACCTTAGGATATTATGGCTGTGCATATAATAAGAATAGAAGAAGCTCCCCCTTACCCCTTTTCTCAGTTATCGCCGACTATAGTGCACTATACCAGCACATAATAATCTGTGGAGATTTCAATAAAAATCTCATGAAAAGTGACTCGATTGCTTTCCAAATGAGGGACCTTATCTTTTCTGTTGGCATGGAGATAGTCAACACTACTTACCCTACTCGTCTTGCGCACAATTGTCCACCCAGTCTTCTAGACTTAATCTTAGTCTCCGATTTATCGCTTGTACTACTGCTTGATCAACTATCGTTCGATGTTTCAGATCATGATATTTTATTTTGTACATATAATGTTAACTTATCAAGAAATGCTATTCCTGATTCATTCACTTTTAGAGATTTTAATGCTATAGACCAAAACGCTCTTCAGATAGCTACTCTCTCTGCCCCCTGGGAGCAATGCCTTCTAAGTGCCGATCCGAATTCTAATGCTCAGATTTTTCATGAGATCCTGTTACAGTTATATAATCAAAATGTGCCAGCTAAAACGGTAAACGGTGCGTGTCCCTGGTTTACTACTGAGGTCGTCAACTCCATTAAAAGGAGAAACAGGTCATATAGTAAATGGAAGCGCAATCCATCTGATTCTAACTGGAATTCGTATGAAATAGCACGCAACAACGCCACTGCTACTGTACGTAATTCTAAGAAAACTTACTTCGCCGCTAAACTACATACCTCTCTCCCTCCGAAAAAAACTATGGAGCAATCTGCGTAAAGTTGGATTATCTAGCAGTAACGACAATGCCAAATACGTGCTTGATCCTAATGAACTTAATCGTGCTTTTCTGAGAGAAAATCCGTGTGCAAGTGAGTTCTTTTCAAATCAGACTGCAGAACCTGTACTCTCACTCCCTATACTGGAATTAAAGGTAGCCACTGAAGATGAAATTATCCGGTGCGTAACTGCTATCAACTCTGACTCCATTGGTGAAGACGGCATACCAATTCGTTTTGTTAAACTCATTCTACCCCTAATTAATTCCCATCTTACCCACGTAATAAATTGGTGCGTGATCACATCCACCTTTCCACAACCTTGGAAAGTGGCCAGAGTCGTGCCGATCGCTAAGAAAATTTCTCCAACGTCTCCACCCGATTTTCGACCAATAAGCATTCTGCCCTGCTTATCCAAGGTCCTAGAGAAAATAATAGCAAATCAGATTACCAACCACCTAACAGTTAATAACTTGCTGTATGCTCAACAATCGGGTTTCTGAGCCAACCACAGTTGCTCCACAGCTCTCGTAAATCTGCTTGAGGAGGTACGACAATCTTTTGACAAGAACAAAGTTTCTCTGCTCTGCTTGCTTGACTTCTCGCAGGCCTTCGATAAAGTTAACCATGATATCTTGTGCTGGAAACTAATGAACAATTTCGATTTGAGTGGTTTGCTTATTGAGAAGTTTTCTTTCTAATAGGTCACAAAGGGTAATTTTGGGAGGACATAGCTCGTCCCTTTTGGATGTTCAGCTAGGGGTTCCACAGGGCTCGATATTAGGACCAATACTGTTTTGCATGTTAAGCATGATCTCCCCTCTGTATGCAAACACTCCTCTGACCATTTATATGCTGATACATGAACTACATGCTTCTACATGAACTTGCTTACCTAATGAATGACGATTTGAAGCGAGTCTACACCTGGTCAGCTAAAAATGGATTACTATTAAACCCGTCAAAATCACAAGTAATCCCAATATCAAAAAAACTTTAATACAGATCTCCTACCTAATATTTACCTCAATAGCTCTCAGATTAAGGCAGTCGAGAGCTACTAGTCTTGGATATGTCATAAGCCGAGATCTATCTGGCTACAAGCTCACAAACATGATCATTGGCCGTATCTATGGATGTCTCCGAAAATTGTGGCTCTTTGCTTAAATTACTCCGCTGGCAACTCGTAAGAAGCTAGTGCTTACTTTAATCTTGCCACTCATAACATACGCCGAAGTTGTATATAGCAGCCTTGACTCACTGCCTCAACGGAAGTTACAAGTAGCTTTCAATGATGCTGTGCGCTTCGTCTATGGTATTGCTCGATACGAACATATATCTGCATACTCTCGAGACTTGCTGGGCTGCAACTTGCAGCAGAACATCAATGCCAGGAATTGCATGTTTTTATACAAAGTAATTAATAATCATAGTCCGCCGTATCTGTATAACAGACTTAACTTCACTCGCTCTCCAAGAACCACAAACAATGTTCCTTATCGTTGTAATTTCTTATCCTCCTCGCGTTTATTCTTCATTCATTCATCATAAGATCAATTTCAAACCCGTACAATTTTAAAAGTGCAGTCCTACACCATTTTGCTACCCATCATTCGACGCACTGTCTGATTCCATCCAAAGAATTGTTTCCCTGTTCCCTCGCACTGAAATCGTTTTAGCGGGCGATTTCAATGTACACAGTTCTCAGTGGCTTCGACATTCTGGACAGACAACACCCGAAGGAAGGTATGTTGAAATGTTTGCTGAGTTAAATCACTTAACTCAACTTGTGAATGAGCCATCACGTATCTCCGATGTTGCTGGTCATACCGCCAACACACTGGACTTGTTTCTTACCTCTCAGCCTGACAAATACACGATCGATGTATTGGAACCCCTAGGCTTGTCTGACCACTGCATGATATCAGCAAAATTCTCGAACTCCCACCATCCAGTTAAAGAAAAAGCTCCTAAGAGAACACTATGGCTATACGAGAAAGCCAACTGGTGCGGCCTTAACAACTTCTTTCGGATCTTTAACTGATCGTTGTGCTTCCTCGACAACGACGTGGACGCCGCAACTGATATTGTCGTAAACATTATCCGAATCGGCATGGCAAATTTTATTCTCAGCGAGATTAAAAGCACCAGGCCTAAGGATAATACATGGTTTGACTTGAGCTGCAAAGAGGCTATTAGGCTCAGGGAGCTAAGTTTTCGGGGCTACAAGGCAAACAGTTCTGAGGAAAACCGAAAAAAGTACATACGAGCCAGAAATGACTGCAACACCCACATTCGACGGATTAAATTCCAATCCGACCAAAAATTAAGGCGTAAAATCCTTCAATGTCCCAAAGGTAGCAAAAGTTTCTGGTCGTTTGTAAAAAACGTAAAAAACTCAACTAAGTCGTCTATACCGACGCTCATCCACAATGACATTCCAGCTGTCACCCCCTTAGACAAAGCTAACCTACTTACTGCCCATTTCGCAACCAGTTCTCAGCTGCCAGCCTGTACTTTGTCTCCGCTTGTACTAGAGTGCGTCAATTCCACCATGGGACTAATCCACTTCCGCACTCGTACAGTCGCAAGGGTTCTTAAAGACCTCGACATACACAAATCCGCTGGTCCAGATGGTATTGCCCCAATAGTTCTGAAGAGGTGTTCTTCTACGCTGGCAAAACCACTGCGTAAGCTTTTTCACCTTTCCTACACCTCTGGGCTCTTTCCGAGTAGGTGGAAAACAGCATTTGTCCAGCCTATACCCAAAAAAGGCGAATCATCTTCTCCCTCCAACTACCGACCCATTGCACTAACGTCCCTTCTTTCCAAGGTCATGGAAACGCTTATTAACCGTCAGCTTATGAAATATCTTGAATCACGGAAACTCCTCAATGACCGCCAATACGGTTTCCGCAGCAACAGATCCACTGGTGATATGATGGCATATCTCACTGAAAAGTGGAATCACTCGCTTCACCAAGCAGGTGAAAGCAAAATTGTTGCACTGGATATTTCGAAAGCATTTTACAGGGTTTGGCATGAAGCCCTTTTGTCGAAAATGCGTGCTTTTGGGATCGATGAGTCTCTCTTTCAAGATGTTTTGGACGGATTCAAGTCTGATACTCACTTTGTAAATGCCGGTGTTCCCCAGGGCTCCGTTTTGTCTCCGAATCTCTTGTCTGTTACTTCTAATTCAATTCACTCCTTCGCTGACGACAGTACTCTCAGCTCCTCGTATTCGTTCACTAGTTTACGATCCTGCACTTCGGTTGTAGATAGTGAGCGGCAGCGTATGTTAAGCTCATTAAATTCCGATATCGACAGCATCATCCAATGGGGTAAAAACAATAGAGTGGAATTTAATGCTTCCAAGACACAATGCTGTCTCTTGTCGTTAAAGCGTATAAATAACCCGCAGCCATTATCCATGAATGGCACTTGCATCTCAGAATCTGGAAAACTTTCCATCCTGGGTATGGGTGTTGCTCACAATCTTAATTGGAGCGACCATATATACAGTGTCGCCAAAGAATGCTGCGAAATGCCTAGGATTCTTATACAGATGCAAGAAATATTTCTTACCCTTAGATCTGGCTACAATCTATAAGGCGTTCATTCGCCCCAAACTAGAGTTTAACGCTCATGTCTGGTCCGGTGCTTCCAAGACCTCACTGCACCTACTAGAGAGAATACAAAAACGAGCCATAAAACTGATAGGTGACTCCAGCATTACCAAAACATAAGACTCGCTGGAACACCGCAGGAATGTTACCTGCCTCTCCCTGTTTTATCGTTACTACCACCAAAAATGTATGTATGTATGTATGTTGGCGTTACAGTCCATGAAGAACCTGAGCCGAGCTTCTCTCAATCACCCATGTTGTGTGTGATTTCATTTTCACATAGGTGAAAGGGACCTACAGTTTATTGCCGGTTCCGAACGGCGAATTTCGAGAAGCTTTTCATGACAATTTTACTACAGGGGGTTTTGTCAGAACCCCGCTGAGGAGAAACACCGTGAAAAACACGTTCGATGACATGGCTGTGTCGGGATTCGATCCCGAGTCATCGGCGTCAGAGGCCAACACACTACCCACTGCGCCACGGTGCTCCAAAAATGCTCTGATGAAATAGCCAGTTTCATTCCACCCCTTCAACATTTCTCCCGCATTACACGTCTCTCTAGGAATACTCACCAATATACTCTAAATCCCGCTTTCGGACGTACTGTCAAATATAGAGAATCTTTCATTAACCGAACCACACGAATCTGGAACTCCCTGCCGGATTCGGTTTCCCCCCCTCAATGCAACATGCAAGCATTTAAGATCAATGTCCATCGGCATCTCCTCTATTCCTCTTCCTCTCTACCTTCTGCCCGCATTGTGTCGCCGACATAATAAGGTTATTAGACCTTGAGTGCGCGCAAATTAAAAAAAAAAAAAATCAACTATAAACCTCAATACCCATACCTCATAAATATGAATATGTATATATATACTATAAAACTAATTTTATGTTCAATGAATGTAATTACTTAGATGAATGTGATAAGTACAAAAAAAGATAAATATATCTTAATGTGCATCCCTATTAATAATTAAAATTAAATAAATAAATACTCCTGTGCAGCTTGTATGTACAGTGTGAATTGCAAGCAAATACACATTTGAATAAGGGTGTGCTATTTATAAGAACACCACTGTATAACTCATCATTAAGTACATGCTTCAAATCGTCTTAATAAAATGTATTCGGATAGTAGTTTACTATAACGTTCTGTTGCACTTGGCTTATTACTGTATCCGCATTGTACACTGCATTTAAAATGTTTTCATTTACAAACACAGGAGTTTGTTGTTTTTATTTGATACTGGTTTATGCTATTCATATGTTTTACATTTTCCAGTGAACTGCTCAATTTTCGGAAGAAAGAAAAAGCAATGTCGGGATAAGTACCTAGCCAAGCACAATGCTGTGTTCGATAATTTGGATTTGGTAACTTACGAAGAAGTTGTTAAAGTGCCAGGTAATAGACAATAAATAATACTAATGGGGACGGAATAACAATATATTTGTTTCAGTTGGCGATCCGAACTTTCAACGCAAAACACTTGTGTTGTTAGGTGCACATGGTGTTGGTCGTCGTCATATCAAAAATACCCTTATAGCTAAATACCCCGACAAATATGCTTACCCGATACCACGTAATTTTGTACTCTTATCAGAATATGATCAAAAATCGATTGCACTGTTCTGTCTTCTCAGATACAACGAGACCTCCAAGGCCTGATGAGGAAAATGGACGAAGTTACTATTTTGTGTCGCACGACGAGATGATGGCCGATATTGCCGCTAATGAATATCTGGAGTATGGTAAGGAGTCAAATGTTAATCGTTTATGTGAACATGTTTGACTCTTTATTTGTATTTTTAATAGGCACCCATGAAGATGCAATGTATGGCACGAAACTTGATACAATAAGACGTATTCACACGGAAGGCAAGATGGCAATATTAGATGTGGAGCCGCAAGCACTTAAAATTCTTCGAACTGCAGAATTTACTCCGTATGTTGTATTTATTGCTGCTCCGTCTTTACAGAATATAGCCGATGTGAGTTTTTTGTACTCTTATATAAGTTGACACTTTTGATCGTTATCTGTTGCGTTTTTCCTGTCTTTTTTTTTTTTTTTTGCAACAGTATGATGGAAGTCTCGAAAGACTGGCTAAAGAATCAGATATGCTACGCCAAGCGTATGGACATTTCTTTGACTTGACAATAGTTAATAATGATATCGGTGAAACAATAGCCACGTTGGAGAATGCTATCGATCGAGTGCATACCACACCACAATGGGTGCCTGTATCCTGGCTCTACTGACAAGACAGTGAGCTAGAATGTCCGGACTGTTTGGAGGGATGCGATTGTGAATGTGAATTGGTTGATTCTCAATATAATTTTAAATAATTAAGTCGAAGATTTCAAACAGTAAAACTGTTATTTTGCATGTCTTCTTAATTTTTATTACTTTTGCGTTTTTTCCCCAACAAAATAGGCTTATGTTTAAAGGCAACTACCCACATACATATGCATAGTGTGTCAAATGTGTATCTTATTCAATCGTAGAAGAAATTTCCAAAATTATATCTCTTTAACCGACGAAATGTTATAGTTTCCAAAAAGAAAAATCAAAATAAAATTGAAACAAAACAATCGCACTTTACTCTTCAACTTAATACCAAAAAACAAAAAAAAGAAAAACGAGAACAAAAACAAATAAAAAAAAAAAAAAAAGAAAAAAACACGAACACAAAACAAACAATAGCTAAACAAGAATTTAGAGTTTAATTATAGAGTGAGCGCACATAATAATAAGTAAATCGTAAAATCACGTTATAGATTTTTGAGTAATTTTAAAAATGAAACCAAAAAAAGTATATATCACTAACAAAAACAAAAAGAATTTAAAATGACAACATATACTCAGGATGAGTTCCAAATATTCGAACCAATGAAAAGTTCGACTTCTAGCACACGCAAAATATATATTAAAATAGACCGTTTTCATCACTTCAATCTACAACCCATGTGTACATTCTGTACCGATTTGCATGCCTACTGCTGCATCACTACAAGCATTCCAAGGAAACGAGGCAGAAATCGAAGCCTATCACACAAAGAAAATAACAAATTCAAAATATCGAACGAACAATAAACATACATAAATGAAGTATAAAGCAAAAACCTATTTTTTTTAATAACCTATATGAATTACAACAAATGACCGAGCACAAATTGACTAAATCAGCCCGAAACACATTACCTAAATAACGCGAATAATGTTGAAACTAAATAGCGTGCGTGTACATTTTTAACGAATGAAAATTCAAACCAATGTTAACATTAAATTTAAAAAAAACAAAAAAGAAAAAATAATTAAATATTTAGACTAATACGTTTTTAATGATAAATTAAAGATACAAGAGATTGAGTTAAATGGACAACGTGAGAATGAACGTTCAGTATATACTAAAAACAGAAAGAAACAAATAATCTTTAATAGTGAATTTTTAATTAGGAAAATTAAATAAATTTATAGAACACAAGCGTACCCTTAATCAGTTGAAAAAAATTAAACAACAACATCAAAAAAGCTATTTTCTATGATTTCTATCATGTCAAATGCGTACCGAAACTTTGAAAATTATAACAACCCCTAGGGTGTGTATGCTACACTCCGCGACACTTGATTACCCTCACTTAAAGTTTCTACCTAAATCATAAAGTATGCCTTATATTACGTCGAATCTATTTTTACAACTCTTAGGCTGCGCGCACAGTGACGCGAGATGCGATGCGATGCGAGATGCGATTCGGGATGCGATACGAGATGCGATATGGTGCGCACACTGAAAGCTGCTCTCTACTCTTTTGTTGCGATGTATTCATCATCAGGCCAAGAATTTTTAAGTGAAAGTTTATATTTATCGGGTTTTCCAATAAGGACTTGACAACTTTTATCCTAAATTAGGATTGAGAGCACGTTTCAAAAATTTTGCGATCGACATGTTTTCGCAACACGACATGCAGCATACAAAAATAAAATTCTGGTTAGAAAAATATATCAAGTGGACTCTCGTAATCGACCAACACGACATACGAGCTCGGATCGAAGAGAACATTTTATATAAACGCTAGCAGACTCTCGTGATCGACCAACACGACATACGAGCTCGGATCGAAGAGAAAATTGTATCTACAATTTCTTTGCGTTGAACTCTACGGAACTTCAAAATTTTTGAAACGTGCTCTCAATCCTAATTTAGGATATGGTCATCAGAGTCGGGACGAGACTCTGCGCGGCTTTTTTTTTTTTAAATAAAACGCAAACCGTTTGAGACATTTCAAGAACTTTACTATCGGCTTGAAGTTCAATCAAAACGTTTATGAATGGAACTCGACTCCGTTCATATGGCCACCGCGGGCACGTTTGCAGCGTTCGATGTGTTGGACCCAATTTTCGATGACTGGGTCACACATTGGCTCTGAACTCTTCCAACGTCGTCGGCTTGTTGGCATACACAAATGACTTAATGCAGCCCCAATGAAAATAGTCTAGAGGCGTTAAATCGCACAAACGAAGCGGTCATTCGACTGGCCTATTTCTTGAGATAACACGCTCATCAAACTAACTCTTCAATAAATCGATTGTAACGTGTGCTGTGTGGCACCATCCTGTTGAAACTACATGTCGTCCAAGTCCATATCTTCCAAATTCAGGCCAAAAACAAATGAAATTGCATCAGAACAACAACAACAATGGATACTATTCGCACAGAATCGCTTGAAAAAGTGATCAGAAGAGTTTGTGTGCGAGAAGCTTGCGAAAGGTTTGCGATAAGCTTGCGAGAATCGCATCGAAAATCGCTTCACTGTGCGCTCGTACATAAGAATACATGTGAACAGTTTTTTTCGCAAGCAACCGCTTCTCGCATCACTGTGCGCGTAGCCTTATTTTCACTTCCTCTCGGCTACCTGATGACTGAGCTGTAAAAAAGGAAGGATATAAAAAAGGAAATCGCCATTTTCGTTTTTTGCCCATTTGAAGCGCGACACTAGATTACCCTCATCTCTAAACCTCATCTCTTACTGCGAATAACTTCAAAAAGCCTATTCTCTACAGATCGATTTAAATTTCTTAAATAGGTTTCAGAAATCCCCCGAAAGCGTCTTCAATGGCCTTAATAAGACCTACCCTACTTTCAAATTGTCTTCCTTCCGCGTAAACTCTCCGCGACAGCCATCCCCAAACATTTTCAATTAGGTTTAGATCGGGAGAAAGAGGCGGCCAATCTAAAACTTTCACATTTTCTCTTCTAAACCATTGTTTTACACATGCTGCTGTGTGGATGGCTGCATTGTCCTACTGGAAAATCCAACGTTGACCATCAAACATGTCATGAAAATTGATTATTGGCGTTTCCAGAAGCTCGATGTAATCCTCTGAGTTTTGCCGACCATCTAAGACAACAACCAGATCTATGGGGCCATGACTGCCTGAACACAATGAGGTCGCAGTCGCTATCTCCGTCGCAGTCTCGGTCGCGGTGGGCATTCTTGTCGCTAGGGTTGGCAAAATCTCGCCCACAATGAGGTCGCTTTGTTATGTCAAATTTTAACAGCTGTTTTCACCTTTGTCCATATACAAGGTGTCTCAAAAGAAAGTTTACATTTGTTTAGCTTATTGCACGCTCGCAACGATTCCGAGGGGAGCGGGAGGTACGTCAATCGGTAGCCTAATTCTTGGGAATTCAATCGCTATGGAGCGTTTCTCGGGTGCAGACTGCGCGTTATGCGTGCGAGAGTTTTACAAAAACGGTGATTCGCCGACTGTGGCGCGTAGAAAATTCTGCAATATTCGAAATTTACGCCATTTAAAGGATGCGCCAAGCATTCCTCTCATTCGAAAATGGGTTAAAAAGTTTGAAGAGACTGGTTCAACACTAGAAAAACCAAAATCTGGACCGTCAAGATCATCGATAACGTAAGAAAACGTAAAGAATGTTAATCAGTCTGTTCGCAGTGATCCCGACCTTTCGATTCGGAAGCGCGCAGAGCTGTGCAATAAAATGGTTGTCGTGAACGTGAATACCTACATTTAGATGACATTATTTTTAAGAACTTAATCCCCAAGTTGTGAACTTTAATGATAAATAAAATTGTTTTCGATAGAATGTCTACTATCTTTTGAGACACCTTGTACTTACAGCGAACCGTCAACCACCGATTTGAAGGTTTCCTTGCGTTTTGTTTTTTTCTACACAGCTGTCACAATGTCGTACTACCGAGTTAAAAGTTACCCAATTCGCGCGACACACCCCACGACCGAGACAGCGACCGCGACATCATTGTGTTTACATTATGGGATTTACG
Organism: Eumerus sabulonum; assembly: GCA_951905685.1. Classification (NCBI taxonomy): domain Eukaryota; kingdom Metazoa; phylum Arthropoda; class Insecta; order Diptera; family Syrphidae; genus Eumerus; species Eumerus sabulonum. Next base: position 248,027,556 of record OX645060.1, on the reverse strand, counting down.
TACATTTAACTTTTGACAGGCGACCGAGAAAGCGACCGCGACCTCATTGTGTTCAGGCAGTGAAATGAAATTGCAGCCCACACCATGACAGAACCAACAGCAGTGTGACGACGTGACAGGAACATCTCCGATTTTCTCAAGTCGTTGAAAGTAATACTGAAAGCCATCAGGGCCATTCAAATTAATTTTTTTTTCGTCGGAAAAATGACGATTTCCCATTCTTTCTTCCAGCTTATGTGAGCCCGGCAGAATTCCATTCTCTGATCTCTATGACGCTGAAGTAAACGTGGTTTTTTCTTCAGTTTTTGCCGTCGGAGATGTGGACACTGTTGAATCACCCTTTGAACTGTCCGGACACTGACTGAAGTTCCAACTTTCTCCTTTATTTTGCGAGCGGTCGCAGCGGAATTTGAAGCTTGACGTAAAATGGGCCTGCGATCTCGTTCTGTTGTCGCTCTTGCTGTGCGCCCTTTTCGGTTTTTGCCATCATTTTCTGGATCTCTTAGAAAATTATTGACTGTCCATGGATCTCGACCAATTTTCCTAGCAATCTCCCGGTTGGAATAATTTTCTTGCTTGAGCGCAAGAGTTTCGCCAATTTCTAAATTTGTTAGCGTTTTACCTCGACCCATCTTTTCTAAATTGCAACTTAAATAAAAGGTAGGTAGGTAGGTAGGTAGGGTCGTAGCCTTCCCAGAGTTGAGAAGAATGCACATAGGCCAGGGAGGCCCGTTTTACCCCCCTATTCGTGGAACCATTTTGTGCTTCTTAAGAAGTTAAGAAGATCAAGTATCCCTACTTTCTGAACATCTGTCAGATCGTTAAGGAAGTAAGAGCCTAGGGAACGTTTCCTGAAATTGCAGAGAGCTAGACAGGCGCAGAGAAGGTGGTGAATGGATTCAACCTCCTCCTCGTCCTGACAGCTTCTGCAGAAATCATTTGGAACTATTCCTAGTTTTTGTGCGTGACTGCCAATGAGGCAGTGTCCTGTGATGACACCGATGACTTTGTAGATGTCAGTTCCTTGTGCGTTGACTGTCCAGCCGAGGCCAGATTTGCCTGGTGATGACGCAGGTATGTCCCTGTGTCCATCTCAGGTTCGTCTCGGCCCTGGCGAGATTGGTCAGATTGAGTTTAATGGTTGTAAGGGGTAATCCCTCACAAGCCACGACTGATTGTAGCGTCGTTCCGAGTTTAGCGAGTGTGTCGGCTTTTTCATTACCTGCAATGTCGCTGTGTCCTGGTATCCAGATAAGCAGTATGTTGAACTGTTCTGCCATCTCGTTAAGAGATCAGCGACAGTCGAGACTAGATTTTGATGTGTACACATAGGACTCCAGCGACTTTAAGGCTGCTTGACTGTCTGTGAGAATGCGAATATCTGTGGTGGATATTACGTTCCACTTCAGCCAAGACAAATCCTCTTTTATTGCCAACAGTTCCGCCTGGAAAACGCTGCAGAGATCTGGTAATTTTAGAGCTTTATGTAGCTTGAGTTGTTTGCAGAAAACTCCACTGCCCACCCCGTCTTTGGTTAAACAATTTTAATAAATAATAAGTGGGAATAAAATAGAACAAAGTTTTACTTAATTTAAAGGACCTTGCGCTTTAAATGTTGAAAACAAACTGATGGGGGTAATCATGTGTCGCGCCTTAAATAGGCAAAAAACCGAAAATGGCGATTTCCTTTTTTTTTATCCTTAATTTTTTACAGCTCAGTCATCAGGTAGCCGAGAGGAAGTGAAAATAAGAGTTGTAAAAATAGATTCGATGTAATATTACGCATACCTTATGATTTAGGTAGAAACTTTAAGTGAGGGTAATCAAGTGTCGCGGAGTGTATTTACGGTAATTAATAATATATTGCATGCGTGTCATCCTTTTACATTTTTTACATTTATTACATTTCGTTTATATTTTCGTTTAGTATGGATAATGTCTATAAGCTGTTCGCCACTTGCCAATTTCTGAACTACTCAAAATGTCGTTCGTTTTTGACGTGATAACGTCTTATAAATCGATGAACACCGGCCGCACTTACGAAAAAGTATGACTCATTGTCACGTTCCGCCTGAGCTGAGCGTGCAAGCGAGAGCGCGAAACAAACGACAAAGAGGCATCTATTTTGCCTATGGGATAGAATTTTGCTTGTATACTTTTAGGAGTAATTAGAAATCCAGGTGATACATACAGCTGTGTTCAAAATAATAGTAGTGTCCTCTAGCAAAGAAAACAAATATGTATTTCCAAAAAAGTACCGTTAATGTTTTGTTATGTTAAAATAGTAGGAATACAAAACTTGAATATAATTGAATATTTTATTTAAATTAATTACTTTTTTAAACTAAATAAATAGAATAAAAACTAAATTGGCATGGAAAATTCATTGTTCAAAAAAAAAAAATAGTAGTACTACATCATTTACACATAAAAGGCTTAAAATGACATCAATCGAAAGTCAAGATTATTTAAATAAAAAACCGGCCAAGTGCGAGTCGGACTCGCGCACAAAGAGCTCCGTACCAGTCATCACATTAAATCACATTTTTTGTATGATGATAGATCTTGGTTGCAGGCAGATTATAGGCATATTACTTTGATAATCAAAAATCTTTATGATGAGATATAGCTGATCATCAAAGTGTCCATTGAATTCAAATCAATTATCTTACTTGAGAGCAACGATGTGAAAAGGTGAATAACAATAATGGGAAATATGGGAACAAGGTTTGCAGCAGGTTGCAGCTAGGACACAAAAGAGACCAAAACTGGGAAATTTGCTACTGGTTGTGGGATATTGTCGACTAACCTTAGTTCAGTATGTGACCAAGGGGATTTTTTGGATAAAAATCATGTCTGCTGTATGGAAGCCCCCCTCAAACAATAATTTTGTTCTGTTTTAAGTATTTGTCGTGCTAGCGGCAACAGAAATACATCATCTGTGAAAATTTCAACGGTCTGACTATCACGGTTCATGAGATACAGCCTGGTGACAGACGGACGGACAGCGAAGTCTTAGTAATAGGGTTCCGTTTTACCTTTGGGTACGGAACCCTAAAAAGGCACTCGTTATTAATATTTAGTTGTGAAACCCTTATTATTTAACACAGCTTCACAACGACGCGGCATAGAGTCCACTAAATTTTGACAACGCTCTTCGGGGATTTTCGTCCAAGCATCCGTCACTATCACCCAAAGCTCCCGACTATTTTATAATTTCTCCTCCCTTACAGCTTTTTTGATATCACCCCACAGATTTTCTATAGGGTTGAGGTCAGGGGACTGTGGGACTTCGTGCATGTAAATCTTGATCTAGGCCACGTCTGCGAACCGTCACCGCACTTACAGGAAGCTCGAGCTCTTTTTTTTTTTTTGATTTCGAAAGAAGAAGCACTAAGATGAAGCTTGGAGTATCGGACAATATGCCTATCGTCTACTGCGTTCGTTTTTCTTTTCCTCCCTCGAGTTTTCGCCTGTCTTCATATTTTAAGGCATTCGCTATTACTGTTGGAGTACAAGCTAATAACTTTTGTATTTCAGAGTACGTTTTTCTTTCTCCTCTTAGATTTATAATGAGGTCACGCTTTTCTTGGCTGCAATGCTTGCCTCTTCCCACTGTAAATATTTTCGTCAAAAAATTGTTGTTTTTTTATTTTGTTCTAATTTTAAAAAAAGCAAACAAAGTACTTTTCTTCTCAAAAAATAAACAATAAAAGTCGATTTCTTTTCACCGAGATCACAACATCGACTGACATGCATTGATCTCCAAGATATTTGCTTTGCATTTTATAGAAATTTGGTGACATATACCATTAGTTTCTGAAAAAAAAGTTAACCAAATCTGCACATGCAAACAAGCTGAAATATTCGTTAAGGAAGTATTGTTATGTGCACTGCTATTATTTTGAACACAACTGTACATACACGTATACACCCTAATTCTGGTTTTACACGGCAAATACGATTCCGAAGAATTCGTGTGACAAAGTCTGGAGTTTGAATGTTGGATATACATACATATGTATGTGCCCATTTCCAAATCGTAAAAATGCTCACAGCCAATTACTCATGAACGCGTGCGTTTAATAATTGCTCGTTGTGTAGCACACACTCACGAGCAGCTCATGAGTGTTTGCGTTTCCTTACCAAACCACAACACTGTCCGAGCAATCTCATACATATGTATCGGCTGCCGTCCGATCACCGTAATCAACCAGCGTCAGGTGCGGTTAATACCTAGATAGTGGACCGCTTGGGAACACCTCGTGTCGTTTATTTTTCATCAATGTTTTCTAATGACGTTATCACGTAAAATAATCGTCCGTAAACCGACTTTACAGACAGCCAAAATATTTTTTTGTTTTACTATAAATACCAAATACATTTTCGCGCAGCTTTGAGTTATGAGTTATGAATATTTTAGCTTAAAGTAGCAGCATAGATGTTCGTTCAGGCATAAACACATTGTTTAAAACATTGAAACATAGATTTCAAGTGTCGAGTCAGTGTTTTCTCTTTGTATATACAGATAAGCATTTTCAAAGCTTGCCAGGAAGCCGAAGCAAATACTAAGTATGTGAAATACCTAGTCCTAGATACTTATAAGTTGTTTTTATTCAGAACTCTAAATTAGAACAAACTATCAAATTACCGTGCTAATAAATTATAAATATTCGGTTAGCTACAAAATTCTGAATAGATTCATACCAGTGGTGGAAAACTAATTAAAAACAAGCTGCACAGGAAATGCGTCAAACATCCACGTAATATCGCACTTCGTAGTCGCCTCAATCGTTTGTCTATTAAAGTTAATAATGAAATTAGATTGTGTCGCGATAGATTCTACTACTGAAAAATGCGTAACGCACATGGAAACCCTAAAAAGGAATGGGATGTAATCAATAGCATGTTGAACAATTAAGCTTATCAGAGACTTGAACAGAGCCCAATTGGTTTAACCTAGGGCTTACTAAGAAGTCACACATTATTGGAAGGTGATCCGAGCTCAGAACATTTATAGTAGAAGGTTGTGTGAGGAAATTTTGGATATCTCAAAAGAAGGTCTAAAACAGATGTAGAAGATTTTCTTGAAGTAGGGATACATATAAGTTGAGGTATTGGGATACATAATAGGGAACGAGTGTCCTATTAGCCTATCGATTGGCTCTTATGCATACCCACTCCGATGCCTGCAATTAAGATCACCACCTATTACGAAATTTCCAAAATTGAGATGCTTTCTAATATCATTTCTCAAGCAAGTTTCAGTTTGGGGGTGTGATCTACCTCCGGCAGCAATACACCTTTGCTTACAACAATGTAAGGCATCAGGGAAATCTGAAGACAGAACTCGTTGTATGCAACACATATATATACATATGATTAAGTACAGTTGAAAGTAATGTAAAATACAATTCTAAATCTTTTTGCGTTTTCTTGAATTCAAAACGCAAAGGTTCTGCCTTTCCTAATTCTATGGAACTTAACGGTGGGAGGTGTTATGATAACAAACCCACGTGTGATCGTTTTGCTAATTTCTTTTAAATCCAATTATAATTCAGACATCATACTAAATTCTGATGGGGATTTTGATTGTTTTTCGTTAACAGATCAAGAAGTATTTGATGGCTTACCTGATCTTGAATTAAATGAAAATCATTGAGTGGATTTAATTCTTCCCCTCTTGCTTTGCTATCAAAATGTGCAGTCTTCCTTTTCTAAAGTATTAGAAATAATCTTTTTGGTTTTCTTGATGAATGGAAATTATCTTCCTCAAGCCCTATTTACAGTGGTGTACAGGTAAATAGCACACCCGTAAGTTCTCATACATTATGTCTTGCCAAAAGTCTAAAAAGGGGTTCAGTTTTTTTTTGTTTTATAACTGATGTGCTTTATTAAAAAACACATAATTCCTTTAAATCAACTTAAAAATAATAATTCAAAGTGGGGGAAAATAAAAAATTAATAAATAATCCAAAAAAACGAATGTATAAGTAAATATTTTATTAATATTTTATAGGATATCCCTTGTTCCTTATCACTCTTGACAACGTTTTGGAAAACTCTCTACTAAGCGCTTACATTTCTGGGCAGGTATAGCTTCCCAAGTAGCGTTTGTGGTTTGCCAAAATTCTTCCAAATTTTTTGAACTGGAGTCTTCAACAAGGGAGTTAACATCATTCCAAAGATTCTCGATAGGATTCAGATCGGGACTTTGGGCCAGCCAATCAAGCACGTAAATTTGTCGCTCCGCAAGCCAATTCTTCACTACCCGCGAAGTATGCTTTAGATAATTGTTATGCATAAAAATCCATGATACAAGCATAGAGTCATCGGTATATCGCTCCATTTGGTTCTCCAGGATAAGCTTATACTGATGTTGATCCATAATGCCATTTATTTTCACAATTGGTCCAACGCCATGCCATGGCATCGCCGCAAACACCATTATGCTCCCACCGCCATGCTTGACAGTCTTAATGGTGTATCTGGAATGGTACTCTTGGTTCGTTGGCCTTCGCACATGCTTTTTTCCATCTGATCCCAACCTGTTGAACTTACTTTCGTCGCTCCACAAGATATTTTTCCAAAAGTACAAGGGTTTGTTCTTGTGTGAGCGCTTGCGAAAATAAGTCTTCTCTTTCGGTTTTTTTTTTTTTTTTTGTGTTTTGGAGACATGATTCTTCCATGAAGCTGGAATTTCACTAAGCGGCGACTTACAGTTACGGCTGATATTTGGACATTGTGTTGGTCAGGTAGCTGTTGCTTTATCTCCCGGGAAGTTATGAAAAGGTCGCTGCCACTGATTTTGTGGATAATTCTGTCAGTCATTTCTGACGCTTTTCTTTTTTTGTTTTTCCTTACGGGATTCGCGGCAGATTGGCTGTACCGTATGACCTTCATTGCATTTTGAACAAGCTTCCTAGAGGACCTTAATGTCCTTGCCACCTCTAAAATAGTCTTTCCATCCTGTATCATGGTACCGACTATTTGCCTCCTTTCCTCCGTGCAACGCTTTCATCTGCCCATTTTAAATACTCCTATTTGTGTAAGAAATGAGTGTAATTATTGCTATCCTTAAAAAGATTCACACTAACCTCACTTAAATCACTGAAATTTTTTTTTTTTTGACACCATGATATGTGCTATTTATATGAACACCCAATTTGCAATGATCACCAATTCTAACGATTGCAAAACCAGGAAAACCTAGCGGTATCCTTTTTGTCGTATGTTTTCATATTCATAACGGTACTACCTTGGGATATTATGGCTTTACTCCTGTGCAGTTTGTAAGTACAGAGTGTATTGCAAGCAAATACATATTTGAATAAGGGTGTGCTATTTATGAGAACACCACTGTATAAGAAAGTGATTTCAAACACCGTCAAATCGATCACATGACAAGGCCACACACGCTTTGATTTAGGCAACAACCGATTCAGTTGAAAACTGAATTGAATCGTGTGTGGAGTGCATAATTTTCCAAGGAATTTCAACCAAAAACATACTAACCACTCGGATACATTTGTGGATACATTTCAGTGATGCAGAACTGTGAAAACTGTGTGTCTTCATTATTTTCTAACTAGTTTTTCACCACTGTATGCCTGTCGTTAAAGGAAACATCATCATGCTCGAAACATCATGCAATCATCGACAAATAAATTGTTTACAAAGATCCGCATGTACTTTTCCTTAAATTGTCTTGGAAGCAGAAATCAGGAAATCTTATAAAGGGTCCGCCAAATAACTTTTTTTTTTGAAAATGCTATAAAAAAAAACTACTGAATATTTTCTCAAATTTCTTTTTTTATTTGAAAGTACAATCCTTCCGGTTAATAATGGAAAATAATTTCATTCAAATGGTCGCCTCGGCTGGCCATGCAGTAGCCTACACGATCGGTCCAATTTTTAAGCACATTATCGATTGTGTGCAGCTGTATTTCACCAATGGCTTCTCGAATATTGTCCTTTAAAGCGTCAAGCGTCTCTGGCTTGTCGGCGTAACACTTATCTTTGACGGCACCCCACAAATAATAGTCCAACGGTGTCAAATCGCAGCTCCGAGGTGGCCAAACGACATCAGCTCTGCGGCTGATAATGCGATCTTCAAAAACAGGGCGCAAAACATCGAATGTAGCTTCGGCTGTGTGGCACTTGGCGTCGTCCTGTTGAAACCGAATGTTGCCAATATCCTCCTCTTCAATTTTTGTGAACAAAAATTCGTTCAACATGGCCCGATAACGATCGTTATTGACTGTAACGGCCACTCCTTGCTCATTTTCGAAGAAAAATGGCCCAATTATGCGTCTGGACCAAAATCCGCACCAAACAATGGCTCGTTTTGGGTGCACCGGCTTTCCAATGTATGCGTGCGGGTTTTCTGTGCCCCAAATGCGACAATTTCGCTTGTTTACATACCCGCCAAGATCAAAATGAGCTTCATCTGAAAAGATGATTTTTTTTTTGCAAAATCGGCATCTTTTGTAAGTCGATCGCAGGCCCACTTAGCGAAGCGAAAACGCATTAGATGGTCAGTTGGCTTCAACTCCTGAACCAATTGGACTTTGTATGGCGTCATACCAAGGTCTTTATGCAAAATTCGTCACAATGGTGTCTCCGAAATGTTCAATTGTTGAGAACGACGGTGAATTTATGTTGATGGCGCTTCACGCACACTTTCTTCCGCAGCAGCAATATTCTCGGGTGTAGGTACGCACTGTTTTTGGCTTTTCACGCTTTGGTTTATCGATGAGGATGCCAGTTTCTTTCACTTTTTTCACAAGATAGCGAACATACGGAGCTGACGGTGCTTCTCTTCTTCCAAAATCCGTACGCAATTTTCGCACACATTCTGCAACATTACCATGATTTTCAAAGTAATGGCGCAATATTTCCCAGCGTTGTTCAAGCGTATACGCAACCATATTCGTTCAGCGGAAGGATAAAACTAATTATCTGTCAAATCAGACATGAGCTAAGCACTACTTGAAAAAAAAAAAAAACGTTAGATGGCGGACCCTTTAGAACAATTTAGTATTCAAATCTTTTCCTTAGCAAAATGCAAAAAACTTAAATTATTTATTTGCTCAATCATATCCGCATATAATCGTACATGAGTTCTTATATCCGATATTCTTTGAGCAATTTCTAGTTCAAATTAGCAAATTAGAATAAAAGTAATATAAATAACTACTTGATTGAGAAGTGAATAAGCATTATGAGAAGAATACCTCTTTACCGGCGACTACTTTCCAAATGAGATAATAAACCGAACTCCAAGAAAAGCATATTTGTTGCTACTAAAGCAATACTCCTTATTGAGCTTTAAAAAAAAAAACACACACAAGAAATGAAACAAATAAAAATAAAAAAAAATCCACATCTATGGTTTCAAAGTATAACAAAAATGTTATTATATAAGAAGACATACTTCAAAAAACCTTTATTATTATTTGATACAACTGTGATTTGTGTTTATCTTTCGTTTGTGCTTATCTATAGGTATCTGCAAAGAGACACAAATTTAACAATGTTGTACAAAACATAGTTTAAATAAAATGAGCAATATTAATTTGTCACGGTGAACGTCAATTCAATTGAATAGCAAATTTGTTAAGTAATCATTTTCTGTTACGACAAGAAGAAAATTGTTGCCAAATATTGGTTTTAAGAACGATCTATAAGAAAACATCGTAAAAGTATCTATTAAAATGAATGTAACTAAAAAGCAAAAAAAAAAAACAAAAAAATAACATTCCAATCCACAAATAAAATAAATTCAACTTCGATGAGTTTCTCAATACATAGGTATTTACAAATTTTATTTATATATAAATATATACATACTATATACGATATATCTATGACTGTTTAATTTTATTTGAATTTAGAACTCAAACTAGCAGCAGATGTTGAATAAAAATGAATTATGATATTTTTATAAGTCGGAACTTTTTTCGAAGGAATACATAGCACACGAGAGCTTATTTACGATTTTAAACTATATAAAAGTGTACACCTTTCTGATTCTTTCGATTTTTTGTTTTTTACTCAATTCATTCCATTGTTTTGTGTTGATTTATGTTTTTAATATAAAAAAAAACAAAGCGCATGATTATGAACTATCCTTTATTGTTCTTTTTCACAACTCTCCACAAATAAAAAGGACACATGTATTATTAAAAAAAAAAAAAAAAACCGAAATTTATATACGTACATACATACACTCATGAGAATAATTTTACGTACAAACGTATTTTGAATAAAATAGCACCATTTTTTGAATGAAAACGTGTAACATTTTCATAAACATAATGTAACATTTTAGAGAAGATTTGAATGCCAAAAGTATACAAAATAAAAAAATTTAAAATGCTTTTAAAGTAAATATAATTCATCTTCAAAAATCAATGAGAAAAATTGTTCGTACAAAGTCCAAAAGTTATTTTAAAGTTACATTTTTATTTTATTAATACCTAGTATGAAGGCCTTTTTTTTGCAATTACAGCTTTTAACCTACGTGGCATTGACTACAAGATTTTTCGTTATGCTGAGATCCATCTTATTCCACTCTCCTTTGAGTGCTTCTTTTAGCTGGTCTTTGGTCCAAATTTTGTGATTTTTACATATTTTCCTGTCTAAATGTTCCCACAGATGCTCAATTGGATTGAGATCTGAACTTTGGGCTGGAGTTTGAAGCACGTGGGGACAGTTGTAGAGCAACCACAGCCGAACGTCTTGTGCTGTATGCTTAGGATCGTTATCTTGGTATAGATAAAAATCTATACCAAGATAACGCGCAGTTGTTGTTGTTTTTCAGCAGAAGCGAATAGATGTTGCTTGAGGATGTTTAAATAATGGTCCATATTACCGTCGACAAATACAAGATCCCACTCCATAATATCCCATTGCCCCCCAAACTATTATATTCCCACCTCCATATTTAACCATAGCTGTTACATGTTTTCGTTGCAAAGCTTCGTTTTTAGGGTTCCGTACCCAAAGGTAAAACGGAACCGTCCGTCCGTCTGTCACCAGGCTCTATCTCATGAACCGTGATAGTTAGGGAGTTGCAATTTTCACAGATGATGTATTTCTGTTGCCGCTACCACGACAAATACTAAAAATAGAACAAAATTAAAATTTATGAGGGGCTCCCATACAACAGACATGATTTTCACATGACACTTTGATGATCAACTATATCTCATCATGAAGATAGTACATACATAGTCTCTTTCATATTTATATAAACAGATGGTACGGAACCCTTCGTGCGACTCGCACTTGGCCGGTTTTTTTTTTCTCCACTCCTTTTCTTTTTTTTTTGTCACTTCCAAACAGCTCAAACTTACTTTCGTCTAAAAAAAATACGTTTTTCCAAAAATCCGTTGTTTCGTTCTTATACTTTTTTGCAAAATCAAGCCTTCCTTTAATATTGTCTTCTCTTTAAAGTGACTTTCGCCGTGCAACACAACACTTAATGTATTGTATTGTAATATATTTTTTTACGTATAGCTGAGTCCGTAACATTTGTTCCACTAAAGTCTTTAAACTTCTTATTCAGCCCTACAGCTGTAATTTTGGGGTAAGATCTTATTTCCCTCTTTAAAAAACTTTTCATCTGACGGCTTAATTTTCGTTTTTCTTTCAGCACCACTCTTGTGTTCCACTCTCCCTTCCTTGTAATATTACAATTACACTGAACTGTGGAATGGGTCAAATTTAATAAATTGCTGATATCGCGTAATATTTTCCCTGATTCTCTGTCAGAAATGAATATATGTGGCCGTGGTGCAGTGGTTAACATCATCGACCGCCGAGCGGAAGGTCTATAGTTCAATTCGCTTCATAGCAAAGAAAAAGTAATTCCTATACGGACAAAAGTATGCAACGCAGTTGTGAATGGAAAGTTACCAGATGTACTGCTGCAGGCATAACACTCACAGTATATGGTCAACTGGAATTCGTCCTGTGCGTATGCAATATTAAAAAAGTGCTTGAACGAATTAGTACGGACTACAACCAAAAACGCGGAATTCGGTCGGCTCTCGTCCTATCTAGGACAACCACCCCTGAGAGTTAACGAACATCAACGACCCAAACCACTGCACTCCGTTCAGGTTGTGTGTATATGACACTTTATAAGAAAATATAAAAACTCTTGATCCTGCGCGAGTTTCTAAAAAAAAAAAAAAAAAAAATATGTGGATCGCATGTCAATTGATGTATTTCCGTGTATTTTCGCCATTATCTTCTGTTTTAACCTTCTGACTTTTGGCAAAATACAACTTTAAGCAGATACCTTCCTTCAAGCAAAACTGTGCACAATAAATGAAAGCTGCGTATGAATTCGTAATGTAGGTTTGTGTAAAAACAAAGAAACATTTCATAAATGGAACCAACGACATACTCTATGGCGTTGCCAAATCCTTTATGTACGAACAATTGTTCTCAGTGATTTTTGAAAAAAAAAAAAAAAAAACGTTTGAGTAGTCATCTTTATTTTTACAGCAGACTTTTTTTTCTTTTTTTTTTTTGCGTAAATATTTTTAAAATTACTTACTTAGAACTCAAAATCGTGCATATTTATATTTATAAAATGAGAAAATCTTATTTGACCTAGGTTTGTACGAAAAATTTATCTCAGCAGTGTATATTTAGAACAATAGACAGTTAAATGTTTCTGAGAAAAATGAAAAATAAAAAACTAAATGGATAAAAACAACACTGGTGCAAAAAAGATAACAAAAAGACAAAATATATCGCAAAATGATATAACAAATTAAAAGACACTAAACGTTTCAATTGAAATGAAATTAAACAATAGTTTAGAAAACACGAAAATTAACAAATATATATTTCGATTTATAATAATCAATATTTAAGCATAAAGATCAATAAGGACAAAAATCAACAACAAATAAAACACGAGTAAAAGAGAGAAATATATGAACAGTATATATTTAGAATGATGAGAAAATGAAATAAAATTAAAGAAAAAACAAATCAAACAATTGATGGTCTTATTTGTTTCGCCTTATTTCCTTAACTACAGCAAATGTTCCGTACGTGCCCATGGCATTATTCCATTTTACAAGAAGATTTACACGTTGCAACCCGTCGCTTGTACTGTCTGTAAGCATTGTAGTTTGCATTGATGAGGGATTTCTGTGTGCAGTTCTGCAATATTCGTGGGTTACGGAAGAATTTCTTTGCCACGTATACCCATCTCTCTCGCCACAAACCGGCTGTTTTGGCACTTTGTGAAACACAGGTCGATGAAAAGTCTGATCCTTTGGATTTCAGTCTTCCTGGATATAGCTTAGTGCCATTATTCGTTTCTCGCCGTGGTCTTTGCCATCTATGTCCGTAGTGATATTGCTTACCAGTTACTTCCACAGTATAGCCAAACATCCACCCCGGAATTTAATTTCATATGGCTTAAATTCATATTCCGTAAGCACTCCATCCACTACTGTTTTCTTTATAGAAGCCCCAATCTAGACAGGAATGCAACATTTAATGCATTCGACGCACTGTCTGATTCCATCCAAAGAATTGTTTCCCTGTTCCCTCGCACTGAAATCGTTTTAGCGGGCGATTTCAATGTACACAATTCTCAGTGGCTTCGACATTCTGGACAGACAACACCCGAAGGAAGGTAGGTTGTAATTTTTGCTGAGTTAAATCAGTTAACTTGTGAATGAGCCATCACGTATCCCCGATGTTGCTGGTCATACCGCTAACACACTGGACTTGTTTCTTACCTCTCAGCCTGACAAATACACGATCGATGTATTGGAACCCCTAGGCTTGTCTGACCACTGCATGATATCAGCAAAATTCTCGAACTCCCACCATCCAGTTAAAGAAAAAGCTCCTAAGAGAACACTATGGCTATACGAGAAAGCCAACTGGTGCGGCCTTAACAACTTCTTTCGGATCTTTAACTTGTCGTTGTGCTTCCTCGACAACGACGTGGACGCCGCAACTGATATTATCGTAAACATTATCCGAATCGGCATGGCAAATTTTATTCCCAGCAAGATTAAAAGCACCAGGCCTAAGGATAATACGTGGTTTGACTCGAGCTGCAAAGAGGCTATTAGGCTCAGGGAGCTAAGTTTTCGGGCCTACAAGGCAAACAGTTCTGAGGAAAACCGAAAAAAGTACATACGAGCCAGAAATGACTGCAACACCCACATTCGACGGATTAAATTCCAATCCGACCAAAAATTAGGGCGTAAAATCCTCCAATGTCCCAAAGGTAGCAAAAGTTTCTGATCGTTTGTAAAAAACGTAAAACACTCAACTAAGTCGTCTATATCGACGCTCATCCACAATGACATTCCAGCTGTCACCCCCTTAGACAAAGCTAACCTACTTGCTGCCCATTTCGCAACCAGTTCTCAGCTGCCAGCTTGTACTTTGTCTCCGCCTGTACTAGAGTGCGTCAATTCCACCATGGGACTAATCCACTTCCGCACTCGTACAGTCGCAAGGGTTCTTAAAGACCTCGACATACACAAATCCGCTGGTCCAGATGGTATTGCCCCAATAGTTCTGAAGAGGTGTTCTTCTACGCTGGCAAAACCACTGCGTAAGCTTTTTCACCTTTCCTACACCTCTGGGCTCTTTCCGAGTAGGTGGAAAACAGCATTTGTCCAGCCTATACCCAAAAAAGGCGAATCATCTTCTCCCTCCAACTACCGACCCATTGCACTAACGTCCCTTCTTTCCAAGGTCATGGAAACGCTGATTAACCGTCAGCTTATGAAATATCTTGAATCACGGAAACTCCTCAATGACCGCCAATACGGTTTCCGCAGCAACAGATCCACTGGTGATATGATGGCATATCTCGCTGAAAAGTGGAATCGCTCGCTTCACCAAGCAGGTGAAAGCAAAATTGTTGCACTAGATATTTCGAAAGCATTTGACAGGGTTTGGCATGAAGCCCTTTTGTCGAAAATGCGTGCTTTGAGTCTCGATGAGTCTCTTCTTCAATGGAAGAATCGTTCGTTCAATTCAAGTTGTTTTGGACGGATCCAAGTCTGATACTCACTTTGTAAATGCCGGTGTTCCCCAGGGCTCAGTTTTGTCTCCGACACTCTTTCTTATTTTCATAAAAGAATCTCTTGTCTGTTACTTCTAATTCAATTCACCCCTTCGCTGACGACAGTACTCTCAGCTCCTTGTATTCGTTCACTAGTTTACGATCCTGCACTTTGGTTGTAGATAGTGAGCGGCTGCGTATGTTGAGCTCATAAAATTCCGATATCGACAGCATCATCCACCATCCAACAATAGAGTGGAATTTAATGCATCCAAAACTCAGTGCTGTTTCTTGTCGTTAAAGCGTATAAATAACCCGCAGCCATTATCCATGAATGGCACTTGCATCTCAGAAACTGAAAAGCTTTCCATCCTCACAATCTTAATTGGAGCGACCATATATTCAGTATCGCCAAGAATGCTGCGAAATGCCTAGGATTCTTATACAGATGCAAGAAATATTTCTCACCCTTAGATCTGGCTACAATCTATAAGGCGTTCATTCGCCCCAAATTAGAGTTTAACGCTCATGTCTGGTCCGGTGCTTCCAAGACCTCACTGCACCTACTAGACAGAATACAAAAACGAGCCATAAAACTGGTAGGTGACTCCAGCATTACCAAAACATTAGACTCGCTGGAACACCGCAGGAATGTTACCTGCCTCTCCCTGTTTTATCGTTACTACCACCAAAAATGCTCTGATGAAATAGCCAGTTGCATTCCGCCCCTTCAACATTTCTCCCGTAACACACGTCTCTCCAGGAATATACCCTGAAGCCCGCTTTCGGACGTACCGTCAAATATAGAGAATCTTTCATTAACCGAACCACACGAATCTGGAACTCCCTGCCGCATTCGGTTTTCCCCCCTCAATGCAACATGCAAGCATTTAAGATCAATGTCCATCGGCATCTCCTCTATTCCTCTTCCTCTCTACCTTCTGCCCGCACTGTGTCACCGACATAATAAGGTTATTATACCTTGAGTGCGCGCAAATTAAAAAGAAAAATTGGAAAAAGTGATACGTAGCCGAATAATGCACCTGTGGAGAAATTCTCAGAAACTGGGAATCACGCCGGTAAGATTCTGGGAAAATGAAATGAAATTCAATGCCAAACATATCAAGGTATGCTATACGTACAAGTAAATTTCACATTCATTCAAATTTTATTTGAGCGTAGGTACTTCTGTATTATTTAATATTCGCCAATTCAGGCACATATGTGTGTATGTATATAGATGCGATATTTTACAAACACATACAGACTCTGTTTCTTTTATTAAATCCCCTAATATCCAACAAACCATATGAGAGGATGTTATCCATTTATACCGATAATTGGTCTCCCTTTGTTACGTACTTATTCATACTCTACTTAAAGCCTCTATTGCAGAAAAGGGCTACACGTTCGCACGACAATAGAAACAATGAAGAATAAACGCATCCATGCAACTCTGTGGAATGAAAAAAGTTAAACGCTATAATAAGGAAATAGGAATCAACATGTCTCATATCTCATATAGTAGCAAGTACACGATTCCCACACCTTAACATCCATAAGGGGACCTGGCGGTCTTTCGATCAATCGACAACCAACCAAATTGATCATATTGCGATCGACGGCAGACACTCCTCCAGCATCCTAGATGTCCGAACCTTTCGAGGAGCCAACATCGACTCGGATCATTACCTTGTTGCAGCCAAGGTACGGATGCGAATTTCTCGGAACCAACGGAGTCGAGTAAGAACACTAAAATTTAACGTCGGAAAGCTGCAATCGCAGTCGGTGGCCGTGGT
The DNA here is from genome assembly GCA_951905685.1 of Eumerus sabulonum. Taxonomy (NCBI): domain Eukaryota; kingdom Metazoa; phylum Arthropoda; class Insecta; order Diptera; family Syrphidae; genus Eumerus; species Eumerus sabulonum. The sequence continues at coordinate 248,010,693 of OX645060.1, read as the reverse complement.
GCAGTGGTTAACATCATCGACCGCCGAGCGAAAGGTCTATGGTTCAAATTCGCTTCGTAGCCAAGAAAAAGTAATTCCTATACGGACAAAAAGTATGCAACGCAGTTGTGAATGGAAAGTGACCAGACGTACTGCTGCAAGCATAACACTCACAGTATATGTATGTGTGTATGTTGGCGTTACAGTCCATGAAGAACCTGAGCCGAGCTTCTCTCAATCACCCATGTTGTGTGTGATTTCATTTTTCCCATAGGTGAAAGGGACCTACAGTTTATTGCCGGTTCCGAACGGCGAATTTCGAGAAGCTTTTCATGACAATTTTACTACAGGGGGTTTTGTCAGAACCCCGCTGAGGAGAAACACCGTGAAAAACACGTTCAATGACATGGCTGTGTCGGGATTCGATCCCGAGCCATCGGCGTCAGACTCACAGTATATGGTCAACCCAAATTCATCCTCTGCGTATGCAATACTAAAATGCTCGAACGAATTACTACGGACTATAACCTCCCTCAAGCTCTCTCAGGTCCCAATGCAATCTGCAGAAACCATAGAACAGCAATGGAGTCGTCAGAAAGCCATTAGAGAGGCCGCCTCAGATATACTCGGTTTCGAGCCACCACCGTCGAGAAACTCCTGGTTTGATGATGAGGGCAGACAGGGCCATGTAGAGTAACAGAATGCATACATGGCCACATTGCATCGACGGACGAGAGCTGCCCGCAAACTCTATGAACAGAAAAGGAGGGAGGAGCATGCTCTTCTGAGAAGGAAAAAGAAGGAGCACGAGAAGCGCGAGATCGAGGAGATGGAGAGATGTTCCGGCAGGAACGACGTTCGAAAATTTTACCAGAAAGTAAAACGAACATGCCAAGGCTATAAAGCCAGAGCAGAAGCCTGCAGGGATGAGCACGGACACCTAGTAGTGGAGTCACAGTCGATGCTGAGATTGTGGAAGGACCACTTCTGCAGACTGTATAACGGCGATGATAGTCAAAATGCCGCCGTCAGGCAGAGCGAACCATTCACAATGGACGAAGGCGAAGGAGAATCCCGTCCACCTGACCAAGCCGATGTTAAGATAGCAATATCGAAACTTAAGTTTTATAAAGCTGCTGGAGCAGACGGACTCCCCGCGGAGCTGTTTAAAGCAGCTGGCGATGAGCTGGTTAGGAACATGCACCAACTCATCTGCAAGATATGGTCGGAAGAACGCATGCCCGATGAATGGAATCTCAGTATCGTTTGCCCGGTCCATAAGAAAGGAGACCCCTATGACTGCGCCAATTACAGAGGGATCAGCCTCCTGAACATCGCATACAAGATCCTCTCTGCCGTACTGTGTAAGTACCTGAAACCGTTCGTGGACAATCTGATAGGTTCCTACCAGTGTGGTTTCAGGTCAGGAAATAATTTACACTACGGCAGGTCTTGGAGAAAATCCATGAATTCCAGGTCGACACGCACCATCTTTTCGTCGACTTTAAAGCCGCGTATGACAGTGTTTATAGAGACGAGCTATACAAAGCCATGTCATGTTTTAACATTCCTGCCAAACTCGTCAGACTAAGCAGGATGACTATGAAGAACTCTCGCTGCTCCATTAAGGTCGGAGGTGAACTAACCGATCCCTTTGATGTTAAAAAAGGTTTTAGACAGGGTGACGCACTGTCATGTGATTTCTTCAACATTTTTCTTGAAAAGATCGTGAGGGACTCGGCGGCCAATACAAGAGGTACGATCTACTTCAAGTCCACACAATTGCTTGCCTACGCAGATGACATTGACGTTATTGGACGAACAAAGCGAGACGTCAATGAGGCGTTCACAAGCATTGAAGCAGAAGCGGCTAAAGTGGGTCTAAGGGTAAATGGGGACAAGAGCAAATATATGCTGTCATCCAAGAAAGACGCACAACACCGACGTCTTGGTCAGAACGTCACCTTCGGCAGCTATATTTTTGAAGTAGTCAAGGACTTCGTCTACCTTGGCTCGATAGTGACAAGCAGCAACGACACCAGCGCTGAGATAAAACGCAGAATAACTCTTGCCAATCGCTGCTTCTTCGGGCTCAAGAGGCAATTGAGTAGTAGAGCCCCCTCTCGAAAAACTAAGGTGTCCCTCTACAAAACCTTAATCATCCCGGTCCTCCTCTAGGGCGCTGAGGCTTGGACGTTGTCAAAAGCGGATGAAGAGGCTCTTGGACGTTTCGAGAGGAAAATTCTGCGTGCAATCTTTGGTCCCGTTTGTGTAGACGGAGAATGGAGGAGGAGATTCAACCAAGAACTGTACGGGCTGTACAGCGACATCGGCCTGGTTAGACGTCTTCGGATCCAACGTCTAAGATGGCTAGGCCATGTAGAGCGAATGGACATCAACGCTCCGGCCCGAAGAGTCTTCGACTCCAACCCCGAGGGACGACACAGCAGAGGACGACCGCATTTAAGGTGGCGCGCACACGTGGAAGGGGACCTCAACCAACTGGGCGTGCGGCACTGGAAGCGGCTGGCCGAAGATCGGGCCGGCTGGAGAGGCTTGTTGGTTTAGGCCCTGGTTCACCCCGAACTGTAGCGCTTTCAAAGAAGAAGAAGACATACATATCTTAAAACGTTCCTATGTGCGACCCATATTCTTACTACTGGTTCCAATGACTAGGCACACCTTCGATAGAATTAAATTCCCTGCATCTTAAATCCAACTCAACTTTTAACAGGGTATCATCAGCTTTGCATCCTTTCTAGTATATCACTCTGTGCCGATCACGCATTCCTTACTAAACCAAAGCAATTCTGTATACAAATAATTGGTCGATTATACTTTTACAAGCACGATTGTACATTTCTTAATAAAGTATCTTAATCGAAATTAAAATTTCTGAAAGAAAAACAATTAATGAATGATCAATAGGCAAACTCATTGATTTATCTTCAATTTTCGGCTTAATCACGATTATTTCCATTAGCAAACCATTCCGGAACAACCCTATGTAATACATAATATGATTAAGGAGCTGGCAACCCTTATTCTCGTTCAATCAAATTCTCTTAAAAAAAAAATATGATCACATTCTCGTATATCGGAGAATTACTTAAACGGGAATTCAGCTAATTTCTGTTCTCTTCTTATTCCGAATACTCTTATTCGTGGGAATTAAGAGGAAGTAAGTGTTACCCAACTGCCCGAACCGTATCAAATAAGAAAAGACCATAAGAGTCATAAGATTAAATGTCGTATCTTTTTGACGTGCGACTCTTGGTGAATTCCATTTGAAATGACATTCCGACTTGCAAGGGTTATTACATCATCTATTTATTTCGCAGTGTTGCGCATCTTTTTGACATTTCTTTTTCATCTGATCTTGGTTATTCAGTGGCGGCAGTGGAACACATATGTATGTACATACATATAGTAAAGATGGAACCGGAGATACATAATTAAATTACTGGACTATTAGGAAATGTACATATATACAGGGTGCCCCACGAGCAGTGTGCCAAAAAGCTAGAGCGTGTTGGGAGTTACTCGCCGTGATAGGGTGAGAAACACGGCAGTGCGCGAGGAGCTTAATGTTGAGCAGCTACTTCTCCGAACGGAAAGGGCTATGCTTCGATGGTTTGGTCACCTGAGACGAATGTCGCGATTATCAAGACTTTCGAAGCGTGCCTTGGATGCAATACCATCAGGCAGGCGACCGCTTGGCAGACCCAGGACGAGGTGGTTGGACCAAGTCCAAAAACTCGCCTGAGTGCGCTTGGGCATAGCTCCTGATGAGTTAAAGTTGATGACGGAGGATCGAGTGGCCTGGAGATCCCGCGTGCGCGCATTACCCCTGCGACTCTTTTAGTGAAATATGCGGGACACTGAAAATGATGATGATGATATTTGATGATTAGCGGAATTTTTCAAGAAACAATCAATTTGGAGATACATATGTATATCATCAATACCAGCCGACAACTTAGAATGCTGAATTAACATTTCGGTAATTGTGTATTTGGAAACATGTCCTACTCACCGACTATGATGAAATTCGAATATGTTAAACAATTTTGACAATTTTGATGTATATATATACAGTACACTCTCGGTTTAATGAACATCGGTTGAGTGAACAATCCAATAGAGTAAACACAATATTTTATACGGACTACTCTTCACTCTGTAGAGTAAACAAGTAAACCTCCTTAGAGTGAACCTATATTTTTAACACAGTTAAACACGAATAAGCAAGCTACTAAGAATGCACAATCTTTCAAACTAATTTACCATCTGTTTTGCGTGCTTTGTATCTGTCATCGTTCTACGTTTTGCATACTCTTATGTGGCGCTACAGTCCGGGGTGAACCTGGACCTCAGCCAACAAACCTCTCCAGCTAGCACGATCTTTTGCCAGCTGCCTCCAATTGCGCACACCAAGTTGGTTGAGGTCCTTCTTCACTTGTGTCTACCATCTCAGTCGAGAGCGTCCTCTGTTGCGTTGTCCCCATCTCTCAGATTCAATGACTCTTCGGGCCGAAGCTGTATTGTCTATACGCTCTACATGACCTTGTCATCTTGAGCGTTGTATCCGTAGAAGCTTGTTCGTTGTTGAATCTTCTTCTCCATATGTCATCAACACAAACAGGACCAAAAATCGCAAGCAGAAATTCTCTCGAAAAGAGCAATAGCTTCCTCATTCACTTTCAATAGCGCCCATACTTCCGCGCCATAGAGCAGGACAGGGATGATTAAAGAGTTATACCTATGTATATAAAGACAACTTGGTCTCCCTCGAGAGAGATATCGCTTATTAAACCTAAAGAAACAGCGATTGGCAAGAGTAATTCTACGTTTGATTTCGTTACTGATGTTATTGTCCCTTATATTGCGGAGCCGAGTTAGACGAAGTCCTTTACCACAACATTTTTTGCTGCCCATTGTGACGCTCTGTCCGAGACGCCGATGTTGAATGTCCTTTCTTGATGACAGAATAAATTTTGTTTTGCCTCGCTTACCGCCAGACCCATTTTGGCCGCCTCCGCTTCAATGCAAACAAACGGTTCGCTGAGTTCCACCACTCACATCAATGTCATCCGTGTAAGCTAGCAGTTGAATATGCTTTTGGAACATCTTGCCTTTAATGTTAATCTGTAAGTTTCGTACGTTCTTCTCAAGTAAAATATTGAAAGTCACATGACAGCGCGTCGCCTTGCCTAAAACCCTTTTTTTTTATATCAATGGACTCGGTGAGTTCACTACCAAATTTGATGCAGCAGTGAGAGTCCTCCATCGTCATGCTTCACAATCTGACGAGCTTGGAAGGAATGTCAAAACTAGACATGGCACTGTTCGTCTCTATGCACGCTGTCATATGCGACCTTTACATTGACAAATAGGCAATGAGTGTCGATTTGCATTTCTTGGATCTTTTCCAGAATCTGCCCGAATGTAAAGATCAGGTCTATAGTGGACTTCCCTAGACTGACACTACGCTGATATGGACCTATCAGATTTTTGACGAACGGTTTCAGCCATTCGAGCAAAACGGCAGAGAGGATCTTGTACGCGATGTTAAGGAGACTGATCTCTCGGTAGTTGGCGCAGTCGAAGGGATCTCCTTTCGTTCTAGGTTGGGTAAATATTCACCTACAACTTAATTCGTTTGATTCGTTTAGTTTGGAAATTTTGTTGACAAAAATGAGTAGCTAGCCTTTAACTTTAATAGAAAAAATGGAAGTTTTAAAGAAATTATCCGCAGGTAAGATAAAGTCTTTGCCATAATCCATTCGAATTTTACAAACAATAAAAACAAAATTCGATATACATCGGATACAGTATTGGCAAAAAAATTTTGAATAGCGAAATCGACTATACGAGTATGTGGTATCTTTTGAGAACAGTATAGACACACTTGTTGTTTACCTGTACGATAGAATGCCTTAAAATGTGCACGCTCGCTAATGTGAACAATCTCGCTTGGTTTTCATTAGTTCACTCTACCGAGAGTGTACTGTATTTTGAATTTCCCATACAAAATACGGATTTGGCTTGTCTTAGTCCAATCATACTTTTGCCTGGGACTATGCAACAAGTTTTAAATAATCAAATTTTTCTCATAAAGGTTTTGTAACTCCTAACAGTATGCGGTTTTCAATGGTTTAGAAGATGCATATATACATACATATCTGTATACAAAACCATTTTTTTTTATATATAGTTACACCCGCACTCAAGGCTAAGGCCTTACAACGTAAACGTTGTGCGAGCGAAGGTAACAGGAAGAAGGAGAGTTTCCACGGATGTTCACACACAAGCTGAACGGAGTGCAGTGGTTTTGGGTCGTGAATGTTCGTTCACTACTCTCAGGGGTAGTTTATCCTAGACAGGACGAAAGTCGACCAAACTCCGCGTTGGTTATAGCTCCCAGTAATTCGTTCATGTACTTTTGGTGTCAATATTGCATACGCCTTTTGCCTTTTTCTAGTTATTTAACTTCTAACGAAAAACGGTTGAACCAGTTTTGCTAATTACGTAATTACACGTCGTATGAAAATTCCAACCGCACATACGCACATACACAAACACATTTCTACAAAAACCTTGGATTTGAATTCTGGCGACCTCGAATCGTGGAGATACATATGTGAAAATTTGGAATCCGGAAACTAGGCCCCATTACAATAACATCCAACTAGGTAGTTAATAAACTAGCCAAACTAGCTAAACGTTTCATAGCCAAGAAAAAGCGATTCCTATACGGAAAAAAGTGTGCAACACAGTTGTGAATGGTAAGTGACCAAACGTACTGCTGCAGGCATAGCACTCACAGTATATTGTCAATTTAAATTCATCCCCTGCGTATGCACCAACAACACCAAACAACAAACACCAAAAGTGCATGAGCGAATTACTGAGAATTGTAACCAACGCGAAATTTAGTCGGCTCTCGTCCTATGTAGAACAAACCACCCCTGAGAGTAGTCAACGAACATCTACGACCCAAAAACCACTGCACTCCGTTCAGGTTGTGTGTCAAAACATCAACCTGGGCGAAACTTTCCTCCTCCCTGTTATCTTCGCTCGCTCAACGTTCAATACGTTGTAAGGCCTTAGCCTTGAGTGCGCGTGTGACTCTAAGAAAAAATAAAATAAAATAAACCACCAGGTAGCAGAAGCCTCCGACAAAAAAAAATACCTTCTGTGCTCTTTATTTCACTGCGGCTTCATCGGAAACTCCCTCGGCAACACTGATTGAGAATAAAACACTCCACACTTAAGAGATCCACTCAGTGCTTACATGTTTTCATTTTGAATTTTGATCAATACAACAAATACCGACCACAAAACAATAAGAAAACCAGAAACCAATTGCTCTATTCAAATCGCATCGGTCGCGACCGGTAGTTGTTCGACGAAGTTCTACGTTATTTGTACCGCGGTGTACGAGTATAGTCGATAAATAAACGTGAAATATTCCTCGTTTATGAATAAATATAAATATCAAACGTACATACTACCTTCGCAAGATCGAACGTGTCAAACATGTCCGCATTTATTATAATTTTTTCACAAAGTGGAATTTTATTTGTTTAGTTTCGCCAAAGGTGATACTTGTAAGTTTGTTAATATTGAAGTTAAAATCTGCAACGGCAGGAGAAAGCAGATGAAAGGGATATGTCCAATCTTGTGGAATAATAAAATATAAAAACGAGTTGAAAACCCCATCGGTCATTAGCTAACACTGGAATACCTACCCCACGTGTTCCTACTGATATTGCTGTTCTGTCGTTCAATTGTAAGTGTGTTTACTATTTATTGTATGGTGTACCTTTAAAAATTGTATAAAATGTCAACATGTTAGGCAATAAATTCATTAGGGATAAAAAATGGTTTCACATACTACATAAGTCAGCTGTGGGTAAAAATGACGATTGTAACTCATCGCTAGTTTTGGCATTGTAGCCAAGTCTAAAATATTTCGTAAAAGACTTGACTGTTTGTAAACAAAACAGAAAAAAAAGCATCAAACTAGTTTCTGAATTAGTAGTGTATATGTATGACCTTAAATGTAAACATGTACTTGACCCAATGTCTATTTGCTAATAAGTAATTCCCGCCACTGAAATTACTGTTCCAAGGTAGTATTCAATTCAATCATCTTTTTCCTCCAACTTTGAGCCGTGTATAGTACGTTTATGTAAACATACAGTATTGGACAAAACATTTGCAACTCGAACAGAAACCGGGAAGTTTCATAAAATTCACTAAATTTTTATTCGAAAACATAACAATGTCTTCACATATTTTTAAAGCTATATATTTAAGGAAAACAAACATACAATTCATATGTACAAATCCAATATGTACATATTTCTTAAGTTGCGATAAATGATGATACTACTTACTTAGGTGGCGCTACAGTCCGTGGTGAACCTGGGCCTCAACCAACAACCGTCTCCAACTGGCACGGTCTTTGGCCACCTGTTTCCAGCGCCGCACGCCCAGTTGGTTAAGGTCCCCTTCCACCTGCGAGCGCCACCGATGATGCGGCCGTCCTCTGCCTCGCCTTCCTTCCGGAGTGGATTCGAAGACTCTTCGGGTCGGAGCTGTATTTTCCATGCGCTCTACATGACCTAGCCACCTTAGACGCTGTATCCGTAGACGTCGTACCAGGCCGATGTCGCTTTACAACCCGTACAGTTCTTCGAACAAACGGGATCGTAGATAGTACGCAGAATTTTCCTCTCGAAACGACCAAGGGCATCTTCATCCGCTTTTGTTAAGGTCCAAGCCTCTGCGCCGTAAAGAAGGACTGGGATGATTAAGGTCTTATATAGTGTCACCTTGGTTGGCTCTACTTCTAAATTGCCTCTTGAGCCCAAAGAAACAGCGGTTGGCGAGAGTGATTCTGCGTTTTATCTCAGCGCTGGTGTTGTTGTCGCTGGTCATCAGTGAGCCAAGGTAGACGAATTCCTTGACCACTTCAAAGTTATATCCGCCCATGGTGACGTTCTGGCCAATACGTCGGTGTTGTCCGTCTCTTTTAGATGAAAGCAGATATTTGGTTTTACCCTCATTAACCTTGAGACCCATCTTAGCCGCTTCTACCTCAATGCTTACAAAGGCCTCATTGACGTATCGCTCTGTCCGTCTAATCACGTCAATGTCGTCGGCATACGCACGCAATTGCGTAGACTTGAAATAAATCATGCCTCTTGTGTTGGCCAGTGACTTTTGCACGATCTTTTCAAACACGATGTTGAAAAAGTTGCATGACAGCGCGTCACCTTGCCTAAATCCTTTTTTAACATCAAAGGTCTCGGTTTGCTCCTTACCGACCTTAATGGAGCAGCGAGAATTCTCCATTATCATCCTGCACAGTCGGACGAGTTTGGCAGGGATGTTAAAACTAGACATGGCTTTGTATAGCTCATCTCTATACACGCTGTCATATGCAGCCTTAAAATCGACGAAGAGGTGGTGAGTGTCGATTTGGTATTCCTGGGTCTTCTCCAAGATCTGCCGTAGCGTAAATATTTGGTCTATTGGGGATTTACCTGGCCTGAAACTACACCGATAAGAGCCGATCAGGTTATCCACAAACGGTTTCAGGCGTTCACACAATACGGCAGAGAAGGTCTCATATGCGATGTTAAGGAGACTTAGTCCCCTATAGTTGGCGCAGTTATAGGGGTCTCCTATATAAGGAATTTAAAATTGTCTCGCGACAAAACAATTACAACTGAAGTGATTGCAACAAGGATATTAAATCTAGCGCCGTCGGTGAAGACGGGATAAGACTAATATTGCCTTATATTTTACCTCACCTACTCACATTTTGAACCACTGCGTAACTACTTCAACTTTTCCGCGTTTATGGAAAATTGGACGCGTAATACCTGTTCAGAAGAAAAACAACCCTAAGTTTGCTGCGGATTTTAGACCTATTAGTATCTCTCCCATGTTTATCAAAAGTTTTTGAGAAGATTATAGCCAAGCAACTTATTAAGCACTTGTCTAATAATAACTTCTGTACGAGGCTCAGTCTGGTCTTAGAGCCAAACACAGTACTTCCATGGCTATGGTTAAAATTTTAGATGATATAAGACAAGATTTCGACAGAGGATACGTCACCCTACTCTGTTTACTTGATTTTTCTAAGGCTTTCGACAGTGTCAATCATAGGATTCTTTGCTGGAAGCTAAAAAAATCTATACTCGTTTGGTAACAGTGCAGTTAGACTATTTAACAGTTATCTAACGGAGCGATATCAAAGGGTTGTATGCTCTAATACACTCTCAGCACTCTTACCAGTAAAGCAGGGCGTATCGCAAGGTTCAATACTAGGACCGATTTTATTTTGCCTTTTTATTAATGACTTACCGTCTGTATGTAAACATACTACTGTCCATCTATATGCTGATGATGTCCAACTGTATACAGCCAAACAAGCCGATAAAGTGTCTGAACTAATCGATGAAATTAATATTGATTTGGCTAATATCTACTCTTGGTCTACTTTAAATGGATTGCACTTGAACCCAATAAAATGCCAGGTCATACCAATAACAACTAAAAGTCTGTCTTACAACTCCCTACCAGATGTCGTACTGTTCGGAGAAAAACTTGAAATTGTTGATACTGTCACCAGTCTTGGCTTTGTCATAAATAGTAAATTGTCAGGTTACGATCACACTAACAATGTGATAAGACGTATCTATGCATGTCTTCGTAAGCTTTGGTCGTCTTCAAAGTACACTCCTCTCGATACCAGACGGAGACTTGTTACAACTCTTATCCTGCCTCTCATTACATATGCGGAAGTTGTATATAGTAAGGTCGATTCCCTATCTCAACGTAAGCTCCAAGTAGCTTTCAACGATGCTGTGAGATACATCCATAGGTTACGCAGATATGATCATATTTCGCATTTTGCTAGAGACTTGCTAGGAACTTCTCTCGATCACTACATCGATGCAAGAAATTGTATTTTCTTACACAGTATTATAGTGAATAAGACTCCAATGTATTTGTTTGATAAGCTAACTTTTGCCCGCTCTCTCAGAACATATGCTCTAATCCCATCTCGTCATCGTCATACTAATTCATCGCGTTTATTCTTTATTTATGCCATCAAACTATGGAATTCTCTTCCTATACGTATAAGACCTATTGTTAATGCCAAACGCTTTAAACTTGCTGTTATGCTCTACTTTTCATCCCTCTCCTAATTTTTTTCTTTTCCTCTTAATCTTATTCCTCTTTGCGCTTACCTTCTGTCCTTCCTTATTTAGTTATCTATTTTACAATGTAAACTATTGAAGCTATTTGTAAATTGCACTGAATTTGTTAACTATTAGTACTATTAAAGACTCATGTCTTAAGGTACCCTTAATTTGTAATAAATTGAATTGAATTGAATATGTACAAATCCAATATGTACATATTTCTTAAGTTACGATAAATTGTGATACTACTTACTTAGGTGGCGCTACAGTCCGTGGTGAACCTGGGACTCAACCAACAACCGTCTCCAGCTGGCACTTTCTTTGGCCAGCTGTTTCCAGCGCCGCACGCCCAGTTGGTTAAGGTCCCCCTCCACCTGCGCGCACCACCGACGATGCGGCCGTCCTCTGCCGCGCCTTCCTTCCGGAGTGGATTCGAAGACTCTTCGGGACGGAGCTGTATTTTCCATGCGCTCTACATGGCCTAGCCACCTTAGACGCTGTATCCGTAGACGTCGTACCAGGCCGATGTCGCTTTACAACCCGTACAGTTCTTCGAACAAACGGGACCGTAGATAGTACGCAGAATTTTCCTCTCGAAACGACCAAGGGCATCTTCATCTGCTTTTGTTAAGGTCCAAGCCTCTGCGCCGTAAAGAAGGACTGGGATGATTAAGGTCTTATATAGTGTCACCTTGGTTTTTCGAGAGAGGGCTCTACTTCTAAATTGCCTCTTGAGCCCAAAGAAACAGCGGTTGGCAAGAGTGATTCTGCGTTTTATCTCAGCGCTGGTGTTGTTGTCGCTGGTCATCAGTGAGCCAAGGTAGACGAATTCCTTGACCACTTCAAAGTTATATCCGCCCATGGTGACGTCGGTATTGTCTGTCTCTTTTAGATGAAAGCAGATATTTGGTTTTACCCTCATTAACCTTGAGACCCATCTTAGCCGCTTCTACATCAATGCTTACAAAGGCCTCATTGACGTATCGCTGTGTCCGTCCAATCACGTCAATGTCGTCGGCATACGCAAGCAATTGCGTAGACTTGAAATAAATCGTGCCTCTTGTGTTGGCCAGTGACTCTTGCACGATCTTTTCAAGCACGATGTTGAAAAAGTTGCATGACAGCGCGTCACCTTGCCTAAATCCTTTTTTAACATCAAAGGTCTCGGTTTGCTCCTTACCGACCTTAATGGAGCAGCGAGAATTCTCCATTGTCATCCTGCACAGTCGGACATTGTCATCCTGCTTTGTATAGCTCATCTCTATACACGCTGTCATATGCAGCCTTAAAATCGACGAAGAGGTGGTGAGTGTCGATTTGGTATTCCTGGGTCTTCTCCAAGATCTGCCGTAGCGTAAATATTTGGTCTATTGTGGATTTACCTGGCCTGAAACCACACTGATAAGAGCCGATCAGGTTATCCACAAACGGTTTCAGGCGTTCACACAATACGGCAGAGAAGGTCTTATATGCGATGTTAAGGAGACTTATTCCCCTATAGTTGGCCCAGTTATAGGGGTCTCCTATATAAGGAACTTAAAATTGTCTCGCGACAAAACAATTGCAACTGAAGTGATTGCAACGCTGAACAGTATATTTACTGTTAATTGCAGAAGAAGCTGTTTGACATCGCGGCGGTCGATCACGTAAAACAAGCTCCCGAATGGACGCCTTGTCGACACGAAAAGTTAAAATCGATCCCTTCATACATATCTGCGCCGAAATTAGTTCAAGATTTCCAGCAAACAGCAAGTGCTAGAACAGTATCTCGTCGGTTGACGGAAGTTAATGTGGGCCCTTATCGAGCTGCCAAAAAACCAGTGATTTCGATTTTTAAAAGAACATCTCTACATTGTATGTTGGGACATTCAGAAGTGGAGCTCAGTCCTTTATAGTGTTGAGTCAAAATTCAACATCATGGGTAGCGATGAAATTTCGTATGTTAGGAGACCACTTGGGAAGCGACATCAAACTCGCTATTGCTTAAGAACTTTTAAGCATGATTGTGTGGGGTTGTTTTTCTACTGCTGGTTTCAGTCTATTGCCTCTCATAAATGGTATAATGGACCAACACGCATATAAAAACACATACATATACATATAAACGATGTTAGGCTACCATATGCGGAATGGAAAATTCCGTTTCTTTTGGGTCTTCTAGCAGGATAATGACCCAAAACACACATCAAAGCTTGTCAAATCGTGGCTCAGTGATCAAAACATCACTGTTATGGACTGGCCACCGCAGCCGCCTGATTTAAACCCAATTGAGAATCTTTAGGAAATCGTGAAACAAAGAATAAATCGGATTGATGTTCGAAATGCGGACGATTTTTCCTCAAAACTTGAGAAAGCCTGGAATGACATTCCCTTGAATATTTTAAAGAATTTAATTGAATCCATGCCACGGCGATGTAGGTAGGTAGGTAGGTAGGTTTGCAGCCTTCCCAGAATTGAGAAGAATGCACATAGGCCAGGGAGGCCCGTTGTGCAGCTACGAGGGGGTTTTACCCTCCTATTCGTGGAACCATTTTGTGCTTCTTATGAAGTTAAGAAGGTTAGGTATCCCTACTTTCTGAACATCTGTCAGACCGTTAAGGAAGTAAGAGCCTAGGTAACGTTTCCTGATGTTGCAAAAAGCTGGACAGGCACAGAGAAGGTGGTGAATGGATTCGACCTCCTCCTCGTCCGGACAGCTTCTGCAGAAATCATTCGGAACTATTCCTAGTTTTTGTGCGTGACTGCCAATGAGGCAGTGTCCTGTGATGACACCAATGACCTTGTAGATGTCAGTTCTTTTTAGGGAGATTACACTCCTTGTGCGTTGGCTGTCAAGCCGAGGCCAGATTTGCCTGGTGATGACGCAGGTATGTCCCTGGGTCCATCTCAGGTTCGTCTCGGCCCTGGCGAGATTGGCTAGATTATGTTTAATGGTTGTAAGGGGTACTCCCTCACAAGCCACGATTGATTGTAGCGTCGTTCCTTGTTTGGCGAGTGTATCGGCTTTTCCATTACCTGTAATGTCGCTGTGTCCCGGTACCCAGATAAGCTGTATGTTGAACTGTTCTGCCATCTCGTAAAGAGATCGGCGACAGTCGAGACTAGATTTTGATGTGTACACATAGGACTCCAACGACTTTAAGGCTGCTTGACTGTCTGTGAGAATTCGAATATCCGTGGTGGATATTACGTTCCACCTCAGCCAAGACAAAGCCTCTTTTATTGCCAACAGTTCCGCCTGGAAAACGCTGCAATGATCTGGTAATTTTAGAGCTTTATACAGCTTAAGTTGTTTGCAGATCTTTCGCTTCTTCGACGCTCTAGCACTCCGTGCTCTTGCAGACGTAGGTGGACTCTTGAAAACATACCACGACTGGGACACCTCCGATTGGGATATCCTTCAGCGTATAGCTGAATGGTCGAGATCGTGAAGCCGAAAGGCTCTACGCTCTACAAAGTAGCCACATACTGGCATTTCGCTAAAGAGCACCACATGGAACTTGCAGAATACGCCCAAAAACTTTTAAGCATACCAGCTTCTTCGGCACCATTGGGAAGGATGTTTCCAATTGGTCTATGATATGTACATAGTGTTTTAAGAAATCGTTTGGATTTCAACAAGCCGAAAATGTTACCTAACATTTACTAATCCCCTAAAATAATAGACTCGAATAAATCGAAGCTGAAGTCGTTCCACTACCTCGAATTTGGCACTATTCTCATCTTATGTCTTGAATCCTTTGGTTTTAATTCGCAATTCCTTCGCTGGTTATCTTCTTTTGTTTTCGGCCGAACTCAACAGGTCAAAATAGGTAACTCTATTTCTAAAGAAATAATATGCAGCTCTGGGGTTCCTCAAGGGAGCCATCTGGGCCCACTGCTCTTCGTTATCTTTTTTTCATTGAAATCATTGGTGATGATGATCTAAAACTATTTAAAGCCGTTAGGAATATTACTGATTGCCAACTGCTACAATCAGATATAAATAGAATCTCGGAATGGTGCAATGCTAATCCTCTAAAGTTGAATATAAGCAAATGCAACTGCATATCCTTTGTGCCTCTCCATAATCCACTTTGAATACGTTATTGGTTCCCAACCTACATCACGTATTACCGAAGTTAAAGATTTAGGTGTTGTGTTGGACACCACGTTCTCATTTAAAACACACATAAATCGTACTCTAGCTAAAGCCTACTCTTATATGGGTTTCATCAAGCGGAATAGTAGAGGGTTCTCTGATCCTTTTTCTCTCTTGTCATTGTACACCTCACTCGTTAGACCTCATCTCGAGTACGCAGTTATCATTTGGAATACCAATCTTTGTACTGACTCCGATAGAATGGAACTTGTCCAAAAGCGTTTCACAAGATTTATTTTTCACAAAATGCATTGGAATTTCTGCCCCAACTATGAAGCCAGACGTTTACTTCTTGGTATAAAATCATTAAAAACTAGGCGTACTTTGCATGATATAATGTTTGTTACAGACTTACTCTCTCATCACATAAGATGTCCTACTCTCTTGTCTAAAATAGGACTCTATGTCCCTGCAAGGCCTTTGAGAATAAGACATCCTCTTTCTGTAGGATATCATAGGACTTATTATGGTACAATCTAACCTCTTACACGCACTGTTAAAGTTTTTAATGAAATCAGTAATCTTGTGGATATTCATTTAGATCGAGTTCAATTTAAAAACTTAGTCTATCTTAGTCTTAGTCCATTTCTCATTTACGTCTACAACCCTGCTCGTGGGGCACCCTGTATATTGGATTTTTATGAATTATATGTTTTTGTTTTCCTTAAATATAGAGCTTTAAAAATATGTGAACACATTGTTATGTTTTCGAATAAAAATTGAATGTTCGAGTTGCAAATATTTTGTCCGATACTGTATGTATACATTTGTATAGGTACGTAATATACATACATACGTATGTTGGCGTTACAGTCCATGAAGGTACGTAATACGCATACAATATCAGCTCCTGTTGATTTGAACACTTACCCTATCGGAGAGGAAGGTTTTTGTTTTTATAAATTTAGAGTTACATAGATTGTTAACTAAATTCCTAAGAGGTTTTACCACTTTTCGTATCATTTATTGTACATCTCCTAGAAATAGATTAATGTAAAATTACTTTTTATTATGAATACCCATATCAAAACGGTTCATACAAGCTTCTTTAATACGGGCTTTAATATTTTATTAATTATTAGCTCAGATAACTTCTAGGTCTTTGACCACTTTTACAATTTTGCTCCTCGAATACATACATATAACGAAAAGCAAAAGAAATAACAATTCCACTACTTGAAGATTTTTTTCTTTGGTTATCAGTTTATCAATAAAGGAAAAGGTCGTTGTCTTCGTAACAACACTTGATACTCAAATATAGTATGTGAACCTCACAGTTTAAATGCGTACGTGCGATACACGCACGTTTGTACACAGCCCAAATGATCAGTACGAGTACGAGTAAGCCCGTCATGAAAAAAAACGTGTATTTCCCAACGACTACTTGACATTTGACTTTAAAGAGAATCTCTGAATTGAAATTGATACTGATCGCTGCATCTAAAGATGTACACGTCAATGAAACAGAGCTAATGAATAAATTATTTCACAACTGTATGCGCGATTGATTTTATTTCGAGGGTATGAGGACATATAAGTATTCTTGTACAAAAAAATATAATAATAATATAATATACAACACATTCGCATACATATGTACGTTGCCATATATAATACGCAACTGACTTCAAAGTCCGAGTTGTCGAACTCACTTATTCCAAAGTGAAGAACTTGCAAGTAATATTTCTTCTTCTTTTTTCCGTGAAACTTGATATCTATTTAGCATCAGAGACATAGACAGCCTCGAACTCAACTGTGACAGCCTTAATGCTACCATCTTATCTGCCTTTCACAACGCTTGCCCAGAGAAGGTCAAGTCAGACAATCGTACCACTCCGTGGTGGAACAGCAATCTGGCCAAGCTAAGAGCACTGACCAGGAAACTGTTCAACAGGGCTAAACGGACTGGTGACTGGACACAGTACCGTGCCTCACTCACCAACTACAACCGATTAGAAGAGCCAAAAGAGACTCATGGAAAAAGTTCTGCAGTAGTCTATCAGACATACAGAGCAGCGCTCGCATCCACAGAGTCCTCGCCAAAGAGCACACTAACCAAATTGGACTGTTGAGGAGAGCAGATGGCACTTACGCGGAGAATGGTACAGAAGTACTAAAAATTTTAACCAGTACGCACTTCCCAGACTCCAACATCATTCCCCCTAATCTCTCTAACATACCTCCGCAGATCAGGGCAACTAGACCCAACAGGGAGGTCTGGAAGAGAGCACGAACAATTTTTCACGAGGGAAGCATAAAATGGGCCATTCATTCTTTTGACCCGTACAAATCCCTGGGGGAGGATGGCATCTTCCCAGCCCTCCTTCAGAAAGGAAGTGCGGAAGTGGATAGGGATATCAGGGACGGTGCCCTGAAAAGATCACCACTTCACAAAAACCAATATGCCTACCAGCCTGGTAAATCGACCACGCATGCTCTTCAGGAGCTAACAGCTCGGATCAACAAATCTCTGAGCGACAAAGAAATTGCGATAGGTTTCTTTCTCGATATTGAGGGTGCTTTCGACAACACCGACTACAGCCAAATAAAACGTTGCATCCTCAGCACAGGGGTGGATAACACCACATGCAATTGGATCCAACACATGCTTAGCAATAGGAAAATAAACACCTCACTAGGCAATGATAAAATCAGCGTAAATGCCGCGAAAGGATGCCCTCAAGGGGGGGTTCTCTCACCTCTCCTGTGGTCCATCGTGGTAAATGAACTGATTAACATACTCAGCAACAATGGTTTCTATGTCCAAGGTTATGCTGACGACATAGTGATCCTGGTTAGAGGCAAATTCGAAAACAGTCTCGGAACTCCTCCAACGGGCACTAAACCTTGTTGCAAACTCGTGCACAAAGGTTGCACTAGAGATCAACCCTGGCAAAAGCACTATAGTCGCCTCCACCAAAAGGAGGAATAGGCACAAACTTACCAAACCTACCCTCTTTGGTGAAGCGATAGAGTTCTCAAAAGAAGTCAAATATCCAGGGATAACTCTAGACGAAAAGCTCACTTGGAACTCTCACATTACAAAGACCATAGAGAAAGCCAGGATCTCATTATGGACCAGCAAAAGTCTCACTGGCAAAAATTGGGGCACAAGCCCCAAAATGTCCCTCTGGCTATATACAGCAATCACCAGACCAATTCTCACATATGCTGCGCCCGTCTGCTGGCACAAGACAAAAAAAGGATCAGTGCAAGCCAAGCTCAACAAACTGCAATGACTAGCTTGCATCTGTATCACCGGGGCCATGAGAACATCCCCCACAGCAGCACTAGAAGTCATCACAGACCTGCCACCTCTTCATCTCCAACTGAAGAAAGAAGCAATGGTCTTCGCCCATAGACTAATCGTGGAGGATGACTCTAACCGTAGGCTCTTTCACCCTGATATCCCTACCGAAATAAACAGGCATGAAATCCTAAAGATATCTCTTATAGATAACTGTCTACTCAGATACAACTTCAGCCAAAACTACAAGGTCACATTCCCCAACCGACAAAACTGGGAACAGGATAGACCCTCCTTCAATCGTGCATCCTACGTGTTGTACACAGATGGCTCCAAAACAAACGAAGGCGTTGGGGCTGGAGTATAAGGAGCAACTACAGGCACATGCATCTACGTCAGCATGGACAGATACAACTCCGTTTTTCAAGCAGAGATATTTGCTATAGAACTCTGCCTCAGAGAAAATATAAACAGAAATATACTCAACAAAAACATTTACATTTCTCTGACAGCAAGGCTGCACTTCTGGCCCTAAAGAGCTATGAAATCACCTCCAAACTGGTATGGGACTGCCTACAACTACTTCACCAGCTGGCCAGCACAAACAGAGTTCATCTCATTTGGATACCTGGACACAGCGGCCATACAGGCAACGAAAAGGCGGACCTACTAGCAAGGAAAGGCTCTGCATCACCATTTATGATGCCACAGCCTTTCTGCGGCATACCCATCAGCACCAAATGCTGCATAAACAAATGGTTAAGGAACACGACGGATCACTACTGGTTACAAACGAAAGGTAGCAGACAAGCCAAGTTGTTCCTCCCAACTACATCTCTCAGTAGAACGAAACAACTCCTCATGCTTTCGAGGAGTCAGATTCGCTTAATCACAGGTTTCCTTACTGGACACTGCCCATTCAACAAACACCTCAAACACGAAGTTAAGATTGCCTTATCGAAGCTCAAGTCGAATAAAGCTGCTGGCGCAGACGGGCCGTCTGCTGGGCTCTTCAAGGCAGCTGGGGGTGACCTGGTTGGGAGCATGCACCAGCTCATCCGTAAGATATGGTTAGAGGAAAGCATGCCCGAGGAATGGAGTCTCAGCATCGTATGCCCGATCCACAAGAAAGGAGACCCCTCTGATTGCGCCAACTATAGAGGAATAAGTCTCGTTAACATCGCATACAAAATCTTCTCTGCCGTTTTGTGTAAACGCCTTCAGCCTTTTGTAAATAAGCTGATAGGTCCTTATCAGCGCGGATTCAGGCCAGGAAAGTCCACCATCGACCAAATCTTCACACTACGGCAGATCCTGGAAAAAACCAATGAATTTCAAGTCGATACTCACCACCTATTTGTCGACTTCAAAGCCGCATACGGCAGCGTAATTAGAGACGAGCTATACAACGCTATTTCTAACTTTGACATACCTGCTAAACTCGTCAGACTATGCAGGATGAGTTTGGAGAATGCTCGCTGCTCCATCCGAATCGGTGAACACCTTACCGATAGTTTTGATGTCAAAAAAGGAATTAGGCAGGGCGATGCCTTATCATCCCGGTCCTGTTGTACGGCGCGGAAGAATGGACACATCAGAAGCGGATTTGGAGGCCCTTGGTCGGTTCGAGAGAACCGCGTGATTTTTGGGCCTATAAACGCAGACGGGGGATGGAGGAGAAGATTGAACCACGAACTTTACGCGCTAAACAGCGACATGAGCCTAGTCAGGCGTCTACGGATTCAACGCCTAAGATGGTTGGGCCATGTAGAGCGAATGAACACCACAGCTCCAACCCGGAGAGTCTTTGAGTCCAACCCCGAGGGACGAAGAAGCAGAGGACGGCCGCACTTAAGATGGCGCACACAGGTGGAAGGGGACCTCAGCCAACTGGGTGTGCGGCAATGGAAAAGGCTAGCAAAAGATCGTGCTAGATGGAGGGGTATGTTGGTTGAGGCACAGGTTCACCCCGAGCTGTAGCGCCCGCTAAGAAGAAGAAGAAGGGTGGCTGTGATGCAGTGGTTAACATCATCGACCGCCGAGCGGAAGGTCTATAGTTCAAATTCGCTTCGTAGCCAAGAAGAAGTAATTCCTATAGGGACAAAAAGTATGCAACGCAGTTGTGAATGGAAAGTGACCAGACGTACTGCTGCAGGCATTACACTCACAGTATATGGTCAACTGAAATTCATCCTCTGTGTATGCAATACTAAAGTGCTCGAACGAATTATTACGGACTATAACCACCCCGGAATTGGTCAGCTCTCGACCTATCTAGGACAATCACTCCTGAGAGTAGTGAACGAACATCAACGACCCAAACCACTGCACTCCGTCCAGGTTGTGTGTCTAAAAACACATCATAAGAGGAAATAAAAACTCTTGAACCTGCGCGAGTCTCTAAAACAAAAAAAAAAAGTTATTTGTGGGCGTATATTTGATATAATCGATAGTTAAGCTGTCATTAAAATGACTTCATCCAGATAGAACTCGTAATTCGTATTCAAAAAAAGCACGAGCTTCATATGTACATATGTATGATGGGCTGTCGACTCAGAAATCTTTGGATATGCAGTAGATGAGGTTAAGAGAAGTGCTCACTTTTAAAATAATTTTCCTGCCATGTAGCGAAGCTTCATTAAAACACGGGCTATATCTAAAATAGCTACATACATACATAGACACATAATGATTGTACGTATGCACTCGTACATTGCTTATTGTTTCCTAAATACTCGCACAAAATCTCCCCCAATAGCAAAATAGACCAGGCGAAACGTGACGTATACATTTCCGTTTCCTACGTCAATTAACATAACAAAGAATATGCGGCTCAAAATGAAATGCAACTACAATACATACTATACCTGCAATATGCTTATGTACAAATATTCAAATAAACTTCGATTGATTCAATCCAGCGCTTCCAACAATTTTAGTAAACAAGTTTACGAATTTGAAGGTTTATTTTCTGCATACTTACATATGTACGAGTATATTGGGGAAATATGTTTGACGCGCACGCACACTCGCCTTTCCTTTATAGCCCATAAACCCATACACATTTACCTGGTACATTTGTACATTGTAAAATAGATCACTCAAAAATAGATCATAGGGTACCTAAGAGTATCCCCGCAAAAAATGGGGTAACACAAGCTATGAGCGATGAACTTTGAGTTCAGTCATCGAGCTTATACATGTTTGACAGGTTTTTGCAGCTTATTATGAGTCTTGTTCGAAAGGTATTTCCTCGGTGTAGATAGCTAGAGGCGAGCTAGCAATCGTGCCATTTGTTCGTGCATTGCAAAACATTTCGTTACTGTATTAAATGTCAACTAGTTTGAGTTGGTTTTGTTTTTCAAAGTAGGATGAAAAAATGTGATTAAATCCAGATACAAATATTACGTCTTTAAGAGTTATGATATATTAGCAGACATACAATTAGTATTTCCTAGTTGGAATACACATCCACAGAGAATTAATGTAGCTATGCATGTGTACCTACGCTTTTAAAATTCAATTCCTGTTCATATTTTGAAATTGATTAGAATTAGGAACTTGCACAGAAGAAATTGGCAAAGGTAACGTCAATCTGTTTCAAAAGCCCTTATGAAATACTTTAATAAATTAATTTGTACAAACATTCAGGCTTATAGAAATAAGGAGTGGAATAGTAAATTAAAAGATCTTGGACCTTTTTGGAACATAGTTAAAGTTGTTAGGAATACAAACAGGCAGATACCCTTTCTCATCGATGGTTCCAATATTATTTACACCGATCCCGAAAAAGCTAATATTTTTGTTCTCAAATTTCCAGAAAATCATTTAGTATCGCAGCATTTAGGTGATCCATGTACTAACACACTCGTGGAAAATACTGTGGAATCATTCAATCTTGCTCTCAGTGAAACTCCGTCAAATGAATATATGTCTCAAACGGAATTGAAAATTCATCTCAATAACTTGAAAACACGAAAAACTTGTGGTTTAGATAATATTGAAAATGTTTACCTAAAGAGGGCATCAAATTTCTGACTTATATTATCAATTCTTGTCTTAAATTGCAATATTTTCCAGATGCATGGAAAATTGCAAAAGTAATTCCATTACCAAAAGCAGGAAAACAGCGAAATGATCCTTTTGGCTATAGGCCAATAAGTTTGCTGAGTAGTATAAGTAAAATTCATGAAAAAGTCGTTAAGGACAAAATTGTAAAAATTATAGAAAATCGGAAATTATACCGTGATGAGCAGTTTGGATTCAGACGTGACCACGGTACCGCCCATCAGGTACTAAGGATTTGTAGTAGTACTAAGCAAAATAGAGCAGAGGGAAGATCAAGTGGCTTGATAGTGTATAGCATAATAGCCTCATATATAAAATGTTAATCGATCATTTCCCTCTGTTTCTCTGTAAAACTACTCAAAGTTTTCAAGTATTTGTTAATGGTTTTGCGTCGGATATAATTCATTTTAATGTAGGTGTGCCTCAAGGTTCTGTCCTCGGTCCCGTCTTATATAACCTATATACGTCTGACATACCGCGGCTTCCACTCTGCGAAGTTGCGATTTACGCTGATGATACCGCCATATTAGCTTCGCATGAAATTGGTCTCAATATTGAGACGAATCTAAAGCATGCAGCTGAGCGGTTAAATGAATACTATGTGAAGTGGAAAATTAAACTTAAACCGAAAAAACTCAAGCTATTTTTTTCACTAGAAAAAGAAAACCTTGTTTTCTTCCATCTAGTCAACTTACTATCAACGGTCACGCAATAAGGTGGCAATCTTCCGTAAAATACCTGGGCATATATCTTGACCCAAGATTGACTTTTAAGAGCCACATCACGGAAACACTTAATAAAGTGAACATTGGAATAAGAATACTTTATCCGTTTATTAATAGAAAGTCATGTCTTTCATTAGAAAATAAAATAATAATTCATAAAACTATATTTCAACCAATTTTGCTATACGGCTGTCAGGTTTGGGGCAACTGTGCTAAGTGCCACATTAAAAAGCTACAACAAATGCAAAACAAACTATTAAAAATGATGTTAAATTTGCCTTGGCATTACTCAACACTACATCTACACACTAGAGCTAATGTTGAATTGATCTCATTCAGGATTTGCAAACTTAATGATAGTTTCATGACTAAATGCGATATTTCAGACAATCCTTTAATCAATCAGCTGAACCTGTTATAATGCAACACCTTTTTTTTTTTCGGCAAAATAATTCGTAAAATATTTCAGTAGAAAGATATGAATCACATCTCTGTAAATCTATTAGGTAAATTGTGCGATAACACATATTTTGTAAATTTTAAATGAAATAAATAAATAAATATCCAAATATCTATGTACCTACATACCTATACTTACTTACTTATCAGGCCTGCGATCTATGGAGGATCTGAGCCTGAGCTATAGCTGCCTTCATTCCTTGACGGTCCCGGGCACGCTGCTTCCAGTTGTCAAGACCAAGATGTCCTACATCCGCGATTACTTGGTCTTTATACCGGAGGTTCGGTCTTCCTCTTCTTCTCGAACCAGGAGGCTCGGAGTCGAAGACCCTCTTAGCTGGAGCGTTGATGTCCATGCGCTTGATCTTTGCCTTCCGGACTACATCCACATCTTGGTACAGCTCGTAGAGTTCGCGGTTGTGTCTTCTTCTCCATTCACCTTCCTCACAGACAGGACCAAATATCCGGCGCAGAATTTTTCTTTCGAAAGAACCCAAAATCAGCTCCGCTGTCCTGCTTATCGTCCAGCCTTCGGCTCCGTACAGCAAGACTGGCAGAATGAGCGTTTTGTAAAGCATGACTTTGGTCTTTCGAGTTAGGAGTTTTGACCCCAGTTGTTTGGACAAGCCGAAGTAGCAGCGGTTGCCAAGGACGATTCTACGCCGGATCTCCACTGTGGTGTCATTTGTGGAATTTACGTTTGCCCCGAGGTAGACAAACTCCTTAACTACCTCGAAATTGTAGCTGTCAATTGTTATGTTTTGTCCCAGGTGGTGAGCGACGGATTGGTTTTTGCTTGACAGCATGTATTTCGTTTTGTCCTCATTGATCTTAAGACCAACTCGTTTCGCCTGTTCTTCAATCGCCGTGAATGCTTCCACAATGCCACGGCGAGAACACGCGATGATGTCGATATCATCCGCGTATCCTAGCAGCTGGATGGACTTGTAAAAGATAGTGCCTTCCCTGTTGATGCCTGCCCGTCGCACTATCTGCTCCAGCACCAGGTTAAAGAAGTCACATGACAGCGCATCTCCTTGCCGAAATCCGGTGCATGTTTCGAATGGTTCCGAGGTCCTAGAACCGAGCTGCACGGTGCATCGCGTGTTTTTTAGCGTGGCGCGACACAACTGGATCAGTTTTACCGGGACCCCGAATTCGGCCATCGCCCCAAACAGTTCTTCACGATGAATGCTGTCGTATGCGGCTTTGAAATTGATGAAAAGATGGTGTGTATTGATTCGAAACTCGTTGGTCTTTTCCAGGATTTGTCGAAGTGTGAAAATTTGGTCTATAGTTGATTTGCCGGGCCGGAAGCCGAACTGGTAGCTGCCGATTAGTGCGGTGCAAAATGGTTTTAGACGTTCACACAATACGCTGGAAAGGATCTTGTATGCGACATTGAGCAGGGATATACCTCTATAGTTCTTGCAAGGGGTAGGATCGCCTTTTTTGTGGATGGGGCATATAGAGCTGGTATTCCAGTCGTCGGGCATGCTTTCATCTTCCCAAATTCTGCAAATGATCTGGTGCATGCGCCCTACCAGAACATCGCCGCCAGCCTTGAAGAGCTCTAATGGCAAGCCATCTGAGCCTGCGGCCTTGTTGTTCTTCAGCTTCTGAATAGCTGTGCCGACTTCTTCGATGCTGGGTGGGAGGACTACTTCAGCGGCTGGAGTTGGGATTTCCTCGGTCCCTACCACTCTCTCTTGGTCATGCTCGTTAAGCAGCTGCTGGAAGTGCTGCTTAAATACATCCACTATTCCCTGCGGGTCGGTGACAAGATTACCCTCGCAGTTTCGTAGAGCCAGGGTGCCCTTTTTGAAGCCTCCTGCAAGGCCTTTGGCTTTCTTGTAAAAGACTCGTATTTTATGTTTATCCCTAGACTCCTCGATATCCTTGAGCTGGGAGGCTGCGAAGATTCTTTTCTTTTGTCGCAGTAGTTTTTTCTCCTCCCTTCTTCTGGCTCGGTACTCTTCTTGCGCTGCCCTGGTTTTCCTCTGCAGCACCTTTTGGTACGCCTCGTCGGTTGCTGTCTTTTTCTGCTCACACTCGCCATCATGCCACGGGTTTCTTGTCGGGGGTGGTAGGTATCCTAAGGTGGTTTTGATATCACCCCACAGATTTTCTATAGGGTTGAGGTCAGGGGAACGTGGGACTTCGTGCGTATTTCCTGGACCGCAGTAATATCCGCCTTGTACTGCGTGAGGATTCCTTCTAGTTTATGAGCAGCTCCGGGAGTGTACAGGGTTCTGACATTCCAGGAGCATACTCGCAAATCATGTTCCTTTTTCGTGCGTTGTCGTCGTCGAGTATCCGTCCGTGTATCCGAGGCATCTTGCTCATTCATAACTTTAGGTTTTGCCCCCCACCTACATACCTATACACATGGAAAATTCGAAAATATATCGTGATTTAGATTCCGAATCATACCGACAACAACACAACATTTTAGTTTCAATATTCTGCATAAAACATATGCCAATAATAAGCTCACTGGAAAAACACATGTTTCCCGCGGAAGACGAAATCACCTCATCTGCTTCAAACATCTTGTTGTCTGGATAATGATTACTCATTTTGTGATACTCGTTTTTTCCTGACAAATATGCATTACTTGGTCACTTTAGTTGATGTTATTTACGTAATTTTACTGCACAATTAAGGGAAGTTATATACATATTGTTAATCGTCCCCGAACAGGGTTCGATCGCTAGATTGCGATAAACTATGTACAACTGCGTGTTTGTTTATTTCCACCTGAGATTAATTATCTGGACGCTTCACCTTTATTACGACCTTTGTCTCTAGAACTGTTACATAATTGTCCACTAATTCACTAGATTAACGACTGATCACTGATACTGAATACTGAATGTCGCTGAGGGCGAGTA
Organism: Eumerus sabulonum; assembly: GCA_951905685.1. Classification (NCBI taxonomy): domain Eukaryota; kingdom Metazoa; phylum Arthropoda; class Insecta; order Diptera; family Syrphidae; genus Eumerus; species Eumerus sabulonum. The sequence continues at coordinate 247,983,952 of OX645060.1, read as the reverse complement.
TTCCCGCTTATATAGCCCTCGATCCAACCTCTCGAATGTTCGCCGTCAAACGTTCCCCTTCAGAAGTCTCTAGAATGCTCTGGCATTGACATTCACCGTTATACCGCTGAAAGTTACTATCATTCCAAACTTTGACAGCAAAATTCGAACATAACCGTCGTCGGTTCGTGTCCACAACAATATTGTTACGAAATATTCAATCCCACAGCGAATATGGTTCGCACCACTTTATTGCGATAAACTACAATTGTTCTTATTATCCGAATTAAAACACACACACTTTTCTTGTTTCACCACAGATCAATTATCTGTGCAGCTTCGCCACTTTACTTTATTATCCAAAACCTATTGAACACTTTAAGCCTTATTACACACACAAGTCTTAATTGAAAGCTTTTATTTTCCCACTGCCTTATCGATTGATCACACCGACTCGTCACACGTTGTTCAATTCCACAAACTGAATGTATGCCGAGGGCGAGTGTTCGCGCTTATATAGCTCTCGGTCCACCTTCTCGAATGTTCGCCGTCGGAAGTTCCCCTTCGGAAATCTCTAGAATGCTCTGACAATTAGCATTACGCCGTTGACAGTTGACATCATTCCAATCTCCGCTTCAAGAGAGCTTTCGAACTTCGACAGCGAAATTCGAACTTAACCGTCGGTTTGTGTCTCCGCAACAATATACTCGTATTTACATATGCGTACTTATATACGTATACATGGGCTCGGACATACGGGGTAAAGTTGTTAATAGCTCTCAACCTGGCGAGTCAAGTTGACATACAGCCCTTTCGTGACGCCCTCTGGATAGCTTCTACACTAAGCGTTGAGAGGTGAACAAATGTATCTAGCTAACGCCGTAGGCCTAGGCTAAAATACCCCGACCAGACTGGCGGTTGTGCGGCGGGCCAACAACCCGACCATGTAAGAACTCTGTCGCTTCATCAAAGAGAATAGGTTTAATAAGTTTATGCCTGCTCCTTCTTTTGGTGAAGGCGACTGTAGTGCTTTTCTTGGGGTTGACATTTAGTCCAACCTTTATGCACCACTTCCCAACAAGATTGAGTGTCCTTTGGAGGAATTCAGAGATTGTGTCTTCGAATTTACCTCTGATTAGGATCATAATATCGTCAGCGTAGCCTTGGACGTAAAAGTATAGTAATCAGTTCATTGATAACGATGTACCATAGGAGGGGTGAGAGGTCAGCCTTCCGCAGTGATTATTTTCCTGTTACTAAGCATATGTTGGATTTTTTTGTTTTTTATAGTTCCCGCAGGTTCAAGAGTTATACTCTTATAATATTTATCACACAACCTGAACGGGGTGGTTTGTGTCGTAGATGTCGGTTCACTACTCTCCAGAGGTAGTTTTCCAAGCTAGGTTTCGAGAGGAACCGGCCGAATTTTCACGTTGGTTGTAGTTCTCAGCAAATGTTCCATGCACTTATGGTGTTATATAAGAATTGCACACACAGAGTATGAATTTGAAGTGACTTGCTGACCTGATAAGTAAGTATTAAACGTATATACTTATATAGAATTACAAATGAACAAAATCATCTTGGAAATCTAGTTTTCTTGAATGAAGCATAAATCAAAAAGGTCTACTTCCATACTGGACGTATTTATTTGATAGCCAGTAATAACTAAAACGATACATTCTGCATTTTGCGGCATACTGAGTTCTTAACAGAACTGCAATATTACAAGTTCTACAGAAATCTCATCAAATATCCACATCTAATTTATCTAATACTTTACTAATCCATTACATGTATGTATATCAGAAAAATTATTTCACTTTGATACGAGGTCGACAAATTATTTTGAAACTGCAACTGGACGTCGAAGAGGCAACCATCGCCGAAGGCGCTTATTCGTTTCATTTTGCTTTATAACTTACATGTGTATAGGCCATCAAGACCTTCGGTATTTCAACATTGAATAACTCTGATATTTTTCAGCCGATTTTGACAAATGAGCAAGATTTATTTGGAATATTCTCTACCATTTATTTTAAATTAGTTTTTGAAAACAATGTCCATTCGATACGCAAAAGGCAGCTCTTTTTCGGGCATTCTGCATTTCGGGCGTTATAGCAGTTATTTCGGCTCGTATGTTACTTTTGAGTTCGTCAATGGTCTTCGGCTTGCTGGCATGTATGTATGTATGTATGTATGTTGGCGTTACAGTCCCTGAAGAACCAGAGCCGAGCTTCTCTCAATCACCCATGTTGTGTGTGATTTCATTTTTCCCATAGGTGAAAGGGACCAACGGTTTTTTTGCCGGTTCCGAACGGCGAATTTCGAGAAGCGTGAAAACACGTTCGATGACATGGCTGTCTCGGGATTCGTTCCCGTGTCATCGGCGTCAGAGGCCAACACACTACCCACTGCGCCACGGTGCTCTCATACACTTTACTTTTTAGGGTTCCGTACCCAAAGGTAAAACGGAACCCTATTACTAAGACTTCGCTGTCCGTCCGTCCGTCCGTCTGTCACCAGGCTTTATCTCATGAACCGTGATTTTTCTGTTGCCGCTACCACGACAAATACTAAAAACAGAACAAAATTAATATTTAAGGGGGGCTCCCATACAACAGACATGATTTTCATCCAAAAAATCCTGCCTGCAACCAAGATCTGTCATTTGATGAGGTAACATACATAGTCTCTTTCATATTTATATATTCAGATGGTACGGAACCCTTCGTGCGCGAGTCCGACTCGTATTTGGCCGTTTTTTTTTTAAATAACCCCAATGAAAAAAGTCAACTACAGTTGGATCCGGAGAACGAGGAGGCCACTCCAAATCACAATTTTTCGGCGCACCCTGTATATGCATGTACATATGTATGCACAGATATCGAAGGCTCTACAGTACAGATTAAGATGAACATTAATTCGTGTCTTAATAAATAGTGATCAAAATTTTTCTCTCAACTGCTCGTTTTTCGATCAGTACGTATCGGCGTATCAGTAGGCGTTTTAAAGACTTGCGTATTTATGACACGTGCCATGCTCGCTTATTATGCAACAAACGATCGAATATGTATGGATGTATGTGCTATATCATATTAAGAACTTCCTGTTGACAACGGGCAAGTATATTTGTAAGAACAAACATAACACAGTATGTACTTCATAAATACATACATACATACATATGGCTTAGTGAATTATTTTGTTTTACGGTTTAATATGTATACATATAAAGAAACCTGTAGCATAGTGTCCTTGACACATAGCAACATGTTTATTAATTCTACATTACCTTCTACGAGTGATTTTATATTTAAGGTCAGAGAGTTAGTTTCGTTTATTTTCCTATATATTCGTAGACTCGTAGATACATATGTACGTACATATGTATGTATGCATATATTTTTAATTTGTGGTTACCGCCAAAGAATCACAGCTACGTATTTGCTGATTTTGGCTTCGTTAAAAAAGAAAAAAACCGACCAAGTGCGAGTCGGACTCGCGCACGAAGGGTTCCGTACCATCTATAAAAAATATGAAAGATAGGTTGTATGTTACCTCATCAGTGATCATATTAGAACGGCTATTACGTTTGAAATGATTTTATGCATGATGACAGATCTTATTTGCAGGCAGGTTATAGGCATATTACTTTGATGATCAAAGATCTCCATGATGAGATAGTTGATCATCAAATTGTCCATTAAATTCAAATCAATTATCTTACTTGACAGCAAGGAGGAAAAGGTTAATAACAATAATTATTGGAAAAAGGTTTGCAGCTAGGATTAATTTATCCAGGACACAATAGGGATCAAAGCTTGGAAGTGTTTTATTGGTTGTGGGATATGATCGAAAGTTAATTTCACAACATTTGAATTTGTTGCGACATTTGATATCTTAACCCAGAGGTTCCTAATTTTTTTTGGCCACGGAACCCTAAACGATCAAACTTTTTTTGGCGGATCCCCATATTGATATTAACAGAAAACGTCGTTCCTTGAGGTGCGGTTTTTATATTTTTATGACATTTTTTCACATATTTGTTTAAAATATCCTAAAAATTAGGCTTAATGTCCGACAGCTGAATGGGAAGGTCTGGAGCTGCGTCCCGTCTGTTTCTGTATTTGTTTTTTGTATAAGTGTAAGCCGGAAACCCAGCCTCGCATCGGTAAGTTGTTACAAATAGAAGGAGAACCATAAGAGCTTTTTCTGCGACTGCAGGGTGTTCATCTTTCAGAACAACCTAAAATGTACTCAAATTAGAATTTTTTCATTCAAATTTTTGTTTAAGAGGGTTGAACATTTCATGTCGATCAAATGTTCATACTCTGGCACAGTTAGCATCGACGGTTTGCTATAATTTACAAATTATAGTCGATGTCGTCCATTTTCTCGGGGAAATACTCTTCCAAAGATTTTGATGTATGCTTGTTTCATCATCTGCAGTAACCTGCAACATATTTTCTTCCAAAAATCCGATTAAAAGAGTAAAACTTTCGTATTTTTTTCGGAACACATTCTATCCAGAAACCAAGTTTGGTTTTAGGTGCAGATATTTTGAGCTTATGAAATATATCGGCCAAATAAGCAAATTTCACCAACCATTGCTCAACGTGCAAGAGCTCAACAAGCGTACTTACGAATGCAGAAATGGGCGTCCGATTAAGAATATCTTGAGCTCGCTGCGCAATTCAAATACTCTGGATAAAACTTTTCACATCGAAAGCCATCTCACTTCCGTGTATAGAAAAAGAGATTGATGTTGACTTCCTACACCTTGACACACTTTTTTAAAAAGCCTTGACTAGACTGGTCGTGATTTGACGTAATTCACTATTTGTATGGCTTGATCGAGATCTTTTTTTAAGTCGAGTGAAATTTTCTTCGCGACAAGGGCATGACGATGTAAAACGCAATGACTGCTACTACATTTCGGTGCAACATTCTTTATCCTTGGCACAGTTCCTTTTGTTTTTCCGGTCATAGCTGCTGCTCCATCGCTGCATACGTCAATACATTTGATCCATTGAATATGGTGTTTATTCATATAATTATCAATGACTTTAAAATTTTCTTCCCCAGTCGTGTTGGTGTCCAAAGGTTCAATAGATCCACCGAAGGGGTATCCCACGAAAACAAGCAGTATTGATAACCCGGCGACATCTGTACTTTCCTCAAGTTGTATTGCAAACATCTCATTGTCTTTCAATCTACAAATTACTTCATCTTCAATATGGTCTGAAATCTTATGGACTCGATCAGATATGATATTATTGGAACATTGGACTACTGCAACTTTTTTCGCTGCGTCTTCTCCAAGTACGCAGCTGACGATTTCTGTCATGCGTGGTTTTATTAAATTTTCTGCAATCGTGTGTGGTTGACCAGCACGCGCAATTCTGTAACTTATTAGAAATTATGATTCAGTTGCTTTTTCATTATCTGTTTTTTCATATCTGTGTATAGCAGCCATACCAGTTGTATGCACTTCATTGTGTCTTTCAAAAAAACTTAAGTTTTTATCCTTCAGTTGCGGGTGGTTGGTTTCAAGGTGTCATTTAAGCTTTGCAGGTACCAAGGAGCTGTTTAACAGAATTTTGTTGCAAATAACGCACTGTCCATCAGGATGTTCAGCATTTTCTACAAAAGGAATAAATCCATAGGACAAGTAGGATTCTTCATACTTCCTCTTGGTTGGTGTACTTTGTCGATTTTGCCGATGGAAAGAGCCTTCTATATTAACCGTACCCTGGAATAAATGTAGAAACCTAATAATAATCGGCAATAAGAGTTGAGGACGCCGTGGCGCAGGGGTTAGTTTGTTGGACTCTGACGCACGATGAGCGAGTTCGGATCGCGATAACACCGACGCCATCGAATGTTTATTGCGCGGCGTTCCTCCTCGGCGAGGTACTGGCAAAACCCCCTGTAGTATACTTGCCGTGAAAAAGCTTCTCGACTCACGCCGTTCGGAATCGGCATTAAACTGTAGGTCCCTTTCACTCATGTGAAAAACAAATCACACACAACATGGGTGATTGAGAAAAGCTTGGCTCTGGTCCTTCATGGGCTGTAACGCCATTAAAGAAGAAGAATAACAGTCATACTCGATAATAATAAACGAACACAATATTTATAAAATAAACAATAAATTTAGAAATTAATGCGTGTAACATGAGTAAGCCAAGCAGTTCTGGAGTACAATGGACCAGTGATTGCGTCTGAGTGCTCCAGCGGATAGCAGAAGCCTTCAACAAAGAAAGCCAACCAGTTATTGGTTGGACTGTATTTACAGTGCTGTGCAAAATATTTCCAACTGACAGTTTGCAACGCTTCAATAAAGCTGTTTTTTCTAAGGGTAAACCTTGTCTTGAGAGCACCGTGGCGCAGTGGATAGTGTGTTGGCCTCTGACGCCGATGACACGGGATCGAATCCCGACACAGCCATGTCAACACCGTGTTTTTCACGGTGTTTCTCCTCAGCGGAGTTCTGACAAAACCCCCTGTAGTAAAATTGTCATGAAGAGCTTCTCGAAATTCGCCGTTCGGAACCGGCAATAAACTGTAGATCCCTTTCACCTATGTGAAAATGAAATCACACACAACATGGGTGATTGAGAGAAGCTCGGCTCAGGTTCTTCATGGACTGTAACGCCAACATACATACATACACAAACCTTGTCTTTGCTATGGTTATTTTGTTTGCATTTGTTCCTTGGTTTTTCCATTCGGTTTGCGGCGCATTATTGTCGTATTGTAAATAGTGGGGTTGTGGTATCATGCTATAAAGGTGGTAAGTCCCGTCAATCCCGTCCCGTTTTTTTCCACGGAACCGCTTTGACCTTTTCACGGAACCCCAGGGTTCCGCGGAACACCATTTGGGAAACGCTGTCTTAACCTATCAGGATGGAAAACGAGGGGAATAGCAATTGTACGAAAGGGTTTGCTGCAAGGATTTGCTTAGCAGTGACAGTTGCAGCTAGGACTAATACATCAAAGACACAAAAGGGATCGAAGCTGGGAAGTTTGCTACTGGTTGTGGGATATTGTCGACTAACCTTAGGTCAGAATGTGACCAACGGGATTTTTTGGATGAAAATCATGTCTGTTGTATGAGAGCCCCCCTTAAATATTCATTTTATTCTGTTTTTTATGTTTATTTGTCGTTATAGCGGCAACAAAAATACATCATCTGTGAAAATTTCAACTGTCTAACTATCACGGTTTATGAGATACAGCCTGGTGACAGACGGACGGACGGACAGCGAAGTCTTAGTAATAGGGTCCCGTTTTCCTTTGGGCGTGGAACCCTAAAAATCCTGCTGTTTGATTATTTTGTAATAGGGTGGCAGATGTGTGTGTTAGGCCAATCTCTGGATAAAATTAATTTCATTTCGATTTTCAGACACAATTTTTTTTTGGATCGGTTGCATTAGTTTTGAAGCGTCATGAAATAATCGAATAAATCGCGATTTTCGTGCTCTGATCTCCGTAACTTTTTCGAATTTACTCCAAATGTGTTTGATTATCTTTATCTTCTTTTACAAGCGATATTATCTTCTCTTACAAGGTCTATTCGAGATAATAGCGGTAAAAACAAATATAATTTCAATACAAATATAGCGGTTTACAATCATCACAAATTAATAAAGTCGAATTGAATAGAGCTATAAACTACTACATACATAGATATGTATGTACGGGAATGTGTTTCCTATAAGTAAAGTCCCATGGGGTTCTTTTTTAATTATTTTCTTCATGGACAGAAAAGCAAATCTGTAGGTTCTGTATTCCAATGTTCATTATCTCTTTCATATGTTTTCCCTCAAATTTACACAACTGAAATTAGAGCTTTACATAAATAGAATAACAAGAGCGTGGCTATCCATCCATGTTCCATAACAATGAACGCCAACATTTTTCGTTGCCTTTTATTCATTGTGTTCAGGCTGAGAGCCCAGACCAAAAATAGCTCAGTCGCAAACGGTGTATCCGGATACCTGGCGCCCTCCGGATCAGCTAGCCTTACCTGGGTATTGCGGATCTCTGCCCAGGTGGACATATATTTCTCCGCAACTCGTGGGTACCAAATGTACAATAACAAAAATAAAAACAACAATGAGTCCGGATCTCATAAAAAACCGGAAGGGGAGGAAATCCCCTCTACATCAAATGCGGTTAATACTCCGATCGGAGAATCGACAAACCGCTCCGTTAAGTTGTCGGCAAGTAAAGCTGACAACAGAAAAATAAACCCATCGTCCAAGGCCTATAAAGACCAAAAGGCGGCCTTGAGAATCTTAAAACGATGGGGCCATAACACCGACCTAACGGAAAAAGAAAAAGAGTCGGTAGCCTGGGCTACAGGAATCCTGGCCCAGGGAAAAGCAAAGGCCAAGAGGCCCAGATCGTCCCCCGAGGAACCAAAGCGGGAGGCTAAGAAGGTCAGGCTGGGAACACTGGCCAAGCCATCAAAGCCTTTCGGTGAGGTTGCGAGGGAGTGCCTGACGGTAGCTATCATTGATGACAGCGATCCGGACGGAAAAATGACGACCGAAAAATGGAAGGATGTCGACCATGCACTATCGGCAAACTTCCTCAAAATCATGAGAAAGAACCCTGGACCACCGCCCATCTGTGATGACGCCGGATGGTATCAAGGCAGGGTTAAACTGATAAGCTGTGCCGATGAAAGATCGGTTGATCTTTTAAAGGCCACAGTTATCGAAATGGGGGAAATATGGGAGGGAGCCAGGCTCAAGGTCGTCACCAAGGACCAGATCCCGAAACGACCGAGAGCTAGATGCTGGATCCCGCTGGCACCAGACAACCCCCTCGAAATTCTTGAGACCATAAACCTCTGTAATCCCAATCTCCCAACAAGAGATTGGAGGGTCGCGAAGCTGGAGGAACCAAAGGACCGATCTAGACAGGCAGTTCTTGTGCTGAATAGTGAAGCCCTGGAACCTCTGGCCCAATGTGACCATTACATCAGGTTTGGTTTCAAGAAGATCAAACTTAATATTTACAAAAAGGATGAGGAAATGCCACCATCCGGCAACGAAACCACGGCCAACACCGAGGTCAATGTAGACAGCTCAATGGAGCAGGAATCCCCCTTCCCCTCGGGGAGCAAGGGCCCCGCGCCGATTGAAGCTGAAATTACAGCAACATTCCTGGTCAACAAGGACCAAGAATCGCTGCTCGACTCCGGAAGCGAAGACTATTCTACCAGCTCGCCGATGGAAGACGATCTTCTAGACCTAAATCTAGAAGATCTCGACACCACCGTGGTGGAGGTCAATCGAATTGATAACAGCCATGATGCTGAGATTAATTCAGATTAACCTCCATCACTCGAAAGCGGCTACCGCTAACCTTCTCCTCAGGCTGGCCAAAGGGGAAGAGGACATAGCCTTAATCCAGGAACCTTGGGTTCATGAACACAAGGTTCGTGGATTGAGAAATCCAGCCTACAACATTTTTACATCACAAAAAGAAGGTAAGCCCCGGACTTGCATACTTGCAAAGAAATCCATAAACGCTTACCTTCTTCCTAATTACAGCTCCCCAGACACCACGGTGATTGCCGTAGAATCACCCGGGAACAAGCTATGGATAGCCTCTGCATACATGGCGCAAGACGAATCCATCCCATCGGACGAGATAAAAAGGCTGGTGAGAGACTCGCCAAACCACCAAGCTGGACTCCTCATTGGGGCTGACGCGAATGCGCATCACACCCTGTGGGGTAGCAGCGACATAAATGAAAGAGGTGAGTGGCTTATTGAATTCATTCTTACCTCTGATCTTAATATATGCAACAAGGGTCATGTACCCACTTTTGTTACAAAAAATCGAAGGGAGGTACTAGACATAACTCTAGCATCTCCCTCTCTCATTGACAAAATAAGAGAATGGAAAGTTTCTGAGGAACACTCCTTCTCAGACCACCGCTACTTGGTTTTCAACCTAGCCTTCATGGTCCCAACCCCAATCGACTCTTCATGTAACCCAAGAAGAATCGATTGGGAGCGCTATAGAGCCCTTGTTGGCAACTCTGTAGTAAGCAGGACCCCCGATCACCCGCGGTCCACGGTAGACATAGATAATATGGTTGACATTTTAACAGCTACCTTGGGCAACGCACGGGTCAACAGCTGCGCAAGCCACAAATCGAGGAAAAACTCTTATCCCTCGTGGTGGAACGCAAACCTAAGCAAGCTCCGTAAAAACTGTCGAAAACTCTTTAACAAAGCAAAGAGTACTAGGAACGATAGTGACTGGAGCCTATATAAAGCTTCACTCAGAACTTACAAACAAACTCTGAGGAAAGAGCAAAGGCTATCCTGGAAACTTTTCTGTAACAATATGGAAAAAATTTCAGACGCCTACAGATTGAGGAAAATACTCTCGAAAGATCCACAATTCCCAAGCTACCTTACAGCTAACGGAGTCTGGACAGCATCTGAAGAAGAAACTCTAAACCTTCTTCTCAATACGCACTTCCCAGGATGCCATGAATCGCAGGTTTCACCGCAGCCGCAAGGAACCCACTTTTCATCCGCATTAATGGGAAATTTCGAACACATCATCTCCAGAGAGAAAATAATATGGGCGCTAAAAAGCTTCAAGCCCTATAAATCGCCAGGTCCGGATGGAATTTACCCGGTCGAACTTACACAAACCATGGAATGGACTATACCATGGCTAGAGATAATCTTCAAAGGATGCCTAGCTTGGAGTCACATTCCAGACAAGTGGAAGTGCGCAAAGGTGCTTTTCATTCCTAAGGCCGGCAGAAACTCTCACACTACCCCCAAGGATCTAAGGCCTATATGTCTATCATCCTTTGCACTAAAAACCTTGGAAAGGATGGTAGACCTATATATACGCCATAACTTGGATCCGCCCCTAATTTCTAGGGCACAGCATGCCTACGTTAAGGGTAGATCTATCGAAACAGCCTTGCACACCCTAGTGAGGAAAATCGAAAGATCAATCCATCTTAAAGAATACACTTTAACAGCCTTCCTAGATATAGAGGGCGCCTTTAACAACGTCATTCCGGAAGCAATAACGGAAGGGTTGGAAAAGCTAAAGGTGGAGAAGACTCTCGTAGAGTGGATCAGCGAACTACTATCAACACGCAAGATTCACTCGAAATGGGGTAACCAGGCAATCACCAGAGTGGTTACCAGGGGAACCCCGCAAGGAGGGGTTCTCTCACCTCTCCTCTGGAATGTAGTTATAAATGAGCTACTAATTAAACTGGAGGAAGAAGGCCTGGACGTTACTGCCTACGCGGATGACGTTGCCATTTCAATCTCAGGTAAATACCTATCGACACTGAATGACCGTATGCAAACGGCATTCTCAATTCTTTGCAAATGGGCGCATAGCAAAGGGCTCAGGGTTAATCCCCAGAAAACGGAGCTCGTGCTATTCACCAAAAAGCATAAAATTCCGGAGCACTGCCCTATCACTTTGCTTGATACCAGATTAAACTACTCCTCCAGTGCCAAATTCCTTGGCATCATACTGGACAGGAAATTAACCTGGAAAATCAACACAATCGAAAGAGCCAAAAAAGCAACAATAGCTCTCTATTCATGCAAGAAAGCCATAGGGAAAAAATGGGGGTTCAATCCCAAGATTACTCTATGGCTCTATACCACGGTCGTTAGACCCACATTAATGTATGGAGCGACTGTCTGGTGGACAGCACTGGACAAGACAACATACCTCAAACAATTCGAGAAGGTACAAAGGCTGGCGTGTTTATGCATTACCGGGGCCCTCAGGTCCACCCCGACGGCTGCACTTAACATGATACTCGACCTTACACCACTCGATATTTTCGGCAAGCAAATTGCCACACAAACGGCCATTAGACTTAAAGCCAACTCGAACTGGAAGAGCTACGTCTTTGGCCACTCCTCGATCCTGATTAACAGGTCAACCATCGCAGAAAACCTAGACCTCACAAAGCCCACCACAGTCTTGGATAAAAACTTCATAACGTTATACCCGGACAGACAGAACTGGACTCGTCAGACTCAACCTCGTAAAGGCTGCATAGATTTCTATACTGACGGGTCTAAAACCAAGGACGGGGTGGGCAGTGGGGTATTCTGCAAACAACTTAAGCTAAACAAAGCGATAAAACTACCTAATCACTGCAGCGTTTTCCAGGCGGAACTGTTGGCAATAAAAGAGGCTCTGTCCTGGCTGAAGTGGAACGTGATATCCACCACGGACATCCGTATTCTCACGGATAGCCAAGCGGCCTTAAAGTCGCTGGAGTCCTATGTGTACACATCAAAAACCAGCCTCGACTGTCGCCTATCTCTTAATGAGATGGCTGAACAGTTCAACATACAACTTATATGGGTACCGGGACATAGCGACATCACCGGAAATGAAAGAGCCGACAGACTCGCCAAAAAAGGAACGACGCTACAAACAACTGTGGTCTGCGAGGGTATACCCTTCGCAACCATCAAATACAATCTCAATACCCTCGCCAGGGCCGAGACGAACCGGAGATGGACTCAGGGACACACCTGCCTCATCACCAGGCAAATCTGGCCCCGGCTCGATAGTCAACGGACTAGGAGTATTATCTCCCTAAATAGAACTGACATCTATAAAGTCATAGGTGTCATCACAGGACACTGCCTTATTGGCAGTCACGCGCAAAAACTAGGTGTCACTCCGAATGACTTTTGTAGGAGCTGTTTAGACGAGGAGGAGGTCGAATCCATTCATCACCTTCTCTGCGCCTGCCCAGCATTCTGCACAGTCAGGAAACGATACCTAGGATCATACCTCCTCAACGATCTGACCGAAGTTCAGCAAGTGGGGATATCTAATCTTCTTAAATTCTTAAGAAGCACAAAATGGTTCCACGAATAGGGGGCTAAGCCCCCTCGTAGCTGCACAACGGGCCTCCTTGGCCTATGTGTGTTCTTCCCATCTCTGGGAAGGCTACGGTCTTACCTACCTACCTACCTATTCATTGTGTTACAAGTTACCTCAGATCAGCCCTCGTCAGAGCTTATGGTAAGCGGGGATGATATACAAGTACATACATATGTATGTATGTACACGTTATGATGGCATGATGGGTGTTAAGCATACTGTCAGTTGAAACTCAATACAAAACACTTAGTGCATACCAAGTGAACAATTGCTGTTGATGGCCATAAAGATCAACATTACCACTGTGAACTGGGACAGTTGTGATTGAAATACCAATGCTAGCACCAAATGCATCACCTACTATGGCATAAGTATATCTGAGCTTTAATACTTTCCTGACCCACTTATTAATCGATCAATTGTGTGGGTGAATTATATAGTATGTACACTTCTACATATGTACATACTTGGTATTTCCCTTTTATCATGCAAAAGCGCGAATTTCGAATTCGAAATGAGCATTCCTCATTTGATAAGTACCCTCGACTTAAAGCAGAAAAAAAAAAAACTGAAAGAAAAAAACCAAACAACAAATGCAAGTGAACAACAAAGAGTGGCATCATAAGTCAAGGTGAGCTGGTTTACGTAGATAGTAAAGTTGGTGGCAGCAATTATACAGGAGATCATCGTACGCTCATCGACCAATATGCTTGGCAAGTTACCTTTTACCGTCACTACAAAACTTTGACGCATGTACTTATGCAGAGGCTATCGTCTTATATAATTGTGTGCACAGACTGTTTGTTGTTCATTTGTGCATACGTACGTATGTACATAGGGGCTCTATCTGTATTTGTATTACATATTTAAAACAGTTCCACGGGCCTGAACTTTGTTCGCCTCACAGATGCTTATTGATCTTGAACTTGAAATAGTTTACATATTTTATTTGCACATAACACATCCGTAGTTGCAGCTCAAAAAGCTCTACAAACTACATTCCTTATACGAGGTTACGTAAAATCTTATGAAATGTGGGTGCCAATTTTTTATCTCTTTTTATAAATAGAATTTGAAATTTCTCCAAAAAAGTTTTTAGTCGGACATTATAATTATAACCCCAAATCTACATCCGCACATGCAACATAGTCGACTCTTTTAAATACTGACTCGCTTTCCTACATAATTGCAGATTTGTCTTGATAATGACCACTTCATGCTCCACCCCAATTAGGTGAATACGAGGGCAACGAAAGGCAACAATTCGAAGCATGATTTTGCATTGCTGTGAACAAAAAGGGCATCTTTTGTCGCCTAATAGTGCCGGGCCGAATTTTATTTTACATACATTGAATCCGTATGCCCCAAAGGAGCTTATGCAGCACCATTACTTTTTTACTTTGATGACGCTACAGTTCGGGGTGAACCAGGGCCTCAACCAACAAGCTGGCCCGATCTTCGGCCAGCCGCTTCCAGTGCCGCACGCCCAGTTGGTTGAGGTCCCCTTCCACCTGTGCGCGCCACCTTAAATGCGGTCGTCCTCTGCTGCGTCGTCCCTCGGGGTTGGAGTCGAAGACTCTTCGGGCCGGAGCGTTGATGTCCATTCGTTCTACATGGCCTAGCCATCTTAGACGTTGGATCCGAAGACGTCTAACCAGGCCGATGTCGCTGTACAGCCCGTACAGTTCTTGGTTGAATCTCCTCCTCCATTCTCCGTTTACACAAACGGGACCAAAGATTGCATGCAGAATTTTCCTCTCGAAACGTCCAAGAGCCTCTTCATCCGCTTTTGATAACGTCCAAGCCTCAGCGCCGTAGAGGAGGACCGGGATGATTAAGGTTTTGTAAAGGGCAACCTTAGTTTTCGAGAGAGGGCTCTACTACCCAATTGCCTCTTGAGCCCGAAGAAGCAGCGATTGGCAAGAGTTATTCTGCGTTTTATCTCAGCGCTGGTGTCGTTGCTGCTTGTCACTATCGAGCCAAGGTAGACGAAGTCCTTGACTACTTCTAAAATATAGCTGCCGAAGGTGACGTTCTGACCAAGCCGTCGGTGTTGTGCGTCTTTCTTGGATGACAGCATATATTTGGTCTTGTCCCCATTTACCCTTAGACCCACTTTCGCCGCTTCTACTTCAATGCTTGTGAACGCCTCATTGACGTCTCGCTTTGTTCGTCCAATAACGTCAATGTCATCTGCGTAGGCAAGCAATTGTGTGACTTGAAGTAGATCGTACCCCTTGTATTGGCCGCAGAGTCCCGCACGATCTTTTCAAGAATAATGTTGGAGAAATCACATGACAGTGCGTCACCCTGTCAAAACCTTTTTTAACATCAAAGGGGTCGGTTAGTTCACCTCCGACCTTAATGGAGCAGCGAGAGTTCTCCATAGTCATCCTGCTTAGTCTGACGAGTTTGGCAGGAATGTTAAAACAAGACATGGCTTTGTATAGCTCGTCTCTATAAACACTGTCATACGCGGCTTTAAAGTCGACGAAAAGATGGTGCGTGTCGACCTGGAATTGATGGGTCTTCTCCAAGATCTGCCGTAGTGTAAATATTTGGTCTATCGTGGATTTTCCTGGCCTGAAACCACACTGGTAGGAACCTATCAGATTGTCCACGAACGGTTTCAGGTACTTACACAGTACGGCAGAGAGGATCTTGTACGCGATGTTCAGGAGGCTTATCCCTCTGTAATTGGCGCAGTCATAGGGGTCTCCTTTCTTATGGACCGGGCAAACGATACCGAGATTCCATTCATCGGGCATGCGTTCTTCCGACCATATCTTGCAGAAGAGTTGGTGCATGTTCCTAACCAGCTAATCGCCAGCTGCTTTAAACAGCTCCGCGGGGAGTCCGCCTGCTCCAGCAGCTTTATAAGACTTAAGTTTCGATATCGCTATCTTAACATCGTCTAGGTCGGGTGGACGGGATTCTCCTTCGTCTCCGTCCATTGTAAATGGTTCGCTCTGCCTGACGGCGGCATTTTGACTATCATCGCCGTTATACAGTCTGCAGAAGTGGTCCTTCCACAATCTCAGCATCGACTAGTAGTGGAGTACTAGTTGTCCGTGCTCATCCCTGCAGGCTTCTGCTCTGGCTTTATAGCCTTGGCATGTTCGTTTTACTTTCTGGTAAAATGTTCGAACGTCGTTCCTGCTGTAACATCTCTCCATCTCCTCGATCTCGCGCTTCTCGTGCTCCTTCTTTTTCCTTCTCAGAAGCGCATGCTCCTCCCTCCTTTTCTGTTCAATGCAGCACCATTGCTAGATGAAAATGGAGCACTGACTAGAGACTTGCAAAGAAAAAGATATGGGAAACATTCTTTCAGAAAACTCTAAACGCTGTACACGACGAAAACTTTGAAAGCTATTGAAGTGAATTCGGAACGCCCTCGAAGTCTGATATATCAGAGATCATCGCGGTAATTAAAGCAATGAAAGACGGCAAGGCTAGTGGCAATGACGTTATACCAGCTGAGTTATTCAAAGTTGACGTCGAGGCAATGGCGTCTTTGCTAAAACCTTTGTTACAGCCCATGAAGGACCAGAGTCAAGCTTCTCTTCAATCACCCATGGTGTGTATGATTTATTTTTCCTACAGGTGAAAGGGACCTATAGTTTTAATGCCGGGGGGTTTTGCCAGTACCCCGCCGAGGAGGGACGCCGCGAAATAAACATTCGATGGCGTTGGTGTTATCGGGATCCGAACTCGCTCATCGTACGCCAGAGTCCAACACGCGTCTGGAGTACGCTAATTCCAACATGCGACAAATTTGCTTCCGTACTCGTATAGTTGCCAGGGTTTTAAAAGAACTTGACGTACACAAATTCCTGGTCCAGATGGTATTTCCCCAATAATTCTGAAGAGGTGTTCTTCTACGCTGGCAAAATCACTGCGTAAGCTTTTTCACCTTTCCCACTCTTCTGCGCTATACCCGAGTATTTGGAAAACAGCATTTGGCCAGCCTGTTCCCAAGACGAATCTTCTTCTCTCTCCAATTACCGACCCATTGCGCTAAGGTCCTTTCTTTCCAAGGTCATGGAATCGCTAATAAATCGTCAGCTAATGACCGGCAATATGGTTTCCGCAGCAACAGATCCACTGGTGATTTGATGGCATATCTCACCGAGAAGTGTAATCGCTCGCTCCACCAGGCGGGTGAGAGTAAAATAGTTCCGCTTCATATTTCCAAAACATTTGTCGAAAATGCGTGCATTCGGGATGGATGACTCCCTTCTTCTACAGATTAGAAGCTACCTTTCGAATCGTTCAATTCACGTTGTCCTGGGCGGATTCGAGTCACTTTGTAAATGCCGGTGCTCCCCAGGGCTCCGTTTTGTCTCCGATACTCTTTCTCATTTTAATACATGATCCCTTATTTGTTCCTTCTAGTCCAATTCACTACTTCGCTGACGACAGCACCTTTAATTTCTCAAATTTATGCACTTCCTTACGACATGCACTTCGGCTGTAGATAGTGCGCGCCAGCGTATGTTAAGTTCATTCAATTCCGATATCGACAGCATCGTTTCATCCAAAACACAATGCTGTCTTCTGTCGTTAAAGCGTAACACTGACCCAATGCCATTATCCATAAAGGGCACTTGTATCTCTTAAACCGACAAGCGACATATTTAGTGTTGCCAAGAATGCCGCGAAATGCCTAGGTTTCCTATACAGAATTTCTTCGCATCCACCGATCTGGCTACAATTTATATGACATTCATTCGTCCATGTTGAAGTTTAATGCTCATGTCTGGTCTGGTGCATCTAAGACCTCATTGCACTTACTGGACAGAATACAAAGTCGCGCTATAAAACTCATAGGAGATTCCAACCATCGCAGGAACGTCTCCCGCCTTTCATTGTTTTATCGTTGCTTTCATCATACAAGTGCTCTGATGTTTTACCATTACCTTCATCATATAAGTTCTCTGATGAAATATTCAGTTGCATTCCGTCCCTTTAAAACCTCACCCGCAATACACATCTCTCTCGGAATGCTCACGATTTCACGTTGAAGCCCGTTTTAGGTCATACTGTCAAATAGAAGAGATTCTTTCTTCAACCAAACCACACGAATGTGGAACGCGCTACCTCGTTCGGTCTTCCCCTCTCAATACAACATGCTGATATTTCAGACCGATGTCAATAGGCACCTTTCTCTCCCTCTCCCTTTTACCCTCTGCTCAGACAACGTCTCGCTGACGTCATAAGGGCTTAGCCTTGAGTGCCCATATAACTATAAAAAAAAAATAAAATTACAAAATCACGCTATTTGGTGAACACCTTCCGTGAGAGGTGTGCCCGACAAAATCGTTAATATTGTTACGACAGTGAATAGAGTCCAACCACTGGATTGCGATAAACTATCCTTATCCTTTTATAACAATCTCTTTGTCTCTACAACTGTTAAATAATTGTGCACTAACTCACTAGATGGCTTGATTACTTTCACACTGGATTACCGACTGATCACTGGATATTGGGTCACACTGATACTGAATACTGAATGCCCCCGAGGGCAAGTTCTCGCTTATATAGGCCTCGGTCCAATATCTCGAATGTTCGCCGTCAGACGTTCCCCTTCTTTACGTCAAACGTCTCTAGAGTGCTTCGTGCTCTGGTATTGACATTTAGGAGTATGCGCTGAAAGTTACCATCCAAACTTCTTCTTCTTAGTGGGCGCTACAGTTCGGGGTGAACCTGGGCCTCAACCAACATGCCCCGCCATCTAGCACGATCTTTCGCTAGCTTTTTCCATTGCCGCACACCCAGTTGGCTGAGGTCCCCTTCCACCTGTGTGCGCCATCTTAAGGGCGGCCGTCCTCTGCTTCTTCGTCCCTCGGGGTTGGATTCAAAGACTCTCCGGGCTGGAGCTGTGGTGTCCATTCGCTCTACATGGCCCAGCCATCTTAGGCGTTGAATCCGTAGACGCCTGACTAGGCTCATGTCGCTGTACACCCGTAAAGTTCGTGGTTGAATCTTCTCCTTCATCCCCCGTCTGCGTTTATAGGCCCAAAAATCACGCGCAAAATCTTTCTCTCGAACCGACCAAGGGCCTCCTCATCCGCTTTTGATAATGTCCATGCTTCTGCGCCGTACAACAGGACCGGGATGATAAGGGTCTTATATAGAGTCAACTTTGTCGTTCGAGAGAGGGCTCTATTACTCAGTTGCCTCCTGAGCCCAAAGAAACAGCGATTGGCAAGAGTTATTCTGCGTTTGATTTCGGAACTGATGTCGTTGTTGCAGGTCACTGCGGAGCCAAGGTAGACGAAGTCCTTAACTACCTCGAACTTATATCTGCCTATACAAACGTTCTGGCCAAGACGTCGGTGTTGAGCGTCCTTTTTTGATGACAGCATATATTTAGTTTTGCCCTCGTTTACCGCCAAACCAATTTTCGCCGCCTCCATCTCAATACTCGCAAACGCCTCATTGACATCTCGCTGTGATCTACCTATTATGTCAATATCGTCGGCGTATGCAAGGAGTTGCGAGGATTTGAAATAGATTGTGCCTCTTGTATTGGCCAGTGATTTTTGCACAATCATTTCCAATATGATGTTGAAGAAATCACACGACAGCGCATCGCCCTGCCTAAATCCTTTTTTGACATCAAAACTATCGGTAAGGTGTTCACCGATTCGGATGGAGCAGCGAGCGTTCTCCAAAGTCATCCTGCATAGTCTGACGAGTTTAGCAGGTATGTCAAAGCTAGACATAGCGTTGTATAGCTCGTCTCTAATTACGATGTCGTAAGCGGCTTTGAAGTCGACAAATAGGTGGTGAGTGCCGACTTGGAATTCATTGGTTTTTTCCAGGATCTGCCGTAGTGTGAAGATTTGGTCGGTGGTGGACTTCCCTGACCTGAATTCGCGCTGATAAGGACCTATCAGCTTATTTACAAAAGGCTTCAGGCGTTCACACAAATCGCCAGAGAAGATTTTGTAGGCGATGTTAAGGCGACTTATTCCTCTTTAGTTGGCGCAATCAGAGGGGTCTCCTTTCTTGTGGATCGGGCATACGATGCTGAGACTCCATTCCTCGGGCATGCTTTCCTCTAACCATATCTTACGGATGAGCTGGTGCATGCTCCCAACCAGGTCATCCCCAGCTGCCTTGAAGAGCTCAGCAGACAGTCCGTCTGCGCCAGCAGCTTTATTCGACTTGAGTTTCGATATGGCAATCTTAACTTCGTCGAGGTCAGGGGGACAGAGTTCTCTGCGGTCTCCGTCGATTAGAAATGGATCATTCTGCCTGACAGCGGTACATTGACTAACATCGCCGTTATACAGTCTGCAGAAGTGGTTTTTCCATATTCTCAGCATCGACTGCGGTTCTACTACTAGGTGTCCATTCTCATCCCTGCAGGCTTCCATTCTGACTTTATAACCTTGGCATGTTCGCTTTATCTGTTGATTAAACTTTCGAACGTTACGCCTGCAGTTACACCTCTCCAAATCCTCAATCGCGCGCTTCTCGTGCTCTTTGTTCTTTCTTCTAAGAAGCTTATGCTCCTCCCTTCTTTTTAACTCGTAGACCATCCAAACTTTGACAGCGAAATTCGAATATAACCGACGCACGCGTCGATTCGTATCCACAACAATATCATTAAAAGCATGCCGCCGAGTGCTGCACGAAGGACAAGACAACGAGTTGTTCTTTTGACTGTTTCAGGAATGATGCAGGGCTACGCACTCTCCCCATTGCTTTTTATTCCATACTGTACGTACTGGATGTGTTTGAAGCACATGATAGATGTAACTAAAACCGGAAGATGACGCAAAAATAAGGAGACTTGTCATATGCTGATGATGTTGTTTTAGTTAGCAACGTACAACGAAATAAAGTGAATGATGTTCAAGAATTCGAGTACCTGGAAAGCATTCTGGCCCCCGAATGTAGCACAACATATGATATTCAGTGTAGAATATCCAAAACGTTTGCTGAGCTGTCGCGAGTGTGGTTAAAAAAGTCGCTCAAAAGAGAAAAGAAAATGAATTTATCAATGCTTCCGTGAAGTCAGTTTTAATTTAGGGCAGTGAGTGGAACGTATCACATGAAACAAGCATCTGTTAAGAAAGTTACAGACTTTTGTAAATAGGTGTCTGCGCCGTGTAGTCGGCATTTGGAAGCTACGCACCATTTCTAATCAACGCCAGTGGCAACTGACAAACCAAAAGCGAATAGAAAAAAATGATATGCGTAGAGCACTCGGCTCTACAATGAAATCCCTAAGGGGCTGGAAATAGAGGGCCGCAAAATATGACCTGCTTTACAAGCATCAATAAGGAAACCACAAAATCTTTTAATGAATTGAAATACTTTGCTAGAGACCGCAATCATTGGAAATGCTATGCAGATAAGCTAAGTTCTTAGTTACATCACTCATTTTCTTAATAAGTCCATGAGATGTGGCCTTGACCATTCATCCAGATAGGTCACCATTTGTGTTGAGCCCCGCAAACATTCGGAATTTCATTGATCATTTGGTATCATTGTCATCCCGTTGAAGTTGCTTTTTCCACTACGAGAAGTAGGTTAGGTTAGGTACAAGTGGTTGGCATAAGCCACACGTAGGCCGGGGTCGGCCCATTGTGATACCACATGGATCATATTACCCTGGTCCGCTACCTGAGAACCAACCGGTGCTTCTGATGAATCGATGGAGTTGAGCTATTTTTAGGTTTGCTAGCTAACTTCGTGACCAAATTTTCACACTTCGACAAATCCTGGAAAAGACCAACGAGTTTCGAATCGATACACACCATCTTTTCATCGATTTCAAAGCCGCATACGACAGCATTCATCGTGAAGAACTGGGATCGGTAAAACTACTCCAGTTGTGTCGCGCCACGCTAAAAAAACACGCGATGCACCGTGCAACTCGGTTCTAGGACCTCGGAACCATTCGAAACATGCACCGGATTTCGGCAAGGAGATGCGCTGTCATGTGACTTCTTCAACCTGGTGCTGGAGCAGATAGTGCGACGGGCAGGGGACGGGAATGCACTATCTTTTACAAGTCCATCCAGCTGCTAGGATGTATGTATGTATGTTGGCGTTACAGTCCATGAAGAACCTGAGCCGAGCTTCTCTCAATCACCCATGTTGTGTGTGATTTCATTTTCACATAGGTGAAAGGGACCTACAGTTTTATTGCCGGTTCCGAACAGCGAATTTCGAGAAGCTTTTCATGACAATTTTACTACAGGGGGTTTTGTCAGAACCCCGCTGAGGAGAAAAACCGTGAAAAACACGTTCGATGACATGGCTGTGTCGGGATTCGATCCCGAGTCATCGGCATCAGAGGCCAACACACTACCCACTGCCCCACGGTGCTCTCAAGCTGCTGCTAGGATACGCGGATGATATCGACATCATCGCGTGTTCTCGCCGTGGCATTGTGGAAGCATTCACGTCGATTGAAGAACAGGCGAAACGAGTTGGTCTTAAGATCAATGAGGATAAAACGAAATACATGCTGTCAAGCAAAAACCAATCCGTCGCTCACCACTTGAGACAAAATATAACAATTGATAGCTACAATTTCGAGGTAGTTAAGGAGTTTGTCTACCTCGGGGCAAACGTAAATTCCACAAATGACACCACAGTGGAGATCCGGCATAGAATCGCCCTTGGCAACCGCTGCTACTTCGGCTTGCCCAAACAACTGGGGTCAAAACTCCTCACTCGAAAGACCAAAGTCAAGCTTTACAAATCGCTTATTCTGCCAGTCTTGCTGTACGGAGCCGAAAGCTGGACGATTAGCAGGACAGCGGAGCTGATTTTCGGTTCTTTCGAAAGAAAAATTCTGCGCCGGATATTTGGTCCTGTCTGTGGGGAAGGTGAATGGAGAAGAAGACACAACCGCGAACTCTACGAGCTGTACCAAGATGTGGATGTAGTCCGGAAGGCAAGGATCCGTCGACTACACTGGCTCGGCCACATCGAGCGCATGGACATCAACGCTCCAGCTAAGAGGGTCTTCGACTCCGAGCCTCCTGGTTCCAGAAGAAGAGGAAGACCGAACCTCCGGTATAAAGACCAAGTAATCGCGGATGTAAGACATCTTGGTCTTGACAACTGGAAGCAGCGTGCCGGGACCGTCAAGGATTGAAGGCAGCTATAGCTCAGGCTCAGATCCTCCATGGATCGCAGGCCTGATAAGTAAGTAAGTAAGCTAACTTCGATTTTCATGGGGCGCGCCGAGGTAGATCCTCCTGCGGTTCGCAAAAGAGGGGCATGAGCATAGAAGGTGATGTATTGATTCCTCTTCCTCCACGTCCATGCAGCCGCGGCAGAAGTCATTGGAGGTCAACCCTAGTCTGGCGGCGTATTTCCAATTATGCAATGACCTGTAATTACACCCACTAGAGTGCTTAAAGTTGCCCTTTTGGTTGCTACTAGGTCCCTTGTTCCTCCTAGGTTTACTTAGGCCAGATTTGTTTAGTGATAAAGCCGATATTACTTTCATTCCATTAGAGGTTGGTCGCCTCTATGGTTCGAAGTTTTATCATGTGCTTTACCGTACTTATTGGTGTTTCTAGGTACCCGAGGGTAGGAAGACTGAGTGTGCTTGACCCTAACTTTGCGAGTTCGTCGGCCACGCAGTTTCCTGGAATATCCCTATGCCCGGGAACCCGCAATACTTTGATATTGAACTGTTCAGCCAATTCGTCTGATAGGCGACAGTTTAGGGATGTCTTTGATTTGTGGGTTACCGCGGCCAGGGATTTTATCGCAGATTGGCTATCTGTGCAAATGATAATATCCTTAACGGATATTACATTGATCCTGAGCCATGCAAGGGCCTCCGTTCTTCTTCTTCTTTGGTCGCGTTACAGCCCATGAAGAACCAGAGCCAAGCTTCTCTCAATTACCCATGTTGTGTGTGATTTATTTCCAACATAGGTGAAAGGGACCTACAGTTTAATACCGATTCCGAACGGCTTGAGTCGAGAAGCTTTTTCCAGGCAAGTTATACTACGGGGGTTTTGCCAGTACCCCGCCGAGGAGGGACGCCACGAAATAAACATTCGATGGCGTTGGTGTTATCGGGATCCGAACTCGCTCATCGTGCGCCAGAGTCCAACACACTAACCACTGCGCCCTCAAGGGCCTCCGTTATCGCTGTTAATTCTGCCTGATGCACACTGTAATGATTTGGGAGTCTGAATGATAGGTTGAGGTTAAGTTCCTTGGATAAGACTCCACTACCTACACCGTACTCTATCTTGGAGCCATCGGTATAGAGGGAGATCGAGTCCTTCGGTGTAATTTTTCCTTCAGCCCATTCCTCTCTGGATGGAAAGGCAACTTCGAAGTTCCTAGTGAACACATTCTGCGGGATGATGCAGTGTGTGTCCATGGGTAATTTGAAGTGTTTAAGAATGGTAGTATGGCCTTTTTGTAATGTGGGCCATTTTCCTATGCCCCTAATCCGTAGGGCCGCGCAGGCAGCAACTTGCTTGCTGAAGAGGTTCGACGGTGGAAAATGTAATAAGATATTTAGGGCCTCCGTAGGGGTTGATCGGATCGCTCCGCTTATACATAAACTGGCCGATCTTTGTACCTTCCTCAGAAGGTTTCGGTAGACTGTCTTGTCCAGAGCAGTTCATCAGACTACGATACCATATAGAAGGATGGGCCTTATGACTGCTGTGTAGAGCCAGTGTATAATGCTAGGTCGGAAACCCCACCTTCTTCCCACCACTTTCTTACAGCTGTAAAGGGCAGTAGTTGCTTTCTTGACACGATCAAGAATGTTAGGTTTCGAGTTCAGCCTCCTGTCATGGACTAGGCATAGTATCTAGCCTGATTATTAGTTGGGTTCTATCCAACCTCGGTGGATTGAAGGGCGGAATTTTATATTTATTGGTAAACAGTACTAGGTCGGTCTTCTTAGGATTGACCCCAAGTCCACAGTATGGCGTCCAGATTTCTACTGTACGTAATGCACCCTGCATTAGGTCGCTTAGAGTGCTGTGAAATTTTTCTGTGGCGGCAATAGCAATGTCATCTGCTTAGGAGGTCACAGCGTACCCTTCCTGTTCTAGCATCAGTAGTAGTTCGTTGCTGACCACGTTCCAGAGGAGAGGGGAGAGTACTCCACCCTGTGGTGTACCTCTGCTGACCCTTCTAGTTGGTTTTGACTACTCTTTGCGTTAGCAGTTGTCGTACCAGTTTTATCACTGATCCCGCAACACCCAGATCAGACAGAGCTTCGGTGACGACCCATGATTCAACATTGTTAAAGGGGCCCTCAATATCGAGAAAGGCGACTAGAGTATATTCTTTACGTTCCAGTGACCTTTCTATTTTGCTAACCAGTGAGTGGAGTGCTGTTTCCATCGATTGTTGTAGGCAAGTTGGTTATTCAACAGCCTTCCTGAGATACAGCTGTGACGTATGTATGTAAGCCAGGGAAGGATGAAATCTGCTACCTGCTGGAGCTCTGCTGGTATGATCCCATCCGGTCATGGAGACTTGTAGGGTCCACAGCTTTTCAGAGCACACTCTAAGGAGGATGTCGTCGGCTGGATGACTTGAGTAGGTGTCAAAGCCGAGTCACTACTGCCCGGAAAGTCTGCGTTCAGAAGAAGTTCCAGGGCTTCCATTCGAGAGGTCGTCCAGGAACCATCATTCCGCATTAGGTCGAAGAATCATTCTTATTCTTGACGCTTCGGAGACCGCCTTGATATTTTCGCAGTAGTTCCTCCAAAATTGCCTTTTGGCCTTCCTGGTCGCTGCTTTGAAGGATTTAAGTGCCTCCATATAGAGGTCTCAACTCCCAATCCCCTTGCAAGCGGGTACATTTTGGTTTGTTAAAGAGCTTTTTGCTCTCTTTCCTAAGGGGGACTATCTCTTCATTCCACCATGTGGGTTTGGGTTTGCCTCTGGGGGTGCTAACCGCACAAGATTTAGACAATGCTCTGTTGAGGGTTCCTATCAGCTCATTTACTAAGCTGTCTAATTTCGCAGGGTTGTGCGAATAGGTCGGGTGTCTTGTCCCTAGGTAGGGTGTCCAACATAGGTTCTATTCTTTTGTCAATCAGTTCTCCTGTAGTGCCTGAAGGGAGCTGGGGCACGAGAAGTAAAGGCAGTCTCTTTACTAACAAGATAACAACTTACTTACTTACTTAGGTGGCGCTACAGTCCGTGGTGAACCTGGGCCTCAACCAACAAGCGTCTCCAGCCGGCACGGTCTTTGGCCAGCTGTTTCCAGTGCCGCACGCCCAGTTGGTTGAGGTCCCCTTCCACCTGCGTGCGCCACCGCTGATGCGGCCGTCCTCTGCCGCGCCTTCCTTCCGGAGTGGATTCGAAGACTTTTCGGGTCGGAGCTGTATCTTCCATGCGCTCTACATGGCCTAGCCACCTTAGACGCTGTATCCGTAGACGTCGTACCAGGCCGATGTCGCTGTACAACCCGTACAGTTCTTCGTTATATCTTCTCCTCCATACACCGTTTGAACAAACGGGACCGTAGAGTGTGCGCAGAATTTTCCTCTCGAAACGACCAAGGGCATCTTCATCCGCTTTTGTAAAGGTCCAAGCCTCTGCGCCGTAAAGGAGGACTGGGATGATCAAGGTCTTATATAGTGTCACCTTGGTTTTCCGAGAGAGGGCTCTACTTCTCAATTGCCTTTTGAGCCTAAAGAAACAGCGGTTGGCAAGAGTGATTCTGCGTTTTATCTCAGCGCTGGTTATCAGTGAGCCAAGGTAGACGAATTCCTTGACCACTTCAAAGTTACATCCGCCCATGGTGACGTTCTGGCCAATACGTCGGTGTTGTCCGTCTCTTTAAGATGAAAGCAGATATTTGGTTTTACCCTCATTAACCTTGAGACCCATCTTAGCCGCTTCTACCTCAATGCTCACGAAAGCCTCATTGACGTCTTGCTGTTTTCGTCCAATTACGTCAATATCGTCGGCGTACGCAAGCAATTGCGTAGACTTGAAATAAATCGTACCTCTTGTGTTGGCCAGTGACTCTTGCACGATCTTTTCAAGCACGATGTTGAAAAAGTTGCACAACAGCGCGTCGCCCTGCCTAAATCCTTTTTTAACATCAAAGGTCTCGGTTTGCTCATTACCGACCTTAATGGAGCAGCGAGAATTCTCCATTGTCATCCTGCACAGTCGGACGAGTTTGACAGGGATGTTAAAACTAGACATGGCTTTGTACAGCTCGTCTCTATATACGCTGTCATACGCGGCCTTGAAAACGACGAAGAGGTGGTGAGTGTCGATTTGGTATTCCTGGGTCTTCTCTAAGATCTGCCGTAGCGTAAATATTTGGTCTATTGTGGATTTACCTGGCCTGAAACCACACTGATAAGAGCCGATCAGGTTATCCACAAACGGTTTCAGGCGTTCACACAATACGGCAGAGAAGATCCTCTATGCGATGTTAAGGAGACTTATTCCCCTATAGTTGGCGCAGTTATAGGGGTATCCTTTCTTATGGACCGGGCAAACGATGCTGAGATTCCATTCGTCGGGCATGCTTTCCTCCGACCATACCTTGCAGATGAGATGGTGCATGCACCTTACCAGCTCATCTCAAGCCGCCTTAAAAAGCTCAGCAGACAGGCCGTCTGCGCCAGCGGCTTTATTAGACTTAAGTCTTGATATCGCTATTTTGACTTCGTCTAGGTCGGGTGGACTGAATTCTGTTACTTCGTGGTCCATTGCGAATGGCTCGTTCTGCCTGACAGCGGTATCTTGTCTATCATCGCCGTTATACAGTCTGCAGAAGTGGTCTTTCCAAATCCTCAGCATCGACTGCGACTCTACTACCAGTTCTCCATTTTCATCCCTGCAGGCCGCCACTCTGGCTTTGTAGCCATGTCATGTACGTTTTACGTTGTTGTAAAACTTACGGGCGTCATTCCTGCGGAAGCATCTCTCCATCTCCTCGATCTCACGCTTTCCGTGCTCTCTCTTCTTTCTTCTGAAAAGCGTGTGTTCCTCTCTTCTCTTCTGCTCATAGATTTCGCGAGCAGCTCTCGTCCGTCGTTGCAGCATGGCTTTATATGCCTCTTGTTTTGCTGCATGGGCTTGTTCGCATTGTTCATCGAACCAGGGGTTTCTAGGTGGTGGCTGTTTGAAACCCAGCACCTCTGAGGCAGCCTCTCTGACGGCGCTCTGGCAATGAGCCCATTCCTGCTCTATTGTTTGTGCTGCTGTGGGCGGATTTTGAGAGAGCTTTGAGGAGACACGATCGGCAAAGATTCTGGCAGTCTCTTGCGATTGTAGCTTTCCAACGTCAAACTTACGTAGTCCTACTCGACTCCTAAGCATTCTTGATATCCTCATTCGTACCTTGGCTACAACAAGGTAGTGGTCCGAGTCGATGTTGGCCCCTCGGATGGTTCGTACGTCGAGAATACAGGAGGAGTGTCTGGCGTCGATCGCAATATGATCAATCTGGTTGGTGGTCGATTGATCACAAGACCGCCAGGTACCCTTGTGGATGTTGAGATGGGGGAATCGCGTGCTTGCTACAAGGAGGTTACGCTCCGGATGTGGTGCTATGGAGGCTATGCTTTCCTATGATCGACTCAAATATGTCCTCCTTGCCCAGTTTTGCATTAAAATCTCCTAGGACTATTTTTGTGTCCTAGCTGGGACATTGGGCATATGTTCTGTCTAGGAGATCGTAGAATTCTTCTTTGAGTCGATCGTCCTTTTCTTCCGTTGGGGCGTGAGCGCATATTAAACTAATGTTTCCAAATTTAGCTTTGATGCGAATTGTTATGAGGCGTTCGCTTACATCTCGGAAGCTTAAGACTTTTTGTCGGAGTCTTCCTCTAATAACGAATCCGCACCCGAATAGGCGCTGTTTGTTCTCCTTGTAGCAGTTCCCGTAGTAGATGTCGCAGTTTTTCATCCGTTTTTTGCCTGGTCCATCCCATCGCACTTCTTGGAGTGCGGTTATATCTGCTTTATAGCAGTTGAGGTTTTGCTCCAATTGATCGCCTGCACCCGGTCTGTTAAGGGACCTCACATTCCAGGTGCAGACTCTCAAGTCCGTTAGTCGTTTGCAGGGGTCGTCAGCTTTGTATCCGTCCGTATCCGAGGCTTGTTGTCGTTTCGGAACAAGTAGATTTTTACGTGATAGGGATGTTACCCCTAAGCACAACCCCCAACCTGGAGGGCCAGGTTCCTCTTTCCCCAGGAACAAGGGTTGGGTCGCTGCACACATTGGTTCACTACCAGGCGGGTGCCAGGGTAGCTATCCAGGGGGGGCCACGCGGAGGCTGTGTGTCAACTTGGATTGAGCAGGGACAGAGATCGAAGCTGGCGTTTGCCATGTTAAACGCGATCAACTTCTTTGCTCTGTTTGCTCGCTCCCTCCCTCCCAACAAGATAACAACATCACCACAAATATCACATAAAGCGCAATCGGAACAAGTTTTTATGCATGTTCTCTAGTTTCATATTGAAGATAAATAATCCAGAACTTATAGATGGTTGCGACTCTCGACGAAAAAGAGCTTAGCCTTTCATTTAATGTGAACCATCAAAATCTTGAAACCACTCTAACTGAAACCTTGTCATTTAAAACGTCTGTCCCTCAACTCATGTATGATGGTGTAATTGGTGTCAATGAGTACATGTGTCTCATAGCTATTTGGGTTTGGATGGGATCAACCAACCGAATCCACAAGCAGTTGCATTCTTCATTTCTTTATAAAGAAAAAGCAACAACAACAAAGAAAAAGAAACGATACGAAAGCCGATGGGATAGTCCCTCAATGCTGTTGATAAGTATTAAATTTGACCATCAACTTCGGCTTACAGAAAGCATTTAAATGCATTACGTGCCTGTGCAATATGCGGACCACTCCAACGGCAGTGGAGTAAAGGTT
This sequence comes from Eumerus sabulonum, assembly GCA_951905685.1. Lineage (NCBI taxonomy): Eukaryota > Metazoa > Arthropoda > Insecta > Diptera > Syrphidae > Eumerus > Eumerus sabulonum. The sequence continues at coordinate 247,954,157 of OX645060.1, read as the reverse complement.
CATATCCCTCATTTTAGACAAACATACATATATTTTTTATAATTAATATACTAATTGATCAGATTTGATATTTACTTTCAGGAATTCAAGTAGTGCATCTGCCTTCTAAGCCCCGGGCAGATTTAAACATCAATGAACCAAACTCATGGCTTAATTTGGCTCCTGGCACTTTTCCTACTTGCCGGTGACCTTTGCTTCGGTGGCAATTACGAATCGCAACTGAGGATAGGCAATACAGTCAATGTATTCGTTCGTTATGGCTACTTGAGTATTTCGATGAAAGTCATCTCATACAATGATACCGAACGATGGCTCTTCAAAGAACCCACGCGAACTATTTACAAGGTACTAATAGAACCGAATAAACAATTCGATTTTAACATTTTGTTTTGTATATTACCCTGCTTCAGAGCCTCAACTCGTTGACCGAGACGCGAGAAGCAAATAAGCCAGGAATTTTCCATGGAGACTTTCATATGGAATTTTGTGACAATCGTCGGCAACTGTATCAAGCTTACTTTCGTGATTTTACGATAGAACGACTGGACAAGCCATGGGAAGCTTTTACAGCTGGCTGGGTTTCAGATATGGCTGCCAGGAGGCTAGGAATCAATACATCATTCGTTCGTGGTGATTATTCATACGTCCTAGTTCGGGTTGTACGGTTTCGTGAAACTGGTAAACTTAAAACCGATATTCCACCTAATCAATCAATTGAGGAATATTTTGCGAAAAGAATTCAGTCATTCAAGGCGGGAAATTTAACAACGGCTGTTAAATTTTTGGAAGAGGTTGGAACCCACTACATCAACTCCTATATAACCGGAAATTCCCTTTACCAAGTAAGAATGCCTTAGGTGTTTCAGCCTGTCTGCTTAACAGGTCTAACGCACTCGCTTCTTCTTCTTTCCTATAGGTATTTGTTTATAATCGAAAAAATTATAAAATAATCAAAGACCGCCTTAAAACGAAGGGCGTTGGAGGGATTTCGAAACTTGACTTGTACAATTACTTTGCACCGTGGTACGCCGAGCATTTGGGTCAAGTACGAACCGCAAGTGGTAATGCAACCGTAGAACGATGGGCACGACGAAAACTGCAATATGAATATTACATGTTTAAATATGTCACCTTGTTGAAGCTACATGGAAACGGAACGTTATTAAGATCTCTCGACACACTGCTCGGGAACGAAGCTATCCTGCAGCTTGATTTGAGATCTTTGAATGTGATATTTTCAGATGCCGATAAACAAACATGGTTCAAAGAAATCTTGGACAATTACTTGAAATTATGGGAAGTGAATATGGGCCAGAATAGACGATAGCAAGGACATTTGCAATTGTCTCGATTGACCTCTCAAATCATACAACAGTTCCTAAGGAATTAGAAGCACGATGTACATAACGTAAAAATATAATTTTTAAGTAATATTGGAAGACCTGTGATAGTGTAATCAAATTGTGTGAGCAGTTTAAGTAACTTAAATGGCACGCCCATTGTCAAGCATCTACAAGTGTGTTTGTATCCAGTTCTAAGAAGAAAAACTACAAAATAAAAAACACCAAACACCATTTTGCCTTTGCCTTCTTCAAATTAACTTTTTATATTTCTGGCGTATATTTTCAGCAAGTTGTCTTGTACAATTTCTATTACATTGGGATGACAAATTGAATTAAGGAGTGCTTCTTGCAGTGGATCTGTTGTTAATTCCTCTGACGATATCGTATTGTCGTGGCGTTTCATTTTGGTACATACAATTTGGAAAAAATCCGCCGGACAGAGTTGCCTGATGACGTGTGCCTTATAAGGCAATTTTCTTAGCATGCCATCTACTTCTGTCTCAGAAAGGTATTCGTAGTGGTATTTTTCATCGCACGTCGTCTGGTTATTTTCCAGCAGCAATCTTAGTATCCCAAGGAGCTCCGTGCTGGAAGTAACTAAGTCTAACTGAAACAAAATTAGAGAAATAATTAGTCTCCATGTATTACAGCAAATGCAGGGTGAATTTCAATGTAAACAATGAGAACGTTGGATTAGGGGGCGTTCAAGTATTACGTAACGCAATTTTTGAAGATTTTGTACCCTCCCTCCCCCTCATTTAACGCACCGTAACCTTTCTCTGTGAAAGAAGAAAGAGCACGAGAAGCGCGCGATTGAGGATTTGGAGAGGTGTTACTGCAGGCGTGACGTTCGAAAGTTTTATCAACAGATAAAGCGAACGTGCCAAGGTTATAAAGCCAGAACGGAAGCCTGCAGGGATGAGAACGGACACCTAGTAGTAGAACCGCAGTCGATGCTGAGAATATGGAAAAACCACTTCTGCAGACTGTATAACGGCGATGTTAGTCAATATACCGCTTTCAGGCAGAATGATCCATTTCTAATCGACGGAGGCCGCAGAGAATTCTGTCCCCCTGACCTCGACGAAGTTAAGATTACCATATCGAAGCTCAAGTCGAATAAAGCTGCTGGCGCAGACGGACTGTCTGCTGAGCTCTTCAAGGCAGCTGGGGATGACTTGGTTGGGAGCATGCACCAGCTCATCCGTAAGATATGGTTAGAGGAAAGCATGCCCGAAGAATGGAGTCTCAGCATCGTATGCCCGATCCACAAGAAAGGACACCCCTCTGATTGCGCCAACTATAGAGGAATAAGTCTCCTTAACATCGCCTACAAAATCTTCTCTGCCGTTTTGTGTGAACGCCTGAAGCCTTTTGTAAATAAGCTGATAGGTCCTTATCAGTGCGGATTCAGGCCAGGGAAGTCCACCATCGACCAAATCTTCACACTACGACAGATACTGGAGAAAACCAATGAATTTCAAGTCGACACTCACCACCTATTTGTCGACTTCAAAGCCGCATACGACAGCGTAATTAGAGACGAGCTATACAACGCTACGTCTACCTTTGACATACCTGATAAACTCGTCAGACTATGCAGGATGACTTTGGAGAATGCTCGCTGCTCCATCCGAATCGGTGGACACCTTACCGATAGTTTTGATGTCAAAAAAGGATTTAGGCAGGGCGATGCGCTGTCGTGTGATTTCTCCAACATTATATTGGAAATGATTGTGCAAAAATCACTGGCCAATACAAGAGGCACAATCTATTTCAAATCCTCGAAACCCCTTGCATACGCCGACGATATTGACATAATAGGTAGATCACAGCGAGATGTCAATGAGGCGTTTGCGAGTATTGAGATGGAGGCGGCGACAATTGGTTTGGTGGTAAACGAGGGCAAAACTAAATATATGCTGTCATCAAAAAAGGACGCTCAACACCGACGTCTCGGCCAGAACGTTTGTATTGGCAGATATAAGTTCGAGGTAGTTAAGGACTTCGTCTACCTTGGCTCCGCAGTGACCTGGAACAACGACATCAGTTCCGAAATCAAACGCAGAATCACTCTTGCCAATCGCTGTTTCTTTGGGCTCAGGAGGCAACTGAGTATTAGAGCCCTCTCCCGAACGACAAAGTTGACTCTATATAAGACTCTTATCATCACGGTCCTGTTGTACGGCGCAGAAGCATGGACACTATCAAAAGCGGAAGAGGAGGCCCTTGGTCGGTTCGAGAGAAAGATTTTGCGCGTGATTTTTGGGCCTATAAACGCAGACGGGGGATGGAGGAGAAGATTCAACCACGAACTTTACGGGCTGTACAGCGACATGAGCCTAGTCAGGCGTCTACGGATTCAACGCCTAAGATGGCCGGGCCATGTAGAGCGAATGGACACCACAGCTCCAGCCCGGAGAGTCTTTGAATCCAACCCCGAAGGACGAAGAAGCAGAGGACGGCCGCCCTTAAGATGGCGCACACAGGTGGAGGGGACCTCAGCCAACTGGGTGTGCGGCAATGGAAAAGGCTAGCAAAAGATCGTGCTAGATGGAGGGGCATGTTGGTTGAGGCCCAGGTTCACCCCGAACTGTAGCGCCCACTAAGAAGAAGAAGAACGTTTCTCTGTACCTTCCTCCATAAACGTGAAAATCAACCATAAAAAAAAAGCAAATTAATTGGAGTTACTGCTCCCCTGTCCACGGGTTTGCCAGCCACTCAGACTCCTTCATAATTGGCATCTGAAGAGCAGAAGAAGAGGGCTCCGGAATTGTTAAGCCACTTGCATCAACTACGTCTTCGTCGAGCCAATCATCCTCAGACGATGTTTCACAGCGGCGCGCAATGCAGAGAAGCTCATTTGCCCTTCTGGCAGCAAGCCGCTGTGGCCGTACTCTACTTTCACAACCGTCTTGGGCAGTCTTGCCATGCACGTAACGATTGTGCATTTGCACACTGTTCCGGGATGTGAAATAGATTCCACAGGTTGCACATATTCTGGTCTTAAAGTCGGATTGTACTGATGGGCAAAAGAAATCGTAAGGCATCTGCTTATACCCTTCTAGAGGAGGTGACAGATTAACGGACAATCTCACAAGAAGTGGTGAAAACTTGGATGATCCTTTGTCTAGCTGACTAGGTACCACGAGCTTGCTTATGGTTTTTAAGGATTGGGCAGGGTGGCGGCAGGAAAGTACCCAGAAAGACGGATTGCAATGCACTCCTCGAGCGGGAACAGCAGGATTCGTCCGCACATTTGATCACTTGCAAGATATATTACGATTCACAGACGTGAGCACTATACCAAGCCAGATTAGGTTCAGCTGGATCCTGCAAGGATTCAGGCTTTCTGTATTCAGACGAAACATCGTAGTCGTCAATTTCCATTTCACTCCAGACCTTAGCAAGTGTCTCCCCAGCGTGCTGAAAACTGCGTTTTTCCAAATTGTCATCAATAGTGGTTCCTTTGTCGAGATGAAAACCAAAATGTTCATGCGGCAGGATGACGCCTGACAGTCGTTTGCTGAGGGGAGCCATGCGTCGCTCAACTCGGTTGTATGCGCTCTGTCCAGGAGCATTCGTCGCTATGAACAGAGCGTCCATGTTGTATTTTTTAAAATGTTGGATGGCAAAGTTCTTGACTTTCCGATAACGCGGGTTTTCGTCTGCCCCACCATCTACGAAGATGAGGATCACTGGCTTCACGGTGTTCGATTCTGTCATCATTAATGGTTTGAATGCCAGCACAGACAAAAGTGATTCGAGATCATACGCATGGGTGTTCGCTGTGAAGGATGCGTGTTTCCCACTCCTAATGGATATAGATATGTGTCGGACCGCTGTAACCAACAGCTTCTTCCTTACCGAAACCGTCAGGATTCACATTGACACCGGCGTATAGAGAATGAATAAGTTTGTGCCGCTCTGCTACGATCCAGTTATGGTCAGGTAAAAGTACTTTGTATTCCATATGCATTAAAAGAGGGCTCTGTCTTTTCACTGCCGGTAAACCTATTCATCGCCTTGTCATCTTGAGAGAGAACAAACAATTACTGCGGTCCCAGGAGCGACGCGAGAGATTCCAAGGAGCTAATTGTAGCAGTGCAGAATTCTCCATCCTCGTGCCTTTTGTGCATCTCGATCTGTGGTCTCGCTAACTTCACGGGTACGGTATGTACGTGTCTCCTTCCCTCTTGTGTGTTAGAAGCGCGTGAGAGTAGATGAAGGTATGTACCGATTCGAGAAATTTGGAATCCCATAAACGCCCAGTTGGTTAAGGGGTCCCTTTTAAGCTGTCTGCGCAGCCTTAGACGCGGCCGTCCTCTGCAACGTCGTCCTCCGGAGTTGGATTGAAGATTCTTCGCTGTACAGTCCGTATAGTACTTGGTTGAAACTTTTCCTCCACTCTCCGCCAACACAAACTGGGCCGAAGATTGTACGCAGAATTTTCCTCTCGGAACGACCAAGGACCTCTTCATCCATTCTGATAGGGTCCAAGCCGGGATGATTACGGTTTTATAGAGGGTCACCTTAGTTTCCCGGGAGAGGGATCTACTACTTGATTGCCTCTTGAGGCCGAAGAAACAGCGCTTGGCTAGTTATTCTGCGTGTAATCTCAGCGCTTGTGTCGTTACTGCTTGTTACCAGTGAGCCAAGGTAGACGAACTCCTTGACTATAACAAAGTTATAGCTGCTAATGGTGACGTTCTGGCCAAGACGTCGGTGTTGTGCGTCTTTTTTTGACTCTTTTCTTCTTTGGTGACGTTACAGCCCATGAAGGCCCCGAGCCAAGCTTACCTTCAATCACCCATGTTGTGTGTGATTATATTTTTCACACAGATGAAAGGGACCTACAAGTTTAATGCCGATTCCGAATGGCGTGAGTCGAGAAGCTTTTTCATGGCAAGTTTACTACGGAGGGTTTTGCCAGTACCCCGTCGAGGAGGGACACCGCGAAATAAACATTCGATGGCGTTGGTGTTATCGGGATCCGAACTCGCTCATCGTGCGTCAGAGTCCAACACACGACAGTATATAGTTTTGTCCTTACTTTACCTTCAGACCCACATTAGCCGCTTCTGCTTCAATGCTCACAAAAGCTTCATCGGCATCTCGCTGCGTTCTTCCAATCACGTCAATGTCATCAGCGTATACAAGCAATTGTGCAGATGAAGTAGATCGTGCTTCTTGTATAGGCAAGTGAATCCCGCACGATCTTTTCGAGGGTGATGTGACAGTGCGTCGCCCTGTCTGAATCCTTTTTTTAACATCGAAGGTCTCGGTTAACTTCTTACCGATTTTAACGGAGAAAAGAGAATAATCCATTGTCATCCTGCACAATCTGACGAGCTTGGCATGGATGTCAAAACATTGGACAACATAGCTCCGGCCCGAAGAATCTTCGAATCTGAGCCATTGAGATAACGCAACAGAAGACGCCCTAGAGTCAAGTGGCGCACGAAAGTGGACAAGGCTGGCAGAAGATCAGCATGGCTCTATATAGCTCGTGCCAATAAACACTGTCATATGCAGCTTTAAAATCGACAAAACGGTGGTGTGTGTTGACCTGAAATTCATGGGTCTTCTCCAAGATCTATGTGAATATTTGGTCGATCGTGAATTTGTCTGGTCTGAAGTCACATTAATAGAAACCTATCAAATCTACATGCCATGTGAGCGCTACCAGGCGGACGGTATTCCCTCTCATCTTCGTCCAGTGTGAATAGTGCGTTCTGCCTGGTTCTGCCTGACAGCAGTATCTTGACCATTTTCGCCGTTATACAGTCCGAAGGAATAGTCTTTCCATACTCTCAGCATCGACTGTAATTCAACTTCGAGGTGTCCGTGTTCATTAGAACGAAGTAGAACTTTCGAACGTCGTTCCTGCGATAACATACATATCTGCATCTCCCCGATCGCTCACATGCCGGAATCTTAGAACTTTTGGCTAAGTCCATCTTACACAACAAATCCACATTTAAATAGCCGTTGTTTGTTCTCCTTGTAGCAGTTCCCGCAGTATATGTCACAGTCCATACGGTTACGGCTTACTAGGCCGTAGCCCAACCAAATCTCAGATGGCACCACGATGAGGTGAAGAAAGGACTTACTAACAGTGCCTCAAGGTGTTCATCTGCAGTGGCTATTCTCGCATTTCAGCAGGACTGAAATGTTGCCCGATCTTATCAGTAAAATCTGCACACCAACACGAATGCGACTTTTTTCATTAATCTTATCGCTTAATGCGGTAACTACTACGCGGAAAACAAATAAGGACATACACATGTATAAGATGTCGATCAACGGTCGACGCCATAGAAACAGTGGTAAACTTGGCCGCGGACGCCATCAAAGGAAAAAGATGGAGATCGGGGGAGAAGAAGTATTGTGCAGTAATTACGCTTGACATAAAAAACGCTTTTAACTCGGTTAGCTAGACGCACATATAAGTCTTTAATTGACATGGGTACCCCCTCCTATTTATTAAGGACTGTCATCGACTACTTTAACAACAGTAGGCTAAGGTACAATACCCATGAAGGCGTAAAATCATACCTAGTAACCGCGGGTGTTCCTCAAGGATCAGTCCTTGGACCTCTCTGAACATCATGTACGATGGCGTTCTACGACTAGCGCTTTCGGAAGTAGTACGAATCATCGGCTTCGCCGACGATATTGCCATCATCACAGTGGCTAAGCATATAGAAAAAGTAGAGGCTACTGCGAACGCAGCTATCGCCAAAGTGAAATTTTGGCTCTCAATTGCCGGTCTGGAACTAGCAGCCCAAAAAACGGAGGCTGTGCTCATAACCAGCCGTAAAAAGGTGGAATATGCGAGCTTCTTAGTCAGAGATTGGGCGATAAGGTCCAAGAAAGCAGTCAAGTATCTAGGGGTCATCCTAGACAACAGGCTTTCTTTCAGGGAGCACATACTGTATGTCAGCGAGAAGGCATCCCACACACAACGAGCTCTTTCGCGAATGCTTCCGAATATAGGCGGTCCCGGATAAGCACGCAGAGTCCTACTCTCACGGGTAGTTAGCTCAGTCCTACTCTACGCTGCTCCAATTTGGGCGGAAGCCCTTGCAGTAAAAGGACTAAAGCGGAAATTGGATTCAGTCTATCGACTGTGCGCAATAAGAGTAATCTGCGGGTTCAGGACTGTATACAGTGCTTTTACTGTATATATGTAGATGTATGATGTTGATAGACAACGGTTCGGTACCGTGACTATCGGCGGTATTTCCAGTACAGTACTAGAACACCAAATTGTGATAAATTCGAGCAACAGAAACTAACGAAACGATTGGTTTAGCTGTTGAATTATATCAGGCCAGTTCAATGTTTATTAGCTAGTATTTATACATGGAAATCTTAATCAAATTAGCTTACTCTACTAAATATTACATACATACAACGGAAATGTAAATTTGTCTATTCTGCAATATGTACAATTTTATTATTACTTGTGGTGCAAACTGATTAAAGTGCAAATATAATGAAACAAAGAATAAAAGAAAAAGAACGGTGTTATGTTACATCCGCTTGCATACATCCGCTTTCGGGTTGAACTCAGTTCAATGTCAGGCAAATGAGTTAGGTGTCTAATTCAATGTCGTGCGGCTGGCAACTGGATGCCGGTGCACTGTGAATACTGACCGTACTCAACATCCTGCCCCCCATTGAACTGCGTTCAATCGTTCTGTTGATAGATGGTTGTTGATTCGACTGCCGAACTCCTCTTGGTGACGGAATCGGATATTCTGCACGTCTATGGATGAATCGACTGGATGTCCAAATTAAGAATCCAATGACTCCAACTGCTAAGAGTAACCCGGAGACACTGAGAGCGATATGTATGGTATTATGCTGCTGAATTTGATGTGGTAACTCCAACTGCTGGGACCTAATCTGTTCCCGTATTCCTTGCAATTCTGCTTGATAAGTGGTGATATTTGGAGCCTTGTAGTGAATCGCAATCGTATGCTCCACATTTGTGAGGTTCATATCTCTACTTAGTCTGGTATATGCCACCCGTATACTGTTTGAATATATACGATGAGCTTGAATCGTTATGTGATCGTGTTTGACAACACAATCTGAGTTCAACTTCAGAAACCCACTTCCTTCAATCGTTATAAAGAACGGATGGTGATTGCATACTATGTTCAGCATTGTTTCCTTTATTACCGCGTAAATCCATTGATTTGTCTGAGGAATTTGTGTCCACACGGAGGTATTTTTGATAGTTTTCAATTTACATGTTGACAATGTTGATATGTTATTTAAGAAGTTAATTTCACACGTGCTGATGTTAGCTCCAGGTCGGTAAATTGGATGAGTTTGGGTGCATAAGTGATATGTATCTTCTATGTGATTGCATATAGATAGTTCATCTTCTGAAATCGGGTAGTATTGATCGTGATGAGCACTCACCGCCAATAGTGTTGATGAAGGGTCTATGGCTATTAGTACATTGTTGACAACTGCCGGAATAGGGATGAGCTTAAATAGCACAAATTCATCTAGGCCAATCAATGGTAATTCGACCTTGAATATTACATAATTTGCCGTGATTTGTCCTTTTGTTGACATCAATTTGTAAAGTTGAAGCATGTTTTCTGGTTCTACGGGAAGACGGAGCTGTAGTGGTAGGTAGTGTTTAATTTTGATGAGTTCTTGTTTCAACTGCTGAGGCGAAATCAGTAAACGATGAATTCTTCCATGATGAGTATCTGATAACACGTCAAATACAGATGCTTGAAAACGTTGTAGATTGACGACTATTAATGTAGTGTAGATCGACCAGGATGAAAACAATTGCTGAACCTTAGTCTGATAGATTTCATCGGTGATGTTGTTTATCCGATTAGTTATTTGTTCTAATTGGAATACAAGTGAATTATGCCTTCTGAGTGAATCTGCTTCAGTATGTTTCATTATATTTACAGTAGAATCTAATAATGACGTGTGGTTCTTTAATAATGTTGTTAGGTAATTTTCATTTGAATATATCTTTTCAATGTTTTTATCCATTTCTTCAGCGTATCGAGAGTCAAGAACCCCAAACAGTGAATTAGCAACATTGCCGATGATATCAAGTGCTCCTCTTTTGATCTTCGTCGAAAAACGCGTAGTCCTGAGTAGTGAATTTTCCTCAATAAGTTCTTGATTGATACATTGAAATTGCTGAACAACTTGAGTACATAGGCTTTTTGATGAAATTTGCTGGCAAAGGTGATCTAATATCATGGTACTATTTTTGAGAGCTTCAAATTCTCTTCTGTATGGTTTAAGGTTGTAGTAAACCACTAGGTTCCATGTGTTGTGTATCAAATTGATAGTTCCTTGTCCTTCAAAATGTATTCCTGGATGTGATTCGAATTTGCTGATTTCCACTTCATTTGCTGTACTCAACGGCATACACACACAGGTCAAAAATAATGTTACTAAGGCGGAGCCAAGTGACAACTGTTTTTTCCGTTTGCTTGGAGAGGGGCTATCCCGTAATCCTTTACCATTCGATTTGTCGTTTGCTGATGGATTTGATGTATGATCTTCGTCATTGATGTGCCGTTTGCTACTATTTGGTATGTCAAGATCGGCTGGAGGTGACTGTTGTATTGGCAGCGGCGCAAGTCGGTGTATAGCACGACGAAACACACCAGAAGCCGTGTGTACGTCGGCTACCCTGACTAAGCCATCAGATCCCTTAACAGTGTTAATTATTCGTCCTAATGGCCATTTGAGACTAGGTTGATTGTCTTCCTTGATTATCACCATCAAGCCTGGCTCTACGTTCTGGCATTTCTCCTTCCACTTGTATCTATGTTGTAGCTGGTTTAGGTATTCGTTAGACCAACGTCGCCAGAATTCACTTTTAACAGAAGACACAAGTTTCCATCTTGTTAGAAGTGCAGACGTTTCTGGTTTCGCTGATTGGTCAATGTTGCTGGTTATTGGTTCGCCAATAAGGAAGTGCCCTGGAGTGAGAGCAGTGAGATCATTTGGAGAAGTTGACATGGGAGTTATTGGTCTTGAATTCAATATAGCTTCTACTTCTACAACTGCTGTTTCTAACTCTTCATATGTTAATGAAGCAGAGGCCAAAATGTGTTGTAACAGATGCTTGGCTGACTTGACTGCAGCTTCCCACAGGCCCCCAAAATGGGGTGATCGGGGTGGAATGAAGTTAAAGTCGCATCCCTTCGCCGTGCATACAGCTGTTATTTGTTCCCTTTCTTTTGTTGAGTCAATGAAATGTTTTAGCTCCATTAATTGATTCTTAGCTCCCACAAAATTTGTGGCATTGTCACAGTAAATATTTTTACAGTGACCTCGTCTTGCCATAAATCTTTTTAATGCACCGATGAATCCCTGAGAGGTTAGATCACTTACGAGTTCTAAATGACATGCCTTAGTTGCAAAGCAGCAGAACACTGCTATGTATGATTTTTGCGGTCGCTTTCCCCTAAGCTTATAGTGTGTCCATATGGGTCCGCAAAAATCAATTCCTGTGTTTATGAATGGTCGTGCTGGTTGAACTCTGTCAGAAGGCAAATTTCCCATTAGCTGCCCTAAAAGCCTTGGTCTCGCCCTTGAACATTTCAGGCATCCTTGCACAATGGATCGAGCAATGGTTTTACCCCTTATTGGCCAGTACCTTTGTCTTGCGAAAGCTAAAATAGCTTGTGGTCCGGCATGATTATTTTCCTGATGAATGTCGAGCAGCAATAGCCTTGTGAACGGGTGAGAGTAGGGCATCAACATTGGATGCTTGGCATCGTATGACAGTATTGAGGATTCTAACCGTCCACCAACTCGGATAATTCCATCATTATCGAGAAATGGAGTGAGACTTGAAAGTGAACTCTTATTTGAGACTTCGCTGTGTTTATTTAGATGATTAATGTCGTCTTGAAACTCATATTTTTGTATCATTCTGATAATCGTTTTTGTTGCCTGATCGAGTTCTTCACAGTTTAGAAATGTAGTCTGTGCTCTTTCGACTGTGTGCTTTTCCTTAATGATATTTTTAAACCTTAGCATATAGGCTATAATTCGCTGTGCCCTTCTGAATGAATTGCCATGGCTAATAGCACCCAGAATATCATAGTCTGGGGACTGATGAGAGGTAGCTGACAGTGCAACATTGTCTTGACAGATAACTGGTTTCTTGACATATTTGGGTGGCCAAATTGATTCTGGTCCATGTAAGAACCTTGGTCCGTAGAGCCAGAGAGTATGATTTTGAAGTGACTCGGGTGCTATTCCGCGTGACAATATGTCAGCAGGGTTTTCCTTCGAGCTTACGTGTCGCCATTGCTGCGGGATTGTGTGTTCTTGTATTGCGGATACTCGATTTGCAATAAAGGTCGGTAGTGTGGACGATGATGATGCATTGATCCAATTAAGGACTATGTCTGAATCAGTCCATAAATAAATCTTATCTCCTTGAATCTCCAGATCTGTTTGCAGACGACGAATAAGTTCCGCAGCCAGCTTAGCTGCACACAGTTCTAAACGTGGAATAGTGCTTTGATGAGATATGTTGCTCTTCTTGGAAGGAGCTATCCTGGATTTTGCGCAAAGCAGTCGTACTGTAATTATATTGTTCTTGTCCTGCGATCGAACATACGTTGCTGCTCCATATGCCTTCTCGGATGCATCCGCGAATACATGAAATTGTACATCCTTGGGAACCTTGTGCGAAAAAATGTGCCTGGGTATTTTAATATTGTGAAGTGTTTTTAATCCTTCTCGAAATCGAATCCATTTTGTTTGCATCTCTTGAGGAAGCGCCGCATCCCAGTGATATTTAAGTTCCCACAGCTGTTGTAAAAATATTTTAGCTGTAACAACGATTGGGGCCATAAGTCCGAGAGGATCAAAAAGATGAGCAATATCGGAATATGCTGTTCTCTTTGTTACTCTTTCTTTTCCGACCCAAGAGGTTTTGATACCAAGCTCGTCCGATTTTGGCAACCAAACCATTCCAACGGTTTTGACATGTTCTTCAACATTGCTATTGAAATCCAATTCGGTTTCGCGATCGATGATTGGTATTTTCTGGATGAGGGATTGATGATTGGCACACCATTTTCGAAGTTTAAACCCAGCAGTTTGTAATAATTTTTGTAGTTCTTCCTGAGTTGCGAGAGCTGTACTTATGCTGTCGGATCCTGTCATTACGTCGTCGACGTAAAAGTTCCTTTGAATTGCTCTTGAAGCTAACGGAAACCGCTCCTGATGATCTTCTGCCAGTCGCTGGAGACATTTTATAGCGAGATATGGTGCACAAGTAGTTCCATAAGTAACCGTGTTCAGCTTAAAGCACTTAAGTGCATCATTGGGACTACTTCTCCACCATATGAGTTGGTAATTTGTGTCCTCCTCGTGTATCAGTATTTGTCGATACATTTTTTCAATGTCCGCAGTAAACACGTATCTCGGCATGCGGAATCTTATAAGAACCGAAAAAACATCGTCTTGGATAGTAGGACCTGATGACAATAGGTCGTTTAATGATATGTTAGAGGATGTCTTTGCGGAACCGTCAAAGACCACCCTGAGCTTTGTTGTACTGCTATCTGCCTTTGTTACGCAATGATGTGGCAAGAAGTAGTAGGGCTTGTGTAGTTGATGATAATCTACTTCTTCCATGTGTCCAAGCTGTTGATATTCTTGCATAAATTCAATGTATTTTGTTTTAAGATCTATTGACCTAGCAAGTCTGCGTTCAAGCGATATAAATCGTTGGAAGGCGATATCTTTTGATTCTCCCAAAATGTTAGGTTCTTCCTTAAATGGAAGTTTTACCACGAATCGTCCTTCAACACTTCTCGAGAATGTCTGGTTGAAATGAAGTTCACATTGCCTTTCGGATGCTGTAAGGCGTCTGTCATTAGATGGTGATTCCTCCAATTTCCAAAATTTTTCTATTTGATGGTCGAGTGCCTCGTCTGCACTGCATATTCCACATACTGCGCTTAATTCCTGACTGCCTTCTAGTTTGCCGCCAACTGTCCATCCAAAGACTGTATTTTGTAATGTAGGCAAAGATTGGCCTAACTTGATTTGCCCCACTGAGAGAAGGGAATAATACAGCTCGGCTCCAATAAGAACATCGATTGGGCCTGGGTTGCCAAAGCATGGATCCGCTAGTGGAATGTTGACTGGAATTGGCCAGATGCTTGTGTCAAATGATCTGGTGGGTTGATCTGAAGTTATTTTTGACAATACATGCGCTTCCATCCTTGTGGAAAATGCGTTGAGACGGGATCCTAACTGAACGCTAATTCTCTTCGTTGCTTGCTGAGTCTTCTGCCCAATCCCTTGGATATACATTACTTGAGAAATTGGGGTTACTCCAAGTTTCTTTATGATTCTCTTGGTGACGAAGTTCAATTGAGATCCCGAATCGAGTATGGCCTTGCATTCAATAGTCTTGCCATACTGAGATGTGAGGGTCACGATAGCCGTTGAGAGGAAAATATACCCATGATTTCTACAGTTTCCTTGAGTTGTTAGAGATGTTGACTGATCTCTTGGTGTAATGTCAGATGTTGTTGAGGACCTTATGGTAGTAGGTGTGTTATTTGATGAAGGTTTTAGAATCTGCTCTAGGTGCAAGAGCGTGTTGTGCTTCTTGTTGCATTTTCTGCAGCCTCCGGCGGAGCATTTAGAGGAAGAATGTCCATCTCTAAGACAATTTATGCAATGATTTGTGGTCTTTACTAGATTCAGCCGTTCCTTAGGGTTTAATAGTAAAAACTTCGGGCAATTAAATAGTTGGTGTGGACCCTTGCAAGATATGCATGTTAATCTTCCTGATGTGGTTACTGTTAATGCCCTTGACAATGCTTGCCGTTTGCGTGGATCTTCTGAATTTTTGTATTGTTTTGCGCCTAATGCCTCCAATGATTGAAAACGGTGTTCAAGGAATGACATAAAATCGTCTACTGTAGCTAGCGATTTAGGTTCCTTTAATGACTGTTCCCACAATGTATGGGTGTTGCGATCCAATTTCTTTATTAATATGTGTAATAACAGTGGATCCCAATTTTTTGTGTCCACATCAAGATTTTGTAAGCTGAGAATACATTCTTTTGTATTATCATGTAATCCCTTTATCATGGCTGAACTTTCAATATGGATTACTGGTTGCAGCATTAATTTATCAAGTGTTGCCGTTACCAGAAGTCGTGTGTTTTCATAACGATCTGTGATGACCTTCCATGCCGCGTTGTAATTGACGTCGGACGTTGTAAAGTGGCGAATTAGCTTCTCAGCCTCGCCTGTTAATGTTGACTTTAAATAGAACATTTTCTGACAATTACCAATAGGTTGGTTATGCACTAATTCTGTAAATAAGTCACGAAATTGTCGCCATTTGAGGTAGTCACCATCAAACCTCGGCAATGTAAATTTAGGTAGATTGAGATTTGTGTTTGCCATTGACGTCACTGTTGTGGGCGCAGGTGGGAATGGCTGAGCACTTAGTTCGTCTAATTTGGTAGACAATTGGATTAAGCATTCTTGAGCCCTTTTTTCCAATTCTACGTAATCTGCCATGTTGTATCCTATTGAACTGTAGTCATCCTCCAGTTCACTGATCTGTTGATGAATTTCTTCAATCTGATGCCAGTATTTGTTAATACCAATGATTTTCAGGTCATAAAATGCCTTGGACGCAACTCCTTCCTTATCTTCTAGGCTAGTGAGAAGTCGCTGAAGTGAAGCAACAATTATCTTTTGTCTCCTCAGCAATTTGTTTACATCTGATGATGGGTCAGCTGATGATGATAGAGTTCTGCGTGAGAGAGGTGTGGGTTTTATTGTTGAAATGTTTTGTGTAGATGAATAGGCTTCTTCGCTTAATTCATCTTTAGATTCTTCTGTGCCTTCGGATGTCACGTCGGAGAGAGCTTTAGTGTTTTCAAGAATTCCCTTAAGCTCTGTATAGAGATCTAGTACTCTTTGAAACATATTTCCAGACACGTATGGAGTGTCGTGTTTCACCCGGCCCTCTACCTTCTGATGGTTTGCTTGAAATTCCTCCCAGATGAATTCCACGCGTTGTAACCTCTCCTCCTTGTATTTTTTTGTTTTTCTCGAAGAACTGTCCTTTGAGATATTAACCCTTAATTTCTGTAGCTCATCTGCCAGAACCTTCTGTCGAGCGACAATGATGAAAATGTCTGTTTCATCCATTTTAATTGATGCTTCCTGTAGCTTCTAATCTTCTGATGGGAAATGTATAACAATTACGCTGCGATCAGTGTTTTAGCCCTGTCGACGCCTTTATGTATATTGTTGAAGTTACCAGTGTATAGCCCTGGTAAACGCTTTTATATGTATGTATGTTATTAAAGTTACCAGCGTATAGCCCTGATAAACGCTTTTATTAGTATCACTCTTGGGTCACCAAAATGTATACAGTGCTTTTACTGTATATATGTAGATGTATGATGTTGATAGACAACGGTTCGGTACCGTGACTATCGGCGGTATTTCCAGTACAGTACTAGAACACCAAATTGTGATAAATTCGAGCAACAGAAACTAACGAAACGATTGGTTTAGCTGTTGAATTATATCAGGCCAGTTCAATGTTTATTAGCTAGTATTTATACATGGAAATCTTAATCAAATTAGCTTACTCTACTAAATATTACATACATACAACGGAAATGTAAATTTGTCTATTCTGCAATATGTACAATTTTATTATTACTTGTGGTGCAAACTGATTAAAGTGCAAATATAATGAAACAAAGAATAAAAGAAAAAGAACGGTGTTATGTTACATCCGCTTGCATACATCCGCTTTCGGGTTGAACTCAGTTCAATGTCAGGCAAATGAGTTAGGTGTCTAATTCAATGTCGTGCGGCTGGCAACTGGATGCCGGTGCACTGTGAATACTGACCGTACTCAACAAGGACCATATCAGATGATGCAGCGTTCGTGATAGCAGGAATGCTACCCATCGATATATTGGCAGACGAGCTCAAAAGGGTATACCGCAGGCGAACACCAGACCGGCAACAGACCAGGCTTATAAAAGCAGAAGAACAGGCAGAATCCATGGCAATGTGGCAAGTCAGATGGGACACTTCCACAAAAGGAAGATGGACGCACAGGCTCATTCCCTTCATCGAAACTTGGACATCAAGACCGGCAGGAGACTGCATTTATCATCTTTCGCAGTTTTTGTCTGGACATGGTGGCTATCGAAAGTATCTGCATAGATTTGGATATGATAGCTCGCCTTTTTGTCCACAATACCCAAATTCCGAGGAGGACGCAGAACACACAGTTTTCTATTGCAGTCGCTTTATGCAGGACAGGCAAAGGCTAAATGTACCAAGCTCTGAAAAGTTGGTCCCCTATATGATGAACTCGGTGGAAAATTGGAACCAAACATGCTCGTACATTGCATCCGTACAAACAGAGCTGCGGCAAGCCGAAGCAGAAAGAAGAACCCAAGAGGCTTCTACTCGAGATACAGCGTAAATCGCTAACCAGCCATTGCATCCGTACAAACACAGCTGCGGCAAGCCGAAGCAGAAAGAAGAACCCAAGAGGCTTCTACTCGAGATACAGCGTAAATCGCTAATCAGCCCCGCGAAGTAATACCTTACGGCAGTCCCGCGGGGAGAGTGGTTGAAGTGTGCAGAGGTGTGATTTAGTACGTAGGCGCGTGGAAAAAGGAGAATAATATTCCGCGAATCGTGCATGCTGGCAACACGGGTTACCAGCATCTTTTGAAGATTCCACATCCTTGGACGTAACCCAGAAAACATGTATAAGTTGTTAATTTGCTACAAGAAAATCCTCACCTGATTCGGATTTAGCACATATTTTATATGATCTGTAGCTTCACCAATCACAGACTTTTCGACCAGGTACTTTACAATGCATTCCTTTACTTGGGCGTCCGTATCTATTTTCTATAATCAAAAAGTATCATAAACAACACGTTTTGGGTTGGAATTCAGGTCGAAAATTTACGAGTGGAATCCATGTATTTACACTCAAGGAAACCTCGAGACTTTCAACATAGTGCCACCAATGTCTGGGAACAACGAGGACATCGCCTTCCTCTAGGATGCATTCGAACGCATTTTGACTAGCGTCTGAAAAATTCTTAGAATAAACATTTGTGCGATTCTACTATCTTCTACTAATACCTGACATCTGGGTGAGATCCTTAGGACAATAGAAATTCTCATAGCAGTAAACGCTGCTCTCTTCGTAAGGCACCCTTGTGGGGGTTAGCTTAGTCTCTGGAGGAAATAAAAGCCAGTGTTTTCTACATAAGCGATTTATGTTCGAGATCTTAATGTATCAAGCTTTGGTTTTATGAGACAAGGAAACGTACGCACCTGCCGTAAATTTGAACAACAATGTTACAACCGTATGTATCGTAATGGCATGGCGTATTGGCACATTTAGAACTAAGCCAAAACGAAGCGCTCTTGGCAGCATCCGGGAATCCGAAGCAAGAAAAGTCTAGTCCAGAAGAGCACTCATCTGGTATATCATTCAATGGTTTGTAATAAAATGCATGCCAGTTGTTAGGATCTTTTGAATGTTTCTCAAGAAAGTCAGTTAATGTCATTTTAGTTTTAGTACGTCGTCGCTCCCATTGCGGCTCATTATTGGACTTTAATGTCATTTGTTCAAATTCTGCTATTTTATTCTCAGAAAGATAATTATCGTCAAACCTCCTGCACCATACATCCAATGAGCAGTCAAAACACTTCCAAGTAGGGTGGAAACCGCGTAATACAATGGGCTTCCTTGTGTTTAAGATCACCTCGCGTAATTCCATACTCCACGACCTTTCATTCACTTTCATTACTGCTTCCTTCAAATGTCTATTTGTTTTGACATATGGCTACTTCCATGAAAATAGTACAGATGTCACCGAAAGCGGATAGGAGAGACCAAAGTATAATTTTTATATTTAATCTGACACCACATTCTACTTCCATGGCAGTAGCATATTACAACCTGTAATTTATCTCGAAAAGAAAAAGCCCTAAAATGACAATGTTTCATAAAATCTCCAACTTAAAAGCCCTTTCATCAAAAATCGATTAAAAATTCTACTTTCTGTGAAAAACATTTACGGAAGTACATTTGTCATACTTATTTTGGCAAGTGATACAAAATTTAAGGCAAAGCTGCGAAAACTCTCTAGTCTTAAACGTTTTTTGTCTTTCCTGTAAAATTCGCAAAATGTGTGTTTTATTGTTTATTATTTATTAAAATTGTTTTTATTTAAGTTGCAATTTTGAAAAGGTGGGTTGAGGTAAAACGCTAACAAATTTAGAAATTGGCGAAATTCTTGCGCTCAAGCAAGAAAATTATTCCAACCGGGAGATTGCTAGAAAAATTGGTCGAGATCCATGGACAGTCAATAATTTTCTAAGGGATCCAGAAAATTATGGTAAGAACCGAAAAGAGCGCACAGCAAAAGCGACAACAGAACAATATCGCCGGTCCATTTTACGTGAAGCTTCAAATTCCGCTGCGACCGCTCGCAAAATAAAGGAGAAAGTTGGAACTTCAGCCAGTGTCCGGACAGTTCAAAGGGTGATTCAACAGTGTCCACATCTCCGACGGCAAAAACTGAAGAAAAAACCACGTTTACTTCAGCGTCATAGAGATCAGAGAATGGAATTCTGCCGGGCTCACATAAGCTGGAAGAAAGAATGGGAAACCGTCATTTTTTCCGACGAAAAAAAAATGAATTTCGATGGCCCTAATGGCTTTCAGTATTACTTCCACGATTTGAAAAAATTGGAGATGTTCTTGTCACGTCGTCACACTGCTGTTGGTTCTGTTATGGTGTGGGCTGCAATTTCATTTCATGGCCCAATAGATCTGGTTGTCTTAGATGGTCGGCAAAGCTTAGAGGATTACATCGAGCTTCTTTAAACGCAAATAATCAATTTTCATGAAATGTTTGATGGTCAACCTTGGATTTTCCAGTAGGACAATGCAGCCATCTACACAGCAGCATGTGTAAAACAATGGTTTAGAAGAGAAAATGTGAACGTTTTAGATTGGCCGCCTCTTTCTCCCGATCTAAACGTAATTGAAAATGTTTGGGGATGGCTGCCGCGGAGAGTTTACGCGGAAGGAAGACAATTTGAAAGTAGGGAAGGTCTTTTTAAGGCCACTTTCGAGGGGATTCCTGTAACCTACGAAGGACCTACGAAGTATTAGCAATAAAAAAATATAATAAAAACATTAAAAATATTCCCTTTTTCCTGTGTTTTTAGAGATGAGGGTAATCAAGTGTCGCGCTTCAAAGAGGCAAAAAACCGAAAATGGCGATTTCCTTTTTTTATCCTTAATTTTTTACAGCTCAGTCATCAGGTAGCCGAGAGGAAGTGAAAATAAGAGTTGTAAAAATAGATTCGAAGTAATATTGCGCATACTTTATGATTTAGGTAGAAGCTTTAAGTGAGGGTAATCAAGTGTCCCGAAGTGTATACGTTTTTGCGGCATAAACGGCCGGCCCTTTTTTACGTCAACTTATAGTGGAGAAACACTGCTAGTATTGATACCATGGTATAGCAATACCACGTTCTATACCACTTTCTATACCACATGTCTGTCACCCCAATACCACGTTTAAAGCTGGTATACCACGAAACATAGCTGGTATTGAGATTCGTACATTTTTGCTAGTATGCCATCAACTTACTTATTGCAGCGCCACTTTCTCTCTATTACCGAATCCTTGAAGCTTCTTTGCAATTCAAACCATAGATAAATTAACAAGATGGCAATCTCGATGGCTTTGACAGGCATTTTGACAACTAGCCCCAACAAACTCGTTTCGATTTGACGGCGTCTTGACTATGTCATTCTGCCTTGTTCCGACGTCTTGACTCTAAGTCAAAAGCGTCGTTTTTAAAGCGGCCTCTAGACGCTCAATATTATTGTGCGAAATATTGCACAATTTTATTGGCTTGCTGCCCCAGACGGTTCAATATTTTGCCCAATAATTTAGTCGACCGCTCATATTTGTATTAAAAGTCAAAAGCGTTTTGATTTTCCGCAATATATCGCACAATCTTGCAATATTATCTACAGACGAACAATAATATTGTGCAATATCAAATATTGCACAATGTTATTAGGCGTCTAGGGCCCGCTTTAATTACAAATGCAACAACCAACCCTTGCGGGGATCACAGGGCAGACGTACGAAAGTGTTCCATCTTGTTAATTTATATATGATTCAAACCAAGTAAACAGACCAAACACTGCGAAATATTTTCTTCCTTTAAATCCACATTTGCACGTACACATCGACAATATAAACGTCAAAGCATACTACATAAGGCGTATACTACGAAATGCTGTCTGTCAGGGTACGTGGTATTCACTATACCATGGTATCAATACCAGCAGTGTGTCTCCACTATTAGAAGTCCAAGAGACCGTATACCTGAGTATATCGTTTTAATTTCAACTCGATACTTCCACACGTTCCCGAGATAAAGGGTCTTGACAGACAAGCAAAATTATCCTATAAGGGTTCTGTTGAGGTGCCGAACTCTAAAAACGACGCCATCTTAAACGCCGACCGACTCAGTAACTGCATCAGGATGAATGGAAGATACATACATCGTAAGCTTCTTGCGAATGCAACTGTTTTTTTTTTTTCATTTGTCGCTGCCTTTTGTGCTACGCGTGTTACTACTTATGTCTCCACCATAACATGCATGCGCGAAGCGAATTTCCAGATCAAACCCTTGTCTTACCTTGAGCTAAAATCTTAAGATTAAATTGGTGTTAATCCAGACTTGGATTATCTAGAAGCCCGTATCAATATCACAACGCGACTTTGATAACCTCTATTATGACAGCTTCAAAAGCTCTTAAGGCAGCGCTGCACATACCTACCTATGTACATATGTATGACCGGCACTCAATGCTTCCGCTGTAATACAAATATCATAGGCCCGAGTGATTGATCAATCAGAAAAACACGTGTCTCCAATTAAAAGCGAATTTATTATGGATGTATGAGTACAGAAACGATTCATAAACTTCACATTTATTCGAAACATATGAGAATAAGCAATATACAAATACAATAAGCATTTTCGTAGCATCAGTATCAGAGAAGCTACCAAGATCACTTAGTTATCCCACGCTGCAGTCAACGCTTGGTATCCCACGCCGCCGTCAATACTCGGTATCCCTCGCTGCAGTCAACACTTGGTATCCCACGCCGCCGTCAATACTTGGTATCCCTCGCTGCAGTCAACACATGGTATCCCACGCCGCCGTCAACACTTTGTGTCCCTCGCTGCAGTCAACACATGGTATCCCACGCCGCCGTCAACACTTTGTATCCCTCGCCGCCGTCAATACTTGGTATCCCACGCCGCCGTCAATACTTGGTATCCCACGCCGCCGTCAATACTTGTTTAACAATCCCACGTTGTCATCACTATCGTCGACACCATCATCAATTGATCTGCTAGCCATGGTTCTCAATTTTGTTCGGGCACGCAAAACTGAGCGAAAATGGTGCGAGCGGGCGCACTGCTATGAGGCCACAATAAATTGGCCCAGCTGGATAGCAGAGAATTACGAATGGTTCGGCTCAAGCAATGTTGTGTTCATATAAACAGTAAGTAGAATGTTGAGATTTTAGACGAAAACTTCTCAAGACGGTGCCGTTTCGTATTGTGGGTTTGTGATGAGATGTTCTGCGATCAATCATCTTCGACAGAAGTGACAGTGGACTAGCAGAAACGAATTCATGTGCATTATATAGTTAAATGCAACTGGAAACTGACTAGCTAAACCCGCCTCAGTTGAAGCATTTAACAACCACTGCTGCTCCAGTGTTTGCCCGTTGTTTGAATGCAGCATTTTGATGGATATAACACATTACGAAGCACTCGCCCTTGATGCAAAATATCATGAGAGGATTTCGTCCCGATAGATCGATATATATTGTCGTTTGGAGTTTTGGGTTAAATAGACTGCTTCGAAAATTACTTCTCGTTACACAGCGACAAAAGTTGCAATTAAGTATACGGAAAATCCAAGTGGCCAATCATCATATCTTAAGCGTCCCATTCTAAGATGTACTCGTCACAATGAACTAAACCCCGTCAGTAGAGTGGTCATTATACATATGAAGGTATTTGTTTTAAGTCTGGTACATGGATGCGCCCTAGCCAATGTGCGGAACAAGAGCAATATCCTTTCTTCTATACAACTGAAAGTACGAAGGTTTTTTGTCCAGATTTATCGCAAAATGATTACCATCAGCCCACAGCAAAGTATTGTTTGTCCACCGGCAAAAGCACAACATTTGAAATCTGTGTAATTCCAATCCTCTCGACAAGAAGGTAGCGTGGTGAATGTGCATACACCATTTACACGCGTGCAGAATTAGGTCCAGATGTGTTGTTTTTTAACTAAAATTATTAAGCTGGATCCAAGAAATACGGTTATGAAACATTACCCCCGGGGAGAACTAAAAGCCTTCAGGTCTGATCGAGTTGTGATTCGAGTTAACTCGATATGAGACGATGTGGTGGTTGGTTTACAGTTGAACAGTGGTGAACCATCGCCACATTCGCGAACGAAATAATCCTGTCTTGTCGCCGGGTAATTCAGTAACGCTGGAATACATGCAGAACTGGCTCAGCAAAACAAGAAGTTATAAATTACCGCAACGAAAGGAAAGATCTGAGGCCTATTTAGATCGTTTAAGACTTCGAAATGCTGATTTTCTCATCTTTCTTCCGCAGAATTTAGCTTGGTGTTGTACTATTTTGAAATGGGTAGACGAGTGTGCGCGCTGATTTTCAGGAAATGCAGTGATATGATGAACCAGATGTAACGTGGTTATAGGGTAGTTTGTAATTGGGTATTGATTAGAAATTGTGCTTTCATTATGTCCTCAACTAAAACAGAAAAATACGAAAGAATTGTTAGGATACACCGAGCGTTACCGCATGCTGTCATTTCTGCGATACTCCGATCCCAAATCGATTGGCTTTTTTTGTTATTTTTTTAGGTTCCTATGTACGTCTTTAAGATGGAGAGAATTGTCAACGTTAGAATAATTTCTGCATGTTACCCCGTTCAGATATTGATGATGGTCGGTCGATACATTCGGATTCAGATGTGATTCGCATCTTATCCTTCCTCTTGCGCTTCCTGCCTACATTATATAATTGATTGTTGAGAATGTTGCAACTAAACCAAATTGAAGCCGGGTATTGAAATAACCTCGCCTTGACTTCCTTCTTAACGTGGAATGAGTCCTGCCTATGTATGACTTTTGAGGGGTAGCAGAGCAGCATAATTCTGTTTCTAAAAAATAACTTATCCTAGATGTTGGACATATTCTATACAATACTTTCCAAATGTTTAAATGTTGGACATATTCTATACAGTAGATTCCAAATGTTTACAAAACATAATGTGTTCACTTTCTGAGCGAATTGCTCCTGTACGTATAGGCTTTGTTAACAAGTTTTTAGCTTTATAAATGCAAGATAAATCAAACAATTCAAATTGCATATAAGCAAAGGATACAAGTCAAATGAGATAAAAATGTGTAAAAACATATTCTCACATTGTTGAAAATCCTTAAAATAAGAATACAAGTGTTACAAATGGATAAGTACAAACATAATTTCTCATCTAAGCCATTGACATGTTGGATTCAATCATTCTTGGGGGGCTTAATTGGAAAACTAGTAGTTAATAGCAATCAAAAAGGATTTTGTACATTCAAAGGAAGATTTCATTTACTAAGACTTACAAGCAGACCGCATTAAGAACAAAGAACACGGACCAGTGAGGAGTAATTGCTTTGTAGTTTGATTCCCTTTTATTTACTCGTACCTGCTGCAGTGTTCAGTGACCCGAAAGAGAAATATTTAGTAAAATTAAAGGAAAATTACGTTACGTATCTGCCGATCGGATACGAAGCTCTGATTTGCAATAGCACGTCGTAGGATTTCAGATTTAATCGACTCACTACCATCAAGATCTTTCTAAAAAACACAAATTAGCTCGCAAATATATCCGAGGGAAACTTACGGAGAAATTAGCATTCCTTCTACAGAGTAGTCTGAAATTATTCAAATAATATACATATACGGGCGAGAAAGATACCAAAAAGTGAACCCCGCATGTCACTGATGCCGTCTTGAAGGTTCTCATTATCGTAGTCCTGGATCGTTTCGGTAAACGCGCAGCTTATCTCATTTTAATGGTTGCATTTAGGTAATAGAGAAGAAGTTCTTTACGCTGAAAGTAGTCTAAAATTAGGAGGACAAAGTGCTAACCAGTTGATGCCGTCCTGTCATTCGTATAACCCTTGATGTGCAATATGTAACACCTCGATTCACTCCGGCCGCCCTTTGGGTTAAAAAAAAAGTTGGCAGACAAACAAAAAAAAAAAAAAAAAACACAAAAGACCATAAAAATCCACGAGCGATTCCCTTTGGAAAAAAAAAACTGGTTATTGTACAAAAAACCTACAAAATGTTAAGTGTTGAAGAGAAAACAAAAATATTTATGGTTTACGAAAATATTGAAAAGATTTACGCTTAGTTTGACTATTCATTTATGTTTATGTAGATTCGCGATGTCGACACGGTTCATTCCTACCTACGAAAACGTAAACATACAATCACAGCAGAACAAATATGCACTGAAGTTCAAATATTAATCTTTGCGGTTACGACCGAGAGAACGCTTTTCTCTCCAAAAGCTCATCGAAATTTCGAACTATAAAAGGAAACTTAAAATGTTAAGCAAACGCCAAGTTCCGGCGTTGATAATAACGATCGACAAATACATTGCAAAACCTTGTGTTTGAGAAAAAGTTATAGATTTCCTTACTAGGACATTTTTGCATGTGGTAGGTACATATTAGCATTGTTTCTTTATGGTGCTGTCCGCTCCTTGTCTTTCTATCTCCACAATAATCAGTAGATTCAAAATGCCTAAAATATAGTTATTAGACGAATAAAAATTCCATCTTACTGGGGCCATTCAGGTCCTTGTATGGTTGTTGTACATCTTTCCTCATTATGGACCGATTCGACACATACATGTATTTTTTGCTTATGTAGATTTAAATATTGCATCAATGAGATGTAAAGAGCGTCGTTTCTGTCCCTATTATTGGATAAAATAACGTAAAAGAAGGGGGGGAAAAAGAGGGTTGTCCGAAATTTAAACTTGTTGTTAGACCCCGAATGCCGAAAGATACTCTTCCTTTCGCAATACACCCACACACCAGAACACCCAAAAAAGAAAGCAGCGATTTCTCATAGGTAGATCTGAAAAATCGGTCAATTTAAGAATTTGCAAATACGGAAGCTCAAAAACGAGAATATTAGGATTTATGGTGTACGATCACATCTGGGCGATCCACGGAAGCCTCAATAAAAAGCGTAGACGTCTAGTTGAATTCTTCTGACCATCATCTCTATCGGATCCCCGCGCCGAATAAACAAATCACTAATAATTGAAGTCCAAACCGAATGCTGAACTGCCACTGTCTGCTTAACGTAAAGCAAGTTGATCGCACCCGACAGCTCAGAGTCACCAGAGTTGTATTTATGTATGTATGTATATAAGCCATTTGGAGATTACAGCACAGATATTGGAACCGCTTTCCTTCCATCCGCTCTAACCTCCACTGACAGCCACCACGTTTCGCGTATCATCTCTAGCGCCAACATGGTCAAGCATAATCGTTCCGAGTTGCTGTGTAATGATTCGAATAACTAAGATGACGACAATTTCACACCATCAATTAATAGTAATTGGAATTGCTTATCTTCACATTCTCGAGTTCCGTATTTTTCTTTTTCTTTTCATTTCGTGTTTATGCTGTAAAATAAAATTCCATTTAGGATACAAGGCAATCAAAAATTGAGAAATGAAAGATTTTGATTTTTGTCCATAAACAATATCATATCTATATTTAATCCTTTAGAAAAATCAAGGTTACAAATAAAAAACCTGATTCAATATGAATCATAATTTAATGTACACCATGGGTGAGTGGCATGAGTCATCACCCAAAGCGTTCCATTATATAAGCAATTAATAGAGCTTTTGGCAATGTTCCAGAAGGTTCCACGCAAAAAGCTCCCTTAAATGAATCACAGCTAAAATATACATATATGTTTTTTTAAACTACTAACTTTTCGTGTGTGTGTTGGCCGAAACTAAGCCAAGCCATCAAGAAGCCCGGTCGGTTCGAGAAAGCAGTTGCATCACTCTCTTCATCTTCACACAATAGGTTACTGTAAATGGAAAACCATCATAATACAAGAGAATATGGCATAGATCTACATTTAAGATTAAAGTTATTTCTCTGCCTAATGGGGGATATATGTATGTAACCGCTGACATGTTTTAATCACATCCTCTATATATGTATAATAAAATAGGCACTTTATGCAACGTCAACATCTTAGATGCAACCACCAACAAGAGCACACTGAATTTAGTCCCTTTTTCTTAACTAGCAGCAACTGAATAACGAGCATTGCTACTTAAATTTTTCATAAACTCATCCAAACTATCGATCTCAGATTTCCACAAGCAAGAAGCTCCTTCCTCTCGTTCACACTTATTTTCTTCACAATTTTTATTGCTACAGTTATAGCTTTGCGTTTGTACAAGCTTGGCTTGCAATTCGGACCATCGTATAAACCGTTCTTGCTGTTTCTGACGCAGCTCTTTTTCTGCACTTTTCAGTGCCGTTGACAAAATGGCACACACACGGAGGTCAGCAGCACCTCTTCGTAATTTTCGCTTCATCTGTATTTTCTTCATGCGAAAATCTTTCACCCAATCGGTGAGGGTCTTTTGACCATTTTCAATGTCTACTCCATAAGCCATATCTTTTCCTTATATATTTATTCAATTTTTTAAATCGAACAATATTGTTGAAATTTCAAATTTAATTTGTTTTTTATTTTTTTGTTTATAAATACCAGCTCGAAATACGAAACGAACTAGATTTTGTTTTAACCCAAAACACACCTGCTTTGCACTTTATCCCCATCCACAAGATTAGCTGTATATTATACTATGAAGAACAACACATTTCTTTTGCAAACTTTCACTAATCTAGGACTAAAGCACAATACACCAGCCAATAGCGAAACTAACGATTCAAGTGACAACTGATTTCCGAATGAGCCACATCGGCTACAGTTTGCTGTATTTATACAGGTCGCCCCTCCATTTTCGTGTATTCATCCGCAGATGTAAAGAAAGTAGTACCGTAAAAGAAAACTGTTTGGGGTGTGTATTATCCTTTGGAATATAACATCCCTCCAGGAATTTACTTGCAATCGATATATGTATTGCAAATGTGTAGGATTTTATCGAAACATGAAAGTAAAAAAGGATATTTCCGGAACTGCGTTTTGCGCATGATTATTTCTAGCATGTCAAATGCCAAATCTTATATATAAGATTACACACACAGTAATGATAGTAGCACACTACTGCTTATATGTCGGCCGTCAAATACATTCACATAATTGTAATTACTGTTTGCTCTGTTTGCTTTTAATGCAGTATTTGAAAGGATAAATAACGGACGTAGACAATAAATTTAAATGCACAAGCTGTTTTGAGGGCATTTTCCTGTGCTGTGGCATCTTCATTTATTTGTAGTATATATGCATGTAGATTGTATATATATATGGGATGCATATTTTGTGTATGTACGTACATGCGCTGTTTCAAAAGAATATGTACATATGTAGTATGTACATATGGATGGCAGAATGGAATGGGGAAGCATTGATTTGATACAAAAAGTATAAACTTGTATGTAAATGCATTGAGGTACTAGTGAAAAAACGGAAAAACAAAAAGAAAACGATTACCTACCTCATGTACAATTTTACCTGCTCGTCAATTTAAGAACACACACATATGTATGTACCTACATATGTATGTATTTAAATACTTAGTGCGCATCGTCAGCGCATCTAATCGATTAATACACATTCGAATGTACGCACATTGCAAGATACCTACATACATATGTACTTGTACAATTCAGAGAGGTAAGTATTATTAACAAAAATTGCTTAACACCCGTTTAAATATATGAATGTAAATGGGTATGTGTGCATATAGGTTATCATTTAGTATACATACAGATATGGCACTTCTGATGTACCTATTCATTAATCTAATTAAATTGAAATACGTATGTATGTATGTAAGCATTCGTCAGAGAGAGTTCCCTAATTTACAACAAGATGTTGACTACCTAGCTGCAGTCACTCACTTTAGTATACGGGCAGATGGTCTTAATACATTCATTTGAACGTAAAAAAGAAAATAAAGGGTCTACAAACTCAACTTCCATCCATTATATTTAAGAATAAGTAAGAAATAGGAAACTGTTGGCAATAAAAGAGGCTCTGTCCTGGCTGAAGTGGAACGTGATATCCACCACGGATATCCGCATTCTCACGGATAGCCAAGCGGCCTTAAAGTCGCTGGAGTCCTATGTGTACACATCAAAAACTAGCCTCGACTGTCGCCTATCTCTTAATGAGATGGCTGAACAGTTCAACATACAACTTATATGGGTACCGGGACACAGCGACATCACTGGAAATGAAAGAGCCGACACACTCGCCAAAAAAGGAACGACGCTACAATCAACTGTGGTTTGTGAGGGTATACCCTTCGCAACCATTAAACACAATCTCACTACCCTCGCCAGGGCCGAGACGAACCGGAGATGGACTCAGGGACACACCTGCCTCATCACCAGGCAAATCTGGCCCCGGCTCGATAGTCAACGGACTAGGAGTATTATCTCCCTAAATAGAACTGACATCTATAAAGTCATAGGTGTCAACACAGGACACTGCCTTATTGGCAGTCACGCGCAAAAACTGGGTATCACTCCGAATGATTTTTGTAGGAGCTGTATAGACGAGGAAGTGGTCGAATCCATCCATCACCTCCTCTGCGCCTGCCCGGCATTCTGCACAATCAGGAAACGATACCTAGGATCATACCTCCTTAACGATCTGACCGAAGTTCAGCAAGTAGGGATATCTGATCTTCTTAATTTCTTAAGAAGCACAAAATGGTTCCACGAATAGGGGGCTAAACCCCCTCGTAGCTACACAACGGGCCTCCATGGCCTATGTGTGTTCTTCCCATCTCTGGGAAGGCTACGGTCTACCTACCTAAGAAAAATAAAACATCTAAAAACCAAAAAATATTCAGCTAAAAGTTAAGGAAAAATATTTTTTTTAACAAAACCACATAAATACGATGTCATTGTATTCACCGAGACTTGGATTACAATGAATCACCATAACGAGGAAATGTTTAACAAGGACCAGTACGAAATCTTTCGTAAGAACCGTTGCTCCGTTCTAACTAATTGTGAGAGACTTACTTACTTATCAGGCCAGCGATCCATGGAGGATCTGAGCCTGAGCTATAGCTGCCTTCCATCCTTGACGGTCCCGGGCACGCTGCTTCCAGTTGTCAAGACCAAGATGTCTTACATCCGCGATTACTTGGTCTTTATACCGGAGGTTCGGTCTTCCTCTTCTTCTCGAACCAGGAGGCTCGGAGTCGAAGACCCTCTTAGCTGGACCGTTGATGTCCATGCGCTCGATGTGGCCGAGCCAGTGTAGTCGACGGATCCTTGCCTTCCGGACTACATCCACATCTTGGTACAGCTCGTAGAGTTCGCGGTTGTGTCTTCTTCTCCATTCACCTTCCTCACAGACAGGACCAAATATCCGGCGCAGAATTTTTCTTTCGAAAGAACCCAAAATCAGCTCCGCTGTCCTGCTTATCGTCCAGCTTTCGGCTCCGTACAGCAAGACTGGCAGAATGAGCGTTTTGTAAAGCATGACTTTGGTCTTTCGAGTTAGGAGTTTTGACTCCAGTTGTTTGGACAAGCCGAAGTAGCAGCGGTTGCCAAGGGCGATTCTATGCCGGATCTCCACTGTGGTGTCATTTGTGGAATTTACGTTTGCCCCGAGGTAGACAAACTCCTTAACTACCTCGAAATTGTAGCTGTCAATAGTTATATTTTGTCCCAGGTGGTGAGCGACGGATTGGTTTTTGCTTGACAGCATGTATTTCGTTTTGTCCTCATTGATCCTAAGGCCAACTCGTTTCGCCTGTTCTTCAATCGCCGTGAATGCTTCCACAATGCCACGGCGGGAACACGCGATGATGTCGATATCATCCGCGTATCTTAGCAGCTGGACGGACTTGTAAAAGATAGTGCCTTCCCTGTTGACGCCTGCCGGTCGCACTATCTGCTCCAGCACCAGGTTGAAGAAGTCACATGACAGCGCATCTCCTTGCCGAAATCCGGTGCATGTTTCGAATGGTTCCGAGGTCATAGAACCGAGTTGCACCGTGCATCGCGTGATTTTTAGCGTGGCGCGACACAACTGGATCAGTTTTACAGGGATCCCGAATTCGGCCATCGCCCCAAACAGTTCTTTACGATGAATGCTGTCGTATGCGGCTTTGAAATCGATGAAAAGATGGTATCGATTCGAAACTCGTTGGTCTTTTCCAGGATTTGTCGAAGTGTGAAAGTTTGGTTTTTAGTCGATTTGCCGGGCCGGAAGCCGCACTGGTAGCTGCCGATTAGTGCGGTGCAAAATGGCTTTAGACGTTCACACAATACGCTGGACAGTATCTTGTATGCGACATTGAGCAGGGATATACCTCTATAGTTCTTGCAAGAGGTAGGATCGCCTTTTTTGTGGATGGGGCATATAGAGCTGGTATTCCAGTCGTCGGGCATGCTTTCTTTCATCTTCCCAAATTCTGCAGATGATCTGGTGCATGCTCCCTACCAGAACATCGCCGCCAGCCTTGAAGAGCTCTGATGGCAACCCATCTGAGCCTGCGGCCTTGTTGTTCTTCAGCTTCTGAATAGCTGTGCCGACTTCTTCGATGCTGGGTGGGAGGACTACTTCAGCGGCTGGAGTTGGGGTTTCCTCGGTCCCTACCACTCTCTCTTGGTCATGCTCGTTAAGCAGCTGCTCGAAGTGCTGCTTAAATACATCCACTATTCCCTGCGGGTCGGTGACAAGATTACCCTCGCAGTTTCGAAGACCCTGGGTGCCCTTTTTGAAGCCTCCTGCAAGGTTTTTGGCTTTCTTGTAAAAGGCTCGTATTTTATGTTTATCCCTAGACTCCTCGATATCTTTGAGCTGGGAGGCTGCGAAGATTCTTTTCTTTTGTCGCAGTAGTTTTTTCTCCTCCCTTCTTCTGGCTCGGAGCTCTTCTTGCGCCGCCCTGGTTTTCCTCTGCAGCGCCTTTTGGTACGCCTCGTCGGTTGCTGCCTTTTTCTGCTCACACTCGCCATCATACCACGGGTTTCTTGTCGGGGGTGGTAGGTATCCTAAGGGGGTCTCGGCTACTTCCTGAATGGCTGAGCGGCAATGCAGCCACATATTATTGGCATTTGTGTTCGACGTAGGCATACCGTAGAGTCTTTCGCTCAGCTGCTCCTTGTAGACTCTGGCAACCTCCGGTGTGCTTAGGCGCCTAATGTCGAACCTCCTCCTGATGGGCTGGTGCAGCTTTCTGACATTGGACAGTCGAGCTCTGAATCTTGCTGCTACGAGGAAGTGGTCAGAGTCGACATTTGCACCTCTGAATGTTGGCACATCCAGGATGTTTGACGAGTGCCTTGCGTCAATGAGCACATGGTCGATTTGGTTGGCGGTTCGACCGTCCGGAGATCGCCAGGTTGCTGTGTGGATTCGCTTGCATTACGAGCTGTCGCAAAGTCAGCGAGTCGGAAGCCGTTATCTGTTGTTGTATTGTGGAGGCTGTGCTTTCCGATCACTCCGCCAAGGGTGTTTTCCTTACCGATTTTGGCGTTGAAGTCCCCGAGCAGGATTTTTACATCGTACTCCGGACAAGCTCCGTAGGCGTTGATAGGGTCTTCAGCCTCGTCGGTAGGGGCGTGTGCACATATAAGGCTGATGTTATAAAATTTGCCTCTGATGCGGATCACAGCCAGGCGATCACTTATAGGTTTAAAGTCGATGACCTTCGACCTTAACCGCTTTCCCACGACAAATCCGCATCCCAGTAAGTGCAACCTTTTGTGACAGCTGTAATAAATGTCGCAATTTTTCTTCCTAATCATACCGTTTCCTATCCAGCGTATGTCCTGGACCGCAGTATTATCCGCCTTGTACTGCATGAGGATTCCTTCTAGTTTATGAGCAGCTCCGGGAGTGTACAGGGTTCTGACATTCCAGGAGCATACTCGCAAATCGTGTTCCTTTTTCGTGCGTTGTCGTCGTCGAGTATCCGTCCGTGTATCCGGGGCATCTTGAGGGCATGGGCTCGGACATACAGGGTAAAGTTGTTGAGTGCGCTCAACCTGGCGAGATGCCAGCAACGATCCCTGTTTAAATGCCCGGGTCAAGTTGACATATGGCCTCCTCGCGGCGCCCTCTGGATAGCCTCTTCAACAACCGTTGGGAGGTGAACAAACGTATGCAGCGAAAAAAAAAATCCCGACCAGAATGACGGTTGTGCGGCGGGCTAACAATGCCCACGTAAGAAAAACTTAAAGTTTTGAATGAGCAATTGTGAGAGAGGGGGCGGAGTATTGATTGCGGTTCGGGCCTCCTTGAGTTGTGAAGAAATTGATCTACCCCCAACAGCAGCTGATTTAGATGTCGACCAAGTACCAGTCACAATTAAATGCATTTCTGGAATTGAAATTATTATTATAGCAAGTTATATACCACCTAGAAGTCCTTACCTATTATATAAAACTCATATTGATAATTGTTCCTTTATATTAATTAACTTAAAAGATCACCAACACGTTATC
Source organism: Eumerus sabulonum (assembly GCA_951905685.1). NCBI lineage: Eukaryota > Metazoa > Arthropoda > Insecta > Diptera > Syrphidae > Eumerus > Eumerus sabulonum. The sequence continues at coordinate 247,919,896 of OX645060.1, read as the reverse complement.
CTTCTAGGGGACTTTAATTTGGCTAACTTAATTTGGTTCTTTGATAGAAAAGTAGCCTGGAAAGATAACAAGGTGGTTAACTTGGCATCAAGTTTTGTAGGAGAAATGCCAAAAGCACAGGTGAGGAGGTATGATAAGAAGACCAAGAAGTACATATCAATTGACTGTCCAAATATTGTTGAGGAATACAACCGCCATATGGGTGGTGTTGATCTAATCGATAGCATCATGGGACGTTACAAGATACAGCTCCGCAGCAAAAGGTGGCAGGTTCGCATGTTATACCATTTATTGGATTTGAGCATGGCAAACGCATGGCTTCTTTACAAAAGAATTCGTGAAGAGAAGGGCTTGCAGGATAAAAATTTGAACTTGGCTGATTTTCGGCTTGAAGTTGCAACAACTTTGTGTAAGCTTGGTGTAGCACCGAATATGAAGAGCCGTAGACCTATCGAGAGCGAAACTCAAGCAAAACGAATCAAAGGTCCAGCACAACATGCACCTCCAGTGGCAGTCAGGCAAGATCAGACAGGACACTGGCCTATTTGGACAGAAAAGAGAAAACGCTGCAAATTTCCTAAATGCTCTGGTGTCTCACAAACAATGTGCGAGAAATGTGGCGTCGCTCTTTGTTATAATAAACACAACAATTGTTTTAAAAATTTTCACCAAGGTTAGGTTAGGTATATGGGTGCCCTTTTGACATAAAGTCAAGGCTCATGTAGACTACGTTGAGTCCATTGTGCCCACTTGTTTTGTTTAACCCGTTGATACCTATACATTTTCCGTCGAGCTGAACCAGCCAGACGAGGATAAAAATCCCATTATTCTGTTCAGCCCAATATTACCTACCTCTTCTAGTCCCGAAAGGAAGTATCTTCCCAGGAATATATTCCTTTTTTGGGCTAGCGCCGGACATTTGCACAGCAGGTGACGAACGGACTCAATTTCCTCTTCGTCCCTGCAGCTTCTGCAAAAGTCATTGTAGGGCTGGCCTAGTCGAGCTGCATGGTAGGATAGCATGGCACCGGCACCGACTGCCAGTCGAATGTTCCCACGATTGAACTTCAGCAGATATTCCGTTCTTTTCTTATCATAGACGGGCCAAGTCGATCTCGCCGTTGCGCATGTATCTAAGCGACACCATCGCTTATTGGTTGTTTTCCATACAACAGACATGATTTTCATCCAAAAAATCCCCTTGGTCTCCATACTGAACTAAGGTTAGTCGACAATATCCCACAACCAGTAGCAAACTTCCCAGTTTTGATCTCTTTTGTGTGTTTGATGAATTAATCCTAGCTGCAAACCTTTTTCCCATATTTCCCATTATTGTTATTCACCTTTGCACATCGTTGCTGTCAAGTAAGATAATTGATTTGAATTCAATGGACACTTTGATGATCAACTATCTCATCATGGAGATTTTTGATTATTAAAGTAATATGCCTATAAGCTGCCTGCAACAGGGATCTGTCATCATACAAAAAATGTGATTTAATGTGATGACTGATGAGGTAACATATATAGTCTCTTTCATATTTATATATACAGATGGTACGGAACCCTTCGTGCGCGAGTCCGACTCGCACTTGGCCGGGTTTTTTTTTTTTTTTTTCAATTGTAGGTATACCTTGCCCTACAGAGGGTTAATTAAGGACAGACATAGAAGCAAGTTTGTCTTCTTGTTTGTCTTCTTTTGAACAATTCGTTTTTACATTTCCATATTTATTCACACGAAAAAAGAAACAAGTTTTAATGAAGATGCTATTGTTGGTTGCAATGCCATACTACCTACATGTGTGCATACATATGCACATATATATTTACATACATGTGTACACACATACATACATACGTATGCACATGTGTATAGCTTGCATTCATCGAAAAACATTTTCCGAGACCTTTTTCCAGATTCTACCTAATGCCTTCTTCGTTTCGTCTTTTTTGGCGAATTTCACATGGGAAAGTTGTTTTTTTTTTTTTTTTTTTTTTTAAAGAAATAATAAGAAGCGGTACATGAATACAAATGTATGTATGTATATATTTATGTACATACATATGCGCGAGTACATTTATTGTCAGCAATAAGGGTGCGTAGCTAATCGATTTTTGACCGGGAGAGAGCAGAGCGCACATTTCCAAGGTATGTAGGCATGTACATATGTATGTACGTATGTATGTATGTAATAGCCTGTTTAGATTTTGTTCCCATGGCTGTTAAACGTGCATACATACATGCATACATAATGAGCACGGGAAAAGCCAGTGGGAATGTTATGTATATGACGTATGTACATACAGTGAGAGTCAAAAAAATGTGTACAGCCAGCGCCCACTAGTACAGAACGTAAGATACGCTATGTTGCAAGTGGCTCGAAAAATGATTTAAACACCAAATAAAGCTTACAACTCACTATTTTATTTTCCACTACAAAATAGTTAAAAAAAATAATAGTTCAAAAAGTATTTATGATAAAAGCAAACGTCATCTGAAAAAACCGGCCAAGTGCGAGTCGGACTCGCGCACGAAGGGTTCCGTACTATCTGTATATATGTATATAAATATGAAAGAGACTATGTATGTTACCTCTTGGTTGCAGGCAGGTTATAGGCATATTACTTTGATAATCAAAAATCTCCATGATGAGATAGTCGATCATCAAAGTGTCCATTGAATTCAAATCAATTATCTTACTTGACAGCAACGATGTGAAAAGGTGAATAACAATAATGGGAAGTATAGGAAAAAGGTTTTCAGCTAGGATTAATTCATCAAAGACACAACCGAGATCAAAACTGGGAAGTTTGCTACTGGTTGTGGGATATTGTCGACTAATCTTAGTTCAGTATGTAACCAAGGGGACTTTTTGGATGAAAATCATGTCCGTTGTATGGGAGCCCCCTTAAATATTCATTTTGTTCTGTTTTTAGTATTTGTAGTGGCGGCAACAGAAATACATCATTTGTGAAAATTTCAACTCCCTAACTATCACGGTTCATGAGATACAGCCTGGTGACAGACGGACGGACAGCGAAGTCTTAGTAATAGGTTTCCGTTTTACCTTTGGGTACGGATCCTTAAAAAGCAGTCAAAATTTAGTATACACTTTAGAAATAAACACTTATAGTTTCACATAGGCTTTAAAAGCTGAGCGTAAATACTTTGTTGGACCTCCGTGGGCTTTACTGGTTGCAGCCAATCTTCTAGGAACCGAAGTAACAAGTTTTTTTGTAACTTCAGGAGAGGTTTTAGCCCATTCATGGGTTAATGCCGTCCGAAGGCCTTATTTTGACGTTATGACCCGTTTCCTGATATTTCTGTCCAAAACTTCCCACAAATATTCAATGGGATTAAGGTCTGGTGATTGTGGAGGAGAGTTAAGCTGTTTGGGGGTATGGTACAGCAACCATTCTTTGACAATTTTTGCCGTATATTTTGGGTCATTGTCTTGTTGGAAGACCAAGGCAATGTGATGCCCAATTTTTCCACAATAGGGAGTAGACTGTCTTTTAAGATGGCTGGATAGCCCTTGCTATTCATTGTTGATTCAATAAAAATAAGATTTTCCGAAGCCGACATGTAACCTCAAACCATCACTGAACCTCCACCTGCGTGCGCCACCGTAGATGCGGCCGTCCTCTGCCGCGCCTTCCTTTCGGAGTGGATTCGAAGACTCATCGGGTCGGAGCTGTATTTTCCATGTGCTCTACATGGCGTAGCCACCTTAGACACTGTGTCCGTAGACGTCGTATCAGGCCGATGTGGCTGTGCAACCCGTACAGTTCTTCGTTAAATCTTCTCCTCCATACACCGTTTGAACAAACGGGACCGTAGATAGTGCGCAGAATTTTCCTCTCGAAACGACCAAGGGCATCTTCATCCGCTTTTGTTAAGGTCCAAGCCTCTGCGCCGTAAAGGAGGACTGGGATGATTAAGGTCTTAAATAGTGTCACCTTGGTTTTCCGATAGAGGGCTCTACTTCTCAATTGCCTCTTGAGCCTAAGGCAACAGTGGTTGGCAAGAGTGATTCTGCGCTTTATCTCAGCGCTGGTGTTGTTGTCGCCAGCCATCAGTGAGCCAAGGTAGACGAATTCCTTGACCACTTCAAAGTTATATCCGCCCATGGTGACGTTCTGGCCATTACGTCTGTGTTGACCGTCTTTTTTATATGAAAGCAGATATTTGGTTTTACCCTCATTAACCTTGAGACCCATCTTAGCCGCATCTACCTTAATGCTGACAAAGGCCTCATTGACGTCTCGCTGTGTCCGTCCAATCACGTCAATATCGTCGGCATACGCAAGCAATTGCGCAGACTTGAAATAAATCGTACCTCTTGTGTTGGCCAGTGACTCTTGCACGATCTTTTCAAGCACGATGTTGAAAAAGTTGCATGACAGCGCGTCACCTTGCCTAAATCCTTTTTTAACATCAAAGCTCTCGGTTTGCTCATTACCGACCTTAATGGAGCTGCGAGAATTCTCCATTGTCATCCTGCACAGTCGAACGAGCTTGGCAGGGTTGTTAAAGCTAGACATGGCTTTGTATATCTCAGCATTGAAATCGACGAAGAGGTGGTGAGTGTCGATTTGGTATTCCTGGATCTTCTCCAAGATCTGCCGTAGAGTAAATATTTGGTCTATTGTCTATTTACTTCAGGATCAGGTTATCCACAAACGGTTTCAGGCGTCCACACAATACGGCAGAAAAGATCTTATATGCGATGTTAAGGAGACCTATTCCCCAATAGTTGGCGCAGTTCTAGGGGTCGCCTTTCTTATGGACCGGGCAAACGATGCTGAGATTCCATTCGTCGGGCATGCTTTC